>OU343224.1:310119977-310202307 GCA_910596185.1 Chrysanthemum makinoi
TCCTTAGCAAGGACAAGCTCATAGACCTTTAAATTGCCTATGAGTTCTTCAAGGGTGAGGATTGTTGATAACATTAAATAGTCCTGAATATTAAGTGTCAATTTCCCCCGATAATGCTTGTAATTTATATCAGTTATATGTATTTACGCTTGTTTTCCATTGTTTTCCACTTTCAGTTAAATTACGAGCATTGGAGCTAAAGAGACGCGGAATTGGAGAATTATCTAAAAATTTATCATAGTATGTCTCCACATTGATTTTGAAGAATTCGGCGTAACTCATCTCTCACATTATTATGCCAATAAGGTTAGTTGTAAATTTTGTAACTATCGTGTGCTCGAGAAAACCAACTCATTGAAAATAAAGATGAATTTTAGTTGGAATTGACGGTCAATTTTATCATTACTCTCCCCAAAGGCTCACGGCGTAACTCTATTAGCCTAAAGTCAAATGAGGTTCCACGCCGCTGATAACTACGCCGTAACTATTCCATCAACTACGGCGTAACTAATTTTATTGAAGACTACGGCGTAACCACTAATAAGGTTACGCCGTAACTAGCAGATCTAGTGCAAAATACGAAGGAATTGAAGGTTACGGCGTAACTCTTGTTATATTTACGCCGTAACCCAACTATAAATACCCCACGAATTCCAGCATTTCTAATCATCCCATTCCACACACAACAACCAAAGAACGTGGAAAAAAGCTCAAGGCAGGTCTAGAGGAGCATACGGAGCTGTCTCCAAGGGAGAAATCACTCCCCTACGATAAGCATTAGCATTTTATATTTTCTTTACTTTCAATTCATGTATTGCGTACCTTTGAATATTGAATTGGTTTGTAGGATTAATATGAGCGGCTAAGAACCTCTTGGTGCTGGCCTAGTTATGATTCCTTAATTGTTTTGTTTGCGTTTACATTACTTCCGTACAATTATTTCTAAGTGTATGCATGCATAGTTTATTGGTAGCCACCCTTGGTTCGGTAATTTTGAATGGCGGTAGAGGCCAATTGCCTAGGAGATATGACCAACTGACCTTAGGTGAGCGGACTGAGACGGGAAGGGTAAGATATGACCAACTGACGACCCTTTCTACTTGTGCGATTTGACCAACTGAACATCTACCATTTGGATGAACTTAAGAATTAGGGGGTGAGTGTTTAAGTTGCTAATGCCCGAGCACTCACTATTAAAAATCTAGCATGTAGCGGTACTTAATGACTTGGCTTAGGGGACCAGGAACAACATGACTTATGAGGGGACACCTGACTTCTCCTGTGGTGGCATCTTTGCTGATAGGTTAGGGCGAATTGGCCAAATGATGTCCCCTCGACTTTGACCCCATCTAAAGTAATTGGAAGTAAGTAGACGTAGACATAACTAGCTAGGAGGACTAACTAGGTTAGCACCACTCTTCTCTATTGATTTACCCTTTACCTTTTATCTGCCTTTATTTACTTTACTCTGTTTTAGTAGTTTAATTAATTAATTCCTTATCGAAACCATTATTAATCTGTGACACCTAGACTTAGTAATAATCCAACACACATAGCTCTTGGGATGACCTCAGTTTTACCGATTACTACGCTACACACGACCAGGTACACTGCCCGTTAGTGCACTAGGGTAGACCATAGGTATAACGAGACTTTATAAATATTAAAACCTGGTCAGTAAAACCTGCATCAAGTTTTTGGCGCCACTGCCGGGGAGTTATATTAGGATTAATATTAAGCCTTTCATTTAGTTTTAAACTTTTCTATTATTCTCACGATCATATTTCGAGTTTTCAGGTACCATGGAAGTTGTTAACATCGATGACCTCACTCTTGAGGAATATTTGGCATTAACAAGGGAAGAACAAGGACCAGGGATTGTTAGGCCGGCTATCGCAGAAGATGCTCAATTCGAAATCAAACCTCAATTGATGAGGGAATTACGTGCAAATCCCTTCTCTAGAGGCATCGCCGATGATGCCTATGAACATATAGACAACGTCGAGTACATTGTCAGCCTATTCAAAATTCCTAGAGTCTCACATGACGCTATCATGTTACGAGTATTCCCTATTTCTCTTACGAGAACTGCTAAAAGATGGGTTGATCGATTACCTGCTGGGACTGTCAACACTTGGCCTATCCTAAAAAAGTGTTTCATTCAGAGATACTGTCCTCCATCAAAGACGACTAAGCAATTAGAAGAAATCCATAACTTCAAGCAAGAGGGTGATGAAACAATATACCAAGCTTGGGAAAGGTATAACGAATCATTATACAAATGCCCTACTCATGACCTCAACAGCCAACAAAAGGTGAACGTCTTCTACAAAGGTCTGAACATCTCCTCAAGACAAATGATCGATTCTCAGGGACCGATTCCTGGTATGACACCCACTTTGGCTTTAGAAACTATTCAAAAGATGGCAGACCACTCTCACAAATGGCACAATGGAGGGAGCAACCAAAGTAAGAATGGAGATATGGAATGCCTTGCAGCAATAAACAACAAATTAGAAAACCTAGAAAGAGAAATGAAGAAGCTCAAGGAAAATGTGTATTCCATTCAAGTAGAGCGAAATGGAACTCCACCTACTAAAGAATGTTCCTCCAACGAGGAAGTTAAAAGGATCGGAGAAGTTAAATATGGAAGAGAATCCCCTTTCAACAATTACTATAATAACGGGCCCAAATATCGAGAAAAATCCCCAGGATTCTACACAAGAATCAACAACAATCCTCCTAAACCTAGCCTTGAAGAAATAATGCACAGGCACATCAAAGATTCTACTAAAAAGGGAGATAAACTCAAGGAATGGATGGTCAAAGTGAAGGAGGACACCAATATGAACCTACTTAACCAAGATGCTGCGATTAAAAACCTCGAAACTCAAATTGGGCAATTGGCTAAAAACCTTGAAATGAGTAATGCTAAAGCCATTTCCTGCAAAGCCATATTTGCGCAAGATAAAGCAAAGAAAGAACAGTACACATCCTCTATCACTAATGATCTTTCCGGGATTAACTACCTAAGAGAGGATGATAAATCAGAAGACGACGAGGTCCTGCCAAGCCAACTTCCTCAGAAACAACAATACCAGGAAAGTTTTCTTCTTCCATGCAGTATTGGTAATATTAAGATTCCCGCATTAGCTGATTTGGGGACCAGGGCAAACCTTATCTCTACCACTTTATTTGGAAAAATAAAACTTAATAATTTAAAAGAAACAACTATTATGATAGAAATGGCTGATTCCTCTAAAGCTGTACCGAGGGGAATTGTGAATAATGTGTTTTTAAAATTTGGAAAATTCTTTTTCCCAACTGATTTTGTGGTTATTGACATGGGGAAGCGGGAGGCTTACAACTTAATTGTTGGAAGACCTTTTCTGGCCACTTGTAGGGCCCAAATTAAGGTTTTTGAAAAACAAATTTCTTTGGGAACTGAAAATGAACGAATAACTTTTAGTATGAAAGAGCATTCAAAACCAAAAGTTGAAATTTCAAATAATGTTGATGTTGTTAAAGTTCAATCACTAGGACCCCCTCTACACTTTAATCCTATTACTAATGATTGTAGAGAGATTGTTGAAACAGGGAAAGATTGTCCAAAGCGTTGAGGAAACTCTAGTTCTGAACAAACATTTCCGCAACTCGATATTAACCAAGGATAACGAATCAGTGACAACATGGCCCCCGTATACTCATCCTCAAAAATGTGAAAGAAAGGCGAATGAATGGATATACTGTAACACCTCCAAATCTCGGTACATCGGAAGACTTAATCAAGTTTTCGGGGCGTTACCATTGGATTGGTATCTCACACAAGTATAGCAAAAGATAGTCATTTAACGTTCAAAACCAATCCCAAATTTAAGTATTCAAAACATTTAATCCAAAAGTATAAATATTAGGCCCAAAACATGATTTAATAAAATAGGTCCCCAAAGTTTATCAGAGTCAAATATGATCCTTGAACCCCGCCTTCTTGCCAAGCTTCCACCGATCACGTATTCCAAACATCATTTAAATACCTGAGAAAACATGCTAAAAGGTCAGCTTACACTGGTGAGTTCATAGGTTTAAATTCAATAAAATCATAGCGGACCTGTAGGAGTTGATTTGCTATGCAAGATCTAAGATAGATAAATACCGTTTGCACACCGATCCTACCTGGATCACCAACCATATCCTGCATCCAGGGATTACTCGGGCCCCGCGACTCTAGTCCAGCACTGTCGTGGCAACCTCTAGAACAGTTGCCAATCTCGGACTAGGTCGAGGTAGAAGTCTATTCTTAGCTAGGCAACGGCTAACCTAGTAAGGCAACGACTACCGCACATCTATCTAAATAGTCAAGCACATAAGAAAATCCAAATAGTTTTAAAGATCCAAAAACAGTAGCATGATTCTCACCCCAAATTAGTTAAAAACGTAGATAAAAGTGGGGCTATGAAACTCACCTCAAGCAAGCAACGTACGAATAAACACTAGCAGAAGATAACAGATAATCACGGCACATCAAATATCGACTCGGCACAACCTATTAATGTAAACCAATTTTAATATATAATTCCCATAATCAACGTTGTCCACCCTAATGTATTCCATTTCATTATTTTCAAAAATGTCTCGTTTCACCGTTTATTCCTAGTGTTTGGTATCCTCATATGGGTGTATCAACTCAATATGATGCTATGAATGCACTCAAACAACCAATATGTGACTCAATGCAACACCATGAGACATCTAAGCGATAAGCTTTATAGTTCAATAAGTTTCGGAATATATAGTAGATCTTATCGAATTCGTCAACTCGATAAACTCAATTATTTATTCGTGTCGCTTATTATCCCATAAACCAGTCGCATCCTAAAGAGTCATAAGGATAATTCACCCATTAATAATATTACCCAACGTACCTAGCGGGCTCTTATTAGATTCGTCAACCTAATAAGTCCGCTACCCACGTGGATCAACACTATTAATGTTAGGTTATCCGTAACCCATGCACATAACATAAGTAAATAAATACTTGAAACTAGTATTAAATGCTCATAATTAGCATATTTCGATAAACGTGTACTCGAAACATTAATTGTTTATTTATTATAAAACATTTCCATTTTTTTAGTCATTAGTTTCCATTTAAAATAGTAAATAACAAGATAAGTCTTGTTATCGATATTTTTAGTATAAAAACCCTTTTATTATTTATATTTCATAGTCTATTAGCATTTATATATATATATATATTTCGTCAAATTCCAATATTAGTTTCATATCGTTATTTGTTTCGAGTCCACAAGCACGAGTCATGACTTCTCGGCTTTTAATCAATCAATAGTCCAAACTATACTAAAGTCCATGTTACGGCGTTGTTGGGATCAACTATTGACTAAAAAGTCAAAGTAACACCGACGTTGCTCAAAGTTGACAATTTATATATCAAGTCCAAATTAAAAGTCATAATAGCGCAATTCAATCCCAAACAACTCAAAACAATCTCGCCAACCAATCAACCAACCAAATATACCCGAAACCAATGTTATGACCCTAATGGTCATGACACGGTCACGGTTAAGACCACGTGAACCAAACAAGCTCTAGAAGCTTTTCGGCTCCACGCGTCTCATCCAAACACCAACAACATTAACCGACAAACTACCAAAACGACCCGACCCAGACCCAAGGTCCATGTGGGTCACGTACGCAACCCAAAGGCCACGTACGTGCCCTAGGTGGCTCGTACACCATCTCAAACCCGACCAAACACTACCAAATCAATACCACTACATCCAAATACAATCAATCAACCTTCAATCATTAACCAAACACCAAACCCATCATCTATTCCTAACTAAAAACAATAAACTAGACCTAAAATGTAAAAACTCAACAATATGATACAACACATGCTTTCCAAACACTAGCTACATGTTTATTTATGTGTTAATCAGATTAAATCCCATGTTTAAACCAAAACCCCTAAATTTTATCATGGGGTCGAACCAAAATCAGCCCATACGTGGCTTCATGTGGCCAAAATAAGCATGAACCATGTTCCATTTACCTTATTCAAGCTCGATCTACAATATTTGATGAAAACCCTAAAAGTACGAATCTTAATCTTAAGATTTGAAGGTGTTAATGAAGGTTTTAGTGAGAGTATTATATATGGATAGAAAGAGGATGAGAAGAGCTACAAGATGGTGGTGGAGGTGGGTGGTCATGCGCCGGTGGTGGCCGGATTTTGACCGGAACAGTGGCGGCAGTGGTGGTGTTCTAGGGTTAGGGTTTATGTAATTTGGGGAGAGAGAGAGTGTAGAGAGAGAAAGTGTGTTTGTGTGTGTTTTTAGTGAGAGAAACAAACTAGCCAAATGAGGGTGGGTGAGGCCTTATATACTAGGGACTTAGGGACCTAAAAATAAAGAGAGGGGAGGGGAGGGGCGGCTGGCCAAGGAAAAGAGGAGGGGCCGTGGTTGCCATTTTTCGTAAAACGTCCCGTTTACCTATTCCCGAGCTCATATATTGTCCCCCGAGTGTCCCACGACGTTCATTCGACTTTCTAATATCGTTATTTATGTTTTTCCACAATTTTTGACTATTTATTTATCAATTTTTGAGTTACGGTCTAAAAGTTACAATATTTCTCGTTTTAGGCTTTTCTAGTGCCGAATCGAATAGTGCCTACAAAAAAGAGTTAAAACTCACATGATAACTCGTTCAATAATGAAATAAACCATAAAAACCAATAGACGATATAAAATCAAGTCATGGTTGATAAAAATAGTTTTAAAGGCAAAACTCGGTTTAGTTTAATGTAATGCGGTTACCTAAAATAGACTCCCTAAATTGCCAATTGTCACAGCCTCCCAGCCTCAGAAGAAACCCGTCCCGGGTTTCACTCCGAGTTGCTTGATGTCATAAAAAGTTTAGGATACTTCCTACGGAAAACGTCCTCCCGTTCCCAAGTGAACTCCGGTCCATGTCGGGAGTTCCAACGAACTTTAATAATCGGAATACGGCTATTCTTCAGCCGTTTAATCTCACGATCCATGATCTCAATCGGTTCCTCAACGAAATTCAATTTCTCATCGATACGAATATCTCTTAAGGGCACAACTATGTTTTCCTTTGAAAGACATTTCTTAAGATTACTAACATGAAAGACATTGTGTACACTGCTCAATTCCGATGGTAGCTCCAGGCGGTATGCTACCGGTCCGATTCTTTCCAGGATTGGAAAGGGACCTATATATCGGGGATTGAGTTTTCCATGCTTTCCAAATCGAATAACTCCTTTCCAAGGAGAAACTTTCAACATAACACGATCTCCAACCTGAAATTCTAAAAGTTTACGTCTCCTATCGGCATAACTCTTTTGTCTATCACGAGCGGTTTGCAACCGGTTACGAATCTGAACTATCTTCTCCGTGGTTTCTAGGACAAGTTCGGGACCTGTAAGTTGACTCTCGCCAACTTCATCCCAACAAACAGGAGAACAACATTTTCGGCCATACAGTGCCTCAAATGGAGCGGCCTTAATGCTAGAATGATAACTATTGTTGTAAGAGAATTCGGCCAAAGGGAGATGTCTCTCCCAGCCTTTGCCGAAATCAATAACACAGGCTCTAAGCATGTCCTCTAAGGTCTGAATGGTTCTCTCGCTTTGACCATCGGTTTGAGGGTGGTAAGCAGTGCTCATATCCAAGTTTGTTCCTAACGCTGACTGTAAGGACCTCCAAAAGTGGGATGTAAAACGGCTATCTCTATCAAAAATGATAGATATCGGTACTCCATGACGCGATACTATCTCCTTAAGATACATTCGAGCAAGCTTATCATGACTATCGGTCTCACTAATGGCTAAGAAGTTAGCAGACTTAGTTAAACGATCAACGATTACCCAGATAGCGTCATTGCCGCTAGCTGTACTCGGTAACTTAGTGATAAATTCCATGGTTATTTGCTCCCATTTCCATTCTGGGAGTTCGGGTTGAACTAAGAGTCCTGAGGGTTTCTGATGTTCGGCCTTTACCTTAGAACAAGTCAGGCACCAACTGACATACTAGCTATATCGGATTTCATGTTAGGCCACCAGTAGAGTTTCTTAATGTCCTGATACATCTTATCGGCTCCGGGATGAATAGAGTATTTTGATTTATGCGACTCGTGCATAATCAACTCCCGGATTCCACCATGAAATGGTATCCAGCTTTTGTCTTTGAAGCATAAGGTTCCATCGAAACGCTTCAAGAAGCGGTTTTCACTTTCTACCATTCCATGAAGATTCTCGTAAGGACGGTTCTCCTCCGTCAATGCCTCAGCTTGCGCGGCTAAGATTTGAGATGGTAGGGGTGAAACAATGGTCATTCCTAGGGATCGAACGAGTAATGGTGGAATGTTCTCCTTACGACTAAGTGCATCAGCCACAACATTAGCCTAACCAGGATGATAACGAATCTCACAGTCATAATCACTAAGCAATTCTAACCAACGACGTTGCCTCATATTCAATTCCTTCTGATCTAAGATATGCTTCAAGCTCTTATGGTCGGTAAATACTACACACTTAGTTCCATACAGATAATGTCTCCAGATCCTAAGGGCAAACACTACAGCACCAAACTCAAGGTCATGGGTGGTGTAGTTTTTCTCATGTTTCTTGAGTTGTCGGGATGCATAAGCAATCACCTTCTCCCGTTGCATCAAAACAGCACCTAAGCCTTTATGCAAAGCGTCGCAGTACACGACAAAGTCTTCGCTTCCTTCAGGCAAAACTAGGATGGGCGTACTACACAACTTCTCCTTCAAAAGTTGGAATGCTTCTTCTTCCTTTTCTCCCCATTCATACTTAACGTCCTTCTGTGTCAGTTTGGTCAGCGACTTAGCTATCTTAGAATACCCCTCAATGAACCTCCTATAATAGCCTGCTAAACGTAGAAACTGGCGGACTTCTGACGATTTCTTAGGAGTTGCCCATTCCTTAATGGCCTTAATCTTAGCTGGGTCAACATGAACACCTCGACTATCTATCACGTGACCTAAGAATTGCACGGACGAAATCCAAAATTCACACTTAGAGAATTTGGCATACAACTTCTCCTCTCACAATAATCCTAAAATGAGCCTCAAATGCTCTTCGTGCTCCTCTCTACTCTTGGATTATATTAAGATGTCATCTATGAATACTATCACAAACTTATCCAGGTATGGCTTATACACTAGGTTCATGAGATCCATGAAAACCGCTGGCGTGTTGGTCAAACCAAACGACATCACTTAAAATTCATAGTGCCCATAACGAGTCCTAAACGCCGTCTTAGGGATATCCTCCTCTCGAACTCTAAGCTGGTGATAACCAGACCGTAAGTCAATCTTAGAAAAGACACTAGCTCCTTGGAGTTGGTCGAATAGGTCATCTATTCTAGGTAACGGATATCGGTTCTTCACCGTCAACTTATTCAACTCCCTATAATCGATAAACATCCGAAACGATCCATCCTTCTTCTTCACAAACAACGCTGGTGCTCCCCACGGTGACGAACTTGGTTGAATGAATCCCTTCTCTGACAATTCCGCCAACTATTTAGACAGTTCCTCCAGTTCTCTTGGAGCAAGTCGATAGGGTGCCCGGGCTACGGGTGCAGCACCGGGTATCAACTCTATTTGGAATTCCACTTGTCGGACAGGTGGAATCCCTGGCAGATCGTCTGGAAACACATCCGAAAATTCTCTAACGACGGTTACATCATTAAGGTGCCTTTCACTCTTCTCCTCGCTTTTCTTTTCAGAAATTCGAGCCAAGAAAAGACAACCTCCTCTATCGATGTACTTCTGGGCCTTAATACAAGAGATGATGCTCAACCGGGAAGGACTTCCACAGTCGCTCCGATCTCCTTGTATGCTCAGAACTTTTCCGCCATACGGTAAACACACGATCTTCTCATCACAGATGATGTGTGCACCGTTCTTCGACAACAAATCCATTCCGATAATGACGTCAAAAATTTCTAAGGTAACTGGCAATAGGTCTATGCTAAACGGACAATCTAGGAAACTTAAGGTATAACCTCGAACTACGGTGTCTATCTTCTCCCTATTCCCATTAGCTAATTCCACATCGTAACTAAACTCTAGAGGTGTTTGGGAGATTCCTAGTAATGGCATAAAATTGGTGGATACGAAACTCATCCGCACCGGTATCAAACAGTATGGAAGCATAGCGATTATTGAGAAGGAACGTACCCGTAACTACGTTAGGGTCCTCACCAGCTTCCTTCCCAATAGCATAAACACGCGTTTTTCCCATGTCTCTCTGCTGATTCCTAGCACTCTGGTTTCCCTGATTCTCTACAACCTCACGCTTCACAGGGTTTAAGCCATTACTTCCCACACCTCGGCTAACAAATCCTCCTATATTTTCGGGATTTCCTCTCATCCACGGCTCTCGGCACTCATTCTTGAAATGTCCCTTCTTTCCACATCCAGAACAGGTGACAGTGGCCTTCCAGTCCGCTCCTTGTGCAGTTTGAGCTGCAGCAAGTGGTCGGGACCTACAGACTTTGGCCAAATGTCCTACCTTAGAGCACTTCCTACACACATTCGGGCACATTCCATGGTGGTATCTGTTACAACGACCACACATGGGTCTACTACCTTCATAACCTTTCCTTTCTCCATTTCCTATGGCGAACTGTTGGAATCACTCCTAAACTAGATTACAAGTGTTAGTAATTAATATGTAATAGTTAGCTTAATTAGACCTTTATGTTTGTTATTATGCTAAGGCTTATGTAGAAGGCCCATAACCCTTGGCCCAAGCCTAATAAGAAAAGGAAGGGACTAGGAGTGTTGCCCTAGCTCCCTCTCCTATAAATAGGATTGTAAAACTTCATTTGAAGGTTGGTTGTTCACTTTTCTCATTCACTCTAAGCATAAACCTTTCTTCATTATATTCGTGTGTTTGGCTAAAGTGTTCATCCGATCTCTCTTACCTTATTTCTTATATTGATGCTTGTGTTACATAAATGGGAACCTAACAGTGGTATCATGAGCCAAATAGTTGGGTGAAAAGGTTTTGTTTTTGAAGTATTTTTCATACGCGTAAGGTTTTCGGTACTCAATCTTTTATACGCAAAAAGCTTTAATTTTTTCACTTTAAAACTCAAGA
This sequence comes from Chrysanthemum makinoi, assembly GCA_910596185.1. NCBI lineage: Eukaryota > Viridiplantae > Streptophyta > Magnoliopsida > Asterales > Asteraceae > Chrysanthemum > Chrysanthemum makinoi. Next base: position 310,131,154 of record OU343224.1, read on the forward strand.
TTCTTGTCCTTTCAAGGTTATTTTATGATAAAGTTTCTGTTTTGGCAAAAAGTTTCAAACTTTACGTGTATTTCTTTGTTTTTAAGCTTGGTTTTAATCGTGTAGCTTGTTCTACGCGTAAGGTGATAACGTGTGTTGGATCATCAAGTTTCACACTTTTGTGTTATTTTGGTGATATTGAACCTATTTCATCACAAAAATCTGGTTTAGAAACACTTTTGGACAGAAATCTAAGATTTGGCAAAAGTTGGCTATTCTTACGCATAAGAAAACCCTAATCTTTTTTTTTTGGGTAAAAGGGTTAATTCACCCTGGCAAAATACTATTACACCAAAAACATTGAAGTACAAATGACATGCGTGAATCCCATGCCCACAGCCCGATCAGGGCGACGAAAAATGCACAACAAGTGCAACTTGCAGACTCTTATATAAGAATGACAAACCATTCTTATAACTTACCAAACTGAAACTACTAATAACCACAATATAAGAGTGACAAACCACTCTTATAACTAATAATTGAACAAAAACTACAACGACTATCAAAATATAACAAATAAAATACTAATCAAGTAGATACACTTGATTCTTTAGAAGTCGTTTAAGGCGTCCAAACCATATCACGAAGTAGCCAATACCATTGTAAGAAAACCACAACCATCCTCACCAAATGACTACAACGAACCCCCATGCTATGGCACAATTATTTACATCAGCAATATTCACTTGCAAAGATGAATCAAATTGAACACGCGATAAGAACCTGCCATAGACCACCAATAGGGTTTAAACAAACCCTAACAATATCATGGTCCTCAAATTGAAGTATAGTTCACAAGTTTCACACAACAGTTGGTGAAAGACTCTAAAACCACAGATAGAGCAGCAAAGCGCAAACTCGCTCCAAAGGTGTATGTTGAGATGCAAAACCGAACACCAATAAGAATAACCAACTAATACGTATAAAACCTACGCACGTCCGAAATAGCAGCTTCTAACCATCAGTTACCACTCGTAGAAGTGGCTCAACATGAGTTCCAAGCAAGAATCTGCCATAGAATGTAGCAACCCAAAAACTCACAATAAGGAGTCCTAAACCATAAACTCCAGCGAACCAGGTCATGGTTTAAGTGCATGGAGCAAGCGCAACCCAATGTATCATGATCAACCAGAGACATAAAATAGGGTTGTCGAACCCTAACTTACAACAACAACATCCATATAAGACCCACACGTAGGAATAGAACCATATACCATCAGGTCTGAATAATCACGAAGACGACTTATAAGGTTTAAAACAAACCCTAAATCCAATTCAACCAGCAGCATCATTCAAAGGACCAGATTATAAATCAGCAAGATGAATTTGAACGATGATAAGGGTTTTTGAACAAGGATCCCTACAACTTGACTTACAGCAACATCAATAACAAGACCGAGTAGTGTAAAATAATTATTAAACATGAGCAACAGGTCTTGGAATGAAACCAAGGGTTTTTTGAACAAGGAACCCTCACAACTTGACTTTCATCTCTCTCATAACTCCCAAACATAATCACTAACATCAGCGATGAACTTACAATCACAAACCAATCCCTAAAAACGGGATAACTTTTAGCGAACTACCCATAAATCGTACCAAGAATAAGAGATCGATCTAAAAATCATAAAGATAATCAAACCGACTTGAATGAATCCTGGAAAACGATTAAAAACAAAACAGATTTGTCGAAACCCTAAAAACGAGAGCACTAACAAAAGGCAATAGATTGAATATAATATAATAAGGGTTTCGGCAACTCCAAAGACCACCCTACCAATCTTTTGCACACTAAATACGAAACCCTAGTTGGATATCGTAACGAGTGAAACACTTTAACCAATAAATTGATTAAACAATGCGCAGAAAAATGGATGAGATCAACCCTTAAATATGTAAAGTAGATCAGAATAAAGGTGCGATTAAAATACCTAGTGTCGATTTAAAACCCTAAGAAAACGAATCAGCAGAATAAACCCACCCCGAATGAACCAAAGAACGAACTGAAAAGAATCAATTCAAGACAAGAATCAATAGGAATAAGGAAGATTAGATGAAGAACGATTCAGCATAGTTAGGGTTAGAAATCGCCACCAGGGAGAGAGAGGATTTTTTTCACTTAAACCTTTAAGTTTAAAAAAAAAAAAAAAAAAAAAAACCCTAATCTTACGCGTAAGGTTTCCTTGGTTTGATCTTCAGTGTTCTTGGTTTACTCAGTGTTTTCTTGCTTGGATAAGCCTGAAAACACTTCGACTTTGGATATCTTTTGCACTGCAATGAGTGTAAAGAATTTTTGGGCAAAACCCTAGTTTTACGCCTAAGCTAACACTTACGCGTAGAATCTTTACGCCTAAGCATTTTCTTACGCCTAAGCCTTGTCTTACGCATAAGCAAATATTACACATAAGCATTCTACTACTAAGCTCTTAGTCTACGCATAAGCTAAGGTTTACTTAACCCTACGCGTAAGCTATACACTTACGCGTAAGTTGGTGTTTTTACGCATAAGGTTCTTTCTTTGCCTAAGCTTGGTTTCTACACATAAGGACCCTTCATCAACAAAATTTCATTCGACTACAAAGATCCATTTTTCAACACAAGTTTCAAGATGTCTCAACCACCATACTCTAGCTACTTCCCTCATGTGTATCCTCAACAACAACAACAACAACTCAATCAACAACAACAATTTTATCAACAACAATTTCAACAACAATTTCCTCAAGGAGCAATTCAACCGCAAATGATTCAACCACCACCTAGTCTTCAAGTACAACCTTACACAAACTTTCACAATCAACATCCATCCAGGAATACTATGAAGGAACCGTCTTGGTTTGCAAAGATGTGTGAAGCTTTAAGTAGCCAACAATCCATTCATGAGGCCGGATCACTTGATAGACCTCCAATGCTCACTCCCGAAAACTATGATCAATTGGTGATAAGGTTCTTTAGGTTTTGTGATCTAAAGAAGCCACATGGAAAGTTTTTGAAGAAGGTTATCCTGGAAGGTCCATTTCAGATGCCTTCACTCACCGTATTCTGAGATCCAAATGCTAATCCACCAAGAGGTGATGTCACTAACATTGCAAGTCTTAGTGACCTCACTACTGATGAACTTCTACACTTTGAAGCCGATGAACTAGCAATACATCCTATTAAGATTACCCAATCCAATCCTTCGAAGTGTTGATGCTCAAAAGACTGCTAAAGCAATGTGCGAACATATTCATCTTCTCATGGAAGGCACTGAACTCAATCAAGAAGACTTGGAATCCAAAATCTACTTGGCTTATGAACACTTCATGATTGAACCAGGAGAGACATTAGAGTCATATCGTCATCGATTCTCAGATATCATCAATGAATTGGACAAACATAACATCATTATGCCAAGAATTGCTGTCAACACTAAGTTCCTGAGTAGTCTTGGTCCTGATTGGGGGAAGTATGTCATTTTCATCCGTCAAGCTAAGAATCTTCATCATGCTACATACAGATTATTGTACGACTATTTGAAGCCCCACCAAAAAGAAGTTGACAAAGAAAGGGTTATCCGTGGACTCCCTGTCTCACCTTCACTTCCGGATAATCAACAATTAGCTTTGTGGCCTCAAACTTGTTATCCTCAATTCCCGACATTACAAACTGTTTTCACAAATCCTCCACAACCAACTACAACAATTACACCATATGATCAGTCACAGCACACATCTCTAGAAACTCAATTGGTTCCATACAACAACAATGATCAAGCACTTTACAGTGAATCTAATGAGGATACAGAAGCTTTCGATGCATTGCAGCAAGGGTTTGTCATGATTGCTAGAGCCTTCGGCCGATACTCAAACAAATCCAACAATCGCATTCGTACCTCATCTAACACAAGGAATCAGGCTGTTGTTAACAATGGACGTGTTGAAGTTCGGAATATTGGTAATGTTATTCAGATAGGCGGTGGTCAAGGGTTTAATCCAATGGGTAGGAATAACATGGGTGCTCCACAACAACAAAGGACTCAAGTGGTTGAACAGGGAAATGCTCAGAATGGGATTAATGGTCTTCGTTGCTATAATTGTAATGAGAAGGGTCATCTCGCTAATGCATGCCCAAAGCCGAAGACAAGAGGCAGCGCTTATCACAAAGAAGCTTTACTCTTGGCTCTTAAGGATGAAGCTGGTGGAACTTTTACGAACAAGGAACAGAGCTTCATGGCAAATGCAGATTCTGATGATGATATGGAGGACTTGCAGGCTAATGCAGCAGTTATGTTGATGTCAAACATGCATGAACTCCACATGAGTGACACAGGCTCAGTGTATGACACTGAAGGCTTGTCTCAGGTACCGGATCAAACTATATTCATTACTGATAAGATATCGTCTGTATCCGACGAGGATCAGAGTGTTCAACATGAGCCGTCTACATCTCATTCCGAGGATAATCAAATAGATCATGTAGTTATATTTGATGATCAAGATGACCTTATGGTTACCATTGATAATCAAGTTGACTCCGTGGTTATACTTGAGGATCTGACTAATGATCATGTTGAGACTCACATTGAACAAGTGAACTTCCTTCGAGCTCATGACCTTACTTAAAGACCAAGCATCTCGCCTGGAAATATGCAAGGACATCAATAAGCAATTAAAGGACAAAAATGCACTGTTAACTAGGGATATTGGATGCTTAAAAAACCAACTCAACATTTTCAAAACTCAAGAAAAACGTGAAAAAGGTTTTGAAGTCGCTTTTGCTAAATCTTACCAAAACAAAAAATCATTCGAACAACAGATACGTGATCTAGCCGCATCCAAGAATGCTTTGTAGTCTCAAATAGAACAACTGAAATATGATCATAAACAACAACTTAACGCTCTCACTTTGGAAACTCAAAAAGCCAAATCTGAGTTGTTAACTTGTCAAAAACAGTTCTTTGAGTACAAAAAGCATTCCACGAAACGAATAGATGACTATCTTGAAGAAATTGTCGACTTACAAAACAAAATCAAAGAGTTTTGAAATGTTGTTTATAAACATGGTGAATCAATCACAACGATTCAAAAGTTTACTTTTTTTTTGGGTAAAAGGGTTAATTCACCCCGGTAAATGTATTACGCCAAAAACATTGAAGTACAAAGGATGAGGGTGTATCCATCATCTCAGTCCCATAGGACACTTACATGCAAAAAAAAACTAACCAAACCAACTATATAAGAATGACAGCCATTCTTATAACAAATGTAATAAAATAAACTACCTATGACGGCCCTTTGGGCGACTCTCAAAGCCATGTGCATGAAAATCATAATCATAACCATCATAAGACTTCAAATCATCCAAAAACCAGCTCCCGGCATGACCTCGTGCATACACACTTCATCTTCATCCCATCGAACCGCCATCGACAAGGATGAACTTTCCTTCCTAGTAGACACCTTGTGGATCTTAGAGAATTGATCCCACAAACTTCCATTGCCACTTTTCAAAAGTTTACTTTTAAACCAAATCCAAATGGATATGGACCGAATCTTGCTGATTACAAACCTAAGTTTTCAAATAGAGCATTCAAACCAAATCCTGAAGTTTACAGTGCAGAACATAGAATTGATGATTCCATTATGAGTGTTGTTGAATATAATCGTCAAGAGGAATTAGATGCAGAAGACGAGAGTCGATCAAATTTGAAAACGTTGTTAACAACAAACCATTTAACTATTCAAAAGCAATCACTTTCGTCGCACAACAGGATAATACTAACACACCTTGGGTTATCACGCCTATTTCTGATGTTGGTCCCCAACCCAATCCTGCACAAATTAATGGTCCTTTACCTTCACTCAGTGAAGTAAAATCAATACCCGAAAGTCGTCAAATTCTTCGATATTTTGACACTTTCCTATCTGACATCAAACTTTTAGAACATGAGATTGAATTTCGCTCAAATAAAAGTTGAACATTTTCAATCGCCTCTAGCGCGAGAACAAAGAGATATTTTTCAGAAAAGAATTTTACCCCATGTTCAAAACTTGAAAAATTGTGCATTATATTGGGAAAGGGAATTTCATAAGGAACTTGGACTGATGAAAATAGTTTCGAGAAAACAGAAACATCTATTTCAAATACAAAACGAAAAGAAAAATGTTACGAAAAAATGTTGATCGACTTTTGGAAGATATTATCTGTGCTGATATCCATAATGTTGTGTTATCACATTCTGTTGCATATGCATTTGATTATATCTCTGCTGATTCTGTTGATTCTGTTGAAATTGTTGAGAATATTGATACTGTGTCACAAATCAAGTCTTTAAAAGTTGAAAATGAACGACTGTTAAACGAGCTTTCAAATGCAAAACGTCGTCTTCAATGGTGTCAAAAAGATTGTCAAAATCGAGAGCTCCCTTTGCAAAACAAAATCAACCAGTTGCATACAAAAACTCTTAATCCAAAACTTGAGCAACTGGATGATCAAAACGCGTATTTGAAGTGTCAAATCTCAAAATATGAACAAGAACTTGCAAAAGTTAAAAAGGAATATGGTGTCATATTTGATTTACTCAAACAGACTCGTGATGAAGCTTCAAACGAACTTGATCATTATCTTGCACACACTAAAGAAGTCATAAATGTTTATGGAAATCTTCGTTCTGAAAATAAAGATTTGTTGCACACTATTATTGAGTTAAAAGAGAAGTTAGGAAAGTATGAACAAGTTAAGATTAGTAACACTAAGGTACATGCACCTGTAACACTTAGAAAAGTGACACTAGAATGCCTAATATCAATCCACAAGAAACTAATGTGCTTCCCTCTACTGAAACAGGAATAGTTGACTCTTTTCCCAACGCATCTACATTCACGCCTAGGAGCAATACAAGGAAGAATAGGAAGTTGGTCGAAAGAAAAGAACAATAAAGAATGGTGAAGTAGAAGAACACCCTAGGACTTTGAATAAAACTCAAGTTGCACCCACTTTAGATATTGCGTCTGACAAATGTAATGAACAAAGTGATGTAACGAATGCTGAATCTTTAAGTAATCTTAATGTTTTGTTTGAAGCCTCTTGTGTTGGTTGTCGTAAAAGCATGTTTTCTGGTTGTCACGATAAATGTGTTGCTAAGGCTATCTTGAATCGTAAGCGGAATAATAGAAAACGAAATACCTCTAGGCCCACTAATGCTTCTAAGTCTGTGCTAGGTAAACCACCCTCTAGTTTTCCAACTACGATCATTGATGTACACATAGAACCCCCTTCACCTCCTAGGAAGAACTTATCACCTAGTGCATTCACTAAGACCAAAGCTAAGACTAGTTGGAGATGGCAGAAATGGTTACATAATACACTTGGATTTAAATGGATACCTAAAATCATTGATATGTGTGTTTCTACTATAACTGCTTCCGAACCCTCTAACTCTTCGGGTTCCACATCTACTTCTATTCCATCTGTGTTCGTGTGTAATGCGTGATACAGATCATCATTTGGATTGTTGATAGCGGATGTTCCTGACACATCACAGGCAATCTCAAACTGTTATCAAACTTTGTTGCAAAGTTCATTGGCACTGTCAGATTCGGGAATGATCACTTCAAAGCTATCATGGGCTACAGAGATTACATCAATGGCAACATCGAAATTAGCAGGGTTTATTATGTGGAAGGCCTCGGTCACAATCTCTTCTAAGTAGGTCAATTTTGTGATGGAGATTTGGAAGTTGCTTTTCGGGAGAAAACTTGTTTCATTCGTGATCTACAAGGAAACGATCTTATGTCTGGTACCCGCAATTCAAGTCTTTATACAATCTCAATGCAAGACATGATTGCTTCATCTCCCATCTGTCTACTTTCAAAGGCAACATCTACAAAATCTTGGCTATGGCACCGTCGTCTCTCACATTTAAACTTTCAAACCATAACCAACCTTGCTCGATACAAACTTGTTGAAGGTCTCCCAATATTCCGATATTCTAAAGATCACCTCTTCACAGCTTGTGAACAAGGGAAAAACACTCGTGCTCACTTTCCTTCAAAGGTGGAACACATCTCACAAAGATGTGCTTCATCTTCTTCACATGGATTTGTGTGGCCCGATGCGCGTGCAGACGATTAATGGCAAACGCTACATCTTGGTAATTGTAGATGACTACTCAAGATGGACTTGGGTTTATTTTCTTCGAAGTAAAGATCAAGCTCCACAGATGATCATCACCTTTCTCACGAAAATTCAAGTTTAGCTCGAACACCGCGTGGAACAAATCAGGCAACAAAGGAACTAAATTTGTGAATCAAACTCTTCGTGCATTTTATGAGAAAGTGGGAATTGAGCATCAAACATCTATTGCACGTACACCAGAACAAAACGGAGTTGTTGAAAGACGAAACCGTACGTTAGTGGAAGCTGCAAGAACAATGTTAATTAATGCTAAACTTCCAGATTACTTGTGGGCTGAAGCCGTGTCAACTGCATGCTACACTCAGAATCGCTCACACCTTATGAGCTTATCCACAACCGTAAACCGAATCTAAAACACTTTCATGTATTTGGATCCCTTTGTTATCCGAATAATGATCGTGATGACTTTGGTAAGCTCAAAGCCAAAGCTGACATTGGAGTCTTTGTAGGATATTGTGAAAACTCCAAGGTTTTCCGAATCCGGAATCGTCGTACAAGGGAGATTATGGAAATGATTCATGTCAATTTCGATGAACTTACTGAAATGGCTTCTGAGCATAACAGCTTGGAACCCGGTCATAACCGTTTAAACTTCCCTCAAACCCCATCATCAGATGAACCTAGTTTACAACTAACTCGACGTCAAATGGAACAGCTATTTGCTCCTCTGTTTAGTGATGATATTGATGAACGTGCACCAGGTGTATCCAATATTTCCGCTGCTCAATCTGATCAAAATCCAATACCTGATACACCTGCTACAACAACTATTGTTGAGGAAGCACCACCAGTTGATTCCTTAACAACAGTTGAACAAACTGCATCCAACGACGCTGAACCAGTTGATGATCTTCTGAACAATGAAGTACCCCCACCTGCAGATTATGATCCAAATGCATTCTTCAACCCGTTTGCTAATCAAACTGCCACATCTGATGTTGCGGAATCATTCACAAGCCATTTAAATCCTCCCAATCTGTAGAATGTATATCAACATCAACCTTCCACACATCGTTGGACAAAAGACCATCCTCTTGAGAACATTATTGGTAACCCGAATCAACCAGTCGTAACAAGACATCGTCTTCACACAGACGATGAACATTGCATTTATGCACTCACTGTCTGACAATCTGAACCTAAAAACATTAAAGATGCAATGACAAAAGACAACTGGATTGAATCTATTCAAGAAGAACTCAATCAGTTTAAACGTCTTGAAGTATGGGAATTGGTTGAAAGACCAACAGGGGTCTACGTCATTGGTCTCAAATGGATTTGGAAAAATAAATTGGATGCTGAAGGAACCGTAATAATAAATAAGTCATGTCTGGTGGCTAAGGGTTATAGACAGGAAGAGGGTATTGACTTTGAAGAATCCTTTGCTCCAGTTGCTCGTGAGGCTGTACGGATTTTCCTGGTGTTTGCGGCTCACATGAACATCACCGTTTATCAGATGGATGTCAAAATGGCTTTTCTCAATGGAAAACTGAAAGAAACGGTCTATGTCGGCCAGCCAGAAGGATTCGTTGATCCAGAGTTCCCGAACCATGTCTACAAGCTGAACAAGGCTCTCTACGGCCTCAAACAAGCCCCTCGGGCGTGGTATGATAAGTTATCATCCTTTCTTAACGCCAATAATTTCGTCAAAGGTTCGGTCGACCCTACACTTTTCATACAATATCACGGGGCACACATTTTAATCGCTCAAATTTATGTGGATGACATCATTTTTGGGTCAACACATCTAAAGTACTCAAACGCTTTTTCAAAACTGATGAAAAAATATTTTGAAATGTCCGTGATGGGTGAACTTACGTTCTTTCTAGGACTGCAAGTTCATCAATCACCCCGTGGTATTTTCTTAAGTCAGTCCAAATATGCCCTTAAAATTTTAAACAAACATGGAATGCAAAACTGTGACACCTATACCACTCCAATGGCACATGCCAAGAAACTGGACGCTGATTTGCATGGGAAATTGGTTGACCCTACCAAATACCGAAGTATCATTGGTTCTCTCATGTATCTAAATGCCATGACCTGATATTGTCTTTGTTGTATATCTTTGCTCCCGTTATCAGTCGAGACCAACTGAAACCCACCTCTTGAGGCTAAAAGAATCCTCCGATACATCAAGGGAACCATTAATTTGGGGATCCGGTATCCGGGATTCGGTTTTGAACTAATAGCTTTTTCAGACGCGTATCACGCAGCTGTTGCTTAGATTCTCGGAAAAGTACTTTGGGAGCTCTACAATTTCTTGGTGATAAACTGGTGTCATGGCAATCGAAGAAGCAGGATTGTACATCACCGTCCTCAATCTGAAGCGTAATATGTAGCCAAGTCGGCGTGTTGTGCTCAAGTCATTTGGATGAGAACACAACTCAAAGACTATGGTTACGTATTTGATAGAATCTCGATGTACTGCGACAATCGAAGTGCCATTGCGATCTCGTGCAACTCTGTTCAACATTCGAAATCAAAGCACATCGATCTTCGATATCACTTCATCAAGGAGCACGTGGAAAAGGGTACAGTTGAATTATACTTTGTGGGTACTGAATACCAACTGGCAGATCTTCTCACCAAAGCCTTTAACTCCAGCTAGGTTTAATGAGTTGGTCCACCGGATTGGTATGCGGGGTTTGACTCCAGAGGAACTGGATGAACTTTTAAAACATTCTTAAAAGCCAGTCAAACACCAAAACCTCTTTTGTAAATATTTTCAAAAACAAAATACAAAAATATAAAATCTGATAAAACTACAAAAATATTCTTCTATCTATATTTTTTAACATGACAAGTACAATTCTTCCGTCAACACTTTACTCTTTCAAAATTCAGTATTTTCTCGGTCAAGTGTTGAGGGGGAGAATGTAAATATTTTCCGGTTTCATAAAACCTTGTACTTGCATGTTACCTCATCCCGGTTGTTTTCTTTGATAATGGTGGTCACATTACTGGTTTATTGACATTCCCCGAACCCAAATTTGCAAAATTTCACTATTTCTTAAGTCGAGGGGAGTGTCGTCAAGTTTCTTTCCAAATATCATACTTTGCGTAACCAAAATGGAAGTTATGGGCGTTGGATGAAAATGGTTAAGGTGGAGGGACTAAAGTTGTCAAATTTTTAAACTAATTTTAACAAAAGTCTTCCACCAACCTTTCTAAACACATTAACTTTCACATTTATTACTTCAACCACCAAATCCTACGCCTATCCTTCCTTCTTCAAATCTGTGCTTTAATCTCCTAATTCGTAAGTGTTTTCATGATCTATGTGTCATTATAAACAACGGTTTTTAATTTCATAAACATCCAACGGTTAGTTTTTATGTTTGGGATGATTTGGTGTTCTACCCGTATGCGTTAGAACACAAAATCATCATTGGATGTTTATGATGAATGTTATTGTGTGAAAATGTATCAAAACGAGTGTTATAAACATTTCCATCATCAAAACTCACCCAGAATTTAATGATGTTTTAAGGATTAGGGTTTAAGCGTAGATTTGGGTGTTTTCATATGAGAGTGTTTCTGGTTAAAAAGATGGGTGTGTTATGTTTTTGACATGTTTAATTGACCAAAACCTTGCTTGAAACATACCCAGAAACATTAATTTGATGAAAACTAAGAATTAGGGTTTATGTTCATACGAATTAGGTTTTCTTGATTCATGAAGGTTTTGAAGTTAAAACTTGTTTAGGTCAACTCATATGACCTCTAAGATATCCCAGAAACGATTTGGTGTCAATTCTATGGCTAGATTTCATATTTGTAATTTTTGAATCCTAGGGTTTAAATTTCTACGCGTATGCATATCCTACGCGTAACCTGTATTGAGTGTGACTTCATGTTAGACTGAAAGGGATTGAATGTTGTGTTAGTGAATGTGTTATGATTAATTTGTAACACCCCCGATTTCGAGATACGCAACGAAATTCAAACTGGGTGTTACGTCATGGCAGAACAGTCATAACAATAGAAAACGAACTCTAATGGAGTCGTTTTAAAAGATTTATCATTCGATTTAAAAATATCAGAGTTTACAAAAAATGAGGTCCCAGTTGTTTCACGGTTTACAAAATACATTAAATTGGTTTTCGAATGATAATAAAATTTATAGCCTTCTTGATCTAGTCCTCGCACTTCCGTGCCAGCTTCCGACATTATGGACCTGAAATACATGCTTAAAACTGTCAACACAAAGGTTGAGTGAATTCATAAAGTTTAGGAAATCAGTTGAACACATAATGTTTGTGTGGGTTACGTTGTTATACACCCATAATGTTGAAAACAAAACAGATATTATTGAACTAAGCTCATGATGAAACCAAATTATGCTGGGTACCACTACCCAAAGTTATGTTGGGTGCCTCTTCCCAAAGATATGTTGGGTACCTATACCCAAAGATATGCTTGATGCCTATACCCAAAGATATGCTGGGTGCCTCTTCCCAAAGATATGTTGGGTGCCTATACCCAAAGATATGCTGGGTGCCTCTTCCCAAAGATATGTTGGGTGCCTATACCCAAAGATATGTTGGGTGCTTCTTCCCAAAGATATGCAGCTATTTCTACGTAAGTAAATTAACTACCAGTTTCTAACTTAGGCAATAATAATATCAGGAGAATAGCAAACAGTTTCAAAGCAATGTGTTCGGTTTAAAATAAAGCCTCAGTATCCCCAAGGGTTTGTAAAACAATTAAGTAATAGAAAGTGGGGCTATGAACTCACCTTAATAAATGATATCACATGTATAATGAGAATGATGGATATGCCGTGAGAACTTCTACGAGCAACCTAGAATAGGATGTTGTGACTTAGGTTTGGAATAATGTTTTAGGAAAACATAAACCATTCTATATATATTTCTATGTTGATCATAATGTAGTACATGGTTTTTGTGTATGTCGTTTATAGAAATTGTCTAGTTGTGAAAACGTGTATACTTTATATATATCATACTACCGCTCGACCATCATAATTCGTGAGAGGTCATGTAGTAAACGTTCGAGGAGCTAGGACACTTTAAATCAGTAAATCCAAACTCGTCAATACGCTTTACCCAAATGAAAGCCCTCACATGAAGCTCCCTAGTATTGTAGTACTTAATAGATAAAACATATGTTTTGAGTGAAGATTGTTATATCATAAAGTTTATCATGTTTTTAGTAAATATCTAGTTTTTACAAGTTCTCATTGATTACTAGTGATTACAACTTATTAATATGTTCAAGAATGAAGTTTTGATAAAAATCGTCGGCAAAGGTAAAATGGTCATTTTTCCGTTACTTGTGAAAACACTATTTCAAATATTAAATGAAATTTTGTTAAGGTAATATGTAACTAGCTATGAAAATAACTTGGTTTCGCTTTTAGTTGTGACAAAAGTATAGTCTTGAAACTACATATAAGGCAGTTTCAGTTTTTGAAAGAATATGGTATGTTTAAGCGTTTTCAAGGTCCGAGCTTCTTTGGAAATGAAGGAAAACGTCGTTCCGGACAACTTTCGTGCTTTAACTTTTTGATGATTTGGACCAGAAGTACCACTTTTAGCACGACCAGACCCTTAACAGCAAGCTATTTGGCAGTTCGGCGTTTTGGTTTTGCTAACTTCTTTTGCCTATAACTTTTGACTCATCTGTCTGTTTTGGGTGATTCAAGTTGCTATGTTTACCTTTTTTATCTTGTCTACCCATAGTATGTAAGTTAGAAAGTCCATAGGTTATTGATTTTAATGGTTTCAAACGTATAGAATATGACTAGTTTACTAGTTTGTTACTTTTACGACAATATGTAAATTAAAACATGTGATTGAGTATATGTACATCATGAATCAACATAGTAACTATATATATAGCATGAAGTTGTTAAGATTATGAATAATAAAGATGACATGATGGTGGTGATTAGTTGCTTACAACTTTTGGCTTTCAATAAGAAATGAGTAACTTAGTAAGGATAGGACTTTGATTGAACACCTAGGACCTCGGATTGAGCTAGCTTTCTACACCTTGGCACCCTTGCAATCTTGAAGATTTGGTGATGAAGTACTAAGTGACTTGAGTGGATCTAAACTCAAGAAGATCACTTAAATTTGCTAGAGATTTGATGTAGTAACTTACTACTTGAAACTTCTTTGCATAAACTTGGAGTTTATAGATCAAATGATGGAAGATATGTATGATTTGTGATATGAATGACCCAAAACAGAATATGAGAGTTCTTAGGATGCATTTCACTTGCTATTTATAGGAGGGTAAGTTTGGTTAACCATATATTGGGTTAAATATTAACCATGGTTAAGTTATGACACATGTAATGATCTAAATGAACCATGGTTAGGATGATGCCACCAAAATGATGACTCCCTCCCCCCCTAAGTCGGTCAAATAGAGATAAGATGACTTAGGTGGATAGTTTTGGTATTATCTTGAGTTTAGAGCATGATTTGATTCCGTTAAATGCCAACCGTAAGTTGTTAAGCCGTAAGAGGTAAAAACCGGGTATCGAAAAAATACGAAACTTGTAGGAATGATGAAACTCATCATTATACTCCATCTAAAAATATAAAATGGGTGATAAGTTTTATTGGGTGCAAAAACGCTGCTTAAAGCTGGAAATACTGGTCAAAAATGTATTCGAGTTTATCAGAAAAGAACAAAATTCGTAGAGAAACGACCGTGAATTTATTTAGAGTAGACTAAAATTAGTCTAAAAGTGATATGAGATGTCAAAATGTGGTTTTTGTCATACGCGGGTTAACTTTACAGTTATACGTGAAGTCTAAAAGTTATGCGATTTAAGCAAAAATGTAGAACGTACAAGGTTAATTTCTTTATGGTCAAAGGAGGTGGGAAATATGTTTGACTTTTCCAAAAATGTAAAAGTGTCAAAAACATATTAGAAACACAGTGCAGGAATCATTAAGTCTGGATGTAAGAAGAATTGTTTAAAACGTAAGTTTAGTTTCGTACAGCGCATGGTTTATTTGGTAACATAAAAATAAATCTTAAAAATTCTATAATTAATTATGAGTGATCTAAAAATTAATCTGATGTGAGAAAAATTGTCCGAGTTGATTTTCGTTATGCGTGGGATGTTAAAATCGTGTTCCGACCAAAATGAAACTTTAAAACGATGTTTTCTTAGTAACTTTTGCGAAAATGATCTAATGATTGTCGAACTCTCAGGTCATTACTAAAATAATTTATCTTACGAGAATGTGAAATAAAAATTTTACGGGATGAATAGTGAAATTGAATAGTAACTTTTCAAAAATATGAAAAGTAACCCGAAAAATGCGGGTTGTTACAGTCTCACCACCTTAATGGGATTTCCGTCCCAGAATTCAGTGTGTGTTATCCGATGTTGAATTGTCTAGGAAAATGTGGGTGTATGTGCCGAATTCTAATCTTTGCGCTTTCAAATTTCTCGGTCATAGAATGTATTATGTACCATGTGGCTTAAGTTGATAACCTAAAGGGTTTTGTTAAAATCTTATTGAGTCCAATATAGCTCAAGTTTGGCTTTTCCCAATTCTCAAAACGAATCATATCTTATTGTATCGAGGCTTTCAACAAACCTTAATTTCTAACATGGAGTTTTGTTAAATTTTAACGCCCTACATCTATGTATCTTTTGTTTCTAGTAATAGTGTGCGGCATGCACCCTAATTTGTATTTGTATGGTTTCCTTAATTGTTTCGTGGGTGATCTCTAAACACCTTAGTCCAGCAAATGGTTAACTAACACTTTCGTCTATATAGTGCCTCAAAATAGAATAGTTTTGTTGTTGTTAGGGTAACTGTTGTTAATCAAAGGTGTAAGATGTTGTTGATGTGAAATAGTTTATAATGATGTGATAATTGTTGTAGGAAAGTCCTGCTAGTGGCAAGTGGTTATCCAAACCATTTCCAAAGTTGATCATGTCTTAGGTGGTTTCGGGATGAAGGCTATAGTGTTTATGTCTACTAGTGTTTGAAAGAAACGTGTACGTGAAGTTTTACGTCTTGAATTTCAATGGGGTTCAGATAATGATGTGACATGTTGATGATTAGAAGAGTGTAGCGTACGCTTACCATTATTCTTAGGTAGAGATGTCAAGTTTGTCTTAAAATCAAAAGTGAATTTTAAAGGAATATGGCGGAATGATATCCTTGAAACCTAAACGGGCTAGTACTTCTAAGAAATGACGAGAAGATTTGATGACTATCCCAAGATAGTAGTTCGGATTATCTCATGTATGAAAATTTCAAGAATGAAATTAGGTAGTATAAATAAGATGTTAAGATTTTGCTGAGTGGTAAGACACTATCGTGTCTCTAGATCTTTTTAATGAATCCTGGTGGTTTATCGAGTTTAAGTAGGAAATTAACCTGAATATAACCCTTGTATAACTATTCTCAGTGTTTAAAAAATTTAAGTCGAACATAGTTAATCATGCTATGTTCCACTATCCCGAGGTTAAATATAGGTGATTAGGCTATATTTAGCCGAGGTTCGGTAAATTTTCCAAATACCTAAATTAGGTATACTTGTGATATGTCCATAGCTTTTGAGAAATTGTCCACTAAGCAAAGGCGATATCAAACCATTCAGTTGCAAGTCCTGGCCATAAAATACTTGTAACCTATGTTTTCACATTCCACTGCATAGTATGGGTAGATACGTGTGGAAAGGAAATCTTAAGTAATTCTAAAATAGTCCATACTTGGCTAGCATCACGGACCTTTAACAATGAAGGTTTCAGAAGAGAATTTTTTATGAATGTAGAGAAAGTTGTTGAACTTCAGCTTTTGTAGATGATGAGTCAGTTTATCTTTTAGAAATCCCATTTCTTGTATTTCCATTAGGGAAATTGATAAACTATGATGGGTTTCATGTAAAACAATATCATACACAGTTTATAAGATAATTTCTAGAGACTATTATATAACCTACAATATCTGAGAAGTGAATTAGACCATTGTGTAACTCACAATGTCTTGAGAAATAATGGAGAGATCATTGTGTAATTCGCAATGTCTTGAGAAATGATGGAGAGATCATTGTGTACTCACAATGTCTTGAGAAATGATAGAGAGATCATTGTGTAACTCACAATGTCTTGAAAAATGATGGAGAGACCATTGTGTACCTCACAATGTCTTGAGAAATGATGAAGAGATCATTGTGTACTCAGAATGTCTTTGGAAATAAATGAGACCACTGTAGGATATACAGTGTCTTAGAATGTAATAGAGACCACTGTAGGATTTAGAGTGTCTGAGAATGTAATAGAGACCACTGTATCTCACAATGTCTTTGTCACACCCCCAAATTACCTGTTTTGCAGCGGAATGGAATTCCTGGGGATTGACTGTCATAGCATCACAATCACAGTTATATTGAACGACCTAAAGTGTCGTTTGAAAAGAACATCGTTTGATTTAATAAAACAATCAGAGTTTACAAAGTAGGTCCCAAATGAAAATCAACTTGTGCTGAAATAAGTTTGTTACAATTCAAACGATGTTTTAAAGTACGTAAAACCAAGTGAGACGCGTCGTCATCGCGACTCCATGATGTGTCCAAATGCATGCCATGAAGTGAATGCCTTAGATACCTGAGATAAAACATGCTAAAAGTGTCAACACAAAGGTTGAGTGAGTTCATAGAGTTTGAGTTGAAATGTAAAGCCTTTCAAAATCGTTTATGTAGCAAAGGCATTGTAAATCCACTCAGTTCCAAGTCCCGCCCATACAAAACTTGCAACCTGTGTGTTCACAACCCACTGCCAGAATATGTAGAGTTAATGTTCAAGTGCATGATGTCAAATGAATTCACATAATAGTGCATGGCTCAATGTATCGAAATCGTTTATGCAGCAAAGGCATTGTGAATCCACTCAGTTCCAAGTCCCGCCCATACAAAACTTGCAACCTGTGTGTTCACAACCCATTGCCGAAATGTGCATAGTTTATGTTCAACAGAAATCGTCAAATGAATTCACAATAGTACCTAACTCGACGTAAAACCATAGGTTTAATTAATTCGTTTGAACACAATCATCGTAGTGTGAATTAAATTGTTTCACACCATCCGTAAAAAACAACATCGATTTATTCACTAAGTTCATGACACCAAAGCGTAAACATCGCACCAATAAAAATTGGTAATCATCGTTTCATCGCCGCCCTAATAGGTAATTTGCCAATTTACCTTAATGATTCAAATATAGTGCGCTCGATTTCCCCTAAATGGGTCAATAGGAGCGGGAGTGTTAATTCCAATAGGCCTATTCACTATACTCGCGTTCACGTCCGCTTAAAGTGACTAATGGTTCATGATGTAGGGACTTCGAACATGGCAAATACTTAGTGACAATAAAACATCGGATATAGCATACAGTTCAAAGCATTTGTGTTCGATTAAAAATGTAGCATGTATCTCCCCCAAGAGTTTGTAAAACAGTTAAAAGAGTAAAAGTGGGGCTATGAACTCACGGTTATTCATATAAGTTAAAGTACTTGTGAAAGTAAATGAAAACAGTTTGAGCATGTATCTCCCCCAAAAGTAGTATAAAAACAATCGAAAATGGGGCTATGAAAACTCACCTGTTGCAATGATTATGATGACAAAAGTGGGTACACCGAGATGTAGTGTGATACGTTAATCTTGACCTATTGTGAATGATATGATATGTCATGAGTTGCAATGTAATGTTATGCATGCATTTCGTATGTTATTTATACCATTTGTGAGTTTGAAAATATTACTCATCGTCGAAAAATACTCTTTTGACGTCTTGACCCTTCAAAAATGACTTTACAAGTTTTTACGTCAAAATGTCATCCTACAATGGTTTAATAATGATTTAAGGTGAAATTTTCACTTTTCGTCGCAAAACAATGTCGTCGGAATTCCTTGAAAGTGATAAAAATGGCTTTAGAAAAATAGTCGTAAAATGTGTCGTCGATCGTTAGAAACGAACTCGGCGGTTTTGGAAAGTTTGTATCAAAATCTAAAAGTTTTAGTTCATGAGTTTTCGTCATAAAGGTCTCGAACATAAAGATAATAAAGGTTAAAGATGGTGATTTTAGTTACCGTAACACTTATCTCGTAAAAATAATATAGTTTTCTAAAAATAATAGTTACGGCAAGTTTATGAAACGTGTATATCTTAGTCGTTTCAAATCCGTTTTCTCCGTATTATACGTCCTTAGCTTCGTATCAAAGTAACTAATATATTTTTGATAAGTCGAAATAATTTGTGAAGCTTAAGGCTGTTTTGACTTCGAATAAAGTAAAAACATGTTGCTGAAATTTCTGAAAATATTTGTTTCGTCGTCAAACTTGTAAAATCCATAACTTCTTCGTTATAACTCCGTTTTTATCCGTTCAAGCGGCCACGGATTCGTTTTAAAGTATATTTTCTAAATATCAAGGCCAAAATTTCGTACCTACTGTCGGATTTTCCAGAAAATCAAATTAAGGACAGACCACTTTTTATACGTATCGAAAATAGTTTTTCTCGTACTAAACCTATTCCAATCCCTTCAAATCAACTCCAAAGCTAATCTAATCCTACCATACACCTTCTTAGGGTGTCATGGGTTCCTAGACATCATCAAGACCAAAGTATACCAAGGGAATAATTATAGGATGACTTTATATATAATAAACTCTAAAAATCATGTAAAAATGGTATATACAACACAAGTCTTGCATGTTTTTGCTCAAAAATGATGAGATGAGTATGAAATGAATATGTAAGATGAAAAATAAATATGAGATGCTTACAAGTGATATGATGAGGTGCAAAGAACAAGGTTTAGCCTAAACACTCTTGGTTTTTATTTCAAAACCTAATAAAGAGTATTAACTAGATTGTTATATAACTTGAACTTGAAAAACTTTTGTGATGATCCCTTGATCACCCTTGTTGCCGTTTTTGATGAAGAAGAAACAAAGGAGAGGAAATGTTTTTGCTAGCTAGGTGAATATGAGTGAATGAAATGAGGTAAATAATTCATGGAAGACTTTTATGTATATGTATATAACTAATAATTCAAGAACCATACCAATCAAATAAATGCCACCCTCTTGGACCGGATTTTAGGGGGATTTTGTTTCCCAAATATTTTTTTTTTTTTTTTTATTGCATATATACTTGTGTAAATAAAAAGTGTAAGTAAATGTTATAATTGTAGGAAATTGTATAAGTAATGGTAAATGGAAACTTTTAGGTAAAAGAGATGTTTAATAAATCAAAATAGAATGTAATGAGATAATAAAAATTGTAAAAATACATTCCTTGTGAAATTTGAGTGATAAAATAATTATCGAGTAATTTTTAAGAAAAGCGTCGTAATAATTTAACTTTAACGATTTATGTACCAAATAAATTCAAAACACTAGGAAAACTAAAAATATAGTTTTTATAAACTAATGTAAGTATAAAAATATGTCGGGATCATTTTTGAAAGTAACGGGTTAAATATTCAAAATAATAACTCACGCGATAACGTTTATTAAATATAAAAATTACGCGTTGAATGTGAAATGAAATGTCATGAATGAACTAATGTGATGCAAATGATGCTAATGAAATGTAGACTAATCTTAGTCCATATGAAATGTACGTGATGTTATGATCATGAATTCGCCGCTAAACCTTTAAGGTTACGCGAATTTGAAACAAGTAAACCAAGTTTACTATAAATGTTGAAATAGTAAGGCATAAATTGTTTTGAGAAATGACCTGAAATTAGAGTTGTGACATTCTTCCCATGTCAGAGGAATCACGTCCTCGTGATTCAATCGATGATACTATGGTTCGAACCTCGACAAGGGTTCTAAAAGTTTATGCTCGTGTATGGTCTAAATGATTATGTCAATGCTCATGCATATGAGTTACTCGTCCCACAAGATACGTTCCTGTGCTATCGTGAGCAATTCCCATCCTAAATACATGCTTTCTTATGATTAGGCTCGATGAGACAAGCTTTCCCATTCCCAAGCAAAATTTTAAAAGACTTTTTGGTAACCGATTTTTACTTAATCCCACAACTCATCAAACAAGAACTGTCATACGATTAGGCTAAATCGGTTTAGGTAACGACTTGTTTCTAGCTCCATCTTTGCAACTCATCAAACAAGAACTGTCGCTCGGATCAAACTGGAAACAAGTGGTTTGAAGAAAATCTTTTGAAAATTTGGCTTGATTACGGAATCGCTTACACATATGAGACTACTACTCCCTTCATTGCATGATTCTTCCTGAATTAGACATAGGTGATCAAGCTATGTATAATTTAGGAGTAACTATGCAATGCTTGAACTAATCGACTCATATGATGTTTGGTGTTGAGTCATAAGTCCGCATGTATAAAGAATGTGCACTTATAATGATATGATGAGATGCTATGATGATGTGGTTATAGTCTAGGGTCAATGATGCAACCTAGTTCTCTATAATCGAAGCTCTGATGCCAATCTGTCACACCCCGAAATTACCTGTTTTGTGCGGAATGGAATTCCTGGGGATGACTGTCATAGCATCACAATCACAGTTATATTGAACGACCTAAAGTGTCGTTTTGAAAAGAACATCGTTTGATTTAATAAAACAATCAGAGTTTACAAAGTAGGTCCCAAATGAAAATCAACTTGTGCTGAAATAAGTTTGTTACAATTCAAACGATGTTTTAAAGTACGTAAAACCAAGTGAGACGCGTCGTCATCGCGACTCCATGATGTGTCCAAATGCATGCCATGAAGTGAATGCCTTAGATACCCGAGATAAAACATGCTAAAAGTGTCAACACAAAGGTTGAGTGAGTTCATAGAGTTTGAGTTGAAATGTAAAGCCTTTCAAAATCGTTTATGTAGCAAAGGCATTGTAAATCCACTCAGTTCCAAGTCCCGCCCATACAAAACTTGAAACTTGTGTGTTCACAACCCCAAATATGTAGAGTTAATGTTCAAGTGCATGATGTCAAATGAATTCACATAATAGTGCATGGCTCAATGTATCGAAATCGTTTATGCAGCAAAGGCATTGTGAATCCACTCAGTTCCAAGTCCCGCCCATACAAAACTTGCAACCTGTGTGTTCACAACCCATTGCCGAAATGTATATATAGTGTATGTTCAAACAGAAATCGTCAAATGAATTCACAATAGTACCTAACTCGACGTAAAACCATAGGTTTAATTAATTCGTTTGAACACAATCATCGTAGTGTGAGTTAAATTGTTTCACACTCATCGTAAAAAAAACAACATCGTATTTATTTCACTAAGTTCATGACACCAAAGCGTAAACATCGCACCAATAAAAATTGGTAATCATCGTTTCATCGCCGCCCTAATAGGTAATTTGCCAATTTACCGTAATGATTCAAATATAGCGCTCGATTTCCCTAAATGGGTCAATAGAGCGGGAGTGTTAATTCCAATAGGCCTATTCACTATACCGCGCTCACCCAGTGACTAATGGTTCATGATGTAGGGACTTGAACATGGCAAATACTTAGTGACAATAAAACATCGGATATAGCATACAGTTCAAAGCATTTGTGTTCGATTAAAAATGTAGCATGTATCTCCCCCTAAGAGTTTGTAAAACGCTTAAAAGAGTAAAGTGGGGCTATGAACTCACGGTTATTCATATAAGTTAAAGTACTTGTGAAAGTAAATGAAAACAGTTTGAGCATGTATCTCCCCTAAAAGTAGTATAAAACAATCGAAAATGGGGCTATGAAAAACTCACCTGTTGCAATGATTATGATGACAAAAGTGGGTACACCGAGATGTAGTGTGATACGTTAATCTTGACCTATTGTGAATGATATGATATGTCATGAGTTGCAATGTAATGTTATGCATGCATTTCGTATGTTATTTATACCATTTGTGAGTTTGAAAATATTACTCATCGTCGAAAAATACTCTTTTGACGCGTCTTGACCCATTCAAAAATGACTTTACAAGTTTTTACGTCAAAATGTCATCCTACAATGGTTTAATAATGATTTAAGGTGAAATTTTCACTTTTCGTCGCAAAACAATGTCGTCGGAATTCCTTGAAAGTGATAAAAATGGCTTTAGAAAAATAGTCGTAAAATGGTGTACGTCGATCGTTAGAGAACGAACTCGACGGTTTTGGAAAGTTTGTATCAAAATATAGAAGTTTTAGTTCAGAGTTTTTCGTCATAGAGGTCTCGAACATAAAGATAATAAGGGTTAAAGATGGTGATTTTAGTTACCGTAACACTTATCTCGTAAAAAATAATATAGTTTTTCTAAAAATAATAGTTACGGCAAGTTTATGAAAACGTGTATATCTTAGTCGTTTCAAATCCGTTTTCTACGTATTATACGTCCTTAGCTTCGTATCAAAGTAAACTAATATATTTTTGATAAGTCGAAATAATTTGTGAAGCTTAAGGCTCGTTTTTTGACTCGAATAAAGTAAAAACATGTTGCTGAAATTTCTGAAAAATATTTGTTTCACGTCAAACTTGTAAAATCCATAACTTCTTCGTTATAACTCCGTTTTTATCCGTTCAAGCAGCCACGGATTCGTTTTAAAGTATATTTTCTAAATATCAAGGCCAAAATTTCGTACCTACTGTCGGATTTTCCAGAAAATCAAATTAAGGACAGACCACTTTTTATAATATCGAAAATAGTTTTTTCTCGTACTAAACCTATTCCAATCCCTTCAAATCAACTCCAAAGCTAATCTAATCCTACCATACACCTTCTTAGGGTGTCATGGGTTCCTAGACATCATCAAGACCAAAGTATACCAAGGGAATAATTATAGGATGACTTTATATATAATAAACTCTAAAAATCATGTAAAAATGGTATATACAACACAAGTCTTGCATGTTTTTGCTCAAAAATGATGAGATGAGTATGAAATGAATATGTAAGATGAAAAATAAATATGAGATGCTTACAAGTGATATGATGAGGTGCAAAGAACAAGGTTTAGCCTAAACACTCTTGGTTTTTATTTCAAAACCTAATAAAGAGTATTAACTAGATTGTTATATAACTTGAACTTGAAAAACTTTTGTGATGATCCCTTGATCACCCTTGTTGCCGTTTTTGATGAAGAAGAAACAAAGGAGAGGAAATGTTTTTGCTAGCTAGGTGAATATGAGTGAATGAAATGAGGTAAATAATTCATGGAAGACTTTTATGTATATGTATATAACTAATAATTCAAGAACCATACCAATCAAATAAATGCCACCCTCTTGGACCGGATTTTAGGGGGATTTTGTTTCCCAAATATATTTTTTTTTTTTTTTTTATTGCATATATACTTGTGTAAATAAAAAGTGTAAGTAAATGTTATAATTGTAGGAAATTGTATAAGTAATGGTAAATGGAAACTTTTAGGTAAAAGAGATGTTTAATAAATCAAAATAGAATGTAATGAGATAATAAAATTGTAAAAATACATTCCTTGTGAAATTTGAGTGATAAAATAATTACCGAGTAATTTTTAAGAAAAGCGTCGTAATAATTTAACTTTAACGATTTATGTACCAAATAAATTCAAAACACTAGGAAAACTAAAAATATAGTTTTTATAAACTAATGTAAGTATAAAAATATGTCGGGATCATTTTTGAAAGTAACGGGTTAAATATTCAAATAATAACTCACCGATAACGTTTATTAATATAAAAATTACGCGTTGAATGTGAAATGAAATGTCATGAATGAACTAATGTGATGCAAATGATGCTAATGAAATGTAGACTAATCTTAGTCCATATGAAATGTACGTGATGTTATGATCATGAATTCGCCGCTAAACCTTTAAGGTTACGCGAATTTGAAACAAGTAAACCAAGTTTACTATAAATGTTGAAATAGTAAGGCATAAATTGTTTTGAGAAATGACCTGAAATTGCGAGTTGTGACAGTCTTGAAAAATGAATGAGACCATTGTATCTCACAATGTCTAGGAATTAGGAAATACCATTGTAATCAATTACAATGTCTTGGATAAAGTTTCGTAATTCTAAAATGCACGAGTAGATGCATGATTGGGAGATTAGGAAAATATGATTGTGCCGTAATGCCTTAGAATAGGCATACGCAGATATGTTGAGTACATTGTTTATGATTGAAATTATGTCAAGTGTATATATCAATATACTAGTATGTTTGTATAGCTTAAAATGCCTAAAAGTCACATAATCGCCTAGAGGATGGAAGGCACGGAGAACGGAAGGCTATAAAATGTTTTTGTTTGTAAAAGTAGTTATAGTTTAAGTCTCGATTAGACCCATTTCTCTATAACTGTGGCTCTAATACCAATCTGTAACACCCCCGATTTCGTGATAAGCAGCGGAATTCAAACTGGGTGTTACTTCATGGCACAACAGTCATAACAATAGAAAACGAACTCTAATGGAGTCGTTTTAAAAGATTTATCATTCGATTTATATAAATATCAGAGTTTACAAAAAATGAGGTCCCAGTTGTTTCACGGTTTACAAAATACATTAAATTGGTTTTCGAATGATAATAAAATTTATAGCCTTCTTGATCTAGTCCTCGCTCTTCCGTGCCAGCTTCTGACATTATAGACCTGAAATACATGCTTAAAACTGTCAACACAAAGGTTGAGTGAAGCTATGACACCCCCGATTTCGTGATACACAGCGGAATTCAAACTGGGTGTTACTTCATGGCACAACAGTCATAACAATAGAAAGCGAACTCTAATGGAGTCGTTTTAAAAGATTTATCATTCGATTTATATAAATATCAGAGTTTACAAAAAATGAGGTCCCATTTTTTCACGGTTTACAAAATACATTAAATTGGTTTTCGAATGATAATAAAATTTATAGCCTTCTTGATCTAGTCCTCGCTCTTCCGTGCCAGCTTCCGACATTATAGACCTGAAATACATGCTTAAAACTGTCAACACAAAGGTTGAGTGAATTCATAGAGTTTAGGAAATCAGTTGAACACATAATGTTTGTGTGGGTTACGTTGTTATACACCCATAATGTTGAAAACAAAACAGATATTATTGCACTAAGCTCATGATGAAACCAAATTATACTTGGTGCCACTACCCAAAGTTATGTTGGGTGCCTCTTCCCAAAGATATGCTGGGTGCCTATACCCAAAGATATGTTGGGTGCCTCTTCCCAAAGATATGTTGGGTGCCTATACCCAAAGATATGCTGGGTGCCTCTTCCCAAAGATATGCTGGGTGCCTATACCCAAAGATATGCTGGGTGCCTCTTCCCAAAGATATGCAGCTATTTCTACGTAAGTAAATTAACTACCAGTTTCTAACTTAGGCAATAATAATATCAGGAGAACAGCAAACAGTTTCAACGCAATGTGTTCGGTTTAAAATAAAGCCTGTATCCCCCCGAAGGGTTTGTAAAACAATTAAGTAATAGAAAGTGGGGCTATGAACTCACCTTAATAAATGATATCACATGTATAATGAGAATGATGGATATGCCGTGAGAACTTCTAAGAGCAACCTAGAATAGGATGTTGTGACTTAGGTTTGGAATAATGTTTTAGGAAAACATAAACCATTCTATATATATTTCTATGTTGCTCATGATGTAGTACATGGTTTTTGTGTATGTCGTTTATAGAAATGGTCTAGTTGTGAAAACGTGTATAGTTTATATATATCGTACTATTGTTCGGGCCATCATAATTCAGAGGTCATGTAGTAAACGTTCGAGGAGCTAGGACACTTTAAATCGTAAATCCAGCAACTCGTCGATACGTTTTACCCAAATGAAAGCCCTCACATGAAGCTCCCTAGTATTGTAGTACTTAATAGATAAAACATACGTTTTGAGTGAAGATTGTTATATCATAAAGTTTATCATGTTTTTAGTAAATATCTAGTTTTTACAAGTTCTCATTGATTACTAGCGATTACAACTTATTAATATGTTCAAGAATGAAGTTTTGATAAAAATCGTCGGCAAAGGTAAAATAGTCATTTTTCCGTTACTTGTGAAAACACTATTTCAAATATTAAATGAAATTTTGTTAAGCTAATATGTAACTAGCTATGAAAATAACTTGGTTTCGCTTTTAGTTGTGACTAAAGTATAGTCTTGAAACTACATATAAGGCAGTTTCAGTTTTTGAAAGAATATGGTCTGTTTAAGCGTTTTCAAGGTCCGAGCTTCTTTAATACTGAAGGAAAACGTCGTTCCGGACAACTTTCGTGCTTTAAATTTTTGATGATTTGGACCAGAAGTACCACTTTTAGCACGACCAGACCCTTAACAGCAAGCTATTTGGCAGTTCGGCGTTTTGGTTTTGCTAACTTCTTTTGCCTATAACTTTTGACTCATCTGTCTGTTTTGGGTGATTCAAGTTGCTATGTTTACCTTTTTTATCTTGTCTACCATAGTATGTAAGTTAGAAAGTCCATAGGTTATTGGTTTTAATGGTTTCAAACGTATAGAATATGACTAGTTTACTAGTTTGTTACTTTTACGACAATATGTAAATTAAAACATGTGATTAAGTATATGTACATCATGAATCAACATAGTAACTATATATATAGCATGAATTTGTTAAGATTATGAATAATAAAGATGACATGATGGTGGTGATTAGTTGCTTACAACTTTTGGCTTTTAATAAGAAAGGAGTAACTTAGTAAGGATAGGACTTTGATTGAACACCTAAGACCTCGGATTGAGCTAGCTTTCTACACCTTGGCACCCTTGCAATCTTGAAGATTTGGTGATGAAGTACTAAGTGACGTGAGTGGATCGAAACTCAAGAAGATCACTTAAAGTTGCTAGAGATTTGATGTAGTAACTTACTACTTGAAACTTCTTTGCATAAACTTGGAGTTTATAGATCAAATGATGGAAGATATGTATGATTTGTGATATGAATGACCCAAAACAGAATATGAGAGTTCTTAGGATGCATTTCACTTGCTATTTATAGGAGGGTAAGTTTGGTTAACCATATATTGGGTTAAATATTAACCATGGTTAAGTTAGGACACATGTAATGATCTAAATGAACCATGGTTAGGATGATGCCACCAAAATGATGACTCCCCCCCTAAGTCGGTCAAATAGAGATAAGATGACTTAGGTGGATAGTTTTGTTATTATCTTGAGTTTAGAGCATGATTTGGTTCCGTTAAATGCCAACCGTAAGTTGTTAAGCCATAAAAAGTAGAAACCGGGTATCGAAAAAATACGAAACTTGTAGGAATGATGAAACTCATCATTATACTCCATCTAAAAATATAAAATAGGTGATAATTCTTATTGGGTGCAAAAACGCTGCTTAAAGCTGGAAATACTGGTCAAAAATGCGTAATTCGCAGTTTATCAGAAAAGAACAAACTTTCAGAGAAACGACCGTGAATTTATTTAGAGTAGACTAAAATTAGTCTAAAAGTGATATGAGATGTCAAAATGTGGTTTTTGTCATACGCGGGATAACTTTACAGTTATACGTGAAGTCTAAAAGTTATGCGATTTAAGCAAAAATGTAGAACGTACAAGGTTAATTTTTTTATGGTCAAAGGAGGTGGGAAATATGTTTGACTTTTCCAAAAATGTAAAAGTGTCAAAAACATATTAGAAACATGAGGAATCGTTAAGTCGGATGTAAGAAGAATTGTTTAAAACGTAAGTTTAGTTTCGTACAGCGCAGGGTTTATTTGGTAACATAAAAATAAATCTTAAAAATTCTCTAATTAATTATGAGTGATCTAAAAATTAATCTGATGTGAGAAAAATTGTCCGAGTTGATTTTCGTTATGCGTGGGATGTTAAAATGGTGTTCCGACCAAAATGAAACTTTAAAACGATGTTTTCTTAATAACTTTTGCGAAAATGATCTAACGATTGTCGAACTCTCAGGTCATTACTAAAATAATTTATCTTACGAGAATGTGAAATAAAAATTTTACGGGATGAATAGTGAAATTGAATAGTAACTTTTCAAAAATATGAAAAGTAACCCGAAAAATGCGGGTTGTTACAGTCTCACCACCTTAATGGGATTTCCGTCCCAGAATTCAGTGTGTGTTATCCGATGTTGAATTGTCTAGGAAAATGTGGGTGTATGCGCCGAATTCTAATCTTTGCGTTTTCAAATTTCTGGTCATAGAATGTATTATGTACCATGTGGCTTAAGTTGATAACCTAAAGGGTTTTGTTAAAATCTTATTGAGTCCAATATAGCTCAAGTTTGGCTTTTCCCAATTCTCAAAACGAATCATATCTTATTGTATCGAGGCTTTCAACAAACCTTAATTTCTAACATGGAGTTTTGTTAAATTTTAACGCCCTACATCTATGTATCTTTTGTTTCTAGTAATAGTGTGCGGCATGCAGCCTAATTTGTATTTGTATGGTTTCCTTAATTGTTTCGTGGGTGATCTCTAAACACCTTAGTCCAGCAAATGGTTAACTAACACTTTCGTCTATATAGTGCCTCAAAATAGAATAGTTTTGTTGTTGTTAGGGTAACTGTTGTTAATCAAAGGTGTAAGATGTTGTTGATGTGAAATAGTTTATAATGATGTGATAATTGTTGTAGGAAAGTCTTGCTAGTGGCAAGTGGTTATCCAAACCATTTCCAAAGTTGATCATGTCTTAGGTGGTTTCGGGATGAAGGCTATAGTGTTTATGTCTACTAGTGTTTGAAAGAAACGTGGTACAGTGAAGTTTTACGTACTGAATTTCAATGGGGTTCAGATAATGATGTGACATGTTGATGATTAGAAGAGTGTAGCGTACGCTTACCATTATTCTTAGGTAGAGATGTCAAGTTTGTCTTAAAATCAAAAGTGAATTTTAAAGGAATATGGCGGAATGATATCCTTGAAACCTAATCAGGCTAGTACTTCTAAGAAATGACGAGAAGATTTGATGACTATCCCAAGATAGTAGTTCGGATTATCTCATGTATGAAAATTTCAAGAATGAAATTAGGTAGTATAAATAAGATGTTAAGATTTTGCTGAGTGGTAAGACACTATTGTGTCTCTAGATCTTTTTAATGAATCCTGGTGGTTTATCGAGTTTAAGTAGGAAATTAACCTGAATATAACCCTTGTATAACTATTCTCAGTGTTTAAAAAATTTAAGTCGAACATAGTTAATCATGCTATATTCCACTATCCCTAGGTTAAATATAGGTGATTAGGCTATATTTAGCCGAGGTTCGGTAAATTTTCCAAATACCTAAATTAGGTATACTTGTGATATGTCCATAGCTTTTGAGAAATTGTCCACTAAGCAAAGGCGATATCAAACCATTCAGTTGCAAGTCCTGGCCATAAAATACTTGTAACCTATGTTTTCATATTCCACTGCATAGTATGGGTAGATACGTGTGGAAAGGAAATCTTAAGTAATTCTAAAATAGTCCATACTTGGCTAGCATCACGGACCTTTAACAATGAAGGTTTCAGAAGAGAATTTTTTATGAATGTAGAGAAAGTTGCTGAACTTCAGCTTTTGTAGATGATGAGTCAGTTTATCTTTTAGAAATCCCATTTCTTGTATTTCCATTAGGGAAATTGATAAACTGTGACGGGTTTCATGTAAAACAATATCATACAAAGTTTATAAGATAATTTCTATAGACTATTATATAACCTACAATATCTGAGAAGTGAATTAGACCATTGTGTAACTCACAATGTCTTGAGAAATAATGGAGAGATCATTGTGTAATTCGCAGTGTCTTGAGACCACTGTAGGATATACAGTGTCTTAGAATGTAATAGAGACCACTGTAGGATTTACAGTGTCTGAGAATGTAATAGAGACCACTGTATCTCACAATGTCTTGAAAAATGAATGAGACCATTGTATCTCACAATGTCTAGGAATTAGGAAATACCATTGTAATCAATTACAATGTCTTGGATAAAGTTTCGTAATTCTAAAATGCACGAGTAGATGCATGATTGGGAGATTAGGAAAATATGATTGTGCCGTAATGCCTTAGAATAGGCATACGCAGATATGTTGAGTACATTGTTTATGATTGAAATTATGTCAAGTGTATATATCAATATACTAGTATGTTTGTATAGCTTAAAATGCCTAAAAGTCACATAATCGCCTAGAGGATGGAAGGCACGGAGAACGGAAGGCTATAAAATGTTTTTATTTGTAAAAGTAGTTATAGTTTAAGTCTCGATTAGACCCATTTCTCTATAACTGTGGCTCTGATACCAATCTGTAACACCCCCGATTTCGTGATAAGCAGCGGAATTCAAACTAGGTGTTACTTCATGGCACAACAGTCATCACAATAGAAAACGAACTCTAATGGAGTCGTTTTAAAAGTTTATCATTCGATTTATATAAATATCAGAGTTTACAAAAAATGAGGTCCCAGTTGTTTCACGGTTTACAAAATACATTAAATTGGTTTTCGAATGATAATAAAATTTATAGCCTTCTTGATCTAGTCCTCGCTCTTCCGTGCCAGCTTCTGACATTATAGACCTAAAATACATGCTTAAAACTGTCAACACAAAGGTTGAGTGAAGCTATGATACCCCCGATTTCGTGATACACAGCGGAATTCAAACTGGGTGTTACTTCATGGCACAACAGTCATAACAATAGAAATCGAACTCTAATGGAGTCGTTTTAAAAGATTTATCATTCAATTTATATAAATATCAGAGTTTACAAAAAATGAGGTCCCATTTTTTTCACGGTTTACAAAATACATTAAATTGGTTTTCGAATGATAATAAAATTTATAGCCTTCTTGATCTAGTCCTCGCTCTTCCGTGCCAGCTTCCGACATTATAGACCTGAAATACATGCTTAAAACTGTCAACACAAAGGTTGAGTGAATTCATAGAGTTTAGGAAATCAGTTGAACACATAATGTTTGTGTGGGTTACGTTGTTATACACCCATAATGTTGAAAAAAAAATAGATATTATTGCACTAAGATCATGATGAAACCAAATTATACTGGGTGCCACTACCCAAAGTTATGTTGGGTGCCTCTTCCCAAAGATATGATGGGTGCCTATACCCAAAGATATGCTGGGTGCCTCTTCCCAAAGATATGTTGGGTGCCTATACCCAAAGATATGTTGGGTGCCTCTTCCCAAAGATATGATGGGTGCCTATACCCAAAGATATGTTGGGTGCCTCTTCCCAAAGATATGTAGCTATTTCTACGTAAGTAAATTAACTACCAGTTTCTAACTTAGGCAATAATAATATCAGGAGAACAGCAAACAGTTTCAAAGCAATGTGTTCGGTTTAAAATAAAGCATGTATCCCCCCGAAGGGTTTGTAAAACAATTAAGTAATAGAAAGTGGGGCTATGAACTCACCTTAATAAATGATATCACATGTATAATGAGAATGATGGATATGCCGTGAGAACTTCTAAGAGCAACCTAGAATAGGATGTTGTGACTTAGGTTTGGAATAATGTTTTAGGAAAACATAAACCATTCTATATATATTTCTATGTTGATCATGATGTAGTACATGGTTTTTGTGTATGTCGTTTATAGAAATGGTCTAGTTGTGAAAACGTGTATAGTTTTTATATATCGTACTACCGTTCGGGCCATCATAATTCAGAGGTCATGTAGTAAACGTTCGAGGAGCTAGGACACTTTAAATTGTAAATCCAGCAACTCGTCGATACGTTTTACCCAAATGAAAGCCCTCACATGAAGCTCCCTAGTATTGTAGTATTTAATATATAAAACATATGTTTTGAGTGAAGATTGTTATATCATAAAGTTTATCATGTTTTTAGTAAATATCTAGTTTTTATAAGTTCTCATTGATTACTAGTGATTACAACTTATTAATATGTTCAAGAATGAAGTTTTGATAAAAATCGTCGGCAAAGGTAAAATGGTCATTTTTCCGTTACTTGTGAAAACACTATTTCAAATATTAAATGAAATTTTTTTAAGTTAATATGTAACTATCTATGAAAATAACTTGGTTTCGCTTTTAGTTGTGACAAAAGTATAGTCTTGAAACTACATATAAGGCAGTTTCAGTTTTTGAAAGAATATGGCCTGTTTAAGCGTTTTCAAGGTCTGAGCTTCTTTGCAATGGAAGGAAAACGTCGTTCTGGGCAACTTTCGTGTTTTAACTTTTTGATGATTCGGAACAGAAGTACCACTGTTAGCACGACCAGACCCTTAACAGCAAGCTATTTGGCAGTTCGGCGTTTTGGTTTTGCTAACTTCTTTTGCCTATAACTTTTGACTCGTTTGTCCGTTTTGGGTGATTCAAGTTGCTATGTTTACCTTTTTTATCTTGTCTACCCATAGTATGTAAGTTAGAAAGTCCATAGGTTACTGATTTTAATGGTTTCAAGCCTATAGAATATGACTAGTTTACTAGTTTGTTACTTTTACGACAATATGTAAATTAAAACATGTGATTGAGTATATGTACATCATGAATCAACATAGTAACTATATATATAGCATGAAATTGTTAAGATTATGAATAATAAAGATGAGATGATGGTGGTGATTAGTTGCTTACAACTTTTGGCTTTCAATAAGAAAGGAGTAACTTAGTAAGGATAGGACTTTGATTGAACACCTAGGACCTCGGATTGAGCTAGCTTTCTACACCTTGGCACCCTTGAAATCTTGACGAGTTGCTGATGAAGTACTAAGTGACTTGAGTGGATCTAAACTCAAGAAGATCACTTAAACTTGCTAGAGATTTGATGTAGTAACTTACTACTTGAAACTTCTTTGCATAAACTTGGAGTTTATAGATCAAATGATGGAAGATATGTATGATTTGTGATATGAACGACCCAAAACAGAATATGAGAGTTCTTAGGATGCATTTCACTTGCTATTTGTAGGAGGGTAAGTTTGGTTAACCATATATTGGGTTAAATATTAACCATGGTTAAGTTAAGACACATGTAATGATCTAAATGAACCATGGTTAGGATGATGCCACCAAAATGATGACTCCCCCCCCCCTAAGTCGGCCAAATAGAGATAAGATGACTTAGGTGGATAGTTTTGGTATTATCTTGAGTTTAGAGCATGATTTGGTTCCGTTAAATGCCAACCGTAAGTTGTTAAGCCGTAAAACGTAAAAACCGGGTATCGTAAAATTATGAAAATTGTAGGAATGATGAAACTCATCATTATACTCCATCTAAAAATATAAAAATGGGTGATAAGTCTTATTGGGTGCAAAAATCTTTGCTTAAATTTGGAAATCACGGGTCAAAAGCGCAGTTTATCGAAAAGAACGAAATTTCGGAAGAAAGCCGTGAATTTATTTAGAGTAGACTAAAATTAGTCTAAAAGTGATATGAGATGTCAAAATGTGGTTTTCGTTATACGCGGGATAACTTTGAGTTATCGTGAAGTCTAAAAGTTATGCGATTTAAGCAAAAATGTAGAACGTACAAGGTTAATTTCTTTATGGTCAAAGGAGGAAATATGTTTGACTTTTCCAAAAATGTAAAAGTGTCAAAAATATTAGAAACACGTGTCAGGAATCGTTAAGAGTGGATATAAGTAGAATTGTTTAAAAGCGTAAGTTTAGTTTAGTACAAGGCATGGTTTATTTAGTAACATAAAATAAATCTTAAAATTCTCTCTAATTAATTATGAGTGATCTAAAATTAATCGATGTGAGGAAAATTGTCTGAGTTGATTTTCGTTATGCGTGGGATGTTGAAATGGTGTTCCGACCAAAATGAAACTTTAAAACGATGTTTTCTTAATAACTTTTACGAAAATGATCTAACGATTGTCGAACTCTCAGGTTATTACTAAAATAATTTATCTTACGAGAATGTGAAATAAAAATTTTACGGGATGAAAAGTGAAAGTGAATAGTAAAAGTGAATAGTAACTTTTCAAAAATATGAAAAGTAACCCGAAAAATGCGGGTTGTTACAGTCTCACCACCTGAATGGGAATTCCGTCCCGAATTGAAATTGTGTGTTATCCGATATTGAATTGTCTAGGAAAATGTGAGTGTATGCGCCGAATTCTAATCTTTGCGTTTTCAAATTTCTGGTCATAGAATGTATTATGTACCATGTGGCTTAAGTTGATAACCTAAAGGGTTTTGTTAAAATCTTATTGAGTCCAATATAGCTCAAGTTTGGCTTTTCCCAATTCTCAAAACGAATCATATCTTATTGTATCGAGGCTTTCAACAAACCTTAATTTCTAACAATGACCCTCTAAAAATGTATGTTTTAAATCCTTATCAAATATCCCTACACTTGGTATTTGCTTGTCCTCAAGCAAATGTGATTTTGGCCAATCAATTTATAAGTTAGGGGGCATGAAGCATTGGTTTAAGATAGTCTAAGCACCTCACAATTGGTGTTCGGATTCTCTCATCTCTCGGGTTTATATGAAATATAATATGAATGGAAATGGAAGATAAACACTCATTACCTGGCATAGTACATAGATTACCATTGGCTTGAGAATAGATCAAACCTCCACCGCTTTGGCGTAAGCACCTAGGAATAACTATTTAAGAGGTCTTTTACAAGGGTTGCAACGTTAGGCTTTTTTTTTGTTAAAAGGGATTTTTCACCTTGGTAAAATATATTACTCCAAAAAACAGTTAAAGTACAATGGAATGTGGCAGAAATACCACATTAATCTCAAGCAACCACTTGAACTACCACTAGATCATTTATGACAGGCCATAAATGAACAACTAGCTACCAACAACTAGGATAACCAAAAGACCACATAAAATGACATGCCAAACTAATGAACCCATAAACAAGAGTTACTTCCTAGCACGACCTTGAAGCTTGAAATCATTCAATTGCCCTGGTAAATCGTACATGTGAGCCACATAATCATCGAAAAAATAATCTTCAAGCTCGTTACTTCCATGAGCAGATGATGAAAAGTAACTTCCCATATTATCATTTGGCTCATAGACCTCATCCTCATCACTGTCAGAATCAACCACTTCACCCACTTTAGAAAATGGGATACCTCTTTTAGCTACAGTACTAGAAGATGGAACAGTAGAAAGCTTTGAAGGCTCTCCCTACAGCTTTGGTTCCATGTTACTCATAGTCTGATCTTGTGAACCCTTACCATGATTATCATCACCAAGAACATCCTCATCCCCCCATGAATCCAACATACCAAAAGAATTAGAAGACATAGCGTTCGGACCAGATTTTACATTAGAAGGAGGAGCCCGTATTGGATCTTTAGGATCCAAACCTTTATTGATATCACCTTTGTTAGTAGCTTTCGTAGACTTCTTACCTGGGCCACTAGAAGATGCCTCTCCAAAAGATGATGCCCCTCTATTTACCGTCCCAACCTTAGGCTTCCAACTATAATGAAAAGCAACCTTAGGTTTAGTAAAACGAATACCATCAATATGTTTCTCTTTACATGGTTATTTACCTTTACCCTTATGATTATTGACCACAACCTAGCCATCATTATCAACAACCTGTTTCGCACTAGGTTTAACATTCTTAGGACAGCCACCATCATTATGGTCAAAAAATTTACACGTCTCACACCTAGGAGGTTTCCACTCATACTCAACTTCTAGCGTTTCCAATGAATGACCAGAACCATCAGGAAAGGGAGTCGCCACCACAATTGAATAAAGTAATGCAACCAAAGATGAAACTTCCACAAGAACCCTAGCACAAGAACTGCGGCGCCAAGATTTGAGACACATCGCACTCGTATACGCGTCTAGCATAACAGGCCTCCCAATCTGAGTAAAAATTAAGCTAAGGCCGACTTCGGAATAAGCAACTAACAGAATATTATGAATTTTGACCCAGACCGGAGCAGAAGTAATGTAATCTTTTTCAGTTTGGTATTAGGAGTCCAAACATTCAAACAAATTAACCAAGGACCCTCTTCCAAAACCTTCTCCATACCCTCCTTAGTAGCAAATTGAAAGAGGAAAAACCCATTGTTAAGCATGACTCTTTGAAGCCCATATTTTGGCCACGTATTTCGAACATAATTCTCAACAATTGGAAAAGCAAGACGCTTACCAAAAAAATATCCATATAATGTATTAGAAAATCGATTACTAATCTCATTAACCACCTCTAAAGGAATAGCCACGTTAGCTCCCGCAACACACTCGGTATTTCTCATCTCATAAATCTTAACAACTTTTTTGTAGATATGTCCTTGAATATAGAAGCATATGGATTGGTACCAAAATTAGAGGGCATCTGAGGTGGGGTATTAATTCCACTCGAATCCAAATGAATTCATGCTCAGGAACATTCAAACTCTCATGCAAGAACGTATTGCTAGACTTACTAGATACAAATGTAGGACCAGTAGATGCTTTAGGAGAAACCCCACTCGAACCAACATTAGCATCACCTTGTACAGGACCAGTACTCGCTTTAAACAGAAATTTCAAAGGACGAAATTGCGCCTCATTCAAAGAACTAGCCGTACTAGAGCATTGCGACATAGTAGCATCATGAACAAGTTGAGAATAAATCGAACTAGTATTAGTAGGTAAGTCCATATGGACATTAGCATTAACCATACCTTTACCGCTTGCTGGCCCGAAGTTAACTAAACGCAACAGTAGCATTTGATGATTGTTCCAATGAAACTCCCCTTCTTTGAAACACTTCAGACTCATATTCACCTTCTACATTCAGCGAAGAACTAGTAGCTTTACCCGGAATGTTACGCACAACCTTTTTCAGAATAGGCTTCAAGATTGGAGCATCTCCCAACAGACTTGAGCTAACATTGATTTTTAGTTTGTCATTATTCTCCTTCAGTCCTTACCATCACCAGGATTAACCGGATTCATACCAAACGAAATTAAAACCAAACGGCAACAAAAAACCCTAAATATGTGAAACCCTAAAAAACCTAAGAACGAATAGCAGCAGCAGAAGCACATATGAGTCACTAACGATCCAACCCCATAGAGTTAAATCCAAACAAAAAAGAACCTACCACCTCACATTATGTAGCAGATTGACCGTAAGAACAAAGCTACCCGATTAGAAAAAAGCGAAATCCTAATTATCCAAACGAAATCCTAACTTTAAAAAGATGCAATGATCCAATAGCAAACTTGTTAGAGATGAATCTATACAAGATAGACAGCAATAAGGAGAGAATTAAAGGATATGAATCAAGAGAAAGCAAGGTTTAAACGATTACAGGAAGGGATAAAGGGAAGTCACCATAAATCGCCAAAGGGAAAAAATTTAGGGTTTTTGGGTTGTACTCTCCCAAAAGGCTCTGTAACGTTAGGCTTGGGGTAGGGAAGTAAAGGGTTTTATTGGATAGGGGATATTTAGTGGTGGCAAGTCAAAGATCTTATGTTAAAAGCATGTAAAGCGTGGCGTTGCTAAGCAAAGACTCGACTCACTAACACTATATAACTTGAAACAAACAAACACAAACTTAAAAACATAAACATAAATGATAGATGTAGGATGGTAGCCCGTATGTTTTTCCCAATTTTTTTCATACCTTTTTACTCTACCATCCTCTACGATAACATCAAAATATAAGGGATTTATAGGAGCATCCCTACACTTGAGTTTTTATTTAACTAATACTAATTGACCCGATTTGAAAAGATCAAAACACTTTGAGTATTTAATTACGGAGACAAAGGGAATTTGAATTTATCATTCTTTCCCTTTACTCCATAAAATATTACTTACTCATGAGTCCCAATCGTCCCAAAATTGTGTACAAAAGATATGACTCGACTTAGCAACCATGCAAGTAACAAGATAATTGAACTAAGGGTTTAGTAGTGATAACAATAATGCACTAAAGATGAGTGCATACAAGGTAGGCTAAGAGGATTTGGGTGTACATTTGGGGGTGGATTGTAAACAATGCTCTTCATTAATATTCTGGAAAACTGAAACATCACGAGAACCACGAAAAGGATAGGCTCTGAGGGGTTAACTAGGGGTATCGTGTACTAAAGATGAGTACATCACAAGGGTGTGGGAAAATTACTCAACCGATGTGGAAGATGTAATTATAATACAGGTTTAAAACGAGGGTTATCCTAATGCCTCTTATCATTTAGTTACTCCTAACTACACAAGTATAGTCTCACTAGCGATCTCGGAATGCATCACAAAACAAGTTCTACAATCTATTATTCTACCGATACACCCACTAAGCATTAAAGGTGAATGCTTTTATTCCTAAAGATCTAGGGGTGAATCTCACATTTTTAGGGTGGAATTTGAGTTGTAAACGGTTTTTTGTGCTAGTTATATAATTCATATCCATGATACGCTTTAATAAGACTAAAGTTTAGCTCGTAAATGTCATAAAAAATTTTAAATTTGAGTAACAAATATTTCTTATGGTTTATTACACTAATTACTAAGGGCAAGACAAATAATCAAGTGAGTGAATAGTTTCTAAGTTCCCGTTTTATTCTCCCTCCCTACACTTAAACTAGACATTGTTCCCAATGTTCCCCGAAAGTATCAAATTTAAGATAAAGGAAAGGTAAGTAAGGAAAAGAAACTAATACTCCCCTGATTAGCTCGGTAAGAAATGTGTGAAGTTGTAGTTAAATCCTCCTTCAAGAAGAATGCATAAATAATAAGCTTCATCCAATATGTGTTTCTTCTTCTTGTCCAATATAACCTGCACACTTATAAGAAAACAAACAAAACCTTAGCATAAAATCGGCGGTAAAACTATATATGACACACAACTACACTAGAAAGCAAGTAAGATATAATGCTTGTGGAATAGATGTTTGCAGTTTTTCTAAAAAATTAAGAATTGGGAATTTCCAAAAATTATAAATTATACAGAAAACAAAACTGATATTTTGTTTCTACATTGCCTGACGTCGTCAGGTGTTAATCCTGACACCGTCAGGTTGTCCTGACAAAAACTGGTCTGCTGCGTTTTTCTGGAAGAATTTTGGAAAAATTACCTCATTAAAACCTGGAAAAATTTATGCAACACATCCATCATGACTTGATACAAGTATTTGACTCTAACAAAAACACAAATATGTCAATTTCAATTATTTTAATTCTCATGTTCATGTTCTTAAAAACATATATGATCTTCCCTACACTTATCTTTTTGTAAAATACCTTTATATGTAATTAAGACGAGGTTAAAGATAAAATAAAGCATTTTCACAAAGTCTAACATAAGAATAAACAACAATGAAAAAATATATACATAAACATACAAATTTGAAAAACAAACAAGCAAACAATTAAGCATGGGTTGCCTCCCACGAAGCGCTTTTCTTTATTTATGAGTCTTGTAGCTAGACTCGAAGTCGTGCTCCTACGTGACTTCCTTGCCGTGATCTTCTTCCTCATGACGGTTTCTATTGGGGTTTTCCATGGCATAATTATGCCGTATTGTGCATCCTTATAAAAGGTCATCTTGCCCCTAATTGGTTCTATATTCTGGTGCTAGTTTCACTCATTCTTTATAGAACCCAAATATCTTACTCATCACATAGTCAACTCCTCTCCTCTTATCCTCCTTGTTTCTATAGTAGACCGATAGCTTAAGTTCCTTCTCATTTTTGGATAGTGATGAGAATTTCTCAATCTTAAATGGCATTTGGTAGGCGATGTTATTGGTCTCATCCTTGAATCTAACTATCCCTGACGACGGATCATAAGTCATTCTGGAGCTATCTATGAAAGGCTTTCCTAGAACTACATGGGAAAAGCTAGGATCTATAGCCGTACTAATATCTTCCACAATCACTAATTCGTAAGATACGTGAAGCTACCTATATAGATGGGCAATCTCTTAACTCTACCAAGGAAATTACATCTAACTCTAGGATCATTGGGGTCTTGCCTATTTGGGATAGGTTTTTCCTCACCCAGTTATAGTACGTGCTAGTCATGATGTTTATTGGGGGCTTGCGATCAATGTAGGCCTTTGCCACGAAAATATGTCCTATGCAACATGGTATGTTGAGATTTCTAGGATTTCTAAAGGTGATTCGTGGGCATATCCTAGTATAAAAGGGAAGAAGGTCGCGCACTAGGTGTGGGTGGTATGAAAGTTCCTCATCTGTAGGATACTTATTGAAGTGTTCATCACCTACTTCGTCTACTTCATTGGTTGATTCATCCTTAGGAATGTCACTAACCTCAAGTACCGTCTCATGGTTTGCTTCATCACTATTCCTATTTGGTATCACTAGGGTGATGGCATTGACGAAGTGAACGTGCTTTGATGAAGACGGGTCCCTAGTTTCATTGCCTAATTGTGAATGAGCGAAGTACTTGTTTGGGTCCTTAATCTTAACAACGAAAGCTTTTTCGGGAGAGTGAGTCGAGATGGCATCAACCTTTTTTGTGGTCGTCCTATCATTATTAGTTATGGCTTTCAAGAGGTTATCTATCTTCCTATCTGTAACCACCGGTAAATTTCACCTTTTATTAAACTAAAATAATATTCTAATAAAAGAATATTTATCTATTTTCTACGTCATTTAAAAAAAAGATAAAATGTTATGTAACACCCCCAAATCTGGTTTAGCGGAGAATGCTACGAAATCGGAGATCATAACACAAGTAATAAAGAATGGAATACATACTCCGTTTTAATTTCATAAAAATATTTTTAAAGATATTATCCTACAAACATTGTTTGAATAAAATGGGCACTTCCCATAAGTTCAGTGGTCCCAATTTAAAAACATCATTATGTGTAAAAACGCTTCTTTAGACATTACTACGACCATTTACCACCTCTTGCCTTGCATCCATGATCACAATTTAAACACCTGAGAAAATATGCTAAAAAGGTCAGCTAAAAGCTGGTGAGTTCATAGGTTTAAATTAAAACAGTAAGTTTGGACCATAATCAAAGTCATATAATCATTACAACGAATATAATGATATATGGATGAATGTATATTACGTTAGCACTAAGTTCATGCAACCGATACTACGACATTTTTTGTATGCTAAATGATATCATACAATATATAGGCCCAATGCGAGTGTTTTGTCCCTCAACACTCGATTCCGACATGGTATACGTTTTCGCCTTGGCCTAAGCATGGCCAACCGAACGGAGGAGTCACCCTCAATAGATCTATTTATAACATTCGCGCTTCCCAGCAGGGAACAGACGGTTCATGAAAAAGGGGCATTTCTAGGGACATAAGGGCTTAGGCTAAACCACGTAATAGTAATCATGCAATAGTTCAGGTCCATAAAAGGTTTTGCATATTTTCTCACCCCAAAATGTATAAAACAATTTATCAAGTAAAAGAGGGGCTATGAAACTCACCTTAGCAAATGTGCAATCCAAAAGTGGGATTCAGTGAATATTGTAAAGCTGCACCGACACGCGACCTAGATAAGGAGGGCAATGTTTTAGTTCATTGTTTTAAGTATCACTTACTTAAAATGGTTCAATCTATATTGTTTTCATAAATGTAATAAAACAAAAGTTTTGTTTTGTAAAAATGATTAAAATGTTTTACTAGTAAGTATATGAATGTATATATACTTTCTCATGTTGACACTATAATGATATTGTCAAAATTTAATAAAGTTGGTTTATTTTCTAATTGTCTTTAGAAAATAGTTATGTTAAATTTGAAGACTCTCAAATTTATTAATTGATTAAATGATATAGTAGTCTTTATTTGTTTATCAAAAATTTGTTCTCAACATTTATAATTTACAACTAATAGATTAGTTGACATAGATCCGGACACATTTGACGTTAAACCTTGACGTAAACTTTATCAAGTAGATTATATTTTCCAATACTTGTTTCGTATATTAAACTTTCACACTTGTTTTACTTGACGATACAACTATTTTTATATCAAAGTAGAAGATTTGAATTCGCGGGGATTAAGTTTAGTTATATCTTGACTTCCGATTAGTCACCTCGAGTTTTATTTTGCGGTTTAGTTTAGACTACCCAAACGAACACCCTGAACCACGATGGGAAACGTGGCCCGGTGTTGATAAGAACAGGGTACCAGAATTGGGCCTAGGCACGAAGTGGAATCTGTACGGAGGAAGGGCTTTGGCCCATTGATGAAATAGGAAACTTTCTTGGAAGGAAGATCCTGGGCTGCGGCCCAATGTATTACACGAACATATTTGCACAAGTTGGTAGTATTAACATACTTTCATTCCAGGACTTTAGTACTAGGCATCAAATTTTACGAAAAGGGAAGGTAGTCAAGGACATTATGTTCAACACAAACGTGCCTCGATTACGGACTCGGGCCTCATGGCTATTCAACAGCTACACGCCCTTCTACTCAAATAAGATTTACTCGGGGTAAAGACTCAACCGAATAAGACCTTTACTATGATGGGAGAAATGAAATTGGAAACTTTGTGCTAGGGTCGAATAGGGACCGAACTAGAAGCTTACTAACGCCACTATCTCGAGCTGAAATTAGCTTTACCAAGGTTTTTCCTTCAACCTCGATAGCTAGACTCACCACTGTGGTGGAACCACAGTGGGTCACAACCCCAGCCAACAAATTAACATCTTCATAATTCAGCCAATAACTTAACTAGCGTTACTAACATTTCCATCAGTTTTACGACACAAGTTCAAGGGTTACAAGAACAAGATTTTTCCGAAACCAACCTAACGACACATTAGAGTAGACCATGATTTAGATGATTTAGCAGGGTCAAAGTTTTATCTATGCTTA
This sequence comes from Chrysanthemum makinoi, assembly GCA_910596185.1. NCBI lineage: Eukaryota > Viridiplantae > Streptophyta > Magnoliopsida > Asterales > Asteraceae > Chrysanthemum > Chrysanthemum makinoi. The sequence continues at coordinate 310,175,106 of OU343224.1, forward strand.
CTCCCATTTTTTGTCTATTAACGAATCAATGGTACAAATTAAGTCATGACATGATCAAACCATCAATCGATATCCAAAATAATTAACAAACATCCAAGAACACTTATCGAATTATCACTTTCATTATCAAAGTTTATAGTACAACAAATTTACAAGAAGGATAGAAATAAAAGATGAACCTTATCAAAGTGAGACGAAAATGATGAAGATGGAAGCTAACTCGAGAACCCCACACAAATCGAATCCCAACCGAAACTGAGCAAGAGTTAAACCAACTTCACAACACCTTCAGGAGCACTATTCTTTGTGGTGGATTTGTGATTGGATTTGTGTGTACCTCAGTCCCTCGAGTAGCATAAAAAGGGCTAAAGAAGAAAGTCTTTGCCATGACTTTCGGTGTGGAAAGATGAAGCATCCATTCTTGGGAAACATCCTTCTCTATTACAGTTTTATAACCAATCTTGTGACTCCATCTGGGATGTAGGAAAAGTGGGATGGTGATGGCTTCTTTTGTATCTTTCTCTCGTTGATGTCTAGTAGGGAGGATGGAGGTGAAGTTTAGATGTGCAGGTTACCCTTGGACTCTCTCTCTAGACTGAAAATGGGGCGGCGGTGGTGTTGGTGCAGACAAAAACAAACACCAATTTAACTAGTACAAGAAAGTGAGGATGAAAGTAGTATTCCTCAGGATCCATTTTTATCAATTTTCTCCTTTGGGTGCTTTGACCTAGACGCATGGTAGGGTAGCAGGAAAAGGGTAGGACTTTATTTGGGAAGATGAGTTTTGTTGGTATCCTCTTGTGAGAGAAACAGAGAAAACGTGGGAATTTGGAAGAAGCAGAAAATGATAAAATAAAAGGTAGAGGGGGGGGGGGCGGTTTCATTTAGGATAATGGGATAAGATTTGTAATTTTTATTTAATTTGTAAAGTTTATTTTGTCATATACCCTGTATTTACTAAGTGTTATAATTTAAAGTGAAGGTTGTGTTAAGTATTTTTGTGTCCCGCGATATAAAGCCGTGACTGAAGTATTAATGTTTGATAATTTTTATAATGTAATATCTTATGGATACATTTCTGAAATATTATTATCTTGGTAATATTTTCCTTTACGGGGATTTACCATTCGTTTTATTTGCCCTTATCATAGTGTCGGTACGCGTGCAGTGTCGGTCACTGGGGAAGAGGAGATACCCTCTCGTCTTATAATTTTAAATCATAAAACAATTATTTCACAATATTTTCATGATGAAATGAATGCAAAAGAAATGCTATAGGTTAATGTATGCGAGTTATCTACTCAAATGATCAGTCAAGCTTGTGCATGCTTAATGACTAGGCTTAGTAATAATAAATTACAATTTATTAGTTAAATATGAGTGAAAAATTACCGTGTGTCACACGTTATCAGTTTATCTGATTAAGAAAACCAACTAATGTGACGTAAATTTTCATAAGGTCAAATGACTATTTCCCCCTTTGACTTTTTCTATTTGACTTTTATCGTAACGTAAAAGACAATACTGCAATCGGTGGCTAACCTGTAACTTCCCAAGTTAATTAATTCACTCTGACTCAAATTAATACTCACCAAATGTTTTTATTCACCTCTGTTTATTTAACGAGGTTATATAGTGTAAGTTCAATAATCATCATTCGGAATCAATAGTATCGTGTTTATTTTATTTTTATAAAAACGATCATGAAAATTTATTCTATACACTGTTAATAAAAAACATCGAACCATGGTACCGTGTTTACACTTTAGCTCAACGAGACACGAATACACGGTACAATAATGAATGTACAACCGCCCTATATTACTTATATATATATATATAAAAAAAATCAAAAGACATATTCTTATCTCTTCTTTCTCTCACTACACGCCTCCCTCCTCCTCCCTCTCTCTCTTGCGAACGACGACCAACAGCAATATTACCACCACAACCGCCACACAGCCATCATCACCATCTCCTCACCTTTTCCTGGTAAGTCGACAAACAAAGAATTATCTTTGTTAACTTTTTTTTCAAATCGACTAGTAAATCGTTGTTATTGATTTCTTGGAATTAAAAACCGGATTAAAACATATTTTAAACAATAAATCGTGTGGTGGAATCAACAAAATTCATGGTTAAGTGTAATTTGATCGGGTCTAGTCTATGAACCTACGAGGGTTTTGAGTTTGACCTGATGGAGGTCACGTTTTGGTAGCAATTTCAGTGTTAAACACGTATAGGGTGCGAGTCGTGACCCATATATGGTCACGGGATATGTTTAGATTGCTTATCCCTTGTTCTGTCTTGGTAAATATTTGAGTCTATATATTCATTAGTTTTTAATGTTTTAAGTTGTTTAGTTGTGTTCAGATTTGACAGACAACATCACAAGGATGGTTTGTTTGTTCACTGTCGCAGCTAACACCCAAGAGGGTGTGTTTGTGGCGTGGGTTGACCTCGGCTAAAAACTACCCATAAGGGTAGTGTTTGTATGCGTATAACAGCAGCCCCACAGGGGTACGTTTGGCTTGTCTTGGTTTAATTTAAATGAGGAAATCAGAGGGTGTTTGTTTGCGTGTCACAGCCACCCCACAAGGGTGTGCGTGGTTGTTCTACTCGACCCACCAGCGAGAGCTACCAAGGGTACGCTTGGTTTGTTTGTTTCGAGCTTATAACTTGGCTTACATACATGTGCTTATTTCATGGTTGATGACGTACCCTCCGCTTTGCTAACGAGCGTTACCGTCACTCTGGAACTTAGCTTACCATTTGTACAGAGGGTATGATGTACCCTCCTAAAGGCCTCCATCAAGGCCTCCGTCACTGTACGGAGCCCCCTCCATCAAGGCCTCCGTCACTGTATGGAGCCCCCTCTATCAAGGCCTCCGTCACTGTTCGGAACCCCCTCCGAACAACTCGACTTGGTCAAACCCACGATCTCCCTCTCTTTCCTGGATTTCCCGCCAAGTTAGGGAACGTGGGTCACTAAGCCCTAGAGGTTACCCACAAACATGGGACGCTCCCATGTTCTCCTACATTTGCGCAGAGGTGCCCCTAACCCTATTTCTTCCACTATAAATAGGTTGGATGGGCAGAGAATTATAGTAAGTTGATTCAACACTCATCTCTTGACTTACACACACTTATAAAATTGTAACTCATACTTACTCTCACGTCGGAGGTGGTTCGCAGGGTCCTACCCCTGCGTAATCACTTAACGTAGTGTCTTCTATTTCTTATTTTCAGGTTAACTTGCACTCGGCATCACCACCATCACCCCTAACTCCGTCAATCACCATTGACGGCCTGGTATGTGCATCTTTTTGTACAATCAGTGGCGCCATCCGTGGGACACGCAACAATAACTCCGCCCGAGTCAAATAACCATTTTCCATAAATAACGGTCGAATTCAACCATAATTCCCTACATCCTTGTTACCTCATGGTAGCACCACTGAAATCTCCACTTTTATCTCTAATCACGAGATTTTCCACCAACCACAAACTCTACGTTTACCATTTCAACATCCTTGGTCGGGTTTAAACGGAGCAGTCTTTGTTACGGCCTCTGTTATGTTCGTAGGGCCCTCCATTTCAGACTGTGAGCACCTCTGTTTGGGTTCGTTTTATGAAGAAGGTTCAAACTCAACAACCTTCGTAGGGCCCTCCATTGCAGACTCTGTAGCAGCCTCTGTTTGGGTTCGTATTAGGAAGAAGGTTCAAACTCAACAACCATCGTAGGAGCCTCCATTGCAGACTCCATATCAGCCTCTGTTTGGGTTCGTTTTATGAAGAAGGTTCAAACTCAACAACCTTCGTAGGGCCCTCCATTGCTGACTCCATAGCAGCCTCTGTTTGGGTTCGTTTTATGGAGAAGGTTCAAACTCAACAACCTTCGTAGGGCCCTGCATTGCATACTCCGTAGCAACCTCTATTTGGGTTCGTTTTATGAAGAAGGTTCAAACTCAACAACCTTCGTAGGGCCCTCCATTGCTGACTCCGTAGCAGCCTCTGTTTGGGTTCGTATTATGAAGAAGGTTCAAACTCAACAACCTTCGTAGGGACCTCCGTTGCAGACTTCGTAGGAGCCTCCGTTTGGGTTCGTTTTATGAAGAAGGTTCAAACTCAACAACCTTCGTAGGAGCCTCTATTCGGGTTCATTTTGAGAAGAAGTCTATGTTGCAGTCTTCGTCATGGGTTTTCCTAAGAAGAAGGAAATTGGGGCACATAATGGTACACTCAAGTAGGGCCAGAACCTTCCTTCGCATAATGTTTACCACAAGGTGAACAGATACCGTACATTAATGACGGAGGATACCCTTTGTCAATCTGGTATGTTTTCTACGAAACTAATACGCTATATTGCCTTTGTTTCACTACAAATCAGATTATCTAGATATGAAACTTTTGATGTTTATTAAGAGCACTATAAACCATCTTTTATTGAACATCTGCTTATGACATAATGATAATTAGAGATAGTACAACATTGACAGAGGATACCCTATGTTCCTAGAACCTCTGTTAGAGCTTTCATGCTGTTTTTAGCATAAAACATAATCCACACATGTTAAATACGTGATGTACATAAATAAGCCTTAAGTAATTTTATTTTAAGCTTTATTATGTCACTCGTGATGATAAGTCCACTGCCGACAAAGCCTCTTTTGACAAGGCATTTCACACAAGCTCTATTGAGATGACAAAGACTCACATCTGAGTATTATATATTAGCAAAATTTATCATGGAACTTATATACTATTATCATATATTTTGAGATGACGGAGCCTCACACATGTTGACATAAGACTCTGTCGATATGACTACGGAGCATCACATATGCTGACATAAGCCTCTGTCGACACAACTACAGAGCATAGCCTCTGATTCATATGTGTCTCCTTCAACACGATTATAGAGCTTCGGCTCTGTTCACATAATATATAGGTGTCTCTGTCGAGACGATTACAGAGCATCGCCTCTGTTCAAATGATTTATGTGTGTCTATGTAGACACAATTATAGAGCCTCGACTCTGCAAGTATAATTACATAACCTCATAGATGTAAAACTTACTTTATTTTGTTTAAAATCAATGTAATGAAAGCTTCTCATGGGAAAGCAAGCATTATTGGTAGTTGTCTTAGTGTTCATTTCAAAATGATGTAATCCTCTCTACCAATTCAATGATACAATATATTTCCCACAAATCTCTTGCTTCGTTTCTTAAACACAAAGATTTGTTTAGCCAAGTCGTTTATAAGTTTCAATGTCGAAGGGATGAAACAAGACAACTATAAGTCTTGAATACATATACAACATCCATTACACTTCACATTAACTTTCCTAAGTGGTCTTAAGGTATTCCAAGCCTTATGTTACCCAAAGGATAAAGATGGAGTGGGTCGCGACCCTCTGTCAATGATCAAAATTGGTCATTATATTCTTGGTGGTGAAATTTACACACAATGAGGTTATTACACTTTAGGTTGTAAAATTTAAGCGTTGGAAAAATGGCGTACGAGAAGTGCACAAGAGACATATATATCCCTACTTGATTCCATTTTAACTAGGGCCTTAACCCTAGTACCTGCGTCATACGGCCGAAGCCCATTCAAATTTTCTTTGGCCAAAGCCACATACCACGCAGAATAGTAAATTGTCCAAGGACTACTACTTTGCTTAAATAAAGTCCATAAGCTTCATATACATACAAAATATACGACCTTCTAGGTCTATATTACTTAAAGATTAATCCTTGTTCGATTTATCACAAGGAAGTATTTCTTTTAATTCAAAAGTATTACATTCAAAGTGTACGCATCACTTTCGACCGAGGGGCTTGATGATATACCCTCCATTCAATTTGAAGGTCTCCCCTTCATACTCACTTCAGAGCTACATTCCGAAATACTTGGCAAACCTCCAAAAATCTTCTTTGGCGTAAAACCATTCATCTTTGATGTGGTCACCAGTTGGGAATTCGCCAATCGAAGGCCTAAGCCCTTCGGGGTATGCTCTTCGAAGATATTAATGCAAAGGTTTCATAATACCAAGTCAAACCCAATTTTACAACACTATCAAGGCTTTCCCAGTAAGATAGGGATCGTGGGACATTAACCAAACGGTTACCTAAAATCGTGGGACACCCCATGATCCTCGCATCAGGTAGGTGAGCATGCCAGAACCTAAGATTCGCGATAAAATGCCATTATGTCATGCATTATAAAACAAAGCCAAGTTTATACACAAACCTTGGTACCTTTCGACAACGCAGCAAATAGGTTTCGATAAAACTTGCTTATAACTAAAAGCGAAAGTTATATGGCAAAACCTAATACACATGCTCCTTGTATAACAAAGGGTTTCTGAACTACTTAAGTCTAATCCCATGCCTTCTACGAAGTCATAACATTAGGAGGGGCTTAATGGGGTATCCACCATGGTAGAGTCAAATGTGGACTATTAAAACAAGTATAGCTACTTTTATATTTGATTTAACAAAACAAAAGTAGTAGAAATTATTACCAAGTATTTTTAACAAAGCAATGATAAGTCTAAAGCCATGCACTCTTCGCATGCATAACATTAGACTGGGGGCTTGATGACGTACCCTCCGCTTTGCTAACTTGGCGTTACCGTCACTCGGTACTTAGCTTACCATTTGTACAGAGGGTATGATGTACCCTCCTAAAGGAAGAAGCCCATGCCTTGACGCACCCAAAGCACTCATAGTGTCTAACCTCTGTCGAGGTTCGGAGCCTGGCCTCCATCAAGGCCTCAGTCACTGTACGGAGCCCCCTCCATCAAGGCCTTCGTCACTGTATGGAGCCCCCTCCATCAAGGCCTCCGTCACTGTACGGAGCCCCCTCTATCAAGGCCTCCGTCACTGTTCGGAGCCCCCTCCGAACAGCTCGACTTGGTCAAACCCACGATCTCCCTCTCTTTCCTGGCTTTCCCGCCAAGTTAGGGAACGTGGGTCACTAAGCCCTAGCGGTTACCCACAAACATGGGACGCTCCCATGTTCTCCTACATTTGCGCAGAGGTGCCCCTAACCCTATTTCTTCCACTATAAATAGGTTAGATGGGCAGAGAATTATGGTAAGTTGATTCAACACTCATCTCTTGACTTACACACACTTATACAACTGTAACTCATACTTACTCTCACGCCGGAGGTGGTTCGCAGGGTCCTACCCCTGCGTAATCACTTAACGTAGTGTCTTCTATTTCTTATTTTCAGGTTATCTTGCACTCGGCATCACCACCATCACCCCTAACTCCGTCAATCACCGTCCTGGTATGTACATCTTTTTGTACAATCAATGGTTATTGTAAATTTGTATAACTGATGTTGGTATGCGTATTTTGCTACATGAAATATGGCTTGTTGTTGTGATTCGTGGTAACAAGTGTTTGGTTTAATTGCTCCTGTTTGTGGGTCGTGGTACAAAAGGAGCCCGAAAGGGTAGCTTGGCTCGGCTTATTAAGTGTCGTCTTAAGTGTTATTTTAAGCTACTTAAATGCTTATTACTTGTAATAATAGCTCATTTTGATATTGCTTGAAACTCATATATGATATACGTATTCACAAGGTTGTAATAAGTGTATGATGTACCCATAAAGTTAATGTCAACTAACTTGTGCCTATTCAGTTCGCAATAGTTATTTTATGAGTCTTGACATTATGGCTTATGGTGTTTATGATATTTTTATCATGTATAATGCTAATCATATAATATGCATATTAAATATTAGACGAAAACTATTGATATTAAACTTGAGATTTCGGGACTAATTATATAACGATTATCGGACTGGTATACATTAAACAAGTTGATATATATGACTATCGGTCTCAAAATATATCGGGCTATGCTAATACTTAACGGATTGGGATAATATGGATCGTGAATTTGACATATTGGACATTAGACTTGTATCATACATAATGGACTGGACAAATTGGATACAAAATGGACATATTGTTTTGGATAATTCCTGTACTTGACATACTATATATATATAAATATATTAGACTTTAAACCTATATGGATTGACTTTGTTTGGACATTTAACTTATAACAGACTTATATTTGGACATCATAAATATATAACAGACTAAATATATACATACGTATATGATATTGGACAAACTTATTGGACTTACTTTGACTGCTTATTGAATACTTATCGGATTTGGACATATTGAACGTAACTAATTAATATTATTTGGACTATTATCGGACTATAAAATCAATAACCAATAAATATAAGTTACACTTCTAAGGACTAGTTATTAGTTAAACTTAACTAATCTATTTATATATCACTTAATTGCTATTTGAACCTTACATGTTTATTTCTTTTCATACGTGTACTATATATTTTATACTTTGATATGTGTTTCGAGTCTAGATCTTCAACACCACACGAATGATAATACTAAAATTTTCTTACGAATTACGACAATAAGCTCTTATAATTCCTAATACGAGTATTCCACGAAAACTAAAACACTTATCTTTAGAAAACTTATCTACTTTACGAGACGTATTCTGAGATAAACCATATACTATCAGGTTGTGCCAATGACGTACCGTTGTGTCGGTACTCTTGTAATCGTTGTGCGTTACTACCTTGTGATACTACTGTATTACATTTCTTGATTCCAGTCGTATTACTTGTGATTCTTGTATTCCTTCGGACTACGGTGAGTTTCACAGCCCCGTTTTACTGTTTTACTCGTTTTGGTGTGAAAAGCATGCTATGATTACTTAAAACTAAATTGGTTGTGCATTCATGGAATTATGGATTTAATGAACTGATTTAACCTACTGAGCTATGCTCTGCTACTTTGTGCAAATTGATATGTATGCTTATGTTTTGCGTCTGAGAACAACTGCAAAAGTCCCCTGTTACTACACTACTTATTAACTCACTCCCCTTTATGCAGGGACGAGCCGTTGATATCTATGGATAGAGCTATTTAGGGGTAGAGCCATCCCCTCACTCCACTAACCGGAGTGCATAGTATCACCTTCTCATGCTAGGTTAGAGCATGTTGCACGTAGGGGCAAGTTACGGCTGAATCGGCTTAAGTAGTGGAACCTTCAAGGCATGAATACGCTGCATACATAATGGACCCTTTGAAACTTTGACAACCAATTGATTTTCCTATTTTGGAAACTACTGGTATATTAAAACTTGTGAACTCACTAACCTTTGTGTTGACACTTTTAGCATGTATTTTCAGGATTGCAGGCGATAGATAAACTTTGGAGGCGCTTGGGCATTGGCATGGCATGATCATAGAAGACTCTGATATAATTTGGGGACCACGTAAATCCTTTTAATGGGCCTACATTTCATAATATACATTTTGAAATATGTAACCACAGATCTTTATTAATTAGATTTTCTCAAGTCAAACTGTTGTTCTATACTTTGTGTTGTGGTACCAATCGAGTAATACCCCGGTAACACTACTTCCGCTACGAACCATTATTTTTGGGGTGTTACACTATCCATCTCGAATTGTTTTTGGTTAAAGTGGTCCGAAAGCTTGGCTATTTGGGCTTCTTGGGATGTAACTAGGTGTTGCATCATCTCTTCTAAGTTGTGTTGACAAGGGCATGAGAGCCTTGATTGTGTTAGTGGGGCCATGGGGAGTCGTTAGAGGTGAATTCTTTGGTTTGACTCCAATTATAGTCGGGTTTGCCCCTCCATGCTTCACGGGCTTCGCTATAAGTTCTAGGTCCAGGTGTTGTAGGGAATCTTCCTCCCATTCCATTGGTATGCGAGGATGCATAGTCCACGGAAGCTTGTTTGGGAGTCTCGTGCAATTACGAGTGTCATGGGGACCACTACATAACTCACACAAGGAAGATACCTTGTTCACTTAGGCTAGCCCCAATAGACGAATCGTGTGTCGATCGTCTGGTCCTGGCAATCGAGTGCAAGTCGATCGACTTGCTGTGTGGCTTGTCGATCGCCTCATGTTTATACCCATATCAATCGTCTGGAAGATCGAGTTAATTACATGTATCCGTTGCATATGAAAAAAAAAAGAATCCTACCGTTTAAACAATATTTAAAATGTTTTAGGCTTAAAAAAAAACCCTACTAAACTACCCTATAAATACACAACATATTTACACACTAACTATCAAATCTCATTTCACACATTCTCTATATTCTTTCCACACTATGAGTTTTAATTCTTACGAGCTTATTCATTGCCGATTCGTCATCGGATGATGAAAATGAAGCCAGTACCGAGTTTATGATGTTTGCGGAAGAGTGTTGGGAGGCTTTTCAAGCCTCACAAAAACTCTCACGAAACACTTTTACTAGGGATCGTTTGGGTGCTCATAACCGTTTAGTGGATGCTTACTTCAGTGAGACCCCAACATACGGCGATCTGACATTCCATGATCGTTTCCGTTTGAGCCGACGACTATTCACACGAATTGTCCGAGATATAACCGATCATTCACCTTATTTCCAACAAACTCCTAATTGAACAGGCCTACTTGGTATTTCTCCATTGATAAAGTGTACTTCGTCAATCCGTCAATTGGCATACTGGGTCAATGCTGATGCTCTAGACGAATACGTGCAAATGGGTGCGTCAACAATTCGTGAGTGTCTTCAAAAAAAATTTGAGGTCATAATGGAGTTATATGGTCCAGAGTATTTGCGAAAGCCGACGGTTAGTGACATTGACAAACTCTATGCTCATCACTACCAAAGTCATGGGTTTCCTGGGATGATAGGAAGCATCGATTGCACAGATTCGCCGTGGGAGAATTGCCCACATGCTTTAAAAGCTCAATTTTGTAGGGGTGATCACGGGCAAAGTCCTTTCATTTAATTGGAATCGATCGCGTCGCAAGATTTATGGATTTGGCATTCGTTCTTTGGTGTCGCCGAGATGAATAACGACGTAAATGTTTTACGTGCATCGCCTCTTTTCAATGATCTCAAAACGGGCGAGCACGGATGTGGAATTCGTTGCTAACGGCGTGCCTTATAAACGCGGATATTATCTTGGTGATGGGATATATCCGGAATGATCGGTTATTATGAAGTCCATTAAAAATCCAGGGACGAATGATCACAAACGAATATTATATAAGACGATGCACGCGAAGCGCAAGAAAAGATGTGGAACGTGCTTTTGGTGTACTAAAGAAGAAGTGGCTAATGATTAAATATCCGGCTAGAGGGTTTGACAAAGAGCGTCTATCACATATAATGTACACATGTATCATATTACATAATATGATAATTCAGGACGAACAGGCGGCGATATCTCCCGTATTCTTTCCAGCAAAGCAGCACTATTCTTATGATCCAATAAGAATGCATGTGGAATCGTTGGAAATTACCAAGGAGATATGCAACAGAACAGCTCATCTTAGCCTCAAAGCCGATTTGGTGGAAGACATTTGGCATCGTCAAAATCAAAACTAGTTTAGTCGTTGTATTGTCGTAATGTTTTAATTTTATTTGAATTATTATGTAACGTTTTAATTATTAATGAAATTTTATTTTGCGTTAAAAATGGTTTTCTTTTTAATAAAAATAAAAAAATGAACTTGGTCGCCCTTACTGGGGCACCTAATCGCCTGAAGGTCGCTGGAGAGAGAAAGCTGACGTGGCAGGGAAAATGAGGGGGATTGAATCCCCCTACTGGGGGCAGCCTTAGCATGAAGGCTTAGGAGTCTTGTAGGAGCTCATTAGGAATTTGACTTGATCAAGTGGTGGGTCAAGTGGTCAAGTAGTGGTTGGTTGAGTGGAAGTGGTTGATGTGGTGATGGATTGTTGTTTGGTGGTGGATTGTCACCGATGGTGAAAAGTGACAAGATTACGAACAAAAACACAAAGAAGGGGGATAGATTACAAGGAAGCTAATGAAAAAGAGAAAAAATCTCACTTGATAGGAATCAAGCGAGGGGACCTAAACGAGATAGAAATCTAACTAGCTATTATATTCCCGCGGCTCCAAAACTTGATAGCGAGGGTTTGGGGTCGAGAAAACCTCTTGTTCTACGAAAGCTTTTCTACCCTCAGGCTGAGCCTAATCATTGTAGTGTAGTATAGGGTAAGCCTCTGGGATTGATTTCGTTCTCTAGGGGAATAGGAATGCTAGAAAGAGATTTATGACGAGAAGGTGGGGTTGAGGATGGTTCTTTTTATTCTTTTTTATGTTTTTTAGAAAGCTAGGGTAAATATCTTGGGGTATATGATTGGGGGTGGTACTTCTACCAATTCTACTACTTAACTAATTATCTAATTATCTGACTAAGTACATATAGTTTATGCTAATTGAGGTGTGCTCGTATGATAATTAAAGATGTGTTCACTTAGATGATATTACTCCCTAGTTATCTTTTATTGGTCGGTTGAATTGTCACTTCCTTTATCTTAATTGATTCGTTGTATTCCAAGTAGTCGTAGGGGTGCCTAATTCTCTAGTTCTATGAATTGTAACTCTCCTTTAGAATACCCGAGATCAGCAAGTGTAATAGCATTTCCCTCGAATACACTATTATCATAAAGCTACAACTCACGCAATAAACACAACGATGGCCTAGGTGCACTCCTATGGCTTTTTTGCTATTTAGGATGTTCAAGCTCGCAATAATGAAAGAAGAATCCAGTTTTTCTTACTCTAGCGCCTACCAATTAAGAAAAAAGACAACCTAAAAACAATTAATAACTAGGTTTCATAGATCTAAGCAAACACAAGAGTAATTTAGCTCAACATGTTAAACAAGCAAGCATATACACAATCAATTGAACATGGGGTAGACATAATGATAAATTGGATAAACAAACTTATCTTGATGTGTAAAATAGGGTATGGGACCCTAGAATACTGTCCAAGTCGGACTACAACTGAGTTATTGCTCTCCAAAATTCTACATCTTCAAATACGGAAAAATCGAATTCTATATAGAGATTTACAAATGCGACGGTGTCACCTTTTGCTAGTGACGCCTTCATGTCGCCGTCATTAGGGTTTCGTTTGGGCCAAGTCATCGTTGGGACGGCGTCACTTGAGATGTGTGACGCCGTCAGTCTTCAAGCAGGTCGTCGTCTGAATCTTGGATCTTGGGCGTCTGGTGTAGTTTTTGTGAGTGACGCCTTCCAGAAATAAGGCGTGACGCCGTCAGGCTTTAGGACCAGAAATTTCGCTGAGTCGTCCCGTGCACTTTTGATCAAGTCTTCTATATTGGGACCGCGTCGCCCTTTGGTTGGGACGCCGTCAGGTGTAATGAACAGCCTTGGAGTGTCTTCAATCTTGACTTTGCCATTTTCTTCATGTCTTCGCTTCTTTTCGTCCAAATATGATTCATTCCAGCATTTTGCTTCCAAAAGACCTAAAAAGTACAAATGAACTATTTTAAGCAGTACCGGATATAAAATATGTCGATTTAGGGCTTAAATGACCCCCTAAAAACGTATGTTTTAAATCCTTATCAACGAGGACGGTACTCACTTTATTTATGTGACGCTAGACGAAAATTTACCACTCCCGGATAGTCACCCACAATGGGGGCCGTACAGATATGGCGACGCATCCGCATGGGCAACTCTATATTCCGATCGACAACGCATGTATACTGAAATTATTGAGAATAGAAGAAGACAAATGTAGTAAATGATTACTGATTTATGTTGTAAATAATTATATCGACAAAACATAGTAAATGATTACTAATTTATGTTGTAAATAACTTTTTGTATTCTGACACCGACAAAACATAGTAAATGATTAAAATTTTATTTAAATTAATAATAACCCATTACTGATTTATGTTGTAAATAATTATACAAATTCTTTGGCCAGATGGAACGAAAAAATCTTTTCTTGTGTAATTGCCGGAGAGGATTCATTATAGAAAGGACATCATGTAAGCGTGCTAGTTTGGGTCAACAGTATTATGCATGTCCTTTTTCAAAGGTAAATAATTATACGTTTGCTTATTTATGTAAATATATAAATTATTTGTTCGTTAAGAATACATTTCTTATAATTTTCTTAACATGTAACAGCCAGGAACAGAGGATTATTGGTGTGGATACTTTATGTGGAAGGATGCTTTTGAACAAAAGTACTTTAGTCAAACATCTTCTTCAATGCAGTGCTCAAACTGCGAAGCTAAAGATAATAAGATTGATATGCTAGAAACAAGAACCAAGATGTTACTGTCTCAAAACACGATGTTGAATACAAGAATAAAAACGTTTGAGGCATCACTGGAAATGGCAAGAAATCCCGTGGATCATGCATGTCAGTCGGGTGCAATACTTCTTGTACTTATAGATGACATAAATAATCTTCATGTGTAGCAGGTGTTGTTGTTTTTAAATAATGTGTTATTATTGTTGTTGTTGTTGTTTAATTGAATAATAACAGTTGTTGGTGTAGTTGTTAATGAGTTAATGTTTAACGTGTTATTGTTGTTGTTGTTTACTTAAATAGAAACACATTAGACGAATACAAAAAATATAACAAATAAACACTAGCAAAAATATAACACGAAAAACACATAAAATATAAAACTAAAAAAATAATAATTCATAATAATAAAAGAAAGAAAAAACCAAAATGAAACAAAAATAAATAAATAAATAAAAGGACAAAGCCCCCTAGTAAGAACGGTCATCTTTGTATTTCTAAAGAGTGTCTATGATTAGGATTTGGATTTGGATTTGTAAGAGAGAGAAAATATATTATAAAATAAATAATTAATTATTTACAATTTGAGAAATTGTATAAAATCAAAGTTTATTATTAATAAAGAAAAGAAAAATAAAACAAGAGGTGAGTATCAAAAGAGGACCCACAAATATAATATAATGGGACAATTTTTTTGAAAACCTGGACTTAGGATCGGGAATTCTAAATAGCAAATATAAGAGTGTGAGTCCAAGCATTGGGTCTCACAAATACAAACCAAACATGTAAATTTAACCATCAACCCTTAACCTTGTCCTTGACCCCATCAACCAAACGCACCCTTAATAACCTTTCCCTAATGAAATAGGGAAATGACATGTACACGGACTCTATTTATTTGCACATGGAAAACTAAAAGAAAATTACATCTATGCCCTTCTTACTTTACCCAAAGTCATCTTCATCTCTTTGAATCCCTCAAACCCACTTTCTCTCTCTAAATTGATTAATTTCATAAACCCAACTGAAAATTCACACTTCTATCTAGAGGTGTGATTTGTGCCCAAAATAAAAAATATAGGCTAAATGGGCAAGATTTTGAAAAATTTTGGCACATTTGGACCCCATTTTTTTTTTTGAAATGGGCATGTATTGCCCATTTAAAAGTTAAATGGGCATAATGGACACATGTTTTTCTCGAACATTAAATTGTTTTTAAAGAAAAACTTATATTTAATTTTTTAAATATAAATAAGGTATTACGTTCGAGAAATTTATTTCGTCGTTTTGGATCTTTTTAAAAGCGATTCGTAGTCCGTTTGGCCCGTGCCCGTTTAGCCCGTGCCCGTTTAGCCCGAGCCCGTTTGGCCCATAGCCCATTTGGCCCGTAGCCCGTGCCCGTCCGACCCGCCCGTTTTGCCACCTCTACTTCTATCTTCGGAAAACATATTCTTCAATAATTCTAATGTTTTTCATACTTTTTGAAACTTTCCTTTACTTTTAGCAACTTGTTGTAATCCTGGAAGAGAAGAAACTTTCAGCACCTGACCACATCTCGCAACCTCTGACAGCAGCTTACTTCAATTGTTGGTTCGTGGTGCTAACCAACTGAAAACAAATGGTTGAATTTTTGTGTAAAAAAAGTTTGATTGTTTCTTCGTAATTTTTTTCACTCCCATATCTTCCCAATTTCACACCATTCCAAGATGGGTTTCATGTTACAAATTATAAGACTATTATGCATCGATGTTAGTTTCTTTTTTGTGATTTGATGAAAATTGTTTTGACCCTAAATAGACAGTGAAGAAAACCATACGAACAATACAGTATATGTATTATTGTTTAAGCTAAATCCTTTGTGGTTCTCTCATGACATGTTTTAAGAAATTAAAGGGCCGTTTATTTGGTGAAAATTTTCTCATTTTTTCAGAAAAATTTTCATATGAAAAGGGAAAAACAGAAAATTCGTTTAGTTACACTTTTTTTCAAAAAATTTTCAAAAATGTTAAATTTCCATTCTCTAAATTTTAACTACAATTTAAAAGCTCAGGTAGCCGTTTAGTTGGTGAAAAGATTTTTTGTTTTTCCATTTCCAAATTCCTAGAGAACGGATTGGTTTTCTTACCAGGAAAAGAGTTGAAAATTTTGAAAACCCGTTTAGATGGATTTATATTGTTTTCATTTTCTAAAAAATAAAAAGATGTTTATATAAAGCTCTTTTCAAACATTTTTTCTTTTTTAAATCAACTTTCTTTTCCATATTAGATCTTTGTACGTTTTTATTCATTTTATACGTTTTTGTACGATTTTATACGTTTTCATCCGTTTTTTACGTTTTGTACGTTATCATTTGTTTTTATCCATTTTATATGCTTCATCCGTTTTTATTACGTTTTCGTCTGTTTTTTTTTTATTTTATGTTTTTGTCTGTTTTTTTACATTTTCGTTCGTTATTTTACGTTTTCGTCTGCTACTTTACGTTTTCGTCTGATTGTTTACGTTTTCGTCTGTTTTTTACATTTCCGTACTTTTATTATGTTTTCGTTCATTTTTTTAAGTTTTTGTCTTTTACGTTTTTGCTTTATTTTACGTTTTCGTCTTTTTTCCGTTCGCTTTTAGGGTTTTGTATGTTTTTTACGTTTTCGGCCATTTTCATATGATTTTGTAAGTTCTGTACGTTATTCTACGTTATCTTACATAAGAAAACGACAAAAACGTTAAAAAATGGACGAAAACGTAAAAAAATGGATGAAACATAAAAAAAACGAACCAGCGTAAAAATGGATAAAAACGTAAGAAAACAGACGAAAACGTAAGAAAAGGGGCCGAAACGTAAAAAACGGACGAAAACGTAAAAAAAATGGACGAAAACATTAAAAAATAGACAAAAACATAAAAAAACGAACGAAAACATAAATAAACGGATTTAAAACGTAAAAAGCAGATGAAAGGTAAAAAGTATCGGGAAAATATAAAAAAAAGATTTAAAAACGTAAAAAAGACGAAAACGTAAAATAACAGATGAAAACGTAAAATAACATACGAAACGTAAAAAACCGACGAAAACGTAAAAAAATATACGAAAACGCAAAAAATAGGTGAAAACGTAAAAAAATGACGGAAACGTAAAAGAACAGACGAAAACTTAAAAAATATCAAAAACGTAAAATAACATATGAAAACGAAGAATAACGGACTAAACGTAAAAAACAGACGAAAACGTAAAAAAACAGACGAAAAACATAACAAAAAAGTGTAATAAAATCGGATGAAACGTATGAATATGAATAAAAAGAAATGATAACTTACAAAAATGAAGAAAAAAACGGATAAAAACGTATAAAATCGTACACAACGTATAAAATGGATAAAAACATACAAAGATCCAATATGAAAGAAAAAAGTTGATTTAAAAAAGAAAACATGTTTGAAAAGAGCTTCATCTAAACATATTTTCATTTTTTGAGAAAGGAAAAATATTTCATCTAAACGGATTTTCAAAATTTTCAACTCTTCTCTAGAGAAGAAAAACCCATCCCTTCACTAGAATTTAGAAACAGAAAAACAAGAAAATTTTTCACCAACTAAACGGCCCCTAAGCTTTTACACTTTTATTTATTGGAGTTTTTCTATCTTGTGTCCTAGGGACACAAGATAAAGATAAAAAGAAAACAAGTACATAAAAAGTACTCAATGTCCCACAAAAAAAAGCCACAAGTATTTATAAACAATGTATTTTTTCTTTTTTTATTTTGTGCCCTGAGGCACAAGATAGAAAAACCCTATTTATTATTAAAGACACGATTTTCCCACCCTCTCTACTTTTTATATTCCCACCCCCTTACTTTTTTGTATTTTTTTTATTATTTTTTTATTTTTATAATTTTGTTTATATCAAAAAATTATAAACCTGAAAATGCGGAACAGGAAATATGATTTTTAATAAGTCAAACGCTAAAAACTGTCAAAAATACGGAACAGAAAATGACAAAAACCTGGCCCGACACAAATGGGGACAAAAAGAATAAAAAGTACAAACCCTCCCTAGTATGGAGGGTGGGAATAGTACATCCCTTATTATTACTAGAAGGGTACCCGCCTTGAATGCGGCGGTGGGTACCCAATGACTATTTTTATAGCGAACAAATGCTTTTCATGTGACCTTTTAAGCACAGTAAGATAATCGACATCTTCATTTTTTATGTTCTTTTTGACAAAAAATTTACAGATATCAAGAATTTCGTTTAGTGTAGCCCGTTGGCTCAAGCCCATTGGTCTGCTGCCTGTTCGAGATTTAATATTTGTATAATGTGCTTTATTATTTGTATTAGTGACATTTAATGCATGAATTATGTAATGGGTGTTTTAATAACTGTATTAATTATATTTATTGATTAGTAATTAATTGACTATATTAAATAGCATTAATGAGGTATTATATTTTTTATTATGTGCATTAAAGTGGTGTACAATATGCTTCTTGTCTTGTACGTCTGAAAATTATGTGCATTGAATAATGTGATGTATTGAATTTTAAACTTTCCTCTTATAGTAAGTGTGTAAGCTTATTTTTTTAAAACTTCCTTTAAAAGAAAGTCACAAACACTTTATACAGTAGTATAGATTATATTTGAATAGGAAGCAGTAATCAGTAATGATTTATGGTGTTATAGTGTTTATTAGAACATAAAGAAAGAAAATAAATAGATTGAATGAAATAAATGGGCATAAATGTCATTCAGTGTCAGATTTCTGTGCACAAATAAAAATCATCCGTGTACATATCATCTCCCAGAGGCACTTTATTTTGCATACTCAAAATTTCTTGCATACTAAGGGATAAATCTCCACCTTCCATCTAGTTTGATCTAATGGTAGTGATTAACCTAAGATTTAATATGTCTAAACTTCCATGTTTTTTTCTTGTCTTTTTATCTTTCTTATTTATTTTCTCATTATTTGTCCTTTATTTTAATCACTTTTTTAATTTCACGTATTTTTTTTTCTTTCGTTTTCGTCAGTTTTTTTACGTTTTTGTCCGTTTTTTCCGCTTTTAATATGTTTTCGTCTGTTTTCATACGTTTTCGTCAGTTTTCATACATTTTCGTTTGTTTTCTTACGTTTTCGTCCGTTTTTATACGTTTTCGTCCGTTTTCTTGCGTTTTTGTCTATTTTCTTACGTTTTCATACGTTTGATAAGGTTTTAAAATGTACCTTTTTGAGGGGTCGTTTAAGCCCTTATTTGATCACTTTTGTATCCGTTATTACTTACTATCGTTCCTTTTCACTTTTTAGGTCTCTTGAAGGAAAATTGATGTAATGGCACTTATTTGATCTAAAAGGCGCGGATATACAAGAAAATGGCCAAAGTCAAGAATCGAGACACTCAGTCGCGAACCGAAGGAGACGGGCGTCAGTTCTACAAGTGATCTGCGTCAGGTGTTATATCAAGCGACGCCGTCGAGCACTTCGCGTGACGCACCGAGAGCCAAATTGCTTATTTTCAGTGACGGTGTCGGGCTTTAAAAGAGTAGGCCGTCGCAACTCGACGGCTAGATTTGATCCGACGGCGGTCGAGAGGCGAAGGGGGGACGACGTCACAAGCATAAGGTGACGCCGTCGCAAGACTAACGTGGCCAAGACGTAACCCTAATGACGGCGGTAATGACCGCGGCGTCACAAATCATAAGGTGACGCCGTCGCTATTGTAATCTTATATATAGAATCCGAATTTTTCAGTTTTAGTGTGTAGTCTTTTGGAGTAAAAACCTAAACCGAACCAAGGCTGTCTTGTACAGTATTTTAGGGTTTCAAACCCTATCTTACATCAAGATAAGTGTTTTACTTCATTAATTCAATTATGTCTTCAATTATTTGTGTGTATGCTTGCATGTTCTCCATGTCCGGCTAATTTACTTGTGTGTTTGCTTAGAGAATATGAAACTTAATTATTGAATATTGATTGGTTGTCTCTTATCTTAATTGTTAATGATCTAGTAATGCGATAGGTCATTCGTTGTGTAATTAATGCTTGATTAATCTTTGTAAACCTTGGACTATGACACTTAGAGCAGTTGTAGGCTAAATCATCCAAATAGTGCCTTAGAGTTAGAGTTTATAATTCCTAGAGGTTTTTGTAGACGAGACCCTTTGGTAAGTTCAAAGAGTTAGGGATAAATGCATACCCTACGACTTTAGACACACAACGCGATTAAGAATAAGGACGTGACAATTCAACCATCAATAGGAGATAATTAAGGAGTAATAAAACCTAAGTGAACACATCTTTAAACTATCATACGAGCACACAATAATTAAACATAGACTACATACACCTTAGATTAGATAATTAGACAAGTAGAGTAATCGGTAGAAATACCAACCCCCAAATCCAAACCCCGAGATTCGTACCTTTCCATTTTCTAAAAAACATAAAAAAGATAAAAAATAATCTTCCTCAACCCCAACCTTAGCGTAGTAACTTCTCACTAGCATTCCTATTCCCCTAGAGAACGATATCAATACCCGTGGCTTACCCTAATACTACACTACAACGATTAGGGTGTTATAAAACTTGCTCGAAGAAAAGGAAGTTCCTTTGACCCCCGAACGACGCGTGTAAGCGTTATCAAGTTTTTTGCTTGCCGGGAATAGAATAGCTAGTTAGTAGTCCACCTCGTTTAGGTTTCTTTGCTTGATTCCTATCAAGTAAAAAAAATTTCTCATTTTTTAGCTTCCTCGTAGTCTATCCCCCTTCTTCGTGACCTTTGTTCGTAATCCATCACTTTTCATTATGGAAGGTGATAACCACCCACCATTCATCAACCCACCACCAAATGACCCGCCAAGAGCCCGTACTCTTGGTGAATACTCGAGACCAAGCCACCTAGGCTATAGGAACACCATTGAGCTTCCCGACCAAGCCCAAACTACGGCCCTGCGATCCGACACCATCCGGTTGGTGAAAAACGGATGTGCATTCCATGGACTTCTTTCCGAAGATCCTAATCAGCATCTAAGGGATTTCCTTAAAATTGTCGATTCCATCGACCTTGATGCTACTACTCGAGAGACCACGCGTCTGCGTCTCTTCCAATTCTCTCTACGGGACCAAGCTAGTAATTGGCTTGAGCGACTTCCCGCCGGCTCCATCTCAAGTTGGGATGATCTCACCTCTCGCTTCCTTGCTCAATTTTTCCCACCGGGGAGAACCACTAAACTTAGGCGAGATATCTTAACGTTTCAACAACTTCAAGGTGAATCTCTCTACGAAGCATGGACCCGATTCAAGGACTTACTTCATAAAGTCCCTCATCACGGCATTGATCTTTGGCTCCAAGTCCAAATCTTTTATGATCATGTCAACTTCCCCACAAAGCGATCCATTGACCAAGCGGCCGGTGGAAAACTTAGTGATCTTACCGCGGAAGAATCATGGGGCATAATAGAGGACCTTGCTCTCTATGACAACGAAAGTTGGAATGACCCCCGTGAGTTGCCCAAAACCGTTAAGGCAATCTCCTTGCCTCCCATTGACTCACAATCTTCCGATCGTAGGATGATCGAGCTTGAAGATCAAGTAAAATTCCTAATGAGCTCCTACGAAAATCCTAGGTCTTCACGCCATGTGAACAAAAGTTTCTTCTTCCTCGTGAGCCGTGTAGTGATCCTCATAACACGCGCACTTGCACCCGATCCCTCGAACATGCTTCCGTTGACTACGCATCCTCTCGTACTAATGGAATGGGAGGAAGATTCCCTGCAATACCCGGACCTAGGAATTTCAATGAAACCCGAGAGGCATGGAAGGGCAAGCCCGACTTTTATTGGGGACAAACCAAAGAATTCACCTCCAATGATTTCTCATGGCCCCCAACTCACGATCCTAACCAACAAAACATTGAAGGGATGTTGCAAAACCTAGTCGCATCCCAAGAAGCCCAAATAGCTAAGCTCTCGGACCGCTTTAACCAACAACAAGCCGAAATGGATAGGAAGATATATAACCTTTTGAAAGCCATGACCAATAGTGATAGGAAGGTTAATGCTATCTCAACCCCCGAGCCTTCCGGTATAGAGATTAAGGACCCAAGTAAGTTAGCTAAGCACGTTCAATTCGTCAAAACCATCGCCGTAGTGAAACCTAATAGAACAAATGACGAAGCGAACCATGAGATGATACTTGAGGTTAAAACCCGCCAATGAAACAACCAAGGAAGTAGATGAAGTAGACAATGGCTATTTTAATAAGTTTCCTACGGAAGAAGAACTATCTCGCCACCCTCACTTAGTGCGTGACCTCCGTCACATGTATGTTAGGAAAAGCCCTAG
Organism: Chrysanthemum makinoi; assembly: GCA_910596185.1. NCBI lineage: Eukaryota > Viridiplantae > Streptophyta > Magnoliopsida > Asterales > Asteraceae > Chrysanthemum > Chrysanthemum makinoi. Next base: position 310,197,635 of record OU343224.1, read on the forward strand.
AATCAAGTTTGGGAACCCTTGGAATCTTAACATACCATGTTGCATAGGACACCTTTTCGTGGCAAAGGCCTACATTGATCGAAAGTCCCTAATCAACATAATGACTAGCACCTACTACAATTGGGTAATGAAGAAGCCCATTCCAACTAGGCAAGACCCCGATAATCCTAGTGTTAGTTGCAATTTTCTTGGTAGAATTAAGGGATTGCCCGTTTATGTAGGTAGTTTCACGTTTCTTACGGACTTCATAATTGTGGATGATATTAGCACGGCCATAGATCCTAGCTTGTCCCACGTTGTTCTAGGAAAACCTTTCATAGAAAACACCGGGATGACTTATGACCCCTCATTAGGATAGTGCGATTCAAGGATGAGACCGACGACATAGCTTACCAAATGCCGTTTAAGATTGAGAAGTTTTCATCACTCTCTAATGATGAAAAGGAACTTAAACTATCGGTATATTATAGGAATGAGGAGGATAGAAAAAAAGGAGTGGATTATGTTATGGCCAATATTTTCGGTTTTTATAAGGATTGCTTGAACTTAGGACCGGAATATAGAAATAAGTGGGGAGAGGACGAACTCTTAGAGAGGTGTATAATAGGACACTTCTACAACATGGAACCAACCACTAGAGACCGTCATGAGGAAGGAGATGACGGTAATGAAGTTACGTAGGAGCACGACTACGAGTCTAGCTACAAGACTCATAAATAAAGAAAAGCGCTTCGTGGGATGCAACCCATGCTTAATTGTTTGCTTGTTAGTGTCATATATCTTTTAGTGATTGTTTATTCTCATGTTTAAATTTGTAAAAATGCTTTATTTTGTTTTTAACCTCGTCTTAATTGCATATAAAGGTATTTTACATAAAAGATAAGTGTAGGGAGGATTACACACGTTTTCAAAAGAAACGTAAACATGAGAATAGAAATTAATTAAAAGATATATATGTGTGTTTGTTCGAGTCAAATGCTTGTATCTAGTCATAATGGATGTTTTGCAGAAATTTTTCCAGATTCTAAATATGTAAATTTTCCAGAATTTTTTCCAGAAAATCGCAGACCAGTTTTTGTCAGATAACTGACGCGTCAGGATCGCAACCTGACGGCGTCAGGAAGGAGTAAAACAACAGATTACTTTTTTCTCGTTTTCTGAGCTACTTATAAATTTTTTGGAATTTTCCAGGTCTTAATTTTCCAGAAATTCCGTAAACATCCATTCCACAAGCATTATATCCTAGTTTAGTAGAGTCTTATATATATTATCACCGCCGATTTTACGCTGAGTTTCTTTGTTTTTCTTCAAGTGTGCAGGTTTAATTTCTCAAGAAGAAGTTACAAAAGATTGGAAGGAGCTTTTCACGCATACATTCTTCTTGGAAAGGATTTAACCACCACTTTACACGGATCCTACCGAGCTAATCAGGGGAGTATTAGTTTTTTTCGTTTTTAATTACCTTCCATTATCATAACTTTGATACTTTCGGGGAACATTGGGGACAATGTTCAGTTTAAGTGTAGGGAGGGAAAATAAAACGGAACTTTGAAACTATGCTTATCCTTGATTATTTGCTTTGTCCAATTGTATTTGTGTAATAAACCATGAGAAAATGTCGGTTAGGGTAATTTTGGCACCAAATTTAAAATTTTCATGACATATAGGAATGGGCCATTAGTCTTAACAAAAGCGTCTCACGGATAGGAAGTTGCATGACTAGCACAAAAAAATCCTTTACCACCTAAATTCCACCCAAATGTGAGGATCGCCCTTAGATTAGTAGGAATTAAAGCATTCATCTTTAATGCTTAGAGTGTGAACTGGTAGTATATTAGATTCTAGAACTTGTTTTGTGATACATTCCGAGATCGCTAGTAAGACTACACTTGTGTAGTTAGGAATAACTAAATGATAAGAGGCATTAGGATAACCCTTGTTTGATACCGTAATATAATTACTTCTTCCACATCGGTTGAGTAATTCCCCACACCTTTGCGTTGTACTCATCTTTAGTACACGATACCCCTAGTTAACCCCTCAGAGCCTATCCTTTTCGCGGTTCTCGTGATGTTTCGGTTTTTCCGGAATATCAATGAAGAGCATTGTTTACACCCTACCCCCAAATATACACCCAAATCGCCTTAGCCTACCTTGTATGCACTCACTTTTAGTGCATTATTGTCTCTTATCTTAATTGTTAATGATCTAGTAATGCGATAGGTCATTCGTTGTGTAATTAATTTGCTTGATTAATCCTTTGTAAACCTATGGACTATGACCTTAGAGCAGTTTGAGGCTAAAATCATCCAATAGTCCTTAGATTTAGAGTTTTTATAATTCCATAGGTTTTTGTAGATAGACCCTTTGTATTCAAAGAGTTTGGATAAAATGCATACCCTACACTTTAGACACCAACGCGATTAAAAATAAGGACGTGACATTTCAACCATCAATGGATATAATTAAGGAGAATAAAACCTAAGTGAACACATCTTTAAACTATCATACGAGCACTCCATAATTAGAACAAGAACTACATACACCTTAGATTAGATAATTAGACTAGAGTAATCGGTAGAAATACCACCCCAAATCCAAACCCCTATTCGACCTTTCCATTTTCTAAAAAAACATAAAAGATAAAAAAATAATCTTCCTCACCCCAACCTTAGCGTAGTAACTTCTCACTAGCATTCCTATTCCCCTAGAGAACGATATCAATTCCCGTGGCTTCCCCTCTACTACAACACCACAACGATTAGGTTCACTGCCTAGGGTGTTATAAAACTTGCTCGAAGAAAAGGAATTCCTTTGACCCCGAACGACGCGTGTAATCGTTAATCAACGTTTTTTCATCCTTTTTCTTTACGTTTTTCGTCAGGTTCTTGTTCCTTTTCGTCTGTTTTCTTATTTTTCGTCCGTTTTCTTTACATTTTTATCCGTTTATCATAACGTTTTCGTCCGTTAAATACTTTTCAAATTCATCCGTTTTCTTACTTTTTCATACGTTTTCGTCCGTTGTCATATCCGTATTCTTACGTTTTTGTTCGTTTTCTTACGTTTTCGTCTGTTTTAATAAACTTTTTCGTCCGTTTCATCCGTTTTCATATTTTTTTCGCTCCGTTTTCGCCTGTTTTCCTTACATTTTTTCGTCCATTGGCCTTATGTTTTCGTTTGTTTGCTTACTTTTTCATCCGTTTTCTTTACGTTTTTTGTCCGTTTTCATACCATTTTCTTTCCTTCAGTTTCTTTACTTTTCGTCTGTTTTCCCTTACGTTTTTTTTGTCCGTTTCTTACGTTTTTCCGTTTTTCATCGGTTTATATAAGCTTTCGTTTCGTTTTTTTACGTTTTCCCATTTTTTATAGTGCTTTCGTCTTTTTCAGACCGTTTTTATACGTTTTCGTCCTTGTTTCATCCGTTTTTATACGTTTTCGTCCGTTTTCAGATGCTTTTTTTCCGTTTTCTATAATTTTTTTTATACGCTTTTCATTCGGTTTTTATAAGTTTTTGTCCGTTCTCATACGTTTTCGTCCGTTTTTTGCAGTTTTTGTACGTTTTCATATTTATTATTAAACTTTATTATATTACATGTCTAATATCAGTTGTGATATTTTATTAAAAAAAAGTTAATGTCTAATATCACTTGTGGTATTTCATGAACAAACAAGTATGTTTTTTTAACCTTTAATATCATCTGAGATATTTCATTGCTCTGTATATTTTTATATATTATCACCTATATGTTTTCTAATATTTTTATAACTTTCTGTTACAAGATAGTTTTTTTGTGCCCTTTCATGCGAATGACAACGCATATTTTTTTTAATACATTAGTAGAAATAAAAGGGTTAAAGTCTCTTTAGGTGAATTCTTATTTTGTTAAAAAAAATGATAATTTAATGCAACACTTGTTTGATTTTCAGAATATGTCAAGTCTCTATTTTAATACTTTGCTTCCTTTTTATTCATTTTGATATTTTTAAGTGACACTTATTTATCTTTTGTGATATAACACTGTAGTATTACACTCTTCATCATGTATGTGTTATCAGTTGTGATACTCAACTAAGAATGAGAAATATTAAATTCATACCAAATGTGATAAGAATTTAGTTTTTTACCAAGTATATATGAAAGAAATGATAATAAACATCACTTATTATATTACTGTGATTATTCTGTTCATTTTTCTTATTTGTGTTTTTGAAAATATTTAGGAAGATTTATGTGTTTTATGATAATATGAAATATTAAAAAGATGTTTACGAAAACAAGAGATGTTATGAAACTTTTGTTAGACTTGTGGTGGATTTTTCTATTTAATGGATATATTGTGTATGTTTCGATAGGTTTTATAGCGTGATTTGAAAATATCTATGGTTGAATCAACAAACTAAAGAAGCTATGTTTGAAGAAAGCACACATCTTTATAAACAAACTGAGTAAGCTCAAACACTTGTGATATCACACATGATATCACCTCAATTGTGATATCACATGATACCACAAGTGATATCACTGCTGGTATCACAAGTGATATAAATATCACACATGATATCACAAGTGATATCACTGGTGTTATCACACTGATATCACGTGATATCACCGTGTTATCACACTTACGATATCATGTGTGATATCACAAGTGAGGTGATATCACCTGTGATAA
>OU343224.1:310202407-310504663 GCA_910596185.1 Chrysanthemum makinoi
TTTAGACATTACTCACGACCATTTACCACCTCTTGCCTTGCATCCATGATCACAATTTAAACACACGAGAAAATATGTTAAAAAGATTCAGCTAAAATTTGGTGAGTTCATAGGTTTAAATTAAAACTGTAAGTTTGGACCATAATCAAAGTCATATAATCATTACAACGAATATAATGATATATGGATGAATGTATATTACGTTAGCACTAAGTTCATGCAACCGATACTACGACAGTTTTTGTATGCTAAATGATATCATACAATATAGGCCCAATGCAAGTGTTTTGTCCCTCAACACTCGATTCCGACATGGTATACGTTTTTTGCCTAAGCATGGCCAACCAAGAGGAGTCACCCTCAATAGATCTATTTATAACATTCGCTTCCGTGAGAGGAGCAGTTCATGAAAAAGGGGCATTTCTAGGGACATAAGGGCTTAGGCTAAACCACGTAATAGTAATCATGCAATAGTTCAGGTCCATAAAAAGGTTTTGCATATTTCTCACCCCAAAATGTATAAAACAATTTATCAAGTAAAGAGGGGCTATGAATACTCACCTTAGCAAATGTGCAATCCAAAAGTGGGATTCATGAATATTGTAAAAGGCTGCTTGACACCTTGTGACCTAGATAAGAAGGGCAATGTTTTAGTTCATTGTTTTAAGTATCACTTACTTAAAATGGTTCAATCTATATTGTTTTCATAAATGTAATAAAACAAAATTTTTGTTTTGTAAAAATGATTAAAATGTTTTACTAGTAAGTATATGAATGTATATATACTTTCTCATGTTGACACTATAATGATATTGTCAAAATTTAATAAAGTTGGTTTATTTTCTAATTGTCTTTAGAAAATAGTTATGTTAAATTTGAAGACTCTCAAATTTATTAATTGATTAAATGATATAGTAGTCTTTATTTGTTTATCAAAAATTTGTTCTCAACATTTATAATTTACAACTAATAGATTAGTTGACATAGATCCGACACATTTGGCGTTAAACCTTGACGTAAACTTTATCAAGTAGATTATATTTTCCAATACTTGTTTAGATATATTAAACTTTCACACTTGTTTTACTTGACGATACAACTATTTTTATATCAAAGTAGAAGATTTGAATTCGCGGGGATTAAGTTTAGTTATATCTTGACTTCCGATTAGTCACCTCGAGTTTTATTTTGCGGTTTAGTTTAGACTACCCAAACGAACACCACGAACCACGATGGTCGTGGCCGGTGTTGATAAGAAACGAGGGTACGTGAGAATGGGCCTAGGCAACGAAGTGGAATCATGCGGAGGAAGGGCTTTGGCCCATTGATGAAATAGGAAACTTTCTTGGAAGGAAGATCCTGGGTGGGCCCAATGTATTACACGAACATATTTGCACAAGTTGGTAGTATTAACATACTTTCATTCCAGGACTTTAGTACTAGGCATCAAATTTTACGAAAAGGGAAGGTAGTCAAGGACATTATGTTCAACACAAACGTGCCTCGATTACGGACTCGGGCCTCATGGCTATTCAACAGCTACACGCCCTTCTACTCAAATAAGATTTACTCGGGGTAAAGACTCAACCGAATAAGACCTTTACTATGATGGGAGAAATGAAATTGGAAACTTTGTGCTAGGGTCGAATAGGGACCGAACTAGAAGCTTACTAACGCCACTATCTCGAGCTGAAATTAGCTTTACCAAGGTTTTTCCTTCAACCTCGATAGCTAGACTCACCACTGTGGTGGAACCCGCGGGTAGGTCACAACCCAACCAACAAATTAACATCTTCATAATTCAGCCAATAACTTAACTAGCGTTACTAACATTTCCATCAGTTTTACGACACAAGTTCAAGGGTTACAAGAACAAGATTTTTCCGAAACCAACCTAACGACACATTAGAGTAGACCATGATTTAGATGATTTAGCAGGGTCAAAGTTTTATCTATGCTTACTCCCATTTTTTGTCTATTAACGAATCAATGGTACAAATTAAGTCATGACATGATCAAACCATCAATCGATATCCAAAATAATTAACAAACATCCAAGAACACTTATCGAATTATCACTTTCATTATCAAAGTTTATAGTACAACAAATTTACAAGAAGGATAGAAATAAAAGATGAACCTTATCAAAGTGAGACGAAAATGATGAAGATGGAAGCTAACTCGAGAACCCCACACAAATCGAATCCCAACCGAAACTGAGCAAGAGTTAAACCAACTTCACAACACCTTCAGGAGCACTATTCTTTGTGGTGGATTTGTGATTGGATTTGTGTGTACCTCAGTCCCTCGAGTAGCATAAAAAGGGCTAAAGAAGAAAGTCTTTGCCATGACTTTCGGTGTGGAAAAATGAAGCATCCATTCCTGGGAAACATCCTTGTGACTCCATCTGGGATGTAGGAAAAGTGGGATGGTGATGGCTTCTTTTGTATCTTTCTCTCGTTGATGTCTAGTAGGGAGGATGGAGGTGAAGTTTAGATGTGCAGGTTACCCTTGGACTCTCTCTCTAGACTGAAAATGGGGCGGCGGTGGTGTTGGTGAAGACAAAAACAAACACCAATTTAACTAGTACAAGAAAGTGAGGATGAAAGTAGTATTCCTCAGGATCCATTTTTATCAATTTTCTCCTTTGGGTGCTTTGACCTAGACGCATGGTAGGGTAGCAGGAAAAGGGTAGGACTTTATTTGGGAAGATGAGTTTTGTTGGTATCCTCTTGTGAGAGAAACAGAGAAAACGTGGGAATTTGGAAGAAGCAGAAAATGATAAAATAAAAGGTAGAGGGGGGGGGGGCGGTTTCATTTAGGATAATGGGATAAGATTTGTAATTTTTATTTAATTTGTAAAGTTTATTTTGTCATATACCCTGTATTTACTAAGTGTTATAATTTAAAGTGAAGGTTGTGTTAAGTATTTTTGTGTCATGATATAAAGCCGTGACTGAAGTATTAATGTTTGATAATTTTTATAATGTAATATCTTATGGATACATTTCTGAAATATTATTATCTTGGTAATATTTTCCTTTACGGGGATTTACCATTCGTTTTATTTGCCCTTATCATAGTGTCGGTACGCGTGCGTCTTAATGTTCTGGTCATCACTGGGAAGAGGAGATACCCTCTCGTCTTAAAATTTTAAATCATAAGACAATTATTTCACAATATTTTCATGATGAAATGAATGCAAAAGAAATGCTATAGGTTAATGTATGCGAGTTATCTACTCAAATGATCAGTCAAGCTTGTGCATGCTTAATGACTAGGCTTAGTAATAATAAATTACAATTTATTAGTTAAATATGAGTGAAAAATTACCGTGTGTCACACGTTATCAGTTTATCTGATTAAGAAAACCAACTAATGTGACGTAAATTTTCATAAGGTCAAATGACTATTTCCCCCTTTGACTTTTTCTATTTGACTTTTATCGTAACGTAAAAGACAATACTGCAATCGGTGGCTAACCTGTAACTTCCCAAGTTAATTAATTCACTCTGACTCAAATTAATACTCACCAAATGTTTTTATTCACCTCTGTTTATTTAACGAGGTTATATAGTGTAAGTTCAATAATCATCATTCGGAATCAATAGTATCGTGTTTATTTTATTTTTATAAAAACGATCATGAAAATTTATTCTATACACTGTTAATAAAAAACATCGAACCATGGTACCGTGTTTAAACTTTAGCTCAACGAGACACGAATACACGGTACAATAATGAATGTACAACCGCCCTATATTACTTATATATATATATATATATAAAAATCAAAAGACATATTCTTATCTCTTCTTTCTCTCACTACCGCCTCCCTCCTCCTCCCTCTCTCTCTTACTTGACGGCGACCAACAGCAATATTACCACCACAACCGCCACACAGCCATCATCACCATCTCCTCACCTTTTCCTGGTAAGTCGACAAACAAAGAATTATCTTTGTTAACTTTTTTTTCAAATCGACTAGTAAATCGTTGTTATTGATTTCTTGGAATTAAAAACCGGATTAAAACATATTTTAAACAATAAATCGTGTGGTGGAATCAACAAAATTCATGGTTAAGTGTAATTTGATCGGGTCTAGTCTATGAACCCACGAGGGTTTTGAGTTTGACCTGATGGAGGTCACGTTTTGGTAGCAATTTCAGTGTTAAACACGTATAGGGTGCGAGTCGTGACCCATATATGGTCACGGGATATGTTTAGATTGCTTATCCCTTGTTCTGTCTTGGTAAATATTTGAGTCTATATATTCATTAGTTTTTAATGTTTTAAGTTGTTTAGTTGTGTTCAGATTTGACAGACAACATCACAAGGATGGTTTGTTTGTTCACTGTCACAGCCAACACCCAAGAGGGTGTGTTTGTGGCGTGGGTTGACCTCGGCTAAAAACTACCCATAAGGGTAGTGTTTGTATGCGTATAACAGCAGCCCCACAGGGGTACGTTTGGCTTGTCTTGGTTTAATATAAATGAGGAAATTAGAGGGTGTTTGTTTGCGTGTCACAACCACCCCACAAGGGTGTGCGTGGTTGTTCTACTCGACCCACCATCGAGAGCTACCAAGGGTACGCTTGGTTTGTTTGTTTCGAGCTTATAACTTGGCTTACATACATGTGCTTATTTCATGGTTGATGACGTACCCTCCGCTTTGCTAGCGAATTACCGTCACTCGGAACTTAGCTTACCATTTGTACAGAGGGTATGATGTACCCTCCTAAAGGCCTCCATCAAGGCCTCCTCATCCTGCACGGAGCCCCTCCATCAAGGCCTCCGTCAGCTGTATGGGAGCCCCCTATCAAGGCCTCGCCCGTCTGTTCGAACCCTCCAGAACAACTCGACTTGGTCAAACCCACGATCTCCCTCTCTTTCCTGGCTTTCCCGCCAAGTTAGGGAACGTGGGTCACTAAGCCCTAGCGGTTACCCACAAACATGGGGCGCCCCATGTTCTCCTACATTTTGCGAGAGGTGCCCCTAACCCTATTTCTTCCACTATAAATAGGTTGGATGGTGAAGAATTATAGTAAGTTGATTCAACACTCATCTCTTGACTTACACACACTTATACAATTGTAACTCATACTTACTCTCACGTCGGAGGTGGTTCGCGAGGTCCTACCCTGCGTAATCACTTAACGTAGTGTCTTCTATTTCTTATTTTCAGGTTAACTTGCACTCGGCATCACCACCATCACCCCTAACTCCGTCAATCACCATTGGCGGCCGGTATGTGCATCTTTTGTACAATCGGTTAAGCCATCCGTGGGACACGCAACAATAACTCCCGTTTTCCGAGTCAAATAACCATTTTCCATAAATAACGGTCGAATTCAACCATAATTCCCTACATCCTTGTTACCTCATGGTAGCACCACTGAAATCTCCACTTTTATCTCTAATCACGAGATTTTCCACCAACCACAAACTCTACGTTTACCATTTCAACATCCTTGGTCGGGTTTAAACGGAGCAGTCTTTGTTACGGCCTCTGTTATGTTCGTAGGGCCCTCCATTTCAGACTCCGTAGCAGCCTCTGTTTGGGTTCGTTTTATGAAGAAGGTTCAAACTCAACAACCTTCTTAGGGCCCTCCATTGCAACTCTGTAGCACCTGTTTGGGTTCAGATAGGAAGAAGGTTCAAACTCAACAACCATCGTAGGAGCCTCCATTGCAGACTCCATATCAGCCTCTGTTTGGGTTCGTTTTATGAAGAAGGTTCAAACTCAACAACCTTCGTAGGGCCCTCCATTGCTGACTCCATAGCGACCTCTTTTTGGGTTCGCTTTATGGAGAAGGTTCAAACTCAACAACCTTCAGTAGGGCCTCCATTGCATACTCCGTAGCAACCTCTATTTGGGTTCGTTTTATGAAGAAGGTTCAAACTCAACAACCTTCGTAGGGCCCTCCATTCTTGACTCAGTAGCGACCTGCTTTGGGTTCGTATTATATGAAGAAGGTTCAAACTCAACAACCTTCGTAGGGACCTCCGTTCTTGAGACTTCGTTAGGAGCCTCCGTTTGGGTTCATTTTATGAAGAAGGTTCAAACTCAACAACCTTCGTAGGAGCCTCTATTCGGTTCATTTCATTTTGAGAAGAAGTCTATGTTGCGGTCTTCGTCATGGGTTTTCCTAAGAATTGGGGCACATAATGGTACACTTAAGTAGGGCCAGAACCTTCCTTCGCAAAATGTTTACCACAAGGTGAGCAGATACGTACATTAATGACGGAGGATACCCTTTGTCAATCTGGTATGTTTTCTATGAAACTAATACGCTATATTGCCTTTGTTTCACTACAAATCAGATTATCTAGATATGAAACTTTTGATGTTTATTAAGAGCACTATAAACCATCTTTTATTGAACATCTGCTTATGACATAATGATAATTAGAGATAGTACAACATTGTGAGAGGATACCCTATGTTCCTAGAACCTCTGTTAGAGCTTTCATGTTTTTTTAGCATAAAACATAATCCACACATGTTAAATCATGATGTACATAAATAAGCCTTAAGTAATTTTATTTTAAGCTTTATTATGTCACTCGTGATGATAAGTACTAGCGACAAAGCCTCTTTGACAAGGCATTTCACACAAGCTCTATTGAGATGACAAAGACTCACATCTGCGTATTATATATTAGCAAAATTTATCATGGAACTTATATACTATTATCATATATTTTGAGATGACGGAGCCTCACACATGTTGACATAAGTCTCTGTCGATATGACTACGGAGCATCACATATGCTGACATAAGCCTCTGTCGACACAACTACAGAGCATAGCCTCTGATTCATATGTGTCTCCTTCAACACGATTATAGAGCTTCGGCTCTGTTCACATAATATATAGGTGTCTCTGTCGAGACGATTACAGAGCATAGCCTCTGTTCAAATGATTTATGTGTGTCTATGTAGACACAATTATAGAGCCTCGACTCTGCAAGTATAATTACATAACCTCATAGATGTAAAACTTACTTTATTTTGTTTAAAATCAATGTAATGAAAGCTTCTCATGGGAAAGCAAGCATTATTGGTAGTTGTCTTAGTGTTCATTTCAAAATGATGTAATCCTCTCTACCAATTCAATGATAAAATATATTTCCACAAATCTCTTGCTACGTTTCTTAAACACAAAGATTTGTTCAGCCAAGTCGTTTATAAGTTTCAATGTCGAAGGGATGAAACAAGACAACTATAAGTCTTGAATACATATACAACATCCATTACACTTCACATTAACTTTCCTAAGTGGTCTTAAGGTATTCCAAGCCTTATGTTACCCAAAGGATAAAGATGGAGTGGGTCGCGACCCACTCGTCAATGATCAAAATTGGTCATTATATTCTTGGTGGTGAAATTTACACACAATGAGGTTATTACACTTTAGGTTGTAAAATTTAAGCGTTGGAAAAATGGCGTCTGAGAAGTGCACAAGAGACATATATATCCCTACTTGATTCCATTTTAACTAGGGCCTTAACCCTAGTACCTGCGTCATACGGCCGAAGCCCATTCAAATTTTCTTTGGCCAAAGCCACATACCACGCAGAATAGTAAATTGTCCAAGGACTACTACTTTGCTTAAATAAAGTCCATAAGCTTCGTATACATACAAAATATACGACCTTCTAGGTCTATATTACTTAAAGATTAATCCTTGTTCGATTTATCACAAGGAAGTATTTCTTTTAATTCAAAAGTATTACATTCAAAGTGTACGCATCACTTTCGACCGAGGGGCTTGATGATATACCCTCCATTCAATTTGAAATACTTGGCAAACCTCCAAAAATCTTCTTTGGCGTAAAACCATTCATCTTTGATGTGGTCACCAGTTGGGAATTCGCCAATCGAAGGCCTAAGCCCTTCGGGGTATGCTCTTCGAAGATATTAATGCAAAGGTTTCATAATACCAAGTCAAACCCAATTTTACAACACTATCAAGGCTTTCCCAAGAATAGGGATCGTGGGACATTAACCAAACGGTTACCTAAAATCGTGGGACACCCCATGATCCTCGCATCAGGTAGGTGAGCATGCCAGAACCTAAGATTCGCGATAAAATGCCATTATGTCATGCATTATAAAACAAAGCCAAGTTTATACACAAACCTTGGTACCTTTCGACAACGCAGCAAATAGGTTTCGATAAAACTTGCTTATAACTAAAAGCGAAAGTTATATGGCAAAACCTAATACACATGCTCCTTGTATAACAAAGGGTTTTTGAACTACTTAAGTCTAATCCCATGCCTCCTACGAAGTCATAACATTAGACTGGGGGGCTTAATGGGGTATCCACCACGGTAGAGTCAAATGTGGACTATTAAAAACAAGTATAGCTACTTTTATATTTGATTTAACAAAACAAAAGTAGTAGAAATTATTACCAAGTATTTTTAACAAAGCAATGATAAGTCTAAAGCCATGCACTCTTCGCATGCATAACATTAGACTGGGGGGCTTGATGACGTACCCTCCGCTTTGCTAATGAGCGTTACCGTCACTCACGGTACTTAGCTTACCATTTGTGCAGGAGGGTATGATGTACCCTCCTAAAGGAAGAAGCCCATGCCTTGACACGCACCCAAAGCACTCATAGTGTCTAACCTGTCGAGGTTCGGAGCTGGCCTCCATCAAGGCCTCGATCCATCATGACGGAGCCCCTCCATCAAGGCCGCCATTGTATGGAGCCCCCTCCATCAAGGCCTCCGCCACATGCAGGAGCCCCTCTATCAAGGCCTCAGTCGCTGTTGGAGCCCTCCAAACAGCTCGACTTGGTCAAACCCACCGATCTCCCTCTCTTCCTCACGGCTTTCCCGCCAAGTTAGGGAAGCGTGGGTCACTAAGCCCTAGCGGTTACCCACAAACATGGGACGCCCCCATGTTCTCCTACATTTTGCGAGAGGTGCCCCTAACCCTATTTCTTCCACTATAAATAGGTTAGATGGGCAGAGAATTATGGTAAGTTGATTCAACACTCATCTCTTGACTTACACACACTTATACAACTGTAACTCATACTTACTCTCACGCGGAGGTGGTTGCAGGTCCTACCTGGCGTAATCACTAACGTAGTGTCTTCTATTTCTTATTTTCCGGTTATCTTGCACTCGGCATCACCACCATCACCCCTAACTCCGTCAATCACCGTCTCCGGTATGTACATCTTTTGTACAATCAATGGTTATTGTAAATTTGTATAACCGATGTTGGTATCGCGTATTTTGCTACACTTGAAATATGGCTTGTTGTTGTGATTCGTGGTAACAAGTGTTTGGTTTAATTGCTCCTGTTTGTGGGTCGTGGTACAAAAGGAGCCCGAAAGGGTAGCTTGGCTCGGCTTATTAAGTGTCGTCTTAAGTGTTATTTTAAGCTACTTAAATGCTTATTACTTGTAATAATAGCTCATTTTGATATTGCTTGAAACTCATATATGATATAATGATTCACAAGGTTGTAATAAGTGTATGATGTACCCATAAAGTTAATGTCAACTAACTTGTGCCTATTCGATTCGCAATAGTTATTTTATGAGTCTTGACATTATGGCTTATGGTGTTTATGATATTTTTATCATGTATAATGCTAATCATATAATATGCATATTAAATATTAGACGAAAACTATTGATATTAAACTTGAGATTTCGGGACTAATTATATAACGATTATCGGACTGGTATACATTAAACAAGTTGATATATATGACTATCGGTCTCAAAATATATCGGGCTATGCTAATACTTAACGGATTGGGATAATATGGATCGTGAATTTGACATATTGGACATTAGACTTGTATCATACATAATGGACTTGGACAAATTGGATACAAAATGGACATATTGTTTTGGATAATTCCTGTACTTGACATACTATATATATATATATAAATATATTAGACTTTAAACCTATATGGATTGACTTTGTTTGGACATTTAACTTATAAATGAGACTTATATTTGGACATCATAAATATATAACAGACTAAATATATACATACATTATATGATATTGGACAAACTTATTGGACTTACTTTGACCGCTTATTGAATACTTATCGGTTGGACATATTGAGCGTAACTAATTAATATTATTTGGACTATTATCGGACTATAAAATCAATAACCAATAAATATAAGTTGCACTTCTAAGGACTAGTTATTAGTTAAACTTAACTAATCTATTTATATATCACTTAATTGCTATTTGAACCTTACATGTTTATTTCTTTTCATACGTGTACTATATATTTTATACTTTGATATGTGTTTCGAGTCTAGATCTTCAACACCACACGAATGATAATACTAAAATTTTCTTACGAATTACGACAATAAGCTCTTATAATTCCTAATACGAGTATTCCACGAAAACTAAAACACTTATCTTTAGAAAACTTATCTACTTTACGAGACGTATTCTGAGATAAACCATATACTATCAGGTTGTGCCAATGACGTACCGTTGTGTCGGTACTCTTGTAATCGTTGTGCGTTACTACCTTGTGATACTACTGTATTACATTTCTTGATTCGGTCGTATTACTTGTGATTCTTGTATTCTTTCGGACTACGGTGAGTTTCTGACCCGTTTTCTTGTTTTACTCGTTTTGGTGTGAAAAGCATGCTATGATTACTTAAAACTAAATTGGTTGTGCATTCATGGAATTATGGATTTAATGAACTGATTTAACCTACTGAGCTATGCTCTGCTACTTTGTGCAAATTGATATGTATGCTTATGTTTTGCGTCTGAGAACAACTGCAAAAGTCCCCTGTTACTACACTACTTATTAACTCACTCCCACTGTACAGGACGAGCCGTTGATATCTATGGATAGCGCTATTTAGGGGTAGAGCCATCCCCTCACTCCACTAACCGGAGTGCATAGTATCACCTTCTCATGCTAGGTTAGAGCATGTTGCACGTAGGGGCAAGTTACGGCTGAATCGGCTTAAGTAGTGGAACCTTCAAGGCATGAATACGCTGCATACATAATGGACCCTTTGAAACTTTGACAACCAATTGATTTTCCTATTTTGGAAACTACTGGTATATTAAAACTTGTGAACTCACTAACCTTTGTGTTGACACTTTTAGCATGTATTTTCGTGGATTAGGCGATAGATAAACTTTGGGGCCTTGGGCATTGGCATGGCATGATCATAGAAGACTCTGATATAATTTGGGGACCACGTAAATCCTTTTAATGGGCCTACATTTCATAATATACATTTTGAAATATGTAACCCGAGATCTTTATTAATTAGATTTTCTCAAGTCAAACTGTTGTTCTATACTTTGTGTTGTGGTACCAATCGAGTAATACCCCGGTAACACTACTTCCGCTACGAACCATTATTTTTGGGGTGTTACACTATCCATCTCGAATTGTTTTTGGTTAAAGTGGTCCGAAAGCTTGGCTATTTGGGCTTCTTGGGATGTAACTAGGTGTTGCATCATCTCTTCTAAGTTGTGTTGACAAGGGCATGAGAGCCTTGATTGTGTTAGTGGGGCCATGGGGAGTCGTTAGAGGTGAATTCTTTGGTTTGACTCCAATTATAGTCGGGTTTGCCCCTCCATGCTTCACGGGCTTCGCTATAAGTTCTAGGTCCAGGTGTTGTAGGGAATCTTCCTCCCATTCCATTGGTATGCGAGGATGCATAGTCCACGGAAGCTTGTTTGGGAGTCTCGTGCAATTACGAGTGTCATGGGGACCACTACATAACTCACACAAGGAAGATACCTTGTTCACTTAGGCTAGCCCCAATAGACGAATCGTGTGTCGATCGTCTGGTCCTGGCGATCGATTGCAAGTCGATCGACTTGCTGTGTGGCTTGTCGATCGGCTCATGTTTATACCCATATCAATCGTCCGGAAGATCGAGTTAATTAGTATCTGTTGCATATGAAAAAAAGAATCCTACCGTTTAAACAATATTTAAAATGTTTTAGGCTTAAAAAAACCCTACTAAACTACCCTATAAATACACAACATATTTACACACTAACTATCAAATCTCATTTCACACATTCTCTATATTCTTTCCACACTATGAGTTTTAATTCTTACGAGCTTATTCATTGCCGATTCGTCATCGGATGATGAAAATGAAGCCAGTACCGAGTTTATGATGTTTGCGGAAGAGTGTTGGGAGGCTTTTCAAGCCTCAAAAAAACTCTCACGAAACACTTTTACTAGGGATCGTTTGGGTGCTCATAACCGTTTAGTGGATGCTTACTTCAGTGAGACCCCAACATACGGCGTCTGACATTCCATGATCGTTTCCGTTTGAGCCGACGACTATTCACACGAATTGTCCGAGATATAACCGATCATTCACCTTATTTCCAACAAACTCCTAATTGAACAGGCCTACTTGGTATTTCTCCATTGATAAAGTGTACTTCGTCAATCCGACAATTGGCATACTGGGTCAATGCTGATGCTCTAGACGAATACGTGCAAATGGGTGCGTCAACAATTCGTGAGTGTCTTCAAAAAAAATTTGAGGTCATAATGGAGTTATATGGTCCAGAGTATTTGTGAAAGCCGACGGTTAGTGACATTGACAAACTCTATGCTCATCACTACCAAAGTCATGGGTTTCATGGGATGATAGGAAGCATCGATTACACAGATTCGCGTGGGAGAATTGCCCACATGCTTTAAAAGCTCAATTTTGTAGGGGTGATCACGGGCAAAGTCCTTTCATTTAATTGGAATCGATCGCGTCGCAAGATTTATGGATTTGGCATTCGTTCTTTGGTGTCGCCGAGATGAATAACGGCGTAAATGTTTCGTGCATCGCCTCTTTCAATGATCTCAAAGCGGTGAGCACAGGATGTGGAATTCGTTGCTAACGGCGTGCCTTATAAACGCGGATATTATCTTGGTGATGGGATATATCCGGAATGATCGGTTATTATGAAGTCCATTAAAAATCCAGGGACGAATGATCACAAACGAATATTATATAAGACGATGCACGGCGGCAAGAAAAGATGTGGAACGTGCTTTTGGTGTACTAAAGAAGAAGTGGCTAATGATTAAATATCCGGCTAGAAGGTTTGACAAAGAGCGTCTATCACATATAATGTACACATGTATCATATTACATAATATGATAATTCGGAGACGAAAACGGTGATATCTCCGTATTCTTTCCAAAGCGGACACTATTCTTATGATCCAATAAGAATGCATGTGGAATCGTTGGAAATTACCAAGGAGATATGCAACATGCAGACTCATCTTAGCCTCAAAGCCGATTTGGTGGAAGACATTTGGCATCGTCAAAATCAAAACTAGTTTAGTCGTTGTATTGTCGTAATGTTTTAATTTTATTTGAATTATTATGTAACGTTTTAATTATTAATGAAATTTTATTTTGCGTTAAAAATGGTTTTCTTTTTAATAAAAATAAAAAAAAATGAACTTGGTCGCCCTTACTGGGGCACCTAATCGCCTGAAGGTCGCTGGAGAGAGAAAGCTGACGTGGCAGGGAAAATAAGGGGGATTGAATCCCCTCTGAGGCGACCTTAAGCATGAAGGCTTAGGAGTCTTGTAGGAGCTCATTAGGAATTTGACTTGATCAAGTGGTGGGTCAAGTGGTCAAGTAGTGGTTGGTTGAGTGGAAGTGGTTGATGTGGTGATGGATTGTTGTTTGGTGGTGGATTGTCACCGATGGTGAAAAGTGACAAGATTACGAACAAAAACACAAAGAAGGGGGATAGATTACAAGGAAGCTAATGAAAAAGAGAAAAAATCTCACTTGATAGGAATCAAGCGAGGGGACCTAAACGAGATAGAAATCTAACTAGCTATTATATTCCCCGGCAGCGGCTCCAAAAACTTGATAGCAGGGTTTGGGGTCGAGAAAACCTCTTGTTCTACGAGAAAGCTTTTCTACCCTCTAGGCAGTGAGCCTAATCATTGTAGTGTAGTATAGGGTAAGCCTCGGGGATTGATTTCGTTCTCTAGGGGAATAGGAATGCTAGAAAGAGATTTATGACGAGAAGGTGGGGTTGAGGATGGTTCTTTTTATTCTTTTTTATGTTTTTTAGAAAGCTAGGGTAAATATCTTGGGGTATATGATTGGGGGTGGTACTTCTACCAATTCTACTACTTAACTAATTATCTAATTATCTGACTAAGTACATATAGTTTATGCTAATTGAGGTGTGCTCGTATGATAATTAAAGATGTGTTCACTTAGATGATATTACTCCCTAGTTATCTTTTATTGGTCGGTTGAATTGTCACTTCCTTTATCTTAATTGATTCGTTGTATTCCAAGTAGTCGTAGGGGTGCCTAATTCTCTAGTTCTATGAATTGTAACTCTCCTTTAGAATACCCGAGATCAGCAAGTGTAATAGCATTTCCTCTGAATACACTATTATCATAAAGCTACAACTCACGCAATAAACACAACGATGGCCTAGGTGCACTCCTATGGCTTTTTTGCTATTTAGGATGTTCAAGCTCGCAATAATGAAAGAAGAATCCAGTTTTTCTTACTCTAGCGCCTACCAATTAAGAAAAAAGACAACCTAACAACAATTAATAACTAGGTTTCATAGATCTAAGCAAACACAAGAGTAATTTAGCTCAACATGTTAAACAAGCAAGCATATACACAATCAATTGAACATGGGGTAGACATAATGATAAATTGGATAAACAAACTTATCTTGATGTGTAAAATAGGGTATGGGACCCTAGAATACTGTCCAAGTCGGACTACAACTGAGTTATTGCTCTCCAAAATTCTACATCTTCAAATACGGAAAAATCGAATTCTATATAGAGATTTACAAATGCGACGGTGTCACCTTTTGCTAGTGACGCCTTCATGTCGCCGTCATTAGGGTTTCGTTTGGGCCAAGTCATCGTTGGGACGGCGTCACTTGAGATGTGTGACGCCGTCAGTCTTCAAGCAGGTCGTCGTCTGAATCTTGGATCTTGGGCGTCTGGTGTAGTTTTTGTGAGTGACGCCTTCCAGAATTAAGGCGTGACGCCGTCGCTTTAGGACCGAAATTTCATTTGAGTCGTCCCGTGCACTTTTGATCAAGTCTTCTATATTGGGACCGCGTCGCCCTTTGGTTGGGACGCCGTCAGGTGTAATGAACAGCCTTGGAGTGTCTTCAATCTTGACTTTGCCATTTTCTTCATGTCTTCGCTTTTCGTCCAAATATGCTTCATTCCAGCATTTTGCTTCCAAAAGACCTAAAAAGTACAAATGAACTATTTTAAGCGATAGCGGATATAAAATATGTCGATTTAGGGCTTAAATGACCCCCTAAAAACGTATGTTTTAAATCCTTATCAACGAGGACGGTACTCACTTTATTTATGTGGCTAGGCGAAAATTTACCACTCGGGATAGTCACCCACAATGGGGCGTGCGATATGGCGGCAAGCATCATGGGCAACTCTATATTCCGATCGACAACGCATGTATACTGAAATTATTGAGAATAGAAGAAGACAAATGTAGTAAATGATTACTGATTTATGTTGTAAATAATTATATCGACAAAACATAGTAAATGATTACTAATTTATGTTGTAAATAACTTTTTGTATTCTGACACCGACAAAACATAGTAAATGATTAAAATTTTATTTAAATTAATAATAACCCATTACTGATTTATGTTGTAAATAATTATACAAATTCTTTGGCCAGATGGAACGAAAAAATCTTTTCTTGTGTAATTGCCGGAGAGGATTCATTATAGAAAGGACATCATGTAAGCGTGCTAGTTTGGGTCAACAGTATTATGCATGTCCTTTTTCAAAGGTAAATAATTATACGTTTGCTTATTTATGTAAATATATAAATTATTTGTTCGTTAAGAATACATTTCTTATAATTTTCTTAACATGTAACAGTGAGAACAGAGGATTATTGGTGTGGATACTTTATGTGGAAGGATGCTTTTGAACAAAAGTACTTTAGTCAAACATCTTCTTCAATGCAGTCTTTCAAGCTACTTAAAGATAATAAGATTGATATGCTAGAAACAAGAACCAAGATGTTACTGTCTCAAAACACGATGTTGAATACAAGAATAAAAACGTTTGAGGCATCACTGGAAATGGCAAGAAATCCCGTGGATCATGCATGTCAGTCGGGTGCAATACTTCTTGTACTTATAGATGACATAAATAATCTTCATGTGTAGCAGGTGTTGTTGTTTTTAAATAATGTGTTATTATTGTTGTTGTTGTTGTTGTTTAATTGAATAATAACAGTTGTTGGTGTAGTTGTTAATGAGTTAATGTTTAACGTGTTATTGTTGTTGTTGTTTACTTAAATAGAAACACATTAGACGAATACAAAAAATATAACAAATAAACACTAGCAAAAATATAACACGAAAAACACATAAAATATAAAACTAAAAAAATAATAATTCATAATAATAAAAGAAAGAAAAAACCAAAATGAAACAAAAATAAATAAATAAATAAAAGGACAAAGCCCCCTAGTAAGAACGGTCATCTTTGTATTTCTAAAGAGTAATACATGATTAGGATTTGGATTTGGATTTGTAAGAGAGAGAAAATATATTATAAAATAAATAATTAATTATTTACAATTTGAGAAATTGTATAAAATCAAAGTTTATTATTAATAAAGAAAAGAAAAATAAAACAAGAGGTGAGTATCAAAAGAGGACCTACAAATATAATATAATGGGACAATTTTTTTGAAAACCTGGACTTAGGATCGGGAATTCTAAATAGCAAATATAAGGGTGTGAGTCCAAGCATTGGGTCTCACAAATACAAACCAAACATGTGAATTTAACCATCAACCCTTAACCTTGTCCTTGACCCCATCAACCAAACGCACCCTTAATAACCTTTCCCTAATGAAATAGGGAAATGACATGTACACGGACTCTATTTATTTGCACATGGAAAACTAAAAGAAAATTACATCTATGCCCTTCTTACTTTACCCAAAGTCATCTTCATCTCTTTGAATCCCTCAAACCCACTTTCTCTCTCTAAATTGATTAATTTCATAAACCCAACTGAAAATTCACACTTCTATCTAGAGGTGTGATTTGTGCCCAAAATAAAAAAAATAGGCTAAATGGGCAAGATTTTGAAAAATTTGGGCACATTTGGACCCCATTTTTTTTTTTGAAATGGGCATGTATTGCCCATTTAGAAGTTAAATGGGCATAATGGACACATGTTTTTCTCGAACATTAAATTGTTTTTAAAGAAAAACTTATATTTAATTTTTTAAATATAAATAAGGTATTACGTTCGAGAAATTTATTTCGTCGTTTTGAATCTTTTTAAAAGCGATTAAGTAGTCCGTTTGGCCGTCTTGGTTTAGCCCGTTTTAGCCCGAGCCCGTTTGGCCCATAGCCCATTTGGCCCGTAGCCCGTGCCCGTCCGACCCGCCCGTTTTGCCACCTCTACTTCTATCTTCGGAAAACATATTCTTCAATAATTCTAATGTTTTTCATACTTTTTGAAACTTTCCTTTACTTTTAGCAACTTGTTGTAATCCTGGAAGAGAAGAAACTTTCAGCACCTGACCACATCTCGCAACCTCTGACAGCAGCTTACTTCAATTGTTGGTTCGTGGTGCTAACCAACTGAAAACAAATGGTTGAATTTTTGTGTAAAAAAAGTTTGATTGTTTCTTCGTAATTTTTTTCACTCCCATATCTTCCCAATTTCACACCATTCCAAGATGGGTTTCATGTTACAAATTATAAGACTATTATGCATCGATGTTAGTTTCTTTTTTGTGATTTGATGAAAATTGTTTTGACCCTAAATAGACAGTGAAGAAAACCATACGAACAATACAGTATATGTATTATTGTTTAAGCTAAATCCTTTGTGGTTCTCTCATGACATGTTTTAAGAAATTAAGGGGCCGTTTATTTGGTGAAAATTTTCTCATTTTTTCAGAAAAATTTTCATATGAAAAGGGAAAAACAGAAAATTCGTTTAGTTACACTTTTTTTCAAAAAATTTTCAAAAATGTTAAATTTCCATTCTCTAAATTTTAACTACGAATTTAAAAAGCTCAGGGGCCGTTTAGTTGGTGAAAAGTTTTTTTGTTTTTCCATTTCCAAATTCCTAGAGAACGGATTGGTTTTTCTTCTCCAGAAAAGAGTTGAAAATTTTGAAAACCCGTTTAGATGGATTTATATTGTTTTCATTTTCTAAAAAATAAAAAGATGTTTATATAAAGCTCTTTTCAAACATTTTTTCTTTTTTAAATCAACTTTCTTTTCCATATTAGATCTTTGTACGTTTTTATTCATTTTATACGTTTTTGTACGATTTTATACGTTTTCATCCGTTTTTTACGTTTTGTACGTTATCATTTGTTTTTATCCATTTTATATGCTTCATCCGTTTTTATTACGTTTTCGTCTGTTTTTTTTTTTATTTTATGTTTTTGTCTGTTTTTTTACGTTTTCGTTCGTTATTTTACGTTTTCGTCTGCTACTTTACGTTTTCGTCTGATTGTTTACGTTTTCGTCTGTTTTTTACATTTCCGTACTTTTATTATGTTTTCGTTCATTTTTTTAAGTTTTTGTCTTTTTTACGTTTTCGTCTGTTATTTTACGTTTTCGTCTTTTTTCCGTTCGCTTTTAGGGTTTTGTATGTTTTTTACGTTTTCGGCCATTTTCATATGATTTTGTAAGTTCTGTACGTTATTCTACGTTATCTTACATAAGAAAACGACAAAAACGTTAAAAAATGGACGAAAACGTAAAAAAATGGATGAAACATAAAAAAAACGAACGAAAACGTAAAAAATGGATAAAAACGTAAGAAAACAGACGAAAACGTAAGAAAAGGGGCCGAAACGTAAAAAACGGACGAAAACGTAAAAAAAATGGACGAAAACATTAAAAAATAGACGAAAACATAAAAATGACGAAACATAAATAAACGGACTGGCGTAAAAAACAGATGAAAAGGTAAAAAACAGACGAAAATATAAAAAAAAAACAGACGAAAACGTAAAAAAGACGAAAACGTAAAATAACAGATGAAAACGTAAAATAACATACGAAACGTAAAAACCGGCGTAAAAAATATACAGAAAACGCAAAAAATAGGTGAAAGCGTAAAAAATGGACGGAAACGTAAAAGAAGGGACGAAAACTTAAAAATATCAAAAGCGTAAAATAACATATGAAACGAAGAATAACGGACTAAAGCGTAAAAAGCAGGGCAGCGTAAAAAGCGGTGAAAAACATAACAAAAAGTGTAATAAAATCGGATGAAGCGTATGAATATGAATAAAAGAAATGATAACTTACAAAATGAAGAAAAAAGCGGATAAAAGCGTATAAAATCGCATACAACGTATAAAATGGATAAAACATACAAAGATCCAATATGAAAGAAAAAGTTGATTTAAAAAGAAAACATGTTTGAAAAGAGCTTCATCTAAACATATTTTCATTTTTTGAGAAAGGAAAAATATTTCATCTAAACGGATTTTCAAAATTTTCAACTCTTCTCTAGAGAAGAAAAACCCATCCCTTCACTAGAATTTAGAAACAGAAAAACAAGAAAATTTTTCACCAACTAAACGGCCCCTAAGCTTTTACATTTTTATTTATTGGAGTTTTTCTATCTTGTGTCCAGGGACCTTGAGATAAAGATAAAAAGGAAACAAGTACATAAAAAGTACTCAATGTCCCACAAAAAAAAGCCACAAGTATTTATAAACAATGTATTTTTCTTTTTTATTTTTGTCTTGCAGTATGACAAAGATAAAAAACCCTATTTATTATTAAAGACACGATTTTCCCACCCTCTCTACTTTTATATTCCCACCCCTTACTTTTTTGTATTTTTTTATTATTTTTATTTTTATAATTTTGTTTATATCAAAAAATTATAAACCTGAAAATGCGGAACAGGAAATATGATTTTTAATAAGTCAAACGCTAAAAACTGTCAAAAATACGGAACAGAAAATGACAAAAAACTGTGTTGTACTGACACAAATGGGGGACAAAAAGAATAAAAAGTACAAACCCTCCCTAGTAGGGAGGGTGGGAATAGTACATCCCTTATTATTACTAGAAGGGTACCCGCGCAATGCGGCGGTGGGTACCCAATGACTATTTTTATAGCGAACAAATGCTTTTCATGTGACCTTTAAGCCACAGAAGATAATGTCGACATCTTCATTTTTATGTTCTTTTGACAAAAATTACAGATATCAAGAATTTCGTTTAGCCCGTGCCCGTTCGGGCTCAAGCCCATTTGGCCCGTTGCCTGTTCGAGATTTAATATTTGTATAATGTGCTTTATTATTTGTATTAGTGACATTTAATGCATGAATTATGTAAGGGGTGTTTTAATAACTGTATTAATTATATTTATTGATTAGTAATTAATTGACTATATTAAATAGCATTAATGAGGTATTATATTTTTTATTATGTGCATTAAAGTGGTGTACAATATGTTTCTTGTCTTGTACGTCTGAAAATTATGTGCATTGAATAATATGATGTATTGAATTTTAAACTTTCCTCTTATAGTAAGTGTGTAGGCTTATTTTTTTAAAACTTCCTTTAAAAGAAAGTCACAAACACTTTATACTGATGAGTATAGATTATATTTGAATAGGAAGCAGTAATCAGTAATGATTTATGGTGTTATAGTGTTTATTAGAACATAAAGAAAGAAAATAAATAGATTGAATGAAATAAATGGGCATAAATGTCATTCAGTGTCAGATTTCTGTGCACAAATAAAAATCATCCGTGTACATATCATCTCCCAGAGGCACTTTATTTTGCATACTCAAAATTTCTTGCATACTAAGGGATAAATCTCCACCTTCCATCTAGTTTGATCTAATGGTAGTGATTAACCTAAGATTTAATATGTCTAAACTTCCATGTTTTTTTCTTGTCTTTTTATCTTTCTTATTTATTTTCTCATTATTTGTCCTTTATTTTAATCACTTTTTTAATTTCACGTATTTTTTTTTCTTTCGTTTTCGTCAGTTTTTTTACGTTTTTGTCCGTTTTTTCCGCTTTTAATATGTTTTCGTCTGTTTTCATACGTTTTCGTCAGTTTTCATACGTTTTCGTTTGTTTTCTTACGTTTTTGTCCGTTTTTATACGTTTTCGTCCGTTTTCTTGCGTTTTTGTCTATTTTCTTACGTTTTCATACGTTTGATAAGGTTTTAAAATGTACCTTTTTGAGGGGTCGTTTAAGCCCTTATTTGATCACTTTTGTATCCGTTATTACTTACTATCGTTCCTTTTCACTTTTTAGGTCTCTTGAAGGCAAATTGATGTAATGGCACTTATTTGGACGAAAAGGCGCGGATATACGAAGAAAATGGCCAAAGTCAAGAATCGAGATACTCAGGCTGCTGGAACCTGAGGAGCGAGGCGTCGGAGTTCTACAAGTGACGTGCGCCGTGTTATATTGCGACGCCGTCGAGCACTGCGTGACAAGACAAGAGCCAAATTGCTTATTTTCAAGTGACGGTGTCGGGCTTTAAAAGAGTAGGCGTCGCAACTCGACGGCCTAGATTTGATCCGACGGCGCCGTCAGATCGAAGGGACGGCCACAAGCATAAGGTGACGCCGTCGCAAGACTAACGTGGCCAAGACGAAACCCTAATGATGGTGACGACGGCGTCACAAATCATAAGGTGACGCCGTCGCGATTGTAATCTTATATATAGAATCCGAATTTTTCGGTTTTAGTGTGTAGTCTTTTGGAGTAAAAACCTAAACCGAACCAAGGCTGTCTTGTCAAGTATTTTAGGGTTTCAAACCCTATCTTACATCAAGATAAGTGTTTTACTTCATTAATTCAATTATGTCTTCAATTATTTGTGTGTATGCTTGCATGTTCTCCATGTCCGGCTAATTTACTTGTGTGTTTGCTTAGAGAATATGAAACTTAATTATTGAATATTGATTGGTTGTCTCTTATCTTAATTGTTAATGATCTAGTAATGCGATAGGTCATTCGTTGTGTAATTAATGCTTGATTAATCTTTGTAAACCTTGGACTATGACACTTAGAGCAGTTGTAGGCTAAATCATCCAAAGAGTGCCTTAGAGTTAGAGTTTATAATTCCTAGAGGTTTTTGTAGACGAGACCCTTTGGTAAGTTCAAAGAGTTAGGGATAAATGCATACCCTACGACTTTAGACACACAACGATTAAGAATAAGGACGTGACAATTCAACCATCAATAGGAGATAATTAAGGAGTAATAAAACCTAAGTGAACACATCTTTAAACTATCATACGAGCACACAATAATTAAACATAGACTACATACACCTTAGATTAGATAATTAGACAAGTAGAGTAATCGGTAGAAATACCAACCCCCAAATCCAAACCCCGAGATTCGTACCTTTCCATTTTCTAAAAAACATAAAAAAGATAAAAAATAATCTTCCTCAACCCCAACCTTAGCGTAGTAACTTCTCACTAGCATTCCTATTCCCCTAGAGAACGATATCAATACCCGTGGCTTACCCTAATACTACACTACAACGATTAGGGTGTTATAAAACTTGCTCGAAGAAAAGGAAGTTCCTTTGACCCCGAACGACGCGTGTAGTTTTATCAAGTTTTTGGCCATTTGCGGGGAATAGAATAGCTAGTTAGTAGTCCACCTCGTTTAGGTTTCTTTGCTTGATTCCTATGAGTAAAAAATTTCTCATTTTTAGCTTCCTCGTAGTCTATCCCCCTTCTTCGTGACCTTTGTTCGTAATCCATCACTTTTCATTATGGAAGGTGATAACCACCCACCATTCATCAACCTACCACCAAATGACCGCCAAGAGCCCGTACTCTTGGTGAATACTCGAGACCAAGCCACCTAGGCTATAGGAACACCATTGAGCTTCCCGACCAAGCCCAAACTACGGCCCTGCGATCCGACACCATCCGGTTGGTGAAAACGGATGTGCATTCCATGGACTTCGTTTCGAAGATCCTAATCAGCATCTAAGGGATTTCCTTAAAATTGTCGATTCCATCGACCTTGATGTTACTACTCGAGAGACCAGCGTCTGCGTCTCTTCCAATTCTCTCTACGGGACCAAGCTAGTAATTGGCTTGGCGACTTCCGCGGCTCCATCTCAAGTTGGGATGATCTCACCTCTCGCTTCCTTGCTCAATTTTTCCCACCGGGGAGAACCACTAAACTTAGGAGAGATATCTTAACGTTTCAACAACTTCAAGGTGAATCTCTGTAAGAAGCATGGACCCGATTCAAGGACTTACTTCATAAAGTCCCTCATCACGGCATTGATCTTTGGCTCCAAGTCCAAATCTTTTATGATCATGTCAACTTCCCCACAAAGCGATCCATTGACCAAGCGGCCGGTGGAAAACTTAGTGATCTCACCACGGAAGAATCATGGGGCATAATAGAGGACCTTGCTCTCTATGACAACGAAAGTTGGAATGACCCCCGTGAGTTGCCCAAAACCGTTAAGGCAATCTCCTTGCCTCCCATTGACTCACAATCTTCCGATCGTAGGATGATCGAGCTTGAAGATCAAGTAAAATTCCTAATGAGCTCCTACGAAAATCCTAGGTCTTCACGCCATGTGAAAAAAGTTTCTTCCTCGTGTGAGCCGTGTAGTGATCCTCATAACACGCGCACTTGCACCCGATCCCTCGAACATGCTTCCGTTGACTACGCATCCTCTCGTACTAATGGAATGGGAGGAAGATTCCCTGCAATACCCGGACCTAGGAATTTCAATGAAACCCGAGAGGCATGGAAGGGCAAGCCCGACTTTTATTGGGGACAAACCAAAGAATTCACCTCCAATGATTTCTCATGGCCCCCAACTCACGATCCTAACCAACAAAACATTGAAGGGATGTTGCAAAACCTAGTCGCATCCCAAGAAGCCCAAATAGCTAAGCTCTCGGACCGCTTTAACCAACAACAAGCCGAAATGGATAGGAAGATATATAACCTTTTGAAAGCCATGACCAATAGTGATAGGAAGGTTAATGCTATCTCAACCCCGAGCCTTCGGTATAGAGATTAAGGACCCAAGTAAGTTAGCTAAGCACGTTCAATTCGTCAAAACCATCGCCGTAGTGAAACCTAATAGAACAAATGACGAAGCGAACCATGAGATGATACTTGATGTTAAGGAAACACCGGCAGATGAAACAACCAAGGAAGTAGATGAAGTAGACAATGGCTATTTTAATAAGTTTCCTACTGGAAGAAGAACTATCTCGCCACCCTCACTTAGTGCGTGACCTCCGTCACATGTATGTTAGGAAAAGCCCTAGAATCAAGTTTGGGAACCCTTGGAATCTTAACATACCATGTTGCATAGGACACCTTTTCGTGGCAAAGGCCTACATTGATCGAAAGTCCCTAATCAACATAATGACTAGCACCTACTACAATTGGGTAATGAAGAAGCCCATTCCAACTAGGCAAGACCCCGATAATCCTAGTGTTAGTTGCAATTTTCTTGGTAGAATTAAGGGATTGCCCGTTTATGTAGGTAGTTTCACGTTTCTTACGGACTTCATAATTGTGGATGATATTAGCACGGCCATAGATCCTAGCTTGTCCCACGTTGTTCTAGGAAAACCTTTCATAGAAAACACCGGGATGACTTATGACCCCTCATTAGGAATAGTGCGATTCAAGGATGAGACCGACGACATAGCTTACCAAATGCCGTTTAAGATTGAGAAGTTTTCATCACTCTCTAATGATGAAAAGGAACTTAAACTATCGGTATATTATAGGAATGAGGAGGATAGAAAAAAAGGAGTGGATTATGTTATGGCCAATATTTTCGGTTTTTATAAGGATTGCTTGAACTTAGGACCGGAATATAGAAATAAGTGGGGAGAGGACGAACTCTTAGAGAGGTGTATAATAGGACACTTCTACAACATGGAACCAACCACTAGAGACCGTCATGAGGAAGGAGATGACGGTAATGAAGTTACGTAGGAGCACGACTACGAGTCTAGCTACAAGACTCTTAAATAAAGAAAAGCTTCGGGATGCAACCCATGCTTAATTGTTTGCTTGTTAGTGTCATATATCTTTTAGTGATTGTTTATTCTCATGTTTAAATTTGTAAAAATGCTTTATTTTGTTTTTAACCTCGTCTTAATTGCATATAAAGGTATTTTACATAAAAGATAAGTGTAGGGAGGATTACACACGTTTTCAAAAGAAACGTAAACATGAGAATAGAAATTAATTAAAAGATATATATGTGTGTTTGTTCGAGTCAAATGCTTGTATCGAGTCATAATGGATGTTTTGCAGAAATTTTTCCAGATTCTAAATATGTAAATTTTCGAAATTTTTTCGAGAAAATCATGACCAGCTTTTGTCGGGATAACTGACGGCCAGATCGCAACTGGCAGAAGGAGTAAAACAACAGATTACTTTTTTCTCGTTTTCTGAGCTACTTATAAATTTTTGGAATTTTCAGTCTTAATTTTCCGAAATTTCAGTAAACATCCATTCCACAAGCATTATATCCTAGTTTAGTAGAGTCTTATATATATTATTAACGCCGATTTTACGCGAAGGTTTCGTTTGTTTTCTTCAAGTGTGCAGGTTTAATTTCTCAAGAAGAAGTTACAAAAGATTGGAAGGAGCTTTTCACGCATACATTCTTCTTGGAAAGGATTTAACCACCACTTTACACGGATCCTACCGAGCTAATCAGGGGAGTATTAGTTTCTTTCGTTTTAATTACCTTCCATTATCATAACTTTGATACTTTCGGGGAACATTGGGGACAATGTTCAGTTTAAGTGTAGGGAGGGAAAATAAAACGGGAACTTTGAAACTATGCTTATCCTTGATTATTTGCTTTGTCCAATTGTATTTGTGTAATAAACCATGAGAAAATGTCGGTTAGGGTAATTTTGGCACCAAATTTAAAATTTTCATGACATATAGGAGTGGGCCATTAGTCTTAACAAAAGCGTCTCACGGATAGGAAGTTGCATGACTAGCAAAAAAAATCCTTTACCACCTAAATTCCACCCAAAATGTGAGGATCGCCCTTAGATTAGTAGGAATTAAAGCATTCATCTTTAATGCTTAGAGTGTGAACTGGTAGTATATTAGATTCTAGAACTTGTTTTGTGATACATTCGAGATCGCTAGTAAGACTACACTTGTGTAGTTAGGAATAACTAAATGATAAGAGGCATTAGGATAACCCTTGTTTGATACCCGTAATATAATTACTTCTTCCACATCGGTTGAGTAATTCCCCACACCCTTTGCGTTGTACTCATCTTTAGTACACGATACCTAGTTAACCCCTCTGAGCCTATCCTTTTCGCGGTTCTCGTGATGTTTCAGTTTTTCCGGAATATCAATGAAGAGCATTGTTTACACCCCACCCCCAATATACACCCAAATCGCCTTAGCCTACCTTGTATGCACTCACTTTTAGTGCATTATTGTTATCACCCTAAACCCTTAGTTCAATTATCTAGTTGCTTGCATGAGTTGCTAAGTCGAGTCATATCCTTTGTATACAATTTTGGGGCGATTGGGACTCATGGGAAAAGTTAAAGTTTATATTTGGAAGGGCGTTAAATTCCCTTATTTGCGTAATAATGTACCCCAAGTGTTTTGATCTTTTCAAATTAGTGTTAGAGTAATAAAAACTCAAGTGTAGGGATGTGCATATAAATCCCTATCATTTTGATGTTACCGTAGAGGATGGTAGAGTAAAAGTGTATGAAATATATATATATATATATATATATATATATATATATATATATATATATATATATATATATATGATATAAAAGAAAAAGAAAAAAATAAGTGTTAAAAAAACGCTACCATCCTACATCTATCTTTAAATTTATGTTTGTTTGTTTATTATCAAGAGTTTAGAGTGTCAGTCTTTGCATTATTAGTATGCTTGTAACAGAGATTTTTGACTTGCCACCACTAAATAGTCTATCCCCCAAACCCTTTGTTTCCACGTAAGCCTAACGTTACAACCCTTTAAAGACCTCTCGATAGTCTTTCCTAGTATACCTGCCAAAGCGATGGAGGTTTGATCTATTCTCAAGCCTATGGTAATCTATGTACTATGACCGGTTAATGAGTGTTTATTTTCCATTTCCAACTTGTTATATTTCATATACACCCGAGAGATGTGAGTATCCAAACACCCCATGTGAGGTGCTAGTATGTAATTTACGTGCTTGTTATGACTTTTACTGGGGCTTATATGTGTTGTGGATTGTTTTAAACCAATGCTTCATGACCCTAACTTATAAATTAATTGGCTAAAAGCACATTTGCTTGAGGACAAGCAAATACCAAGTGTAGGGATATTTGATAAGGTTTTAAAATGTACCTTTTGAGGGGTCGTTTAAGCCCTTATTTGATCACTTTGTATCCGTTATTACTTAATATCGTTCCTTTTCACTTTTTAGGTCTCTTGAAGGCAAATTCCTGTAATGGCACTTATTTGGACGAAAAGCGGATATCTGAAAATGGCCAAAGTCAAGAATCGGACACTCAGTGCTTTGAAGGAGGCCTACAAGTGCCGGCGTCAGTCGGGTGTTATGTTCTTCAATGAAGAACGGTAGCCAAATTGCTTATTTTCAAGTAGCGGTGTCGAGGCTTTAAAAGAGTAGGCCGTTTCAGACGGCCTAGATTTGATCCGGCGTCGAACTGAAGGGGCGGCGTCACAAGCATAAGGTATACACGTGGCCCGAAACCCTAATGGCGACGACCAGGCGTCCACAAATCATAAGGTAGTCGCGATTGTAATCTTATATATAGAATCCGAATTTTTCAGTTTTAGTGTGTAGTCTTTTGGAGTAAAACCTAAGCGAACCAAGGCATCTTGTACAATATTTTAGGGTTTCAAACCTATCTTACATCAAGATAAGTGTTTTACTTCATTAATACAATTATGTCTTCAATTATTTGTGTGTATATGTTCTCCATGTCCGGCTAATTTACTTGTGTGTTTGCTTAGGGAATATGAAACTTAATTATTAAATATTGATTGATTGTCTCTTATCTTAATTGTAATGATCTAGCGATAGGTCATTCGTTGTGTAATTAATGCTTGATTAATCTTTGTAAACCTTGGACTATGACACTTAGAGCAGTTGTAGGCTAAATCATCCAAATAGTGCCTTAGAGTTAGAGTTTATAATTCCTAGAGGTTTTTGTAGACGAGACCCTTTGGTAAGTTCAAAGAGTTAGGGATAAATGCATACCCTACGACTTTAGACACACAACGCGATTAAGAATAGGGACGTGACAATTCAACCATCAATAGGAGATAATTAAGGAGTAATAAAACCTAAGTGAACACATCTTTAAACTATCATATGAGCACACAATAATTAGACATAGACTACATACACCTTAGATTAGATAATTAGACAAGTAGAGTAATCGGTAGAAATACCAACCCCCAAAACCCGAGATTCGTACCTTTCCATTTTCTAAAAAACATAAAAAAGATAAAAATAATCTTCCTCAACCCCAACCTTAGCGTAGTAACTTCTCACTAGCATTCCTATTCCCCTAGAGAACGATATCAATACCCGTGGCTTACCCTAATACTACACCACAACGATTAGGTTCACTGCCTAGGGTGTTATAAAACTTGATCGAAGAAAAGGAAGTTCCTTTGACCCCGAACGACGCGTGTAGCGTTATCAACGTTTTCATCCGTTTTCTTACGTTTTCGTCAGTCTTGTTACGTTTTCGTCTGTTTTCTTAGGTTTTCGTCCGTTTTCTTACATTTTTATCCGTTATCATACGTTTTCGTCCGTTTAAATACGTTTTCATCCGTTTTCTTACGTTTTCATACGTTTTCGTCCGTTTTCATCCGTTTTCTTACGTTTTCGTTCGTTTTCTTACGTTTTCGTCTGTTTCATACGTTTTCGTCCGTTTTCATACGTTTTCATATGTTTTCGTCCGTTTTCGCCTGTTTTCTTACATTTTCGTCCATTTTCCTATGTTTTCGTTCGTTTTCTTACGTTTTCATCCGTTTTCTTACGTTTTTGTCCGTTTTCATACCATTTCTTCTGTTTCTTACGTTTTCGTCTGTTTTCTTACGTTTTTGTCCGTTTTCTTACGTTTTTACCGGTTTTCATAGGTTTATATAAGCTTTCGTTCGTTTTTTACGTTTTCGTCCATTTTTAGATGCTTTCGTCTTTTTTCAGACGTTTTTATACGTTTTCGTCCATTTTCATATGTTTCTATACGTTTTCGTCCGTTTTCAGATGCTTTTTTCAGTTTTCATATAATTTTATACGCTTTTCATTCGTTTTTATACGTTTTTGTCCGTTCTCATACGTTTTCGTCCGTTTTTTGCAGTTTTTGTACATTTTCATATTTATTATTAAACTTTATTATATTACATGTCTAATATCAGTTGTGATATTTTATTAAAAAAAAGTTAATGTCTAATATCACTTGTGGTATTTCATGAACAAACAAGTATGTTTTTTTAACCTTTAATATCATCTGAGATATTTCATTGCTCTGTATATTTTTATATATTATCACCTATATGTTTTCTAATATTTTTATAACTTTCTGTTACAAGATAGTTTTTGTGCCTTTCATCGCAATTGACAAACGCATATTTTTTTTAATACGCTTAGTAGAAATAAAAGGGTTAAAGTCTCTTTAGGTGAATTCTTATTTTGTTAAAAAAAATGATAATTTAATGCAACACTTGTTTGATTTTCAGAATATGTCAAGTCTCTATTTTAATACTTTGCTTCCTTTTTATTCATTTTGATATTTTTAAGTGACACTTATTTATCTTTTGTGATATAACACTGTAGTATTACACTCTTCATCATGTATGTGTTATCAGTTGTGATACTCAACTAAGAATGAGAAATATTAAATTCATACCAAATGTGATAAGAATTTAGTATTTTACCAAGTATATATGAAAGAAATGATAATAAACATCACTTATTATATTACTGTGATGATTCTGTTCATTTTTCTTATTTGTGTTTTTGAAAATATTTAGGAAGATTTATGTGTTTTATGATAATATGAAATATTAGAAAAGATGTTTAACTGAAAACAAGAGATGTTATGAAACTTTTGTTAGACTTGTGGTGGATTTTTCTATTTAATGGATATATTGTGCATGTTTCGATAGGTTTTATAGCGTGATTTGAAAATATCTATGGTTGAATCATCAAACTAAAGAAGCTATGGTTGTAGAAAGCACACATCTTTATAAACAAACTGAGTAAGCTCAAACACTTGTGATATCACACATGATATCACCTCAATTGTGATATCACATGATACCACAAGTGATATCACTGCTGGTATCACAAGTGATATAAATATCACACATGATATCACAAGTGATATCACTGGTGTTATCACACATGATATCACAGGTGATATCACCGGTGTTATCACACACGATATCACGTGTGATATCACAAGTGAGGTGATATCACCTGTGATATCACAAGTGTTTGAGCTTTCTTAGTTTGTTTATAAAGATGTATGCTATCTTCAACCATAGCTTATTTAGTTTGCTGATTCAACCATAGATATTTTCAAATCCCATTATAAAACCTATCGAAACATGCACAATGTACCCATTAAATAGAAAATTCCACCACAAGTTTAACAAAAGTATCATAACATCTCTTGTTTTCAGTTGAACAATTTCTTTAATATTTCATAATATCATAAAACACAAAAATATTTCTAAATATTTTCAAAAACACAACCATCACATTCTTAGTTGAGTATTACAACTGATAACACATACATGATGAAGAATGTAACACTTTTCATCTTCATTACAGTGTTATATCACAAGAGATAAATAAGTGTCACTTACAAATATCAAAATAAAAACGTCTGAAAACGACGGCGTATAAAATCGAATGAAAACGTATAAAAATGTATGAAAACGGACAAAAACGCGTCAACGGACAAAAAGCGTATAAACGTATGAAACGATGAAAACGGACGGCGTCTAAAATGGACGGCGTAAAAACGGATGACAACGTCACGTATAAGCGGACAAAAATACATGAAAACATAAAAATACAGACGAAAACGCGTCTAAAAGCGGGCGAAAATACATGAAAACCTAAAAGCGGACAAAAAACGTATGAAAATGGCCGAAAACGAAGAAAAACGGACGGAAAACACAGCGTATGAAAGCGTAAAAACACGTATGAAAAATGGGACCAAACGAAAGAAAACGGGAAAGCGTATGAAAACGAGCGAAAAAGTAAAAATGGACAAAACGTATGAAAACAAACGAAAACGCAAGAAAACAGACGAAAACGTATGAAAACGGACGAAAACGTCTCAAAACAGAAGAAAATGTCTAAAAGCGGAAGAAAATGTCTAAAAGCGGAAGAAAATGTCTAAAAGCGGAAGAAAACGTATGAAAACGGACAAAAACGTCTGAAAACAGACGAAAACATATATAAACGTACAAAAACGTATGAAAACGTACGAAAACGTACGAAAACGGATGTAAACATACGAAAACGTCTGAAATCAGACGAAAACGTAAAATAACGGACGAAAACGTATGAACACGGACGAAAACGTATAAAAACGAACGAAAACACATGAATATAAATGAAAACCTATGAAAGCGAAAAAAAAAAAAACTTAAAAAAAAAACGTGAATTTAAAATTAAAATAAAAAACGTGAATTTTTAATAAAAACGTGAATTTAAAAAAAAAAAGAAAAAGAAAAAAAAATGTTAATAAATAAGAAAGACAAAAAGACAAAGAAAAAGGGAAAAAAAAAAAAAAAAAATGTACTTAGGTTTCCATATTAAATCTTAGGTTTATCCCCATCATTAGATCAAACTAGTTGGATGGTGAGGATTTGTCCCTTGGTAAGCACCAAAATAAGAGTAAGGGTGTGTTTGTTTTTTTAAGCAAAAATCTTACTAGCCCTCTTACTCTTACCAGTAAGAGGAGGGCAGACGTTTTGCTTATTTGTTTTTTTCTTTTAAGTAATACCCAGTTAGACATATAACATCTTACTCAGTAAGAGGTAGATGACTTGTCTTACTGCCTCTTACTCATTTTGTAAACTTTATATAATATATTTGATTGTTTATTAACTATGTTATTTTTATGAAAAAAATTATTGGGGTTTAGGGTTTAGGGTTTAGGGTTTTTATATTTACATAAGTTACTTATTATCGCATTGCGCTGGTTTAATAAACAAATTGCAAAAACAGGCACTTAAAATCATTCAAACAATTATGCAAAAACAAACAACATTATTTCGTTCAAATTTAGACTCTCTAACCACCTCTTACCAGTAAGATATGGTAGTTATATTCAGACCCAAAATATCTTAATAAAACAAACACACCCTAATCATTTGAAAATTCCTCTCATCTCCCAATGAAATAACACCAATTTTGAGTTTTGGCTTGACCGTTATACCTGATACACTTCTCATTGACTTCTATTACCGAAAGACGGGCCCACGTCATCTAAACAGATGGATTTGACTAATATTGAATCACCGAAAATTAGTACCGACACTTCACATCATATACGTCCTTGACTCTTCGTTTTCCATTTAAAATCTTACTCGTGTTATCGACATATTTCTTTATTTTTTGTTTATAAAAGTCGGATACTCTAGTTATCGACATATTTTTTTATTTTTAGTTTATAAAAGTCGATCATTTTCATGTGGTTGGATCAGCATTAAAGAGACACCTCTGTGAAATTCTTGCAAATTTATTCAAAATTAACTTGGTTGCGGTTACATTGCACTTTAACGTATCAAATTCAAAAAATGTGTAATTTAACGGGAATACATTGACCCCGATGCCTTTTGACACCAATCGTATCAAACACTAGATGGCGTTAAAAGAAAATAAAAAAACGATTACGTAAAATTATATCTTTAGTTATATTATGGTTTTTAAGGAAAAAACTTCGTACCTAATTTTTATTGCTAGTGTAGTTTTGTAATCCTATGATAAGTGAAGCTTATTTTGTCCCATTAGTTAACCCATTCTTTTATGCAAGCAAGACAATGTGTCTCACTTCATCGTCTCTATATTGTTGGTATAACTTAGTAAAACACTTGTCCGATCACAAAATATGATCAAATTAGGGAAACATATTGTGTATGGTCTCCAAAATCAAACTACCATATAACCTCAAATGAGAGAGACAAGAAGCTAGTAGGTAAAGTTACTTAGCTACCCACACCATTACACTTTCACTCTAAATTACTTGACCAAAACCGAGCTAATTAATTAAGTTTGACTTGATTATTAAGTCCCATGATCATCTAAAAACTATCTAACAAGCTCGAGACATTTTATTTAGAGTAAACTACACCGTTCGTTCTTGTGGTATACGTTGACCATCAAGTATCATCCTTTGATAAAAAAAATTGCACCGTTAGTCCTTAACTGCGAAACGTTACTCAGCGTTGGTCCCTCCCTCTAACGACACTCATTAACACTCATTAACCGACCACACGTGATATTCACATGAGGGTATTTTCGTACTTTTGCACTTGTTTTTCTATTAAGATCAGAACATATTCATCATCATATCTCTCTTACTTCCTCTTCTTTATCAACACTTATCTTCATACCTACAAATACTAATCTTTCATACTATCAATCAAACCCCATGAACTCCAAAAAATTCAAGAACATATGATCAAAACTCATAACACACCAACACCTCAATTCACACAACTTAACTTCCGCAAAACCAAAATCCATAAGCCTGATTCACACAACTTCACGATTTGTTTTTCGAAAGGGTTCACGGATTGAACCATGTGTCTAATCAGTGATTCAAGTTATGAATTTCTTTCCAGAAAACCACGATTTCTTTTTGATGGAGTGCTTCAAAGAAATCATGAAGAGGATTCATCTTCAGGATTTCATTTAACCTAACGATTTGTCTAATCAATGATTCAAATTACGAATCTCTTTTTGAACCGGAATATCCATCTATAGAACATCGTGAAGTTGAATCCTCTTCTTTCCAGATGGTCCACACAACTTCACGATTTCTTTCCAGAAAACCACCACCACCACCACGTTGTGGCAGGAAGACAGTTGTGCCGGCGATGGTTGGCGGCCGTTGGATGGTGTCAGTTTGGAAGCTTTACAACAAGGCATCGTGTGGTATTTTTCATAATTTAACTTTTGGGATCTACAGATCTTTTATTTGAAAAGAATTAGGGTAGGTAAAAATGTAATTTTTTTTAGAGCTCAAGGAAGTTAGCATCTTGATAGGAGAAAATAATAGATGAAATGAGTTTGCTTAAAAAATGCAATTATAGATGAAATGGGGATGTGTATTAGATTTATTCTCATTAGTTTTTAGATCGGGAAAAAAAGTTAATTTTGTTGGAGGTTATATACATTCAATGTTGTATTAGATTCAAGATCTAGTTTCTCTTTGAATGAAATGGGTTTGAATTTTTGGTACACTATAATTTTAACATGTAAATTCTATTTTTGTGATCTTAGGTTCTGGAAATGCCAATTATCATAAACAAGAACACCTTCAGTGATTGTAATGGGGAAGATGATAAATAACGAGGTTATGATATTGTTAATGGGTGGTTGTAATGGGGAAAATGATAAATAATGAGGATGATGGTAGTGGTGGCGGTGCCGGCGACGGACTTACATGGTGGGTGGCAGCCGATATGGGCTGTGGTGATGGCGGAGGAGTGGTGGGATTCTAATATACGAGTTTTGGGTTATTGTGTATACTAATGAATAAAATTTAATTTAATTTTGGTATAGACTTTTGATAAAATAGTGGTGATAAGATTATTGTTATGAAGATGATAACCAATCTGTCATGGTGTTGATGAAAGTTTGAAGAAGGAAGGAGTTGGTGGGGAAGAGAATGAAAAAAAGAGATCTGGGTTTGTGGGTGGATGTGGAAGAAGGGACTTAAATTACTATTTTACCCTCATGTGAATATTACGTGTGGTCGGTTAACGAGTGTTAGTGAGTGTCGTTAGAGGGAGGGACCAACGCTGAGTAACGTTTCGCAGTTAAGGAATAACGGTGCAATTTTTTTGGTTAAAGGACGATCCTTGATGGTCAACGTATACCACAAGGACGAACGGTATAGTTTACTCTTTTATTTATTTTTAATTTTTTTGAAAAAGGCAAATTTATTACTAAGTACAAATATATAAATAAATTCAAGACGCTTTTAGTTCAAGGTTTCATCAAAACGCTTTGAGTCAAGTTAAGAGGATGTGAGCCATTTGATTTGATCAAATGATTCAAATCAAAAGAAGTTCTTTCGATTTAAGTCATTAGATTAAATCTAATGACTCACACACTCAACTAGTAAAAACAGCTTGAGAGAATTCTTCATAACTGGAATACACTGCGTAGTGCAGTAGTGACCTCCACATAACAGAAAAACGTAAGTCATTCATGATAACAAGATAAGTTGTTGCTTATCGTACGTAGTAACCTCCACAATCCACATAAGTGAGATACTCCGTATATAGGTTGGAAAGAACGGTTTATGGAAATGCATACATCAAAAGATTCTCGACGTACAATTCTACATATCAACATCAATAATAGCACCAACTCCTTAAGGCCAAAACTAGAAAATAAGAACATGAAGATATCTAAATATGAATTTCCCATCTATATTATGCTGGAAACCCTAATATTCAAAGTTACAATCCCACATCAAAAACCGAAAATTACTTCTGAACAAATGAAAACAAATACCACCTCACTATATATTGCTTCTAATTACTAGTTCTCTCAAAACTCGATGAACATACGAGTTTGAGATGCATATTAAAGAATGAAAAAAAACGTAGTATGTGCATAACCGATGGCATTTATTTGATTCATCATTGACCATAGGTTATGCCGCTGATGGGGCAGTCACGTAGCGACTACCCCTCTTAGAAACCACGCGCGCTGGTTCATCCAACATCATGACTCGCATCGAGTCGCCACGGATCCTCCAGTAATCTAACGACTCGTCATTGTAAATGTCCCACCACTTTTTCACCAACATCTTAATATCTTCCCGGTCCATATTCACTTCTTTCCCAGTGTACCTCCATGGCTTAGACCCATCGGCACAATAATGCACCACTTTGACCTTTTCAAGGTCAAAGTTCTCGGGGTGACGCCAAAGCATCGCCAAGATCAAGTTGTATTCCGTCGGGATAGGCTTGTAAATGTCTCTGAAAAACATGTTCAGGAAATCTTGTTCCGCGAATAGTGTTGGTGGAGTTTTCTTTACTGACTCGAGGAGATCGCGGTAGGTTGAGAGACTTGGCTCGAAAACAAACATGCCCGCGTTGAAGTAGAGCGCAGGTTTTGGGCCAAGTTTCTCTTCTAGCCATTGGACTTTTTCAGGTGATTGTTGGCAGTATCCGATTTGGTATTGTGGACTATTTTTCCAATTTCGCTCACAAAAACAGTCCATGACCGCGTAGAAATAGCCGTCTGGCATGTCGAAGAGATGGTCAATGTTGTCAAACACTTGTATGTCCCCGTCTAAATATATCATCTTGCTATACTCTACAAACTGTAAAAGTTACGTTAAAAAATTAGTAATTGAATTGATATACCCAAACTCAAAATCGAACATATAGTAAACTCAAAATTTTGGCCTAGTTTTTATTGTACACTTGAAGTCGTTCAAACAAAAAATAACAATAAGATTAACATGTAATCCTAATGAAATTAAAACATAATGAAGAACAAAGACATATAAATTACCTCCCATATACGTAGCTTAGAGTAGTTAATGACATAATACGCCATAGCAAACTGAGTCTGGTTTTCGGGTGGGTGCAAGGGTTCGATTTCTCGAATAATGCACCCTTGTGACAATAACTTCTTACGATGTTCCAATGGAACATCGGGAAGGATTGCTACCACAAGAGGGTAGACCGACTTGGCCTTATGTAAGCCCTTGGCTAGAGCAACGACGCCTTTCCAGTAGTCGCCGTCTCCAGCCAAGAACGTGACATATGCACGTCTTGGCATGGTTTTCTCCTTGACTAGACCGGAAGTGATCGTATTGGAATCGTTCTTTGCAACTGGAGCCATGGTTGTGTGTAAGTACGTGTTAAGATGTGATCGAGGTTATATTTGTTGTTTGTAGGTGTTTTTATAAGCTGTTTGTTGGTGATATTCGAGTTGGAGTAGTATTCGGGGTTTATATAGGACTCATAAACAGGAAATAAAGGTTTGAAATCATTTTTTTTTTTTTTTGAACGAAGGCTTGAAATCATATATTAAATGAAAAACAACACCCTTTATCTCATAGTACAAAACTTACTAAATTATTAGCAGGTGTCAACAACATAACATTTACAAAATATAAAACGTTAAATTTAAACGATTTTATCTAATATCCGGTAATTACGTTCGTCGGTGATATAGCAGTTGAAAAACGTTAGTCACTACCAACTAGAACTAACATGCCGTGGAAGCATCCACCCTATGACAACACGATAACGTGACTTTCACAAGCTACTACAACGTCGTATGCCCTTCGATTCATTTGTTCAATCAAATCAATGGTTTACAATTTTCTATCAGAAGAAACCGAAACAAATGACACGTGTCGTAAATAACTGAAGTAACTGTTTTTTTTGTGAAGGTGCTACATTTGGACGGTTCAAGTTAGCTTATTTCTAGCCATAATTACATACCAAATATCC
The DNA here is from genome assembly GCA_910596185.1 of Chrysanthemum makinoi. Classification (NCBI taxonomy): domain Eukaryota; kingdom Viridiplantae; phylum Streptophyta; class Magnoliopsida; order Asterales; family Asteraceae; genus Chrysanthemum; species Chrysanthemum makinoi. Next base: position 310,240,209 of record OU343224.1, read on the forward strand.
TAAAAGATTATGGAATCTTTAAGTAAGGAAAATTTCTTTCGCCTACTTTTATGTTGATATTTAACAAGAAACAAATTCTTATTGTTCATTTAGTTTGGTTTAACGATGAAAATTAACTTAAAATTCTTATTGTTCTTTAGAGCATTTTGTTTGTCGGTAATGAAGGTGTCCATTGATAAAGTGAATTCTTCCCAGATACGTTCCGCATAATCAATGTTTGCTCCATTCACCACTCCTACAGAATTTGTAGAATCGGGGACCTTACTCTCTCATACCCAGATATCTTACCCGTTAGGCAAAGATTGAGAATTGTAATGATTGCCCTCCAGGGTTGATACATCTCTTTTGTGATGATTCCAGATATCTTCGTGACCTCACCTGGATAGCCCAATTCAGTGACAAAGTCTATCAACTCTTCTGCGGATGGTGGAGAGGTTAATGGATTAGCAGGGTCTCTTAGTGTGATTTGAAGAGCTTCCACGAGTGTCTGCATAGATGTCATACGACTTGTCTTCAAGTTGACAAGTTTACACAGCAGTGATCTTGTCCCATTGGACTGTGTTCCAAAACTGTTGTAGGTAGATAGACGGAATTGTGCAACGTAACATCAGAGCACGAAAGAAATTGGTGTTCTTTAGTATATCAATTGCAATTCTGTAGATGGAATTCGGTTGGTTTCTGTTCACGTCTACAAAGCAGTTGCTTCTAGCAATAGCAACCCAGCCTTCATAAGGGAGAATTTGTTCATCTGTTAGTGTGCTCGGTGGAACAACACTAGCTTGGTTGCCAGGAGTAGTGATGTTAGCCATTTTATTTCTGTAATACACACATCCACAACGAAAGATATTTGGAAATTTGTTATGTTAGGTGAGAAATACAAAATGACCACATAAGGTATTTGATGATGAAAGACAAGGCATCAAGATTATAAAACATGGTCAAAGCATGGCATGCACACAACTGGAAACTTGGTATATATGAGACAAAGACACATTGAACATCATTACAACATGTACAACACACTGTATTGACAGTCAATGATGATCAAGTCAAGTGTGCTAGGACATAGAGAGTGAGTAAGCAACACTCATGACATATGATATACAATATACTGAGTAGATTGGGTGAAATGAACACGTCACGTAACACACAACATACTTAGCATATGACAACCTCATAGGGACAAGACACATAGAAAACAAGACATACAAGCAAGAACCACTTAAGCCAAAACGCACCAGATCAAACCGCATAGAATCAAACCTCACTAGGTCAAACCGATAGGGACAAGTCGCATGAGGTCAAACAGCATAGGTCAAAACGCATAGGTCAAAATGCATAGGTCAAAACACATAGGTCAAACCGCATAAATCAAACTGCATAGGTCAAGATGCATATGACAAACCGCATTATAACAAACCGCATAGGTCAAAACGCATAGGTCAAAATGCATAGGTCAAAACACATAGATCAAAATGCATATGACAAACCGCATGATATCAAATCGCATAGGTCAAAACGCATAGGTTAAACCACTTAGATCAAACCGCATAGGTCAAGATGCATATGACAAACCGCATGATATCAAACCGCATAGGTCAAAACACTTAGGTCAAACCACATAGGTCAAGATGCACATTGACAAACCGCTTTCAAAACTATTTGACATGACAACACGTTTTCAAGCAGTTAATCCTTTTATCAAATCGCACTCAATAACACATAATAGACTCAACCGCATCAAAGCATTCACCAACAAACCGCTTATAAGGACATTCAATATTCAAACTCAATTTTGCACACATTCATCACCATTAACCAACCTAGGTATGATCTATCATATGAAATCAACATACTAACACTTTCTACAAACTAATTGCAACACATATCACACAATAATTACCACCGCAAGTGCAAACACAACTAAATCTAAAATACTAACAATTTGGTAGAATTGGGGCATGATGTTCAAAGGGAAAGAGAGCAATGAGTCAAGAATTGCAGACTACTGATTCTATACTTAAACCCAAATGAACAAATGAGATAACATAACAAACCTATTATGAGAGGCGATAGGTTTCGAGTGAGGAGCACCTAGAACCAGAAATTGGTGTTAACAATCATCACATGATAAAATCTATAGGCTATAAATAGTGAAGTGAGTGATAATTTCAACCAATACCTAAGATGTAGATGAGAGGATCTAACACAATGAGACAAAACATAACGAAGAGACTTGAGAGAAACAAGTATATGTGTTTTGACTAGATTTTGAAAAGTTTTGACTTTTGACAAGTCGTTTCGTATTTATACCCAAAACTCACTAGTTTCAAATCTTGACACAATTATTCCTTGAGTTACACAAACCGCATGCTTGCTCAAAAGTTGGTCAAATCGCATATGTTCTTATGATTTCAAAAGACAAGCCTTACTTAGAATCTCATAACTAATATCTTTTGCTAGAATTAACCCCACAATAATCATGCACAATCCAATAAGATCACTTACTTTCCAAGAGTGCATTTTTCCCATTATCAATTAAATATATTTTAACCTTATAAACCAATAAGGGAACATATAGAGTTGCACACAAGCATAGGAAAGCATGATTACAAGAATCACACGACTATCTAGGAAACAATTTGCAGATAGTAATCAGAATCCTACATATAACACAGAATCATCACATAAGATCATATAGGACAAAATGCAAGATACCAGGATAAGATGCAATTAGTTGAACCCATTTGACAGATAGTCATAAATTTTGACCATTCTCCCCCTCAATCAATGACACAATATAGAATAAGCATGAGTAGTCATTGATTGAATTTGAACCATTTATGCACCCAAAATTCTTATTGATTACAAGACCTAAATGTAGAAGAACTGTAGGCATGTTTTAGAATACATTTGAACTTCTGTTCGACTTCATCTAAAGACCCGTATCATTATTGAATGACATTTCTAGGACCGTAGATGTTATCGATACCAGAAGACATGCCTTTGAAACTATTTTTGAATTTTTCTGATTTTTTCAAGTTTTTATGGGTTTTTGAAAGTTTCTGAAATGAAATAAAATATTTTGAAATGAATTAATTAAAGTTAAGACATATTAATTTTTTTTTTTATTTTTTTTAAAACAAAGTGAAAAACTGTATAGAATGTGTCAAGATTGGAATTACTCTCAAGTGTTGAGGTACGAGTCCTGAGCTGAAGTGATCACGTGCTTATCAATTCTGACATGCTGAAGCTCCTGAATGAGGAGGCTTCATTTCTATTGGAATCCAGGTCATGAGGTTTATGATTGAATTGAGCATTGTACCTGCAAAGGAATGAGGAGTACCTGCACTGATAACACATGAAGATGTGCATTTAAGTGGGTTAGTAGAAGCAGTATCCAGACCTTTGGATAACTCATAGTCAGCCTTAGTGTTGCCATTGGTGGTCTGTATTCTGATGGGAATCCATTTGAATCCAACATTCTTAAAAATTCTGCCAGTCGGTATCCACTTAAGGCAAGAGCTAGGAGTGTTAGATTTTAGAAGCAGTGGAAGATGTAACCTTTTTCCTATTCCTAATTTTTGAATCTTTGTTGTTAAATTGTTTCTTAGGAGAGGGGTTAACATTTATGACTTCTTTAGCGCACTAGATGATCTTCTTACATTTCTAGTCTTAAGAGTTTGAGCTTTAACCTGAGCATTATCTTTCACTTTATCGGAGTTAGGTAGTGAAGTGACTAGATTTGACAAAACTTTGTTCTCATCAACTTGGGAGGCAAGCCTTGACTTTGAAGGTTTAGATCTTTCTGATATAAATGTAGTAGGCTGCCTAACTACAGACCGCTCTCTTGTGAGATGAGAAAATGGCTTCCCCAAGGTTGATGGTTTTGTAAACTTAGTGTTCACACTTTTCCCTATAGTTTTTCTAAGCTCATTTTTTAAGGCAACCATCGCAAAACTCCTTTCCTGAAGTTGAGCTTTGAGGTCATCAATATTTTCTAACAAAGAGTTTGTTTGTTCTATTGGCTTAGTTCTATTTTCTTTGGCATGGACACTTTGTTCTATGTGAAGCTTTCTCAAAGACTCATTTTCCTTTAACAATTTGGCCACACACAATACTAATTCATCATTCCTTGTTTTAATGGCATCAATAACCTCTAAATCAAGATTATTCGTAACCAAATTACTTTCTTTATGCATATCATAAATGTGTTTCTTCAAATTGCAGATAGTCGAGTTTTTGTCCTGAAGCTGAGCTTTTAAATCGTTTATTTCAGAAAATTCACGAAATTCTGGAAATTCCGGATTTTTGCATGGTTTTATAATTTGAAAATTTTATTATTTTCTTTGTATTGCAATTTCAAGTGAAATGCAATGTTTTTCAAGTATTGAGAATTTGTTTGAAAGTTCATCAAAAATTTTCTTATCAACCACATCATTAGTCATGAGATACTTTATCTTCAACTCAGCCTCAGTTATAGAACATTTATCAACATCATGTTCTGTAATGTAATCAGTTTGCACAAGAGTATTTGCAGATATATCATTTATGAAAGTTACCAATAATTCAGCACTTGATGCATGTTCATTCACCATTCTGCATTCTGCATCCACCTTTTGTGTGACAAGAGTTTCTAAACATCTTGTTGCATCAATCTTTGTTGTTTCTGACATTCTGACTTCAAAGAATACCCGATACTTCAACTGATACATTCCCCGACTCATCATAGCTATCTCTCGACTGCACCCGACATTCATTCACGTTTTCATTTATCTGTGTAGCTTCCTCAATGTACTTCTTCACATTATCCATGATTTGGATAAATGTCTCAATGATAACATCAAATAATCCTGAATATTAAGTGTCAATTTCCCCCGATAATGCTTGTAATTTATATCATTTATATGGATTTACGCTTGTTTTCCATTGTTTTCCACTTTCAGGTAAATTACGAGCATTGGAGCTAAAGAGACGCGGAATTGGAGAATTTTCAAAGATTTATCAGAGTATGCTCACTTTGAAGAAGTTACGTGTAACTCATCTCACATTACCGTAACTAAAGCGACTCGAAAGCCAACTCATCGAAGATTACGGTGTAACTCTCCCAAAAGATTACGACGTAACTATATTAGGTCAAATGAGGTTCCACGCCGCTGATAACTACGCCGTAACTATTGAATAAACTCTGACGTAACCAAGAAATATTGAAGATACGGCTTAACTACTTCTAAGGTTAAGCTGTAACCAGCAGATCTAGTGCAAATTACGAAGAAATAGAAGATTACGGCGTAACTATTCTATTAGTTACGCCGTAACCCAGATCTGGCCTATAAATACCCCACGATTTCCAGCATTTGAGATCATCCCATTTCACACACCACAACCAAAGAACGGGAAGAAGCCAGGCAGGGTCTAGAGGAGCATACTGGAGTCGCCAAGGGAGAAATCACTCCCCTACGATAAGCATTAGCATTTTATCTTTTCTTTACTTTCGATTCATGTACTTCGTAACATTAATTATTGAATTGATTTGTATCATTAATATGAGCGGCTAAGCACCTCTTGGTGCTGGCCTAGTTATGATTCCTTAATTGTTTTGTTTACGTTTACATTACTTCCGTATAATTATTTCTAAGTCTATGCATGCATAGTTTATTAGTAGCTACCCTTGTTTCGGTAGTTTTGAATGGCGGTAGAGGCTAGTTGCTTAGGAGATATGACCAACTGACCCTAAGTGAGTAGACTGAGACGGGAAGGGTAAGATATGACCATGTGATGACCCTTTCTACTTGTGCGATTTGACCAACTGATCACCTACCTTTTGGATGAACTTAAGAATTAGGGGGTGAGTGTTTAAGTTGCTAACCCCCGGGCACTCACTATTATAAGTCTAGCATGTAGCGGTACTTAATGACTCGGCTTAGGGGACCAGGAAAGACTAGACTTATAAGGAGACACCTGACTTCTCCAGTGGTGGCATCTTTGCTGATAGGTTAGGGCGAATTGACCAAATGTTGTCCTCTCGACTTTGACCCCACCTGAAGTAATTGGAAGTAATTAGACGTAGACATTACTAGCTAGGATGATTAACTAGGTTAGCACCACTCTCCTCTATTGATTGAACCTTTGTCTTTTATTTGATTTAGTAGTTAATTAATTAATTCCTTATCGAAATCATATTAAAAACTGTGACACCTAGACTTAGTAATAATTCAACACACATAGCTCTTGGGACGACCTCGGTTTTACCAAATACTACACTACACACGACCGGGTACACTGCCCGTTAGTGCATTAGGGTAGACCATAGGTATAACGAGATAATATAAATATTAAAACCTGGTCAGTAAAACCTGCATCAAGTTTTTGGCGCCGCTGCCGGGGAGTTATATTAGGATTGCTATTAAGTCTTTCATTTTTGTTTTGTTTTAAACTTTTCAATTTCTCACGATCATTATTCAAGTTTTCAGGTACCATGGAAGTTGTTAACATTGATGACCTCACTCTTGAGGAATATTTGGCGTTGACAAGAGCAGAACAAGGGCCGGGTCTCGTAAGACCGACGATTGGAGCTGATGTCCGTTTCGAGATTAAAGACCAATTTATGAGGGAGCTTCGTGCTAACCCTTTTTCAGGAAACTGGAACGAAGATGCATATGAGCACGTTGAAAATGTCCTATACATCGCAAGCCTTTTCAACATTTCATGTGTGTCTCATGACGCTGTTATGCTAAGGGTATTCCCCATGACTCTTACTAGGGCTGCCAGAAGATGGATTGAAAGATTCACGGGCGCTAATACTTGGGCTCTACTAAAGAAGCACTTCATTTAGAGGTATTGTCCTCTGTCGAAGATTTCTAACCAGCTTTTAGAGATCCATAATTTCAAGCAAGAAGACGATGAAACGTTGTATCAAGCCTGGGATAGATACAACGATCTACTTTACAAATGTCCTACACATGATCTGAATAACCAGCAAAAGGTCAACATCTTCTACAAAGGAATCAACTTAACTACAAGACATATGATGGACTATCAAGGACCAATCGCGAACATGACTCCTACTCTAGCCCTTGAAGCCATTCTGAAACTGGCCGATCACTCTCAAAAATGGCACGATGGGGGAAACAACCAAAACCTGGAAAGAGGTTGAATAAGCATTGCCACCATTATAAGCAAATTGGAAAAACTTGGAAGAGATATGAAGAAGCTCCAAGAAAACGTACATGCTATTCGGATTGGATACGATAAAAGTAAAGAATGGGGCCCAAACGAGATTTTCCTATGAAAAATATAAGCCCCTGAATCGAGAAGGTAATGTATGGAGAAGGAAAACCCTTCCATCAAAGTTATAATCAGGATTCTTCCAAAACAAGAAATTCTTCACTCGAGGAATCAATAAATAAGTATCCGAAGAAGATGATAGTGGCAAGCCAACAGAACGCATTGTTAAAAAAATTCCAGGAAACTAGAACCACTCTCCTTGGTCAGCATGAGGATCTAGAGGATAACGAAAAAGAACCAAAGATGAAGGAAAATGAAATTAATCAAGACAATTCATTTGACGATAGTTTCTGTAATGTCATATTCTCCAAAGAACGGAAAACCCCTCTATACCCCTTTCAGATACGATGAAGTGGAGCTCTCCGGATTGCAAAAACAAGCAAAAACCATGTATAACAAGACGAGCTTCCCAAGGGATTAATTATAGACGAAAATTGAAGCTGCTACAGAGAATGAAGTAAAATTAAATGCCAGATGCTCTGCAGTCATCCTGAATCAGATCCCTCTCTTGGAAAAACACCCAGGAAGTTTCATTCTCCCTTGCTCTATTAATAATTTACATAATATCAATGCCTTAGATGACCTTGGGGCTAGTATTAGTATCATGCCATTTTCCATGTGTAAAAGATTGAACCTTGGCCCCATCAAACCCCTTTGCATGACTATAGAAATGGCTGATAGAACGGTTAGCATACCTAGAGGGATATTTGAGAACGTGCTCATCAAAATAAATAATTTTACTCTTCCTGTCGACTTTGTTATTTTAGACATGGAAGAAGACCTCGACATTCCATTAATTTTGGGAAGACCCCTTCTGGCTACTGCTCATGCTACAATTGATGTTTTCAAAAAAATCATCACTTTGAAAATTAACGATAGAAAGCTCACACTGAATATGGATGACCTTGGAAAATGTCACCCGGTCGAAACTGTTTGTGTTATCAAGAAAGGAAAAAAAAAACCATTCCTCCCACCATCGCATACAAGCACTACGCTACTAATGATCGTAACATGCAGGGAAGGAAAGTCAAGGAACACAACAAAGGAGGAATAGAACGCGATGGCACCTCAAGAACAATGGAAAACGAGTATGACGAAATATGGCACGAAGTTCAGAAAGTGGATTACAAGTACTTTCCCAAATTAAAATATCATTGGTGTAAGGCTATCCCTATTGACCACGATAAAGGATATGATCTATGGGCTTCATGCAACCCTTACTTGGACGTCTGTGACGGTGACATGACAAGGAAATAGTAAAAAACAACAAGTACTTATGGTCCTCAACCAATGACAAAGAGATAACATTCGAAGCTTGGGTACAAATTAGGTATGGAGAAGTTAGCAATAATGATAAAAGAAAAATATGGACTGATCTTTGTCTCAGTGAACCCTCTGAAAATAATCATGAAACAACAACCACGGATCAGGGGCTCGTGGGTCGAAAGCATTGGTGCAAAATAATAAATACCATTGATGAGGATTCTTGGGCCTCGTGTGATCCTTACGATGACAACTGTAATGGAGGAAGTAATGCCAATAGAGTAGGAGTTGACGAATTTCTGTGGAAGTCAACAACTGACAATAAGCAAACCGAGTTACAATGGTCAGGTGGATTAAATATGGAAAAGTGGGTAAAGATCAAATATGGAAAAGTGGATACGTACACTAAAAACAAAATTTGGAAGGACTGCATGAATGAAGATAATCCTGATGAAGAGACTCCTCAAGATACGGGTGACTCAAAAAATGATGACAGGACGGACACAAGAAAAGATTGCAAGTATAAGCATTTGGGTAATTCAGTTGAAACCAATAACTACAACATAAAGGGAATAATAGATCACCTGAAGCCACGATATAAAGCAAGGATGACTGACCTAGAAGACAAGGAGTATGAGCAAAGTAGGTGCAAGCTCCTTGGGATCCAATATAAAAAACCACCACCGATTTTCGCCGAAATATTTGAATTCACTAGGTATCATTTGGAGCCAGACGAAAAATTCTGCAAAGTTCAGAAAGTGGGAATCAAAGAATACCTCCGCACAGCTACCAATGTCGCATGGATCAGGAATAACTTGATGAATGACATAGAGGAGGTTGGCCAAGTCCAAAGGCCTCCATGAAGCCCCAAGGCTCTGAGTCTAACTTAAAGACTCATAAATAAAGAAAAGTGCTCTTTCGGGAGACAACCCGAATTATCCCTTTCTTTTGTTTTATTTCCATTTATGTAGGGTTTTGTGTCTTTAACTATTTTTGCAAGAAACTTGGAGTGTTTGCTGCTGCAGCATGCTGATTTGACCATAGTTACGACGTAACTCATCTCAGTGGTTACGCTGTAACCAACCCCTTACAACAGAATTTCGGATGCATTACCAATTACGGCGTAATACCATCTCAGTGGTTACGCTGTAGCTACACTCTTACATAAGATGCAAGTTTTGCCTAGTTACAGCGTAACTCCTTTTAAGAGTTACGACGTAACTATCATCTGTTTTACTTCTTTCATTTTAAACACAATAACCTTGTATTAGTATTTTAAATGAACTTTGTGGGTATGTTCGCTGTAAACCCTCACGAGACTTCACTCATCCACTTGGGACACCAAGTGGTTTAAAAGGCTTGTTGCATATGCTAAATGCAACCGTGATTCCTACAAAAGTGAGTTAGGTTTGTTTTTCTTTTTTTTCTTTTTTTTCATTTTTTTAGAATTATGCTTGTCGGTAGTGTGATTTCAGGGATTGAAGTTTGCTCATGGATGCTTATAAGGAAGACGACTCTTTTCATGGGCCTTCTTTCTTTTTGGAGCAAATTTCAAGGAAGTTCTCACTCTAATTCTACTTTTCTCTTCACCTTTATTTAATGCTTAGTACAAAAGGGACTTTGTACAATTCAAGTGGGGGGACGGGAGTAGAATTATCTCTTGATATTTATTTTACCCTCGTTTTTCTAGTTTATTTTGAAAAATTATGCCATTTTTAAAATTTTGACATGTTTTTCTTAACCGAACTAAATTAGACCTTAGCCGAGCACATACAACCCTTGATATTATATGGTGAGGTTAGCCTTATCCGTTTCCAATATTTTACCCCAAATCCACCAAATTATGAGTGTGCCGGTAGCTTGTAAACTTTAGAACTTGGCCTTTGCATCATTTCGAGATCATAGACGAGGTATGTTGAGTTAGCTCGATGTATTTGGACTTTTCAGTTTAAGAAGACGATATTATAGGATTATCACCCAAATAGCCTACCATTGTGTGTCTATCGATTAGTCACCTCGACTTCTCGACCCCCATGTGAAACCCTTTTGTTGCACTCACCTTTAGTGCAAGATACCCCTAGATACACCCATCTGAGCCATTCCTTTCATTTTGTTAACCCAATATATTGTTTTGATACAGCTATACACCTTAGCCTACCCTGTAGTCCTTATTTGTGATTGGGAAGTCATCATTTGCCTAAGTTCAATGGTCAAGTGGAAAGGTTCGGAGATCATGCTTTCGTAGACGACATATTCTTAAAGATCATTGAAGACCCCCCGAATCCCCATTGGTCATCTCAAGTGGGGGGATATTATGTTTAGTTGTTATTTTTATGTTGAAAAAAAAATTGATTCGAAAAAAAATAAAAATAAAAAAAGAAGAAGTTGTTATGTTATTTTGTTATTGTAAAGTGCAATGTTATAAGCACTATGTTGTGAGCTTTATATTGATTTAGTAAGAGGCCACCTCGGTCACATTCGAATATTGGAGTTGGTTAGCAAGCCAACTATTGGAGAGCAGGTAATGTGCCTATCATGACGTCCTCTAATGACACATCTACCTAGTATTTCATTATCCGATTTCTTGACTTCAAAGCTTGAACTTTGGGCGGACGGTAAGTGGTGATGACTTGGTTATAGATTTAGACTACCTGCTTGATTTTTATTTTACACCATTTATATATCCCATGTCTTATCCTACCCTTTAGTCATGAAGCGTGTCTAGGTGATGCAGCGAGCAATCTTTGGTGTCTTGGCGATGGATTTGGTCATGTATCATTGATTTTTTCCTCTTCGCCGTGACATGTTAGTAATGACGAGTCACCCCTTAAACTTTGTCGTGTCTACCCATATTGCCTTCGAGAATTTTTTAGCCCTTAACTCTAGTGGTGGAGATTTGTGTAACCGGCAAGCTTATGATAGAATACATGCTATGACTGTGCGATTGATTGATCACCCCGAAATTGACACTTATAATAGTTGAGAGATTTGAGTGTTTCGTTCTCATTTCGTGAGGTGTTCGGCTTTGTTTTATTCTAGCATAAGGGATTTGTAAACTTATATTTTCCAAGTTATGGGAGATATCTTTTTAGGAATCTATCTAATAAGGTCTACTTGAGGGCAAGTAGAGTTCAAGTGGGGGTATATTTGATAACATCAAATAATCCTAAATATTAAGTGTCAATTTCCCCCGATAAAGCTTGTAATTTATATCATTTATATGGATTTACGCTTGTTTTCCATTGTTTTCCACTTTCAGGTAAATTACGAGCATTGGAGCTAAAGAGATACGGAATTGGAGAATTATCAAAGATTTATCAGAGTATGCTCACTTTGAAGAAGTTACGGCGTAACTCATCTCTCACATTACGCCGTAACTAAAGTGTGACTCAGAAAGCCAACTCATCAGAAGATTACGGCGTAACTCTCCCAAAAGATTACGACGTAACTATATTAGGTCAAATGAGGTTCCACGCCGCTGATAACTACGCCGTAACTATTGAATAAACTCCGGCGTAACCAAGAAATATTGAAGATATGGCGTAACTACTTCTAAGGTTACGCGGTAACCAGCAGATCTAGTGCAAATTACGAAGAAATAGAATATTACGACGTAACTATTCTATTAGTTACGCCGTAACCCAGATCTGGCCTATAAATACCCCACGATTTCCAGCATTTGAGATCATCCCATTTCATACACCATAACCAAAGAACGTGGGATGAAGCAAAAGGCAGGTCTAGAGGAGCACACGGAGCTGTCTCCAAGGGAGAAATCACTCCCCTACGATAAGCATTAGGATTTTATTTTTTCTTTACTTTCGATTCATGTATTTCATAACATTAATTATTGAATTGATTTGTATGGTTAATATGAGCGGCTAAGCACCTCTAGGTGCTGGCCTAGTTATGATTCCTTGATTGTTTTGTTTGCATTTGCATTACTTCCGTATAATTATTTCTAAGTATATGCATGCATAGTTTATTGGTAGCTACCCTTGTTTCGGTAGTTTTGAATGGCGGTAGAGGCTAGTTGCTAGGAGATATGACCAACTAACCCTAAGTGAGTAGCCTTAGACGGGAAGGGTAAGAGATGACCAACTGACGACGCTTTCTACATGTGTTATTTGACCAACTGATCACCTACCGTTTGGATGAACGTAAGAATTAGGGGGTGAGTGTTTAAGTTGCTAATGCCCGGGCACTCACTATTATAAGTCTAGCATGTAGCGGTACTTAATGACTCGGCTTAGGGACCGGAACAACTGGACTTATGAGGGGACACCTGACTTCTCCAGTGGTGGCATCTTTGCTGATAGGTTTGGGCGAATTGACCAAATGCCGTCCTCTCGAATTTGACCCCACCTGAAGTAATTGGAAGTAATTAGACGTTGACATTACTAGCTAGGATGATTAACTAGGTTAGCACCACTCTCCTCTATTGATTGAACCTTTGTCTTATATGTGCTTTAGTTGTTAATTAATTAATTCCTTATCGAAATCATATTAAAAACTGTGACACCTAGACTTAGTAATAATCTAACACACATATCTCTTGGGACGACCTCGGTTTTACCAAATACTACACTACACACGACCGGGTACACTGCCCGTTAGTGCATTAGGGTAGACCATAGGTATTACGAGATAATAAAAATATTTAAACCTGGTAAGTAAAACCTGCATCACACAATGAACATGTTAATTTCCATTCCAGTGTGCTTTTTGAAAGACATTTCAGTCATGTGATGATCATAGTTTGATGTGTATTCCCTACTAATGAATGGCTAAATTGTTTGTGGATCACCTGAAGTGCAGCACTAGAACTATTTTCTATAACCTTTTCTTTGTCAAGTTGTTGTTCCAATTGTTCTAGGTTCAATGGTAATGTTCCTGTGAACTTTGATAATTCTTGACAAAAAAGATCAATAAATGTTCGTTCCATTCTCTTAGGCAGAAGTAACATGAGGTGTGAATGAAGTTGTTAGTAAGGTTCAATGAAACTTACCTTTTTCATGGCATTCTGTAACCTAGACTGGTGCAATTCTCTCTCATCAGACTCTGAATACAAAGATCTCATATCCTCATTGATTAATTCAATCATATTTAACCGTTCAGTTTAGAAAACATTGTCATTGTTGTCCACAGCATCATACAATTTAAGTACATCTGAAATCACTGGATTAGGAGTGTAAGACATGATGTTTTTGTGAATTTGAATGTGTTATGATAACAGTTGGATCGATTCAATGATTAGTGATTGTATGTTAAAAGGGTTATTGGTATGATTGGATTATGTTAATACAAATAAATCGTAACAACATTTATTAATATTTAGCGATCTCTTTGTGTTTTGTTGATAACAAATATAAAGTTATCATAAGTAAAATTATAAGGATACATGTTATTTTTGTAAAGCATCTACATATATAGTCATTTAATATAAATTGATGTAATGATTCATTTATTGTAATAGTTTATTAGGATGGGTAAAAACCATAACCAATGACCCATACCCATGGAGCATATCCATAACCCATGGAGCTAACCCATAACCCATTCACTAGATGCATTGCATCTTCTAGAACATTGTATCTACTTGGATACCCATGGTCCAAAGTCTAGGACCCATAACCCATAACCCATGACCCATAACCCATGATAATGAGGAGCTTCTCACGGATCCCTCAGTTTACACTGGACGGATCCCCCAGTTTACAATGGACGGATCCCTGTTGCAAGGGATCCGTGGGATCCGTGCAACAGTAGCAAGATTTTTCCTATAAATAGAGAGTCATTTCTTCATTGTAACTCACCCCTCTTCTTACAAACTCTCTCATATATTCTTTCATTCTTCTAATCTCAAATCTCTTGATCTAGATAGTAGTTCTTCTTTCTTTTGTTGTGATTCTCATATAGGTTCTTCTCTAAGGCGAGATAACGAGCTTCTACAAGTCATCCAAGCAAGGGGTCCTTGATTGATTTGTTCCTTCACAAGATTTCTGTATCAAAGATCTTGTATTTCATATTTCACATGTTTTTTGTGTTATAGTAGTGTTGGTTTGGTCCTCCGTGTTAAGGACTCGGTATTTAGCTTTGTACCGGAAAAAGTGTAAGCAATGTTGTGAAGGCTTCTCTGTCGAGTTGAAGGAGTTTGTTGACATAGTGCTTGAACTCTCGAGTAGGTGACTCGAGGAGTGGAGTAGGGCAAGGAAGGTGTCCTTGTAGCTGAACCACTATAAATCGGTTGTGTCATTTCTATCCTTTAATTTACTTGTTTTGTTTTACTTGCATTACTTATAGATCTATACTTTCTCTCCATCCACACGATTTCACATAACATCGAATCTAAAATTTTTGAAACTAAGTTAAAATAGACAAAACTATTCACCCCCTCCCCCGCCTGTTTTCCACAATTGGCATCAAGAGCTAAGTTTACAAAAGTTTTAAAGTAAATAGTATTTTAAAAACTTTTCGATCAATATAGGTTCTGAAAATTATAAAGAAGGGCAATCTATGCAACGACCTCCACTACTTGAAACTAATGATTTTATTTATTGCAAAAAAAGATTCGAAACATATGTGAAGTCAAAAGATATCATAAGAAATAGCTTTCCAAAAATAGTGCAGCTAAAATGGTTTTATACAATGCTTTACCCAAAAAGGATTTTGAAAGAATTTCTATGCTGAAAACCTCTAAATAAATTTGGAATTATTTAGTTGTAACTCATCAAGGAAATAAAAAACTTAAAAACAATAAAATAGATTTGTTTGTTCAACAATATGAACAATTTTCAATATCGGATGAGGATACTATAGATCATTCTTTTGCTAACTTTAATACTAAAATTACATCATTACAAGCACTTGACGAGTCTTTCTCTAGTCGTAATCATGTTAGGAGATATCTAAGGGCACTTCCATCCAAGTGGAGATCTAAGGTGACGACCATCGAAGAATCAAAAGACTTGTCAATCCTCACCCTCGATGAACTCATAGGCAATCTAAAGGTCTATGAGCTTGTCCTCGCTAAAGATTCCGAAGCCTCAAAAGAGAAAAAGGAAAAGCATAAACCTCTTGCCTTAAAAGCCAAGAAGGTCTCAAGCGATGAAGAAAACTCTTCTTCGGATAGTGATGACGAAGAGTATGCCATGGCGGTAAGGGATTTCAAGAAGTTCTTTAGAAGAAAGGGAAGATATGTCAAGCAACCATATGAAGACAAGAAGGGGTTCCGGAAAGGCAAAGACGATAAGAAAGCAAGGGATGAACGCGCTTGTTTTAAATGTGGGGACCCTAATCACTTCATTAGTGAGTGTCCCAAACGTGACGAACAAAAAGCGTTCGTGAGTGGTTCGTGGGGAATGAGCGAGGAGGAGGACGAAGAAATTTGTCTCATGGCAAATGACTCAAACGAGGTATGTCCCGAATCTCTCTATTATAGTAGCTCATCATTAGATGATGATTTATTGCATCGTGAATATGATAAACTTTTCAAAATTAGTTTAAAAGTAATTAACAAAAACAAGATTTTGAAAATCCAAAATGAACGTTTAGAAAAGGAAGTCTTTGAGTTAAAAGCTAAATTAAAACGTTTAGAAAAAGGAAAGATAGCAAGTTGGGAATGTGAGCTTTGTGTTCAACTTCAAACACTAGTTGATAATCTAGATTCCAAGATTGGTAGAATGAGTACTAATACTCTAGATATGATATTAGATAGTGTTAAAACAGGAAACAACCAAAAGGTTTAGGTTTTCAGCAACTTGATGCATCAACTAGCGAAAATTAAGAAACACAATTCGTCAAAGCAATAGAAAAACAAGATACTGTTGTCACGGATCCACAGATCCCCTGAAAAGGGAACTGTCTAGTACAAAATCAGGGATCCGTGGGTCTGTAACAGCAAATAGTAATAATAATATAGCCACTTCATCTAGAACCGATTTTGTTATTGTTAATAAGAATAAACCAACCCATGTTACTTTTAGACAACCACCTCCAAGACAAAATCAAAGTTTTATAAGAAACAAAGGTCCATCGTTTTCAAAACCAAACACATTTATAAGGAGACCTAATAATGTTTATCCGAGAAGTAACTATCAAATGGGATGGAATCCTAATGTACAAAATGGTTTTCCATTTCAAAACTTTGCACCATAGAATGCATACTTACTTTTTCCATATATGCCTAATATGAATGAAATGTATAACACTAATGGACCCATGAATAAATTGGGACCAAACTTTTAAGTTAATTGTTTTCTTAGGTGTGCTTAAAGGTTGACCTAGATCCGGATGAATGGATCAAGGATAGCGGGTGCACGAGGCACATGACCGGTAATAAAGACTTATTTTTCACATATGAATCCTTCAATGGAGGAAATGTGGTATTTGGTAATAGCAAGAGAAAAATCATCGGTAAAGGTACAATTTCTCACAAATCTTTAACCATTAACGATGTGTGTCACACAGAAAACCTAAACTTTAACCTTCTAAGTATAGGACAAATATGTGATAAAAAGTGTAACGTACTTTTTAGTGAAACCGGTAGTAAAATATTGAAAAACTAAATTACTACAGGAAGAGGCATTAGAAAACATGGAGTCTATGTCATTAAAATCGGTAATGAACTTAAAGACAAACTTTGTCTTACTTCTATGGATGATACTTCGACCTTATGGCTTTGAAGATTGGGTCACGCCAATATGCGACTTCTTCAATCGCTATCATCTAAAGAATTCGTAAGAGATATACCAAAATTAAAAATACGAACATCATTTTTGTGATGCTTGTAACGTAGGAAAACAAGTCCATGCTAGTCACAAAGCTAAAAATATTGTCTCTACTACTAAGTGTCTAGAACTACTTCACATGGATTTATTTGGTCCATCCGCTATTCAAATTTATGGAGGTAACTACTATACTTTGGTCATAGTAGATGATTACTCTAGGTACACATGGACTAAATTTTTAAAGAATAAAACTGAAACGTTCGATTACTTTGAAATATTAAGTAAGAAAATCCAAAGACAACTAGGAAGTCCTATAGTGTCTATTAGAACGGATCATGGTAGGGAATTTGATAATGAAGTGCAATTTTGAGCTTTTTGTGACGCTAATGGTATTACTCACAACTTCTCGGCTCCTCGCACTCCAAAATCGAATGGGGTAGTTGAAAGGAAAAATAGAACCCTACAAGAAATGAGTCGCACCATGTTAAATGAGCAATCTATACCTCAAACTTTTTGGTGCAATACCGTTGATACATCAACGTACATACTTAAACGAGTCTTAATTAGACCATTTTTAGGTAAAACTCCATGCGAGTTACTTCGAGGCAAAAAGCCTACGTTAGAACATTTTAGAGTCTTTGGTAGCAAATGTTTTCTACTAAACACTAAAGATTACCTAACTAAATTTGATCCTAAATCAACCGAATGTATCTTTTTAGGGTACTCTCCTAAAAGCAAAGCCTATGCTATATTAAATAAAGAAACAATGAAGGTTGAAGAGACATTAAACGTAAAATTTGATGAGAGTCCACCTAAACCTACCCTACCTCTTGTCGATGACGAGATAGTCGAAAGTGAAGCCATAGAAATCAAGAAAAATACAAACAAAGAAGATGAATCATTAAACAATGAAATCATCAATATAAAAGAGTCTAAAGATCATCCAGTAGATAAGGTCATAGGAAAGTTAAATGAAAGAACCTTAAGATCTCAAGTTCAAAACCAAAGTAGTTTATTTTGTTTTGTCTCAACCATAGAACCTAAAAATACACAAGAAGCCATAAAAGATGAAAGTTGGGTAATGGCTATGTAAGAAGAGTTAAATCAATTTGATTCTAACGATGTGTGGACACTTGTCCCTCCACCTAGTAATCAAACCATAATAGGAACCAAATGGGTATATAAAAACAAGTTAGATGCAAACAGTGTAGTGTCTAGAAACAAAGCTAGACTCGTTGCCCAAGGGTATAATCAACAAGAAAGAATAGACTTTGATGATACCTATGCCCCCGTGACGAGATTAGAGTCTATAAGAATACTTCTTGCTTATGCTTGTGCTAATGATCTTAAGATTTTTCAAATGGATGTTAAAAGTGCTTTTCTAAATGGTCTTATTAATGAAGAAGTTTATGGAGCTCAACCTCCGGGATTTATCGATTTCGAAAAACCTAAACATGTGTATAAATTAAAGAAAGCTCTTTATGGTCTTAAACAAGCCCCAAAAGCTTGGTATGATAGACTCAAGTCATTTTTAATCAAAAACAACTACACCATGGGGTTAGTTGATAATACTTTTTTCACTAAGAAAAAGGAATCACATATAATTATTGTTCAAATATACGTGGATGATATTATATTCGGATCTACTTGTCAAGACGTGTGTGATGATTTATCTAAAATCATGCATGACGAGTTTGAAATGAGTATGATGGGAGAACTAAGTTTCTTTCTTGGTCTACAAATCAAACAAGTAGAAGATGGTATCTTCTTTAAGCAATCTAAATACATAAAAGAGATGTTAAAGAAATTTGGTTTAGAAGAGTCAAAACCCATAAGAACACCAATGTTATCCGACACTAAACTTACAAAAGATAAAGACGGTGAATCCGTTGATAACACAAAATACTGTGGCATGATTGGTAGTCTTCTCTGTCTTACGGCTAGTCGGCCGGATATCATGTTTAGTGTTTGTCTATGTGCTAGGTTTCAAGAAGACCCTAAAACATCACATCTAGAAGCGGTCAAAAGAATATTTAGATACATTAAGGGTACAACTCAATTAGGATTATGGTATCCTAAGGGTACGGGGGTCGAAACTATTGTATATGCAGATTCTGACCATGTAGGTGATTATGTTGACCGAAAGAGTACAAGTGGTGTATGTACTTTTATGGGATGTTGTTTAACATCTTGGTTCTCGAAGAAGCCGAATATGTCTCCGTGGGCAAAGCATGCTAACAAGCACTATGGATGAAACAAGCGTTAGTTGACTACGACATTCATCTAAGTGACATAACCATTCTATGCAACAACAAAGGTGCCATCGACTTAATCAAGAATCCGGTGTTGCACTCTCGCACCAAGCATATAGAGATCCGTCATCACTTCTTAAGAGACAATGTTCAAAATGGGAACATCTCTATTGAGAAGGTAGCATCCGAAGACAACATAGCCGATATCCTCACCAAACCGTTGAAGCGGGAACAATTCAACTTGCTTCGTCTTGGTCTTGGTCTCATGGAACAATCGTCGTAATTTGTTTCTCAACTCTACAAGGTATGTAAACATTAGCCTTTTTATTTTCAGAGTCTAGGATCTCTATTTCACACACAACTCACTAACAATTAGGGGTGTGCACGGTCTGAAAACCGGACCGGACCGGCCAAGACCGGACCGGCCAAGACCGGACCGGACCGACACCCGAGTTCGGAAAAAATCCTAGACCGAGACCGAATGTGGTCGGTCCGGTCCGGTCGTGTCGGTCCGACCGGACTGTGCGGTCGGTCGGTCAACAAGGCCAAATTCGTCGGTTTTGGTCCGGACCGGACCCGACCGAGGACCGAATTAGCCCAAAAGCCGAGACAACGGACCGGACCGAATGTGGTCGGTCCGGTCTCGGTCCGTGTCGGTCCGGTCGGTCCTTCGGTCGGTCCGGTCCGTTCGGGTCAAATGCTCACCCCTACTAACAATACAGGAATTTTCAAAACCCAAGGTAAATTTTATTTTACAACATGTAACTTCATATCTATTTTTTTTCTTAACCAAAAGATAAACTTTTCTTTAAACAAAGAAATTTTTTCGAAATGCTTTTCTAAAAGATACTTCTTCCCGTATCATTTTCCTAAAAGCTATTTCTCACGTCTAGGACAAACCTTTTTCATTATTAATACAAAGTAAAAACCCGTTTTCATTGCATCTCATGTCTTTTGAATGCTAAAGGGAACATATAACTAATATGTGTTTTCGGGTACATTCATTATATTGCATGTTACTACTAACCTTTTCATTGTAGGTTTTACATTTTTTCACTTGACGCCCTATTCTAGGGGGAGCTACCGTCAAGGGGGTGTTCGAGATACGTGGACTATTATATTTTTCCACACTTTATTTCTTCGTTAGGGTCACTTTTTGTTTCGAAAAAAAGGGGAGAGAAGAAGTAAAACTTATGCTTTCAAAACATACATCTAATCTTAAGTTTTACTCATCACAACATTATGTTTTGTCATCAACAAAAAGGGGGAGATTGTTAATACAAATAAATCGTAAAAACGTTTATTAATATTTAGCGATATCTTTGTGTATTGTTGATAAGAAATATAAAGTTATCATAAGTAAAATTATAAGGATACACGCTATTTTTGTAAAGCATCTACATATATAGTCATTTAATATAAATTGATGTAATGATTCATTTATTGTAATAGTTTATTAGGATGAGTAAAAACTATAACCCAGGACCCATACCCGTGGAGCATATCCATAACCCATGGAGCTAACCCATAACCCATTGACTAAATGCATTGCATCTTCTAGATAAATTCTATCTACTTGGATACCCATGGTCCAAAGTCTAGGAACCATAACCCATAACCCATGACCCATAACCCATGACCCATGACCCATAACCCATGGATAATGAGGAGCGTCTCACAGATCCCTCAGTTTACACTGGACGGATCCCTGATGCAAGGGATCCGTGGGATCCATGCAACAGTATCAAGATTTTGCCTATAAATAGAGAGCCATTTCTTCATTGTGACTCACCCTTCTTCTTACAAACTCTCTCATATACTCTTTCATTCTTCTAATCTCAGATCTCTTGATCTAGATAGTAGTTCTTCTTTCTTTTGTTGTGATTCTCATATAGGTCCTTCTCTAAGGCGAGATCACGAGCTTCTACAAGTCATTCAAGCAAGGGGTCCTTGATTGATTTGTTCATCCACAAGATTTCTATAGCAAAGATCTTGTATTTCATATTTCACATATTTGTTGTGTTATAGTAGTGTTGGTTTGGTCCTCCATGTTAAAGACTCGGTATTTAGCTTTGTACCAGAAAAAGTGTAAGCAACGTTGTGAAGGCTTCTCCGCCGAGTTGAAGAAGTTTGTTGACATAGTGCTTGAAATCTCGAGTAGGTGACTCGGGGAGTGGAGTAGGGCAAGGAAGGTGTCCTTGTAGCCGAACCACTATAAATCGGTTGTGTCATTTCTATCCTTTACTTTACTTGTTTTCTTTTACTTGCATTACTTATAGATCTATACTTTCTCTCCATCCACACGATTTCACATAACATCGAATCTAAAGATTTTAAAACTAAGTTAAAATTGGCAAAACTATTCAACCCCCCCCCCCCTTCTAGTTTTCCACAGATTAGGTAATTGATGTTAAGTTATGGTTTGAGTATGTTTAATTCAGATGACAAGTCTCAATTCTTGACAAATTCCAGACCCATTAATCCTCAAAGATGACAAACCGTAGGAGCAACAAACCGTTTAACACAAACCGCTTCTGTCAAACCGCTTTACTCAAACTGTTGGATTACCAAGACGCTTGACACAAACTGCAGATGGACAAACCGCTTAAATCAAATTGCTTAACTCAAACCGCTTAGTACTTTTGTCCTTTTTCCTAACAAACCGCTTATGTCAAACCGCTTCCAAGAATTCTATACGAGGCACAAACCGCTTCAATGAAAAAGGACATTTTTTTCACATAAAATCACCTAAAAATCACCCTTTTTAATGTTTTTGCTTGGTTTCTTTTGCACAACCTGATTCTAGAAGGTAATATCTATCTTAAAAACACTTACTTTAACATCAAAAACATGAAAATCAAAGGAAGTCACTTATGAGTTCAAATACCTTCTAAAACCAAACTTTTTGATCTAAACCACCAAGATGAACGCACATAAAACCTAGCTAATCAAACCATGTGCTCTGATACCAATTGTAAGTAATTGAATATCATAACACTACAAGTAATCAAGGTATAGATCGTGTGCTTTCTAGAGAGAGAAAGAAAGATGGGATGTTCTAGAGAGATAAAATCAAAAGAAAAGGTTAGATTACCAAAATGAACATCCAAACCTATCTCTTGTGGGGAGAGGGCTATTTATACATATGTATACGCCCTCCTTCGGGCTGTGGATTAGGCATACAGTGGGTAAAGACCCGTCCTTCTTCCACGGTGTTACTTATACTACTTATAAACTATCTAATATAATATAACGTCTACGAGCTATAATATGCTAGACTATTGTTGGGGTGACCGACACTTCAACATGGATTTTCCAAATCCTAACAGACTGCTCTGATACTTATATTTGGGACCACTTTATTTTTATGGGCCTGTATTTCCGCACTATTTTTGAAAGATATAAACTTAACACTCTTGATTATGAAATTTCTTTTAAATGGTTGAGGTAAAACAATTCTTTGTACTTTTCTTTTGTGATACCAATTGAGTAGCACCCAACGATATTATCTTCCACTGCAATCCATTTTTGGGGGTGCTACAGATTGGTATCAGAGCCAGGTTATAGAGAACTAGGTATTTTTAAAACCTAGACTATAATTAATTTTACGAAAACTTAACCTTGTGACCATCACGTGCCTGCCTGCCAAGCTGATGCCTCACTGGTGATTTTATTTACTGACATATTTGATGAGATGTTTATTTTACTATTAGATAATTTATATCCACTTATTTTTGTTATTTACTATAAGTATTTTCCATATAGGTAATAAGTAGTAGCAGTGAGCCGGACCCAAGAAATTCTCTCTCTAGGCGAAAAAAAACCCTACCCATCCTAAATCGTTTTTTCACAATCCCTGCTAAT
Organism: Chrysanthemum makinoi; assembly: GCA_910596185.1. Lineage (NCBI taxonomy): Eukaryota > Viridiplantae > Streptophyta > Magnoliopsida > Asterales > Asteraceae > Chrysanthemum > Chrysanthemum makinoi. The sequence goes on from OU343224.1 coordinate 310,263,604, forward strand.
TGTTTGTTTTCTTGCACCAATTTGTAATATTCATTGATTAACCTTAGTGTTAATTCGTTTCTTGAGCAGATTTGTGTCTAGTTTTCACAAAAGTTTTGGTAGTTTTTGTGATCGTTCATGTTAGGGTTTTTAATCGTCTTCCTAACCCTTTTAATCTCAATCGTTTTTCCCAGCAAATCTCCCATAATTCATTGTATTCGTGCATCAATCTACCTCTATTTGCTGCAAGGTTTTAGGATTTCTGTTGGAATTTTGTTTAGGGTTGTTGGAATCGCTGTATCTGTTCTAAACCCTAAATCATATTTTAGGGTTTTCTTTTAACCGACCTACTCATTGCCTATATATAGTCGGTTATTGGCCTGATCTTTCATTGTTATATCTATTGATCTTTGGTTTGGTTGTGTTTGAAGCTTTGACGTAATACTTAACCCTAATTTAGGGTTCGGTTATTTGATTCTGTTTGGGATGAGACCCTAACTTTTAGGGATTGTTTGCTGCATGGATCTGATTTGGGTTCTTATTGGTTGTGGGTTTAAGAGAGAGATGGAACAAGGTTTTCTCAACAAATCGAGCAAGACTTCATTGATGAAAGATGGTAACTTAGTTTCGGTGTTGAGTGGTGTGGCTAGGTGGGTTGATGGTATAATATTGGGTAAAGATGGTAAACCGTTGATGCCATATCGTTGTGTTAAAGACAACGTAGTCTCTACTAGTTTTGTTGATGATGCAGCTGCTATGCAGTTATATGAAGGATGGTGAAGTGGCTAATAACTATGTTGCTGCATCTGCTGTTGTCGTGGAAAGCATCAAGGATGATTGTGTGGTGGGGGTTCGAAGTCTTCTTTAATTTTTAGGGAGATTAACAATGTTGCTGCTGGCACCATGACTATAACCAAGGGAGATCAGAATCATGCCGCTGCTAGTACCCTTGAAGATGTTGTTGACCTTTCCTTGGCTGATGTGGTTATACCACGGGAAGAAGTGGACACGATCAACGCACGTTTTGAAAATTCACTATATTATTATTTTGTTGGACAAAGACCTGCGTTCCCAATTGTGCAGAATTATGTTCGTAATGTTTGGAGGAAATTTGGGTTTATGCATGTCATGATACATCAGGGGTTCTTTATTTTTCAGTTTTTGACCAAGGAAGGTATGGATAATGTTCTGAATCATGGTCATTGGAGAATTAGGTCAGTCCCATTAATTCTTAAAGTTTGGAATCCTAGTTCTGATTTGATAAGAGAAGAGATAAAGAAGGTCCCTGTATGGGTTAAACTGTTTAATGTGCCTGTTGTAGCATATTCGAAGGTTGGTCTTAATATGATCACGGCTAAACTAGGAAGACTTCGTATGATTGATGAGCACCCAAGTAATATGTGTCTCAACTAGTGGGGCATGAATTCATACGCTAGAGTTTTAGTTGAGATCTCATGGGAAAATGATTTTGTAGAATATCTTGTTGTGGCAGTTCCTATACCAAAGACAAAAGGGGATCGAATGGTTAACATTGATATTGAGTTTGAAGATAAACCGCCTCGATGTTCTGTGTGCAAAAGTTTTGATCATGTTGATAAGGAGTGCCATAAGAAAGTGAAGGAAGTCAATCGGAAAATGAGTGTGGATGATGGTTTTGTGTCTAATAAGCGAAAATCTAAGGTGATTAACAAGGTAAGGGTCTCAGGAAAGCCTAAGCTTATTTATAGACCTGTTTCTAAGCCTAGTACTAATAACCAAGCTAGTATGTCCATACCGAAGGATAATTCTCCTCCTACTACTAAGGGGGTGGTGAATTTGGCTTGTGATAAGCCGAATGATACTAATAAGCCTAATTCTATTCCCAAGGTGACCAATGATGAGTCCTACAGGTCTACAACTGATGGACAATACTTTCATGATGATATTAACTTGAGTGACATGAGGAGTTATATTGATGAATGCATGGAGGAAGATAAAGTAATTGATATCCAGAACGTGGATGTGCTTAAGGTTGTTAATGATGGAAGTGCAATGGATGATAAGGTAAATGAGTCTTTTACGAATGATATTACATTGCATGATCCTCCTGTAAGTGTGCTTAAAGAAAAGGAGGTTGGAATGGCTATGCCTAGCTCCTCTTTTTCTCTTTCTACTTCTGCCTATAAAAGAGTCAACCTGTTCTCTAAGGTTGGTGTGATTGTTGATTCTAATTCTGTGATTGTTGACTTTTGATGAGTCTGCGAATTTATTTGATATTCCTATGGGTACTCTCTCATCGGCAGGTGGTGGACATGACCAGGAAGATTACTATGGATATGATGACTATACGGATCCAATATACGATATTCCACAAAAATTGGTTGCCTTTTATGACGATATCCAGCTCCAAGGTCGGGTTAGGAAGTAGTTGGTGTTAGTATAGTCTTGTTTGTTTATGCTGTTGTGGCCTATTTCTTGTAATAAATAAAAGGTAGTGTCTTATTATGTAAGCTCTTTTGCCTATATAACGGGCTGAGATATGGGATAACACCCATATCCATTGTACTTAAACGTTTTTTGGTTATATATTTTACCAGGGAGGATTACTCCCCTTTACCCAAAAAGGTATTTTCCATATACTTACACTTACGTATCGTGCCTGTCATAACGTTACGCCTTTCTCTACGTAATCTCATCATTCGACCTCGAGTTTGGACACTCGTCATAGTCTTTTAAAACAACTTTTAAAAGAAATGGACATATTACGAGTATAACCAAGTTGAGTATTTAAAAATTCATCGAACCTCGGTTAAAGGTGAACTGGTCACCTATATTTAACCTAGGACAATGGGATATAGTGACCACCTATGTTCAACTTAAAAAAATGAATTTTTTAATACTGGAAATAGTTATATTAGGATTATGTTCTGATTGATTTTCTATTAGGTTTTCCAGAATCACAAAACTTTGTGTGAGCATAAACAATTCTTGGATATTCATACGATCGAGCACAATGACTAAACAGATTCTTACTCTATACTTACCACGTGTAGTCAGCCTTAAGCTACACCGTATTCTGAGACGACGAGAATCAAATTACATCACTAGTTATTCTAATCTCCATTCTACACGAGTGACCACACCTCTTCATCGACACCGTCCCGACATAAAACTTGAACTGAATTGCAAGGACGCTATTCCTTTTAAGGAGGGTACACTGTAACAACCGGTAATTTTCCAAAACCTATTTTAACAGTGAAAAATATATTTATTATTATTTGTTTTTCATTTCGGACTTTCTTTAGCCAATTTGAACTCGAAAACGTGAAGTTATCTCGTTAAACGTGAAAAACTACACATTGCGCGTACTGACACAACCGTGAACTCATTAAACTATTAAACTTTATTATTGTATTATTTACGAGAAACCGGTTGTGTGAATACTCAATTTTATTGGAAAAATTATTTCGGACGCAACGACGTAAATATCGTGAGTCGAACCAATCGATTACTAACTGAAATGGCCTCCACACCATATTATTATAAAAGAATACTAAAATTTCAAAACTGGCCCCTGGGTTAATATGTGTCCGCCCGCCCTACACTTTTGAATTTGACATGAATGGTCCTTGAGTGTAGATAAAACCCTAGCTAGGGTTTCACTAACCACTTGTTACTCTCAATTCACACACACACAAACTCTCCAAAGACCGTCCTCGTATTCTGGTCAGATACCGGCCAAACACCGCCATCAACCGTTGCCGCTTGAAGAGGAGATCAAGAGGGTGTGTTTGCTTTGGATTTAGAGCGACGGTCGTAATAGGTTTTAAAGTTTTGTTTTGCTGTGTTTGTGAATCCGCCACCACCACAACCGTCATCACCATCACTGTCGTACCACCTTCTTCGTTTGTTTTTGGGTATGTTGAACGTACATCTCTTTGTCTTTTATCACTTCGATTTAAATCCGACTATTAAAAGTCTAATAATATTTTCTTGGATTAAAGGACACTATAAAAACATTTTTATTAATTCGTGTCGTGGAAATGCATATTTAAAAGGGTGTTTGTTCGTTATTGAACCAGGTCAACTCACTAAGTCAAATCAGTGAGTCAACTCGCGGGTCGTCCTTGTTGGTGTTAGTTGTTTTTCTTGTTTTTGCTATTGTTGTACTCGATGTTACTATTATTATTTTGACCCAGGGTTGAGTTTTGACCCATTAGGGTTTCAGGCCGTAACCCATTTAGGGCCACAAATGGATTTGAAAGTTGTTACTTACCTTAATCTTGCCTTGTTTGGAATTGTCTTGGTTATCTGATTTGGTCGTGATGTTGTGTTTGGATTTAACGAAGAAGAACCAAAAGTAGTGGTGTTGTTGTATTTGGTTTAACAAGATACCCATGTAGGGTGTAACACCCCCAAAATTTGCACAGCGGAAGTGTTCGGTTCAAGGGGTGCTACTAAATCAATATTCACAACATAAGGTAATAAAGAATGGAAACTTTATTCCATTTTCAAAATATAGATTAATTTAAGAAATAGTTTTACAATATTGTTTCAAAGTGCGGAAGTAAAGCCCATAAAAATATATGTTGTCCCATTAAAACTTGTATTAGATATGGTTGGAAACACTTCGGATGCCAGTCTCTACTGAATGACTTTGCCATTTGTCACACCCCCAAAATACCTGTTTTGCAGCGGAATGGAATTCACGGGGATGACTGCCATAGCATAACAGTTACAGTTATATTGAACGACCTAATGTGTCGTTTGGAAAATACATCGTTTGATTAAGTAAATAATCAGAGTTTACAAAGTATAGGTCCCAAAAAGGTAATCAACATTTGCGGAAATAAGTTTGTTACAATCCAAACGATGTTTTAAAGTGCATAAAACCTATGTGAGACGCATCGTCACCGCGACTCTATGATAAGTCCACATGCATGCCATGAAGTGTATGCCTTAGATACCTGAAAATACATTGCTAAAAGTGACAACACAAAGGTTGAGTGAGTTCATAGAGTTTATGTAAATGTTTTATACGACTACCATAAGTATAGGCCATGTATGACAAATTTGTTACATAAATATTTTACAATTGCTATAAGCACATGACACCGAAGCTAGACTGATCATGATGTTCGCCCCAACAGAGTGTTTTGCCAAACAACTCAAATAATGATATTAAATGAAACGCATCCGTTTGACCAGTTGGGACCACAACCCGGATGGAGGAGTCACCCTTAATAGATCTATTCACTCACCCTCGCTTCTTCCGGAATTAACGGTTCATGATTATGAAATGGGGACATTCAATTGGCAATGAGGTAACTTAAGCAATGTAAATGAATTTGATATACTTGGGCTCGTAATAAAATGATGCGCAATGTATTCTCCCCCGTAGGTTTGAAATAAAGTATAAACTTGAAAGACGGGGCTATGAAAACTCACTTGATACAATGATATGATGGCAAAAGTGGATACACTGAAATGAGGCGCAATCTCTAACCGCGACCTATTATGAATGAGTCAGGATGTAATGTTATGCATGCAAACTCATATGATATCCATACCACTTGTGCATTTTTGAAAATAAAGTTTATCGTCGAAAAATAAGTTTATAACGTATTGTCAAGTTATAAATTACTTTACAAGTACTTACGTTGAAACGACATCCCACGATAGTCGTTTAGTGATTTATCAAGAAATTATAGTTTTTCGTCGCAAAATAATGTACTTTGATAATTCGTGAAAGTGGCTAAGTGGTCTCGAAAAGCTAGTCGTAAAATAGTGAATATCGAGTGTTAGGAAACAAAATCAGCGATTTTGGAATGCTTGTAACATTATCTAAAAGTCGTAACACTGAACTTTTGTCCATACTAGTCTCTATCCTAGATAAAAATGATGGTGAAGTGAGGTAGTCGGGCAAAAAATGCAGTTTCTGGGCAGTTTTCGGGAAAGTTTGAGAGGTCATAAGTTACTCGTTATAAATCCGTTTGAGAAAAATAGGCCAGGTGAACTAACTTTTACTCAGAGCTACTATTATACCAAAACGGACTCTATTGATGAGAAAAACGGCTCCAAACATGGGTACTCGAAAAGACAGCTTCAACACTTAGAAAAATATTTTGGTAAAATCTGAAGGAAATAAGTTGTGAACGTCGGTTTTTAAATATGTATATCTTTAGCGTTATAGGTCCGTTTTCTACGTTCTTTATATCCTCAGAATCGTGATAATATGTACTAATATATTTTTTGATAAGTGACTCATTTAGATAAGGTTTACAACTCGTTTTTGCCCCTTAAATAACCCTTGACAGCATGTATATTTTCAGAAAAAATAGTTTTCGTCGTTAAACTTGAAAATAGCGTGACTTCTTCGTTATAAATCCGTTTTAACCCGTTCAAGCGGCCACGGTTTCGTTTTTAAATCTATTTTCTGAATATCTAGACCAAAATAATCCCCAGCCTACTGAAATTTCCAGATTTTACAAAATGTTACAGCAGCTAAATATATATTGTCGAAAATGATTTCTCTAGTTTGTAAGTTGTTCTAATCTCTTACAATCAACACCAAAGCTAGTCTAAACCTACCATACACCTTCTTAGGGTGTCATGGGTTCCTAAAATTCACCAAAAATTATAGGTTTCATGGGAGTAATTATAGGATAATTAAAACTCATTATAAGTGATAAAAACAAGTAAAAAGTGGTATGAATCATAGAGTACTTGAATGTTTTTCTTACTAGAATGATAAAATAGCTCAAGTAATATTATGAAAGAGTAGTAAAAATATTTAGAACACTTACTTGAGTGATTATGAATTTTTGAGCAAAGCATACTCAATAATCTTGAGGTTTTTATTTCAAAACCCTAACTAGATTACTTCTATAACTTGTTTAACAGTTGATCTTGAAAAATTTATGGTTTCCTCTTGGTGTTTCATGCTTGGCCGGCCATGGAGATGCAAAGGAGAGAGTTTGCTTTTTATTTTCACCTTGAGAATGTGTGATACTATGTGTTTTGATTAAGTATATCATTTGTATATTGCAAGATATTTAGTAAATTTGATTAGGTGTACATGTTAGTAGAAAAGATCAATTTGGTTAGCTATTGCGACTAGGGGTGGCCGGCCATGGGTATTAGGGGGGAGGTTGAGGTGTAGTTTTGAGGATTAAATGTATATAAAGTTATGCATAATGTATATTTTGTACATGTAATTAATTATTTGGTGTAGCGTTTGCTAGAAATCGATTTTTAGCTGAACAAAATAAAATATATCGAAGTCATAAAAATTATAAAAATACACTTCTTAAAAGAATTGAGTGAAATAATAATTATCGAGTAGTATTTACGAAAAGTCAATATATATATATATATATATATATATATATATATATATATATATATATATATATATATATATATATATATATATATAACAATTTATATACAAAATAAATTTAAAACATCGGGTAAACTAATAATATAATTTTTATAGTCTTAAAATGAGTATAAAAATATATCAGGATAATTTTTGGAAGTGTCGGATCAATTATTCAAAATAAATGATTATGCGATAGCGTTTATTTAATAAATAAATATACGTTAATGAAATATGCAAACCCATGCATAAACTGATATGAAAAAGATGTTACTGATGATATGTAGACTAACTCTAGTCTATATGTAATGTTCTCAATGATGTTCCATGAATACGCAGCTTAACCCTCAAGGTTACGCTTATTTGATACTCGTTAAAACTAATTTACGAAAAATGATGAATAGTGAATCATGAATAGTGATTTTTCTCCGGAAATGAATAGTGTTTCGTGAATAGTAAAATTTTGAAATATGCTCTCAGAATATCAAATCGACTTAAAAAACGATGAATAGTAAAATGATGAATAGTAACCGATGAATAGTAAATTCCCGAGATGAATAGTAAATTTGAAAAATTACCTGAAATTACGAGTTGTCACATTCGCCCACCCAAAAAGGAATTCAGTCCCTGAATTCAGTCCATGTTGGTTTCTACGGTGTTATTGGTGAAAAGGTGAAGATATTTGAGTGGTGAATTGTGTTAAGTAAATTGGCGAGTTCTGACAGAAGATCAAGTATGTATGCTAAGGAATATACTCTATTCGGAATATTAAATAACCCAATGTACCTCGAGTTTAACTTCCCACATTTTCTGAATCGTACCACGCCTTTCCAAGGCGAGACTTTCAACATAACTCTGTTGCCAACTTGAAATTCTAATGGTTTGTGACTTATGGAGCACATTTCCAATATTTTGCGTCGTATATCGACGTAGCTTTTCTATCTATTTGTTGTTGCTTGTAATTGATTCTTGATCTATACGATTTCTTTGTTGTTTCATGAATAAGTTATGGATTAGTGAGTTGGGCTTTCCTGATTTTGGCCCGTAAATAAGTAATTGACACATCAACCATAGAGTGCCTCAAATGGTGCAGTCAGTATGTTCATGTGATAACTATTGTTGTAAGGGAACTTGTTCGATGAAGAATGATTTGCCTAATCATTTCCAGAAACAATCACATATTTTTTGAGCATATCTTCTAATGTTTGAATTGTTCTCTCGTTTTGACCATCGAATTGAGGATAATAGGCGGTGCTCATGTCCTAGTAGGTTCCATGAAAAGCTTGAAATGATTGTCAGAAGTCTAAGGTGAATCGGCTACCTTATATTAGGTATAATTGAAATTGACTCCATGTGTCTCATGACAAATTCCAAAATGTCAAGTCTGTCGAAAAGGGCATTATTGTAAAGAATAGATTATGGGTAATAGTTGTGATCCTTCATGTTTCTAGTTCTAGCGAGTATCATGACTTGAGTCTTCCTTGCCTAAGGTGCTTAGTCTCCATTACTAAAATGTTTATTGTTTGATAGTGTCTCTCTTAATTTCTCTTATCGAAATATTTCCACGCTCTATGTTGCCAAGTCACAAAACCCTACGTATTTAAGTGATGTGGTGTGGTGGTTGATTTTTAAGATTTGTTCCGATATTGAGTGCTTCTAAAATGGTTCATCACTGAGATTGTTATCATGCTAGCAAAAACTTAGATATCAGCTCATGCTATGTCGAAGAATGTTTGTTCTGATTTCACTTGTAGATGGAGAGTCATTGATTGTCCGATATGTTCAGACATGTTGCATCTCTTGATATGGAAGTGAGGTTATCTGGAATTTCTAGAGAACACAATGCCTTAAGGGAAGTTTATATCGATAACCTTAATTTAACTCAATTATCCTTTGAGGGAAACTCATTGTAGGGAAGTTTACATATTGCTGAGGCCATGTTTAATGGAATGTTCTGTAGTCTTGGTTAGAAGACTTAATTTATTTCTACAGTGTTGCTTAGTGTGTATTCGCTTTATACTAATCTTGTAACTCAGTCTAGCTGGTACTATTGAAATGATAGAATTTGGCTTCTAGTCCAAAGATAATGGTTCAGAATGTCTCGTGATGTCTTAAGATTTTTATTGAGTTTTGAAACATCTTACTACCTACTTCTAGTCCTTGTTGGTAATTCTGAAATCCTTTCATTGTTTTCTTGTATCGAGGAATCCTCCTCATATATGGTATGGAAAGTCTCTCTTAAAAAGGTCACTGGTAAAATTTCAACTTATCGTTTGAGTGAGTGATGAATGGTGTAGGTATCTATAGAGTGTTAACAAAATAGATGTTTATGAACAATTTATCTGATTAAAAAGGCTTTGCTTTTGAATGAAGATTGTTTTAGGAAGTTTGAAAAGGTGCTTGTTTCTTTCATGACATAATTCTTCTTGAATTATACATAGGTGATCAGGCTATGTATAATCGAGGACAAGTGATGTGATGCTTGGTTTTGTTGAAATGGTATTTTGTTTCTCCAAAGTTTTAGATAGTATTCGACGTGTTGTTTTTGTAAGATAATGGCCTAACTATTTTTCAGAGAAACATGAAAGTCGTTTCGCGTAATGGTAGTAAAAAGTTGATAGAATGACTGAAAGTCAATTTATAGGGTGGTAACAAAACAGCTTGTTGTAGAACTTTGTGAAACAACTTTCCTAAGATGGTAGTAAAATAGCTTGAAATAAAATTATGTAAAATAATTTCATATAGTCATAGCAAAATGACTAGAAATAAGATTTGTTGAATGGTTTGTAGGATACATGGGAGAACCTCATAGAATGGTAATAGTCTCCTAATTGATCAAGAATAAAGTTGCCCTAATCCCTAGTAAGATAGCGGTATATTGTTGCGAAATGATTGAAAATTGGGCAATTGGAATAGGGAATGAAATAAACAAAGGTTGTGATTATCGTGGAGATAATAAAGGATAATTATTACATTAGATTAAAAGGTACTTATTATCTGTTCCTGTTGATGGTCTAATCATGTCTCAAGTGTAGGAGCAGTAGGCTGTCTAGCAGCAGCAGCTTTGAAACTCTTACAGTCCTCAAACCTATAAGATGGTGCAGTGTCTATAATCTTAGTGATAGATGGTAATGGTGTGTCGAATCATGCACGCTTTCCAAGCTGCAAGTCAGATGTATGAGTAGTGTCTATGAGATGTGACGGCACGGATGGTGCTCTAGATGATAATGATGATGAAAGTGATGACAATGATGATGATGGAAATCCTAGTGGTGATTTAGGAAATGATGGCGATGAAATACTACCATCTTTTGTGTTGTCTCACGACGTTTCAGAGGTAAAACTGGAGTATGCACTATTGGACGACTAGTAGTGGTATGCGTAACTGATGGTGGTTGTATTACATGAGTAGCAGGTGATCTAAAAATGAGGGTAAGAGAATGTACTCTCTTCCTTGCAGTAAACATCCTAATAGGTCCATTAGGACTAAGCCTATAAGTCCTACCAAATGGTATGATCTGTCCCGACAGAATGATAGGAACTGTCCTGATCTTAAGGTGAATCAATGGTGATCGTGATGGTGTAGGTGCAACTTCACCCTCCTCAAAGGGTTCAGTCTCCACATCGGATAATATGTGTGGTAAGTCTGGTGTAGAGTCAACTAATGTTGAAACTATAATAGGGAATGACAAGGTATTCTCCATGTCAGATTCTGATGTGAGTATGATGGGATGGGTATATGAAGACATTAATGTGACAATCGATTTGAAATGAAAGTAAATAACCCGCATAATGTGCGTATAAAACCACATGTATAGTGAATATGCACTTATGATGAAATAATGAGATGCAATGATTATGTAGTTATAGTCTAGGGTCAATGATACAACCTAGTTCTCTATAACTCTTGCTCTGATGCCAATCTGTCACACCCCTAAAATACCTGTTTTGCAGCGGAATGGAATTCCTAGGGGATGACTGCCATAGCATCACAGTTACAGTTATATTTAACGACCTAAAGTGTCGTTTGAAAAATACATCGTTTGATTGAGTAAAATAACCAGAGTATAAAAAGTATAGGTCCCAAAAAGGTAATCAACATTTGCGGAAATAAGTTTGTTACAATCCAAATGATGTTTTAAAGTGCATAAAACCCATGTGAGACGCGTCATCACCGCGACTCTATGATAAGTCCACATGCATGCTATGAAGTGTATGCCTTAGATACCTGAAAATACATTGCTAAAAGTGTCAACACAAAGGTTGAGTGAGTTCATAGAGTTTATGTAAATGTTTTATACGACTACCACAAGTATAGGCCATGTATGACAAATATGTCACATAAATATGTTACAATTGCTATAAGCACATGACACCGAAGCTAGACTGATCATGATGTTCGCCCCAACAGAGTGTTTTGCCAAACAACTCAAATAATGATATTAAATGAAATGCATCCGTTTGACCAGTTGGGACCACCAACCCGGATGGAGAAGTCACCCTCAATAGATCTATTCACTCACCCTCGCTTCTTCCGGAATTAACGGTTCATGATTATGAAATGGGGACATTCAATTGGCAATGAGGTAACTTAAGCAATGTAAATGAATTTGATATACTTGGGCTCGTAATAAAATGATGTGCAATGTATTCTCCCCCGTAGGTTTGAAATAAAGTATAAACTTGAAAGACGGGGCTATGAAAACTCACTTGATACAATGATATGATGGCAAAAGTGGATACACTGAAATGAGGCGCAATCTCTAACCGCGACCTATTATGAATGAGTCAGGATGTAATGTTATGCATGCAAACTCATATGATATCCATACCACTTGTGCATTTTTGAAAATAAAGTTTATCGTCGAAAAATAAGTTTATAACGTATTGTCAAGTTATAAATTACTTTACAAGTACTTATGTTGAAACTACATCCTACGATAGTCGTTTAGTGATTTATAAAGAAATTATAGTTTTTCGTCGCAAAATAATGTACTTTGATAATTCGTGAAAGTGGCTAAGTGGCCTAGAAAAGCTAGTCGTAAAATAGTGAATATCGAGTGTTAGGAAACAAACTCAGCGGATTTGGAATGCTTGTAACATTATCTAAAATTCGTAACATTGAACTTTTGTCCATACGAGTCTCGATCCTAGATAAAAATGATGGTGAAGTGAGGTAGTCGGCCTAAAAATGCAGTTTCTGGGCAGTTTTCGGGAAAGTTTAAGAGGTCAGAAGTTACTCGTTATAAATCCGTTTGACGAATGACTGGACATTTTGGAAAATAGGCCAGGTGAACTAACTTTTTCTCAGACCTACTATTTTACCAAAACTGACTCTATCGATGAGAAAAACGGCTCCAAACATGGGTACCCGAAAAGACAGCTTCAACATTTAGAAAAATATTTTGGTAAAAGCTGAAGGAAATAAGTTGTGAACGTTGGTTTTCAAATATGTATATCTTTAGCGTTATAGGTCCGTTTTCTACGTTCTTTATATCCTCGGAATCGTGATAATATGTACTAATATATTTTTGATAAATCGACTCATTTAGATATGGTTTACAACTCATTTTTGCCCCTTAAATAACCCTTGACAGCATGTATATTTTCAGAAAAAATAGTTTTCGTCGTTAAACTTGAAAATAGCGTAACTTCTTCGTTATAAATCCGTTTTAACCCGTTCAAGCGGCCACGGTTTCGTTTTTAAATCTATTTTCTGAATATCTAGACAAAAATAATCCCCAGCCTACTGAAATTTCCAGATTTTACAAAATGTTACAGCAGCTAAATATATATTGTCGAAAATGATTTCTCTAGTTTGTAACTTGTTCTAATCTCTTCCAATCAACACCAAAGCTAGTCTAAACCTACCATACACCTTCTTAGGGTGTCATTGTTTCCTAAACTTCACCAAAAATGATAGGTTTCATGGGAGTAATTATAGGATAATTAAAACTCATTATAAGTGATAAAAACAAATAAAAAGTGGTATGGATCATAGAGTACTTGAATGTTTTTCTTACTAGAATGATAAAATAGCTCAAGTAATATTATGAAAGGGTAGTAAAAATATTTAGAACACTTACTTGAGTGATTATGAATTTTTGAGCAAAGCATACTCAATAATCTTGAGGTTTTTATTTCAAAACCCTAACTAGATTACTTCTATAACCTGTTTAACAGTTGATCTTGAAAAATTTATGGTTTCCTCTTGGTGTTTCATGCTTGGCCGGCCATGGAGATGCAAAGGAGAGAGTTTGATTTTTATTTTCACCTTGAGAATGTGTGATACTATGTGTTTTGATTAAGTATATCATTTGTATATTACAAAATATCTAGTAAATTTGATTAGGTGTACATGTTAGTAGAAAAGATCAATTTGGTTACCTATTGTGACTAGGGGTGGCCGGCCATGGGTATTAAGGGGGAGGTTGAGGTGTAGTTTTGAGGATTAAATGTATATAAAGTTATGTATAATGTATATTTTGTACATGTAATTAATTATTTAGTGTAGCATTTTCTAGAAATCGATTTTTAGCGGAAGAAAATAAAATATATCGAAGTCATAAAAATTATAAAAATACATTTCTTACAAGAATTGAGTGAAATAATAATTATCGAGTTGTATTTACTAAAACCGTCGTAATATATATATATATATATATATATATATATATATATATATATAACAATTTATATACAAAATAAATTTAAAACATCGGGTAAACTAATAATATAATTTTTATAGTTTTAAAATGAGTATAAAAATATATCAGGATAATTTTTGGAAGTGTCGGATCAATTATTCAAAATAAATGATTATGCGATAGCGTTTATTTAATAAATAAATATACGTTAATGAAATATGCAAACCCATGCATAAACTGATATGAAAATGATGTTACTGATGATATGTAGACTAACTCTAGTCTATATGTAGTGTTCTCAATGATGTTCCATGAATACGCAGCTTAACCCTCAAGGTTACGCGTATTTGATACTCGTAAACCTAGTTTACAAAAAATGATGAATAGTGAATCATGAATAGTGATTTTTCTCCAGAAATGAATAGTGTTTCGTGAATAGTAAAATTTTGAAATATGCTCTCAGAATATTAAATCAACTTCAAAAATGATGAATAGTAAAATGATGAATAGTAACCGATGAATATTAAATTCCCGAGATGAATAGTAAATTTGAAAAATGACCTGAAATTACGAATTGTCACACCATTGCCCACGCCAAGTAGTAATCTTGAGAAAAACATGCTAAAGTGTCAACACAAAGGTTGGTAATTTCATAGGTTTAAGTTTAAATAATCAAGTTGGACCACAGTTGTACATATAAGCATCTTCGCGAATGATAATATATGCAGTAAAAAGTCTATTACGTTAGTACCAAGTTCATGCGACCGAAACTTCGACAGTGTGCATGCATCTAGAAGCATGATAAATAATGCCCGGCAAGTGTATTTCCAGTACACTTGGATTCTATATGGTATACGTTCGACGTTTGTCTATCATGTCAAAATCGAACGGGGGTGTCGTCCCCAATAGATCTATTCATAACAATCGTGCTTCCCAAAAGGGAACTGACGGTAGCATAGTGGGATTCAAGGTTGTTTCACGTAATAGTGTAATCAGTTTCAGGTCCGAAAAAAGTTTTGCATGTTTCTCTCCCCCATAGTTTTATAAAGCAAGTAATAAGAGTAAAAGTAGGGCTATAAACTCACCTTAGCAGTTCGGTGAATAAGTACAAAGAGATTGAGTGTGATATAGCAGTGGCTCCTACCCGGAACCTAAGAACGAGATGGCAAGTCTCAGAATAATGAAATATGTTTGGTTCACGACCAAAATGATAAAGAATTGAATATCAATTCAATAGGGTGATTTTAGTGTTGATTTATAATCATGACGACGTTGCCAAGAGTTTTGTTTATTTATTTTGAGATGTGTCGATATCTGATAGTGTTTTCATATTTTTATATACTTATAAATATATACAGGTTTAATTAGTTATCGACTTAATAATTTTCATATATGAACACTAGGTAATCAAAATACTCATTTTTATAGAGTCGTTATAAGTGTATAAGTTTTCTAAACATTTTTCCAAATTTACACTTTTAACCCTCAAGTTTGAAAATATACGAGTTTGGCCCTTATACTTTGGAAAAATGACAATTTGTACCCAAATATATTTCTCATTCAGAATTTACAGTTTTGGTCCCTCATAAAACTGTTTTTACAAAATTTATCCAAAAAAGTCATAGTTATCTTTTTAGTCCTCAAAGTTTCACAATTTACATTTTTGACACAAAAACTATTATTTCCTTTTAATCACTAGTTTTCTATATTTACCATTACTACCCTAGGCTTTTACCATGCAAACGTAAACTTACAATATATATCCTTCAATTTCCAAAATGTTTACTATTGACCCGGAAATTAAATATTTTGCAAGTTTAGTCCCGAAAATATATTTTGACTTGGTTAGTTTATTCAACTTTTTACGAAAGCTTATGATTAGCATATAAACTTTATTTTTAAGCTTAGCGGGTCGGGTAAAAATGGTTTGGCCTCGGGTTTTAAAATAAACGCGAAATAGGAGAGGGATTTCAAAGAGTTCTCTTGAGTCATCTTAGCTCCGATAAAATCATCGTACGCATTATGAACTTTTAACGAGGCATAATTATTAGTTTCATCGTGTTATAAAATGTTTGCATGGTTGATTACGGGATTACTTTTGGTAACGTGTGAGAAGACATAAAATGCGAGGAGGGTTCTGGTGACTTACAACAACCAAAGGGGTGGCGGCGAGACACGAGGAGTTCGAGCAAAAGAGACACGAGTTAGCCTTGAACCAAAAACCCACACGATCAATGTAATATCCCGACGTGACTTAGACGATCTTGAAGTATACACCAACGCCCTTTTCTTTTCCTTTGTGGCTCGACAGTGGAGATGAAAGATAAGAAAGAATGGAAGTACTTGGACTTGTATGTTTTTGTGGAATATTGAAAGAAGAAATATGCATGGGTGTATGTTTGTTTGATGGCTCGACATTTTATAAAGAACAAGAAAGGGAATTTTCTTTTCTTTTGCTTTTGTGTTTCGTATGGGGTACAAGTGAGAGTGAAAGATTGAGCTTTGTGTTTGTGAATGAGTTGAGATGTCAAAGGCTTGCATTTATAAGGACAAAGTTTCCTAGTCTCTATCTTCAAAATAATAAACTAGGTGGTATGCTTTGGAGACAAAATGTTAGGCTATGCACAATGGCGAACAAGTTCGTTGGTGCCACATCAGCTTTCTCTCTCCGACGACCTAGTTGCCACAGTGGTAACCTGAGATTTTTATTTATTTTTTTTATTATTTTTTTAATTCAAATATTTTTAAAAACAAAATTAAACTTCATTAATAAAAATACTTAACATTACAACAATAATTAAAAACTTAAACTAATAAAATGTAGACGTTACAATACTTATTAAAAACCGCAACTTAATAATCTAAGTTGTAACGTTCTTTGATTGCTGCCTTAAGTTGCTCAAGTTCTTGTAGTTGTCGTGCGGGCATATTTGTGTCGAGAGGGTGTGTTGTAGAAAATTAAATCTTGCGTCCGGTTTGATTGTGCTGCCATTGCAAGCTGCTGACGTTGGAGCTCAAGTTTCTCCCTTTTCAACTCCTCGGCTCGCCTTGCCCTTGCCTCTGCAAGCTCCATCTCTTTCTGCTTCAACTTTATGTATTCCTCTTCTATATTCTTGGTTTTTTCCTTACTTGAACTTTTGATCTTGAAAAAGTTCTTGGCCATATTAGTAAAAAATGAAGCGGGTGGCTCGTGTGCTTTCTTCTTGGCTGCGTCACGACCTTTTGGTTGTGATTCTCGATTCTCTTCTTCCTCATAATCATCCACGTCTTGGGGATGAAAAAGACCTTTTGTTGACCCCGAGGTGGTTTCCGAAGTCCTGGATTTCTTCCAACTAGTCTTGGTGAAAGCAGGCATCTCAACAGTTTTCCAAGCAGAATGCCCTCTCAAAACTTTCCAACACTCCTTCAATGTAAACTCATGCTTGTGAAGCACACGGTATTTGTTAGAAGCCTTTTCATAGTCGTCTTCGTCATTCTCACCGCTTCCGTGATTATCCTTGATATTATCCATAATTGCACAAAAGAAACCAACCCTAGAACGAATCCTACCCTTCCATTTGGTCGTTATGGAGTCGTAGGTTCTTGTTAAACCAGTTTCATTTTCAAAGTACGCTATCACCTCATCCCAAAACCCACTCCGGTTGATAGCGTTCCCTCTTTCCGAATTTTTCGACACATGTACCCAAGCTCTACAAAGCGCGACCTCTTCCGCTTTTGTCCATGGTTTGACGGGTGCGGTTGCAACATTATTGCCCTTCCCTTTGTAGCCCGTTTTGTAACCTTCTTTGATTTGACGGGTGACGTCTCTTCGACATCGTCTTCAACACGAATAGAACCGTGGTATGAACCGTGCCCCGAACCTTGTCCCATCGAAGCATCTTGAGTCGGGTATTATTGAGACGTGTAGCATTGAGCAGGAGGGAATTCCATAAAATGCTCATAATCCGTATCAAGATTAACAGAATGAAGCGGTGAAAACGATTGATTAGGTTGGGAAGATTGAGAGAAATCCATGTTAGGATGATATGACGAACCGCTTGGTGCTTGGTTTTGATTGATACTCGGACGACCCGGTGGGAAATATGGACGATTGACGTAAAATAGGTTTTGATTGTGGTTGGGTTGTGGTAGTCGTGTTTGATAATCAAAACCGGGTGCTTGAAAACGAACATCCCGATTTTGTGGTGGTGTTAAACCGGTTAATTGAAACGGTGGATCCGGTGAGAAATTCAAGTTCGGGGAATTTTGGGGAAGTCGGGATCGTCGGGTTTTTGAGTTGGGAGTTTTTCTTTGTGACATGATGAATATTGAAGAGAAGTTGTTTGAATTGTGTGTTTAAAAATGTGTTTGCGGTTGGTATTTATAATGTTGTAAAATTGGTAAAGTTTTGGAAAAAAAAGGGTAAAGTTTGAGCTTAAAACACTCGGTTGTGTGCTCAACCGATTTGTGCTTCCTTCTCTCCCCAACCGACGCCAACCGACACCTCCACAGCGGCTCAACCGAGCTCGACCGACGCATGCAACCGACCCCAACCCCTCCCATTGTGCATAGCCTTAAGTTGAGTATGTTTTGTGTTTGAGGTGCACGACAGTCTCAGCCAAAGGAAAAGGGGAAGGGCACGATTTTTGTGAAGTCCCATGAAAGAAACATGTTAGACACTTGAACCTAAAGGTTAATAAAATATATCTTAGGGTGGCTATGCTAGTCCTTTTGTCTCCTCTTTTGGTATCATCATCACACACACGAAACACATACAAAGAAATAAGGGAGAAATATATACGTTGTGCTTTGTTGTTGGGTTTCGTTGACTGCACAAGACAAAGCAAGACGAGCTTGTTTCCTAATATACACGCATGATACCTTTGACCGGTGGATGTTGAATTTGCTTTTGTGCTTTGCTTTGCACATGTGCTCACAGAAACATATAAATAAAGAAGTTACTTTCCAAACTTTTGTCACCATTTACAATTAGATGTACCTAGAAAATGAAATCAACACTTTACATGTACAGACGTTAAAAAAATTGATACGACTCGCTAATATATAGCCACATGCACAAAGGTCATAATATAATTAATTTTCTCTAAATAGCCTATTAATTTTTATATATAAGCTATAAAAAAATGGTTGTGAGTTATGACATGTACTGTAGGTAACTTTTATGTGCGTTGAGGTACGCTTGGTTTTGAGATTAAATGGGTAGGCTTGGTCCAAGGTAATAAATGGTTGGGTGATTTTGGTAGTGCACACGAGAGCCCAAGAAATATAAATTGGATCGGATAGTGTTGGGCTTAGAGGCCCGGGTAGAAAATAAAAATATAAAAGTTTATTATTTATTTATTTTATAAAAATTTTATTATCGAGGTCGAGGTGAAAATATCTCGTGGCTTGTTGTGTTTAAAGTTCAAAACGGAAGAAAAAAAATAGCCATGAAAATCGGTAGGGAAATTTACGAGTTATTACAGTACCTACCCCTTAAAAGAAACCACGTCCTCGTGGTTTTAGATGCGGGAATCGTCGAGGTCGATATGGTGACGAGATGTGAGTATATACTCTTAAAACTCGACGTGGGAAAAGGGGGTAGTCGTTCAAGAAAGATTTGGTGACATGAGGCGATAGTTGAGTTCAAAACAGAAAGAGCAGAGTCGTAGGAGGTTATGAAGGATAGATCATAAGAGTGAAATAAGAGGATGTGACTAGTGACAGAGGTGGTTTAACTATATGTGTGAGAACAATATAAATCAAGTAGTTCTATGTTACATAAAGAAATAACATAGAAGCAGTGACGAGTTGTACGTTACATAAAGAAATAACGTCGAGGTTGATACAATGACGAGTTGTAAGTTACATAAAGAAATAATGTAGCAGCAGTTATGGGAGCATAGCATAGTGCGATATTGTAATAATGGGCATGTTACGAAGTTTAACATGGAGATCTAACATGTGTAAAGCATTGGTAGTCTACTCTTGTTAGGTCACCATAAGTTAACACAAGGATCAATATGTAAGAAATATAGATGAAGGTGATCGGTTGAACAAACACACACACACACATATGAATATGATGAAAGGTTATGCATAGATATGTATTAGAGTGAACAACCAACCTTCAAGTGAAGGTTTACATGTCTATTTATAGGGTAAGGGAGCTAGGGCAACATATCTAGTCCATTCCTTCCTTATTGGGCTTTGGCATAGGCTCATGGGCTTTCTACATGAGCCTAGCCTTGATTACTAACCTAAAAGCCTAATTAAACAACCTAGTACATATTAAATGACTAACACTTGAAATACAAGTTAGGAGTGATTCCAACAATCTCCCCCCTAAGTATTAGTGATGACTCCAGCAATCTTGGATAAGTTGTTGGTGTTGATGTAATAGCAGTTGCTTTGACGTCTTCTGGCATTCCACTTTCTTGTGAGAAGAAGTGCCTTGATTCCAACAATCTCCCCATAATGAAGATCTTGTTCCTTTTGAAGTTTTCAGCTTTGACGTCTTCATATTCTTTGTTCTTTGTTCTGATGTGGATGTGGTGATAGTATGTTGTTGTTGTCTGCACCAGGTCCGCTTCGTTGCTCAGGTGTCTCCACGTCTTTCTCCAACATGCTCACACGCTCTTTGACGTTGGATTTCAGATTTGATGTAGTTCTCTAGTCTTTAAACTTTGTAGATTCTTTGGTTGATGAAGAACCTTTTTGACTTTTGAGTTGCCTTTCAAGAGAACTTCATTTGTGTTGTTATAGGTATGAGCATGAGGAGAATCTACACGATCATTCCTCCCAGGATCATCCATAAGAAGAAAACATAAAAATTGGTTAGTGATAAACACTAATCAATCATTGTGATCGTTTCTTAGAGAATTGACCACTACGATTGTTCTTCTGATGAATGTCTTGATTCCATTCACCTTGGTCGGGCGAATCAGCCGTCCGAATCCCATAAGGGACAGTTGGCACTACATTGAATAAGTTCAAGTAATGACCCACATCTTCAGGACTCGATTCTTGAAAGGAATCTCCTTAGCGGGATTTTCAGCACTTACAAGTTCAAACTTCGAGAGTGTTAATAGCATAGTGTGAAAACACATCTCTAATTCTAGTAAAGGCTGTTCATGAACTGGAGTCCCTCAAGTAGGATAACACGATGTACCGAAGTACATCTACAGTTCAGGTGAGTCGCTGAGGTACACCAAAGCATCACCTCACGACTATAGACCATTTGAGACAACACTAAGCGTAACCCACAAGAAGTTACCGAAGTGACCTGCTATCAGGGTTGTTTGATGTTAACCCTGGCATTGGAGTTTCCATTCAATCACTGAGGATCAAAAGTGTGAATCCCCTCATAAATGTTCTCGACAGATTGCTAAGATCTGTGAAGGACTCTAAAATGTGTCACTTGCGTCCTTAATGTTGAACGACAAGTGATGAAATATCAAGTGTTCCTAAGAGATCTTTGGATGAATCTCGTGGCTCTAGACTCAATAGTGCGGTTTGGTTTTCCTGAGCGGAGACTAGGGAGAGGGTCTTCTTCTTCAATACCAACAATCTCTAAAAGAAATTCGATAGTTTACGTAGGGTTCCCTGTGAGAATGAAACAAGCTTCTGTTGAGAGAAACTTGAGTAGCTAAGAAGGTTTAGTGCAGTGCGTCACTGGGTCCATAATGACTTTAATCTTCAATACCGGTGTCATCTAGTGACAACCAGTAGCATATGAATTGAACCCGGTGTCTGCCCTAAGTTGAATAATTTGGAAGGCTATTTCTTTTCACCCTTTTCTTTACTTTTCTTTTTAATTCTTCAACTCCTTCTTTCTCCGATTCTCATTTTCTCCTTTTTATAATCATTCCTAAGGACTTATAAGTACTAACTATTAGTGGTGTCCTTGGGTAGATCCCTCCGGCTTTGGCAGATCATAGGATGGTTATTCCTAACCTTAGTCACCTTATAACTCCATTACTATCCTACGTTGCCATAAAACCATTTTCTTGAAAATCTCTCAAAGTGTTTATGAGTGAAAACATGTTTACAACACTTCGAGAGTTTTGTATTTTCAGAAATACTCCCCCTCCCCACGTGCTTAAGTGTTTTGACAGAAATATGCACGGTGAGGGTAGAGCTCGCACTTTTGAATTGATCGACTTAAGATAGACAATTCCCTGCGAGACACGGTTACGTTGCAAGTTAAAGAGATGCATTGTCATCTTTTAGGTGACAACTAGCTCTAATAACTACCTTGAAGGTGTAGACAAACCTTGAAAAGGTTGTCAAACCTGTCAAAGTTCATGTATATCAAGAGTTTCTCGAATAGGTACGATCTACTCGAATAAGTCTTGTAAGACAAATCTTTTCGATGTATGACAGTTCAGATCTCGTCAATTCATGGGTTAAGTCTTAGCACACGATGATTCAATCACATTATCAACATATTTGTATCAAACAAATTTTCTCCCCCTCAAAAATGGCATATAGGTGTTATTTTTGATGAAATATTTTGATATCTAATATGACCATTTCGAGTTTTGTGGGAAGATTTCCACGAAGAACATTTTGTGAACAAAGATTTTTGCAAATACTCCCCCTCAACATGTAATATTAACTTTTGTGGTTTTGAAAACATAAGGGGAAGTACTTGTTCTTTGAGCAAAACTTTGAAAATGATTAAAGTTTTGATAAGTTTTACTCAAAAGTAAGAAGCTTTCGCTCTTTTTATAAGGATTGTGGCACTGATGCGTACCAGACCTTTCATTACTAGTACAGGTTGTACACTGTTATGTGTGCACAAGCCATTAGGGAAATGATGTAATAAGTATGAAACAAATTAACTTCCCCCCAATTGATGAAGTTTCTCAATCAGCAAGATCTTCTCACATATGTAGATGCTTCACACCAAACAATCCACGAAAGACGAGATGAAACGACTTCCCCCTGAATGTTGCGGTCTATCGAAATAATAGTTACTTGTGAATATGCAATTACTCGATAAAATGACCGTGTGTGACGGATCATAACATCATATTTAGGTAACTTCACACACGATAACTCTGTGAAAGTGAGACGATAACACCAACTTGAGAAATTTGAACTACAGATCGTCTCATTTCTTCCCCCTAATTGAAGAAATTCATGAAGGGAAACGGGTTTTCGAAAAAAAGTCGAAGAAACAGGACCCCGCACAACTCTCTTCCCCCCGATGTTTTCAATGAATCAAAATCATACACCACGTATGTTGATGATGAATTGGAGACAGCAAAACCATGTATGTCCAATTAATCGAACAATTGTGAAGTACCATAAATATCTCGTGAGAATCAACTGCTGATAAGACTTCTCTGCTCTTTTATACTCTTCTCAGCTAACTCTTTACCTACCCCATTATCATTCTGACGGATCTTTGTAGTGACTACTGATGGAGAAACCCCAATATGATGAACTTGAGATAAAAGTAAAATAACCCGAACTTGTGACTTAAACTTGCACTATTATCAGACGAAGAACCATTTTCCTTACCGGGTTGATTAACCGGATCGAAAAGGGGTAAACTTAAAGTATCTCGAATTATCCACAGCTTTTTGTGACACTTGAGCACAACAACGTAACTCCTTAAAAGTGATAGCTATATGCTGTGAGCACAATAACGTAACTCCTTGCATCAGGTATAACTAGACAACTCAAGTCTTTGTCATTCGTAACGGTTAAAGCTCGAACAAGGATCTCGAAGGATCATGCATCCAACCAACCCCGATGTCTTCTGATACTAAGTACACGCACCCGTGATATCCCACTTCAACCTCAAATAAATACTAAATAATTTACGCCGTAGTCACATCTAGCGGTTAAATGCTCAAAACTAGCATTTGTTAATAATTTAAATGAACTTTGATAATGGCTTTTCCCGATCTTGTCAAAAACTCGTGAAAATTTTATCATACCAAAAATACCACTCATTGCCAATATGGTATATCCAAGAAATAAATTTGGACAATATCTTTAGATAATTTAATTTGTAAATTCAGTCCATGTAATTCCAGCCCAAATCCGAATCCAACACAGCTAAAGGCCTATTTTCTCCATTGATAGCCTAATAAAAAAAACTCGGCCCAAATCCAACACCATAGAACCCGATCCATGACAAACCATATTTGAGTAACTGGTTATAATAGTATAACTTTACCCTAAATATTAGTTTACCCATACCCTAAAAACACTCACATGAAAAATACGCCTACCACATATTTTTCTCTCCCACCTAATCATCTCTAACCAAGGAAAACTTATCTCAGATCAATCATCACTCACCCCATCTAATACAACCGAACACCATAAACAATTCAATCAACACCAAAAGAATACAAACCCTTACCCATATTTTTGTTAAAGGTTATTCAAGTCCGAATCAAGAAGTCGTTGAAAGGGCATCAAGATCCACTTGTGGGTCTCGGGTAGGTTTGTATGTGGTTTGATTCTGTAAACGAACCTAAGAATAAGAGACTAACGAATTTGTTAAATCTCTATTCTTTTTATTCGAATATCAATTGAATTTGGGTCTTCAAATAGAATAGATTGATGATGATCTTTTACTCTCGTGTTATGTCACTTTAAGTGTCATGATATTTCTTTGAATATAACTAAAGTAAAAAACTAAGATCTATTAGAATAGTTTTTCAGTAACTGTTCGAGTCTTGGTTAATTTAGATTGATATTGGTTGTTCTTTTATGTTGATGATGTAACAGCCCCAAAATACCGCAGCGGAAGATTGTGTCATTGGGGTGCTACTTCATAATATAAAGTACAAGTTATAGAAAACGACCTCTAAATGAGACGTTTTGAAAAGTTACCATTCGATTAATGAAATCAGAGTTACAAACAATGAGGTCCCAAAGTTTAATATATAAATGTTTACAAAATGTTTCGAATGGTAAATACGAATGTATAAAGTCTTCAAAACATGCCGTGCGACTCTATGCTTCAAACTCTAGCTATCACCTTATGACCTGAGATAAACATGCTAAAAAGTGTCAACACAATGGTTGGTGAGTTCATAGAGTTTGTTTAACATGTAAAGCTTTTGAAGAATGTTCACACAGCAAAGGCATTGTAAATCCACTCAGTTCCAAGTTCCGCCCATACAAAACTTGCAACCTGTGTGTTTACAACCCACTGCTAAAATATAGTACATTTTATAGTCAAGCACACATACAGTCATAATAGTTCACATTATTGCACTTAGTGTTGCTCCGTTTATATTGGGATACTTTCATGCGAACGAGGGGAGTGCTCCGTGTATGTTGGGAGACTTATCATCCGGATTAGGGGACTGCTCCGTGTATGTTGGGAGACTTATCATCCGAACAAGGGGACTGCTGCGTGTATGTTGGGAGACTTTCCAGTTAGACTGCTCCGTGTATGTTGGGAGACTTTCCAGTTAGACTGCTCCGTGTATGTTGGGAGACTTTCTAGTTTAGTATAACACAATCAAGTATAACGCAATCAAGTATATAATGCAATCAAGTATAATGCAATCAAGTATAATGCTTTGAGTATTTGTAAAAAGTATAAAGCAAGTGTTTGAGCATGTATCTCCCCCAAAAAGTTTGTAAAACAATTAAACGAGTAAAAGTGGGGCTACGAAACTCACCTTAATAAATGTGATATCCAATGTATAACGAATCGATGGATAAGCCGAGAAACCTTTAAGCGCAACCTAGAATATGTTTTGTGTCTTAGGTTCTAAAATAACGATGTGAATATATAAACATACCTTATATAGTTATTACATCAACTATGCTTGGATACTTAACATTTGTGAAGTTGTTTAAGTGTTTACGTTTCTTATATTTAATTTTTCCCCGTCTAAATCTACCCGTTACTTCTAAACCGTAAATGATCACGACTCGATTTTTATGTCCTCGGAAAGGTAATTGATAGTACTAAACAGATCAGTGGGCCCTACTTCCCAATAAATTATTTAACTAATGTGAAATTACCAATTAACCCTTGAATGTACTAGTTATTTCAATCAGCAGCAAACTGTCTCATGGTTTTGGTCATAAGTCGAGTTCTACAACTCCGTTTAACGCACGGCCAGCGGCCACGTTCAAGTTAGGGTGTTAGCTAAAACTTTTATTCTTTGACCAACAGTTGGTTATATGCAAGTTTTATGAGTTTTACCCGTTTGAAATCTGTTACTCAGATTTGGACACGTTTTGCCGTTTTGGCTCTAGTTTATTTATCGGGATGAGTTACGGCACGAGCCACCCGGCGAAACGACCACAAGACATATATCTATAATCCTATGTAATTACTTAAATTTCTCAGTCCACGAATTTTACCCAGTAATTACGTTTACAGCCCCTGTTCAGTTTCTGTTTTGCAATATAAGTCCTTACGATGTTTCTAGTGTTTTAGTCCGATTATCCAAGCGTAATCAAGTATAATAAGCATATAGAACATGTAACATACCTAAAATACTAGTATATAAAGTAATTAAATGATAACATAAGAACTAGGACACTAAAACCTAAACCCTTTCAATATGAACCCGTGCTTCAAAATCCTTAACACATCATGCTAACCCTTGCTAGGCTTGATCTAACCTTGTAAGAATACTTCTACCTCAGCCCTTAGACCCTTGTGTAGCTCTTAATTCATCCATGGAATCACCAAACAAACTAAAGATTCATGTAGGGAATAACTATGCCTTCAACTTTGGTATGTAACTTGGAACTTGGAAATCAAAGGATCAAGGGTTTATGAAATTGAAGTTGGGCGTTTATGGTGATGAAGAAATGAAAGAGATAAAGTGTTGTATTTATAGTGTGTTGAGGAGGTGTAAGGAAGGTGCTAGGAAGGTGTGATGAGGAGGTTAAGAGTTGTAAGATTTTAGAAGTCTTTTATGTTAAGTAAACTTAGCACATGCCTTAGCTTCTCATGTAAGCTTCATCTATCTTATCTAGTGACTAGGAAAACATCTAGGAGGCTTAGGAGATAAGACTTGTGAGTTTTTGATGTTATCTTGCTTTTACGGAGTGAGTTTTGGTCCCGTTAATCGCTAACTGTAAGTCGTAAAGTCGCAAAACTTAAAACTGGGTATCCTAAAAATACGTATCTTATAAATATGTTAAAACTTATCAATATACTCAATATAAGAATATTAATTGAGTGATAAGTTCTATCGGGTTGCTTAAACGCTGCTAAAACTGGAAACGCGGGTCAAAAACGCGTAAAATGCAATTTATCGGAAAAGAACGAGATTTCAGGGAAATGACCGTGGATTTATTTAGAGTAGACTAAAATTAGTCTATAAGTGATATGATATGTCAAAATGTGGTTTTCGTCGTACGTGGGATAACTTAACAGTCATACGTGAAGTCTAAAAGTTACGCGATTAACGTACAAGGTTAATTTCTTTATGGTCAAAGGAGGAGGGAAATATGTTTGACTTTTCCAAAAATGTAAAAGTTTCAAAATATCTTAGGAAATACAGTGCAGGAATGGTTAAGTCTGGTTCTACGTAGATTTGTTTAAAGCGTAAGTTTAGTCTCGTCACAGGGGTTTATTTGGTAACATTTAAAAGAAATCTTAAAAATTCTCTAATTAATTATGAGTGATCTAAAAGTTAATCTGATGTGGGGAAAATTGTCAGAGGCGGTTTTCGTTACGCGCGGGATGTTGAAATGGTGTTCCGACCAAAATGAAACTTTAAGACGATATTTTCTTAATAACTTTTGCGAAAATGATCTAACGATTGTCCAACTCTCAGGTCATTACTAAAATAATTTATCTTACGAGAATGTGAAATAAAAATTTCGGGAGTGAATAGTAAAAATGAATAGTGACCCGAAAATGCGAATTGTTACAGATGAGATATGTGGAGGTTGAAGGGTTTAGGTTAGAGTTCGATTCGGTTGTGATTGAATTGGATTTGGATGATATAGGCAGTCGTAACTCAGTCTTTGCTCAAGTCTTTTGACTAATGAAGTTTAAACTGAAGTCAAACATAAGAGTCGTTGGTATAATTGGTATGGTCATGGTCTATTGTTTATGTCTTCATCTTATTTTTGATCTTACGCGTAATAACACCTTATGCGTAAACATGCCTTACGCGTAAACATGGTCTTATGCGTAACCATGATCTTATGCGTAAAACAGGTCTTATGCGTAAACATCTTACGCGTAAACCCGGTCTTATGTGTCAGATTAGGGTTTTACGCCTAAATAATACCTTTCGCATTACTTTCCAAGTAATGCGTAAACAGATCTGAAGAGTTATGCGTAAACATTAGGGTTTTGATGACTTTTTCCGACTAACTTTTCCGGCGGTTATTCCGACCACAGATTCTGACCAGCATCACAAACCCAGAAAAATGACTTAAAAAAGGATCATCTTTTGATCCACTTTGACCATGATAGACTCAATATTTTACGAGATGGTAAAGAAAACGTGACAAGACTTTAACAGTTTGAGACAAACCATTAAAAAATGAGACCTGATATTTTTGACTATAGGATACACATGACTTTGAAAAAAATCTGTTAAACCCTAGAAAAATTAAAGAAAGGTTAAAACTTTGTAAAACAGATTTGCAAAAATTAACTTTTTTTGACAAGATACAACATCACGTAAATCAACCCACGGTAAAAATCTGACCTTGCTCTTGATACCACTGTTAGGTCACCATAAGTTAACACAAGGATCAATATGTAAGAAATATAGATGAAGGTGATCGGTTGAACAAACAAACACACACACGTATGAATATGATGAAAGGTTATGCTTAGATATGTATTAGAGTGAACAACCAACCTTCAAGTGAAGGTTTACAAGTCTATTTATAGGGGAAGGGAGCTAGGGCAACATATCTAGTCCCTTCCTTCCTTATTGGGCTTTGGCATAGGCTCATGGGCTTTCTACATGAGCCTAGCCTTGATTACTAACATAAAAGCCTAATTAAGCAACCTATTACATATTAAATGACTAACACTTGAAATACAAGTTAGGAGTGATTCCAACAACTCTACACTCTCTTTAAGTTAATTATTCCTTAATTTCATTCAGTTTGTTACATCAACATTATTCTCATTTAAACTTCGCGACCCAATCAAACAAGAACAACCTTAAAGTTTAAATGCGAGTTAATTAAGAAACTTAATGACTTTGAGAATAACTAACTTAATTCAAATGAGAGTTTATACGAACCTAAGATACATCAGTAACACATAGCACGACTACATCATGTAAAAGTAGGCAAGACATGGCAGACATTGGCAGCTGTGGCGGCGTTGAAGTGTTTTTAGGAAAATTTGGTTTTAGTTTAGCTTTTGAAAAAAATACCTAATTCTCTATAACATGGCTCTGACACCAATCTGTAACACCCCCAAAATTTGCACAGCTGAAGTGTTCGGGTCATGGGGTGCTACTATATCAATATTCACAACACAAGGTAATAAAGAATGGAAACTCTATTCCATTTTCAAAATATAGATTAATTTAAGAAATAGTTTTACAATAATGTTTCAAAGTGCGAAAGTAAAGCCCATAAAGATATATGTTGTCCTATTAAAATTTGTATTAGATATGCTTGGAAACACTTCGGATGCCAGTCTTTAATGAATGCCTTTTCCATTGCCCACGCCAAGTAGTAAACTTGAGAAAAACATGCTAAAGTGTCAACACAAAGGTTGGTGAGTTCATAGGTTTAAGTTTAAATAATCAAGTTGGACCACAATTGTACATATAAGCATCTCCGTGAATGATACTATGTGCAGTAAAAAGTCTATTACGTTAGTACTAAGTTCATGCGACCGAAACTACGACAATATGCATGCATCTAGAAGCATGATAAATAAGGCGCATAAAGTGTATTTTTTTTTTGGTAAAATGGATTTTTCACCATGTTAAAATTCATTAAACCAAAAACATTGAAGTACAAAGGATGAGGGTGACTCCCTCACCTCAGTCCCTTAGGACACTTACAAGCGACTCTATATAAAAATGACACACCATTCTTATAACTTACCAAGTAAAAACTTATAACCTACAATGAGTATACAAGTGAATAAATATTATGAAAATAAAATCTTGCTTCACTAAGGTAGGACCAAAAGCCATAGTCATCATAGAACTCCAACACAACTTCCATGCGATCTTCAACATGTAAACTATTTGTAGTATCATCGAAACACCACAAACACAATGACCATAATTCCAATGTATAAAAGACTATAGATTCAAATATAGCAACCACCACTAAGTCTGAACATACGAAGGAAATAATACACATCTCTACCATTCAAATAAATTCAATCGACCTTTGGATACCGACAATAGGGTTGTTCCTTGTAAGTTCCTTGTGGATTCACGTGTTGTATTTGTAGGTTTATGAGAGAGATCGTAGTTGGATGTCTATTAGGGTTTGTTTAATCCTATGGTTCTTTCATTGGTAGTTTGCTCAATCAGGTTTTCATGAAACCCTAATTTTTAGGGTTTTGTTTTATGACTGCTATAACGTTATTGGAAGTTAGGATTTTAATCCATTTTTCGTGGATCACTAACCTTATTATTGGTTCGTTTAGGTGATTAGTTGCATTGGGTGCTGCTGCTAATTGATTTTGGAGGTTAAGTTTCAAGGGTTCTTATTCAAAAAACTCTAGTGTTCTTTATTGGATGTTAGGGATGTAAACCCTATTGTCGGTATCCAACAGGTCGATTGAATTTGTTTGGCTCATACTAGGCTATGTTTTAGTACGAAATTATTAGTTTCTGAACTATTGGTGTTTATTGAGCATGGTTGACTGTACGAGTCCTTAGTATACGCAAGTTTGGTTCATTATGATGTATTATCCGCATGTTCAGACTTGGTGGTAGGGATTCTATTTCTGGTGCCATGGTTGATTTAGGAAGGGGTGATCGTGGCTTGTAAGTTGCAGGTTCACTGCATTAGTGTTACCATTCATATTGGATTTTTGCCTTGGTTACATACATGTTTGCATTGGTTCTCTATGGTTCAACGTTAATGGCGTGGCTTGGTTATCGTTTATTTGAATGGTAGATATGTGTATTATTTCCTTCGTATGTTCAGACTTGGTGGTGGTTGCTATATTTGAATCTATAGTCTTTTATACATTGGAATTATGGTGGTTGTGTTTGTGGTGTTTCGATGATACTACAAACAGTTTACATGTTGAAGATCGCATGGAAGTTGTGTTGAAGTTCTATGATTACTATGGCTTTTGGTCCTACCTTAGTGAAGCAAGATTTTATTTTCATAATATTTATTCACTTGTATAGTCATTGTAGGTTGTAAGTTTTTACTTGGTAAGTTATGTGTGTGATTATTATATAGAGTTGATTGTAAGTGTCCTAAGGGACTGAGGTGAGGGAGTCACCCTCATCCTTTGTACTTCAATGTTTTTGGTGTAATGAATTTTACCAGGGTGAAAAATCCCTTTTACCCAAAAAAAAGAAGGCAAACTTCCTGGGTCGACTTGCTCCCTACGTGCTTTGGGTAGATGCGGACGCTCGCTTGTGACAAGATTTTTCTTGTTTTATACCTAGTTAGGTGATGTAATATAGTTAGGTTCATCGTGTTTATGGCATGTCATAAACACGAGTTTATCAATCTTTTTGCTTGAGGTTAATGTGGTACCTCTGCCACAGTCCATTTGTACTTAGCATTATTTTTTGTTATATATTTACAGGGGTAAAACCCTTTACCCAAAACCTACCTAAACTAAAATACGAACATCAGTTTTGTGATGCTTGTAACATAAGAAAACAAGTTCATGCTAGTCATAAAGCTAAAAATATGGTTTCTACAACTAAGTGTCTATAATTACTACATATGGATTTATTTGGTCCATCCGCTATCCAAAGTTAGAAAGGAAACTTCTATACCTTGGTTATAGTGGATGATTATTCTGGGTATACATGGACTAAATTCTTAAAGAATAAAACTAAAATGTTCTATTACTTAGAAATCTTAAGTAAGAAAATCCAAAGAGAACTAGGAAGTCATATTGTTTCAATTAGAATGGATCATGGTCGGGAATTTGATAATGAACTGCAATTCAGAGATTTTTTTTATGCTAATGGTATTACCCACAATTTCTCGGCTCCTCGCACTGCAAAATCAAATGGGGTAGTTGAAAGGAAAAACAGAACCCAACAAGAAATGAGTTGCACCATGATTAATGAGCAATCTATTCCTAAAAAAATTTGGTGCAATGCCGTCGACACATCAACCTATATACTAAACCGAGTCCTAAATAGATCATTCTTAGGAAAAACTCCATACGAGGTAAAAAGCCTTCGTTAGAACACTTTTGATTCTTTGGTAGTAAATGTTTCATACTTAATACTAAAGATTATTTAACTAAATTCGATCCAAAATCAACCGAATGTATCTTCTTAGGATATTCTCCTAATAGTAAAGCATACGTAATACTAAATAAAGAAACCATGAAAGTTGAAGAATCATTAAACGTAAAATTTGATGAGAGTCCACCTAAAACTAGCTTACCTCTTGTGTAACACCCCAACCCGACAAGGGTAGAAGTATCACATCATGGAGTCATATCAGAACATATTAATAAAATTTTGCAAGCGGAAGTCTTATAAAATAAAATCTCAAGTCATATAAACGAATGACTTACAAGAAAAATTACAAAATCCAACATGTCAAAATGAAATGAAATATCAAAACAATTGTTCTTCAAAATAAGTCCAAAATGGTAAGGGAAACTAGGGTCGGATTACTCAAATGCTCTTACTCTCAGCCCAACAAAGCCCAGCATCCTACTTGGTACATGCCGCATGGAAAAGAAATACGGTTGAGCTTATCAAGCCAAGTGAACATATATAACAAAACAAAAGCTGACATAATAAAATATAAAAATGAAACAAAGGAGACTGATAACAAGGTCGCAATGAAATGAGCACAATGAGTCAATGAGGAACCTGCAGAACACAACAATAATAGATATCCAAAAAAAACTGAAATCAAAGGAGACAAAAACAAAGCAGCACATCGATGACATATATAAGTACATATAAACAACCAGACATACAAGTACCGAAACATAATCAATTAGGAGTTGATGAACAACATCATAAGCAAAACAAGTAACAAACAATGATCAAGCATAGCAGACAGCGTATCAACTAAACATAAATATGGCACACGATTAAATCATATAATCAAAATACATATAAGCCAAACAGAAACCTAAAAGCAGGCGGAAGCAATTAATTTAAAGGTAAGCATAGCTATCACACAAGTCAGATAACCCACATTTAATAACATAACAAGTATCATAACCAGCGGAAAAACTAGCAGCAGTATAAGCATGATAGCCATATGTATCAGGTAGGAATACGAAGCAAACATCATAATTGTATGAATTAACTAACAAGGACATAGCATGGCAAGCTAAAAGTCTACTAGACATGTAACATACGTTGAACCATTTCCATCATCAAACGGTAGCATAAACAGATGTGCAAACATGGCAGATCAACAAGCCAGGTAAACATCAATTACTATGTCGAACTAACACATAAGCATCAGGAAATACCAATAGAAGTACAAGCATGGTAGTTACAAATAGCAAATAGGAATACTAAATGAAAATGATATCCTACGAAAATAACTGAACGAGGGTATAACATGATAAACGGATAAATCAAATGATTACCTACTAGTATGGCAAAACGGTAAATCAATTAGTCACGTAATAGCAAGGCAAACAGATAGTCACATATTAATCATATACTAGCAGGGAAAACAGATGAGGTGGTGATATGAAGTATACGCTTGGTAGTCAGCCAAAATGGAAAGAGAGTATTACAAATCAAATGAACTGGAGTATAGTATGGTAGTCAGATGAATCACATAAGGATACTGAATGAATGAGTAATCAATGGAAAACTAAAGATGAGAAATACAGAATATGGTGCATTTTGGAATAGCATGAGGTATAAATGAGTGTATCGAAAGTGTAAAGGTTGTCAAAAATCTACCACGAGCCCAGAAACATATCATATCATATCATATCATATAATAAGTAACCATGGAGTAGCTAGCTCCCAGAATGTGAAAGACGTGTATTGCACACAACATCAGTCACCACATAAATCATATCATATCATAAAAAATCTAGGATGCATCCATACGCCCCTGTACAAATCATAGTGGCCATAATCATATCATAAAGCGCGCATAATATCACATAAAAGGGACGGTGTAGAACATCACTCGACCATACTAGAGTCATGCCATTGGTGCATCAATGACTTGGCCATGTTACCTTCATGGCTAAGAAACATATTGGCTCAGGTATCAAACTGAAGGGTCAAAAGCAAAGTCATAACATAAAGGTTCATAGCAAAGGCTCAATTCAAAGTTCACCAATCTAAAGGGTGCATAGCAAAGTCATAAGGAAGCCCTAATAAGAAGGCTCAGTGCAAAGGCATTATAATGAAAGCTAATATCAAAGGATGTGTACGAATCATGAGAAACCTTAAGAGTTAAGGTCAGAATATCTGTACCTTATTCAAAGCAAGCAAATAGGAAAGGAAAGGTCATAAAATGATCACTCCCGCTGCACGGAACCTATACGAATTAAATAACGTTTATTAAGATCAGATTACCCATTTTAGACGGCTTTCCATTTTTAGCAACTTTCCAAATTTAGTAACTATGTATACCAAATTAGTAAGTTTAGTTTTACATGCTAATTAAATAAATTATAGTCTAATAAGATTAATTATAATGGTTCAGGGTTTAAAATATAAATAGTCCAAACTTAGGGTTTAAAGTGTAACTTCTCAAAGTTTAGGGTTGTCAGTGACAAGTATTTTAAACTTAAAAAATCAATATTATTATTTTGATAGTCTAGAGTGTAATGTGTCAATTCATAAAGGAAAAATGACGCAAATGGACCGCGCGACCTGAGGCTTATCACTTTCCGGACCACTTTTTTTTTTTTTTGAAAATGGACCGAGGGCAACCACTGTCATTGGGCAAGTCATCGACATTGTGACAAGTGTCCCGTATGTGTAAGGTATTGTTTTTTGGGCAACAAAAATTCGCTGGGCAACCGTATATTTTAAAAAGGGTTGTTTCATCATTTTACATTACATAGAAAGTACATATTTGAATAGTGAAAGTACAATACATTTCTATTCAAATTTCAATAGCCACTCACACAAAAACATCCATAGTTACCGTTTTTCTCTGTTTTTGCTTCTTGCACAAAAGCATTCTTACTTACTGTTTTCACAAATCAAACCGTTTTCTTCGTCAGCCCCTCTCTTCCTTGTAACGTCAGTTATGTCACCATCTAGAAAGCTACAGTATTGCTTGCAAACCACAATATGGTACATAAATATTCTTCTCGTTGTTTATTACATATGATTATTTTCAATTGGTTCTATGTTATAATAAATCGTTTTTGTTATTCGATTAATACCTATGTTAGATAGGTGTTAATTCCATTTTATAATCCATTGCTCCTTTTTTATGTCTGTCTGATTCGTAATTATGTATGGTATAATACGTTAGATGTCGTTAGTTAGGTATGTAACATAACTTGGTTCATTAAAAATTTTAGTGGCAGTTTGTAGACTAATAAGGAGTGGTTTATATGCATCATCTATGCAATTGTTTACGACGTTGGTATAGATTCCTTCTATGGGCTAAATTATTATTGGATTTTGTTGACCTTTTCTAGGACTATGAAGCTAAGTTAATCATTACGAGTAAACTGAACTACTTTTCGTAATTATGTAGGGTAAAATAAATCTGTTCCATTTACTACTCTTCTACAGCTTGTTTAGAGGCTTCTTCCTGCTTTGCCCTTTCCTTTTCTTTAGCATTTACTTCCATATGTAATCTTTTAGCAAATTCTTCATCAAAAGCTATCTGCTCCTCTGTACTTTCAAACATCAAAGTTGGCTCTGCAATCCCTTTACCCTTTCCAATATCAGGTTCAGTAACTACAGCTTTCTGCATAGGTTAACCAATGTTTAGACTCTTAGCAATAGGTCTAGGTGCAGGGATAGGGTGAGATTGCTTTAGGTTGAGCAATTGTATGGCAATCTCATTCTCAGCCTCTTTTGGTTTTGGTGTTGGTGTTATTGCTGTGGTTATAATTGTAGCAGTGGTTACCTTTGCAGTGGAAACGTCTGAACTGGCAGTGGGTAGAATAATAGCAGCATTGGTTGCAGCAGTGGTTACTGCAATACTAGTAGTGGATGCAGCAACACTGGCAGTGGTTGCCTGCACCTCTTCCTTCTCCTTTTCTTCAACTGCAGCCTTTAAAAAATCATCTATTACTGCTTCTTTACCTTCCATGTGAGCCATTAGATAACCTTCACCTTTGTCTCCACTATCCAAATCCTAATCTACCAATGCCTCCCCTGAATTTGTACTCTCACTCCTCCCCTGTTTGGAAGCATCCTCCAAACTTTGATTCCTAGAGGAGCTTGCTTTCTTTCCCGTTTTCTTCACTTTCCTGAATGCCGTGACCCTTGGCCTTCTTAGTCTCTCCAAAACACTTACCCTGTGCTTCAACCTCCTGATTGTTTCAGCCTTAGTAGTTGTCAAATTTTGAAGACCAGTGATCTTTGACTCCATAGTTGTGCATCTTTTCATCAATTCAAGAATGAGTTTCATAGTATCCTCACTACTTCGACCTGTGTAACCTGATCTAAGAGGTGGATCATTGGACATGTCATCATGTACAAAGTCATTGCATTGGACAACAATACCACATGATTTCTCTATTCGGTGGACGCCTTGCATCAAAGGTCAATCCAACCTTGTTTTCTCTTTCCAGCCAGCACCCAATGCATAGCATTTCACAACCGGTTTCCTTAGCCATGGTGAAACTTGTTTGATGTTATAAAGAAAAGAATAACATTCACGGATTATATAAGAACATCTATTAGCATAACCATCCGTATTTTTTTCTATTAATTTATTATACTTGAATGGTGTGCCATACTAGTTGGTAGGAGAATTTAATTGAAGGGTAACACACACTCTTTCTAACCTATTCAATTAACTTGTGAGTAGTCAAATAAAAGGTCAGCCAACACTGAAATTTACCCATTTGGCTTTCTTATTATAAAGGATAGCGGCATTAAATACCCACATTTACACACACACCTACCCAATTAATCAGCTTCGTTCACTACTGCCAGTATAACATGCCTATATTGTACACAGACAGTTGTAACGTTAAGCATCCCTATATTTGTAATAGCAACAGTAACCTTAGAAATCATGTAGTAACAACACGTTTATATTATTTGGCCTTCAGCACTAGCAGTACTAACATGTAATAGCTGTTTTTTAAGTATTTATTCTGAAACCTTAGACAACATATAGTAACAACACGTTTATATTATATGGCCTTCAGCACTAGCAGTCCTAACTTGAACAACCAGTTTTTAGTCTATAGTGTGACAGTCGTAATATACAAGAATGACCTAGAATGACAAACACATAAACCTTTTTACCCCACACACCACTTATCCTTTTATGGTCCCAACCACACATCAGTTATCCTTATCGTCCCAACAATCAACATCCTCACATACCTTCTTATACCCTAGGTCACTTACATCGAAAAATCCAAATAAAAAAATCGTTGTCCTTTTCTTCTTTTTTAGAAAAAAATCCAGGTTTGTTGTACTCTCCCGTATCTACTTTGTTACCTTATTCGTTCATATATTTATAGAGTACATGAATATAAATAACTGTGCAGCTTTATATTTTATATTCTATTATTAAATATTTATTTAATTAAAAGTTATTGAAATTGTTATTAGGGTTTATGCTTTATAGGTATGGTCAGTATACCCCTTTAAGTCTAGTGCTTGATTCTAATTGTTATTAGCGTTTATGTTTTACAGGACATGGCGGAAACCAAAGAAGTCATATTTAAAGTTCACCACAACGGGAAATTTGAATTTCAGCCACTCCGCTATGTGGGCGGTCGCCTTGCTGATGTCTGGTGTTTAGGCTCCACCAGGGGTGCATTTACCAGGGTGATTGATCATGTTTTCAATGATATTGGAGGGGGAAAATGGGCTTTATTTTATGGTGCACCAAATAAGGCACTCGAAGATGGTTTAACATTGTTGCCCACAGACAATGACGTTCGACGAATGTATGACCTTGCGGGTGAGAATGGATCCATGGACGTCTACATTGTGCACAAGCAACAGGCTTTGTCACAATTTTATTTCAAAAACATGGTATGGCAGGAAGAGGACGCTGGCATGCGGTGCGGTAGTGCAACACCTTTCAAAAGAAGGAAGCTAACAAAGCGTGTTTCTATCACGAAAACTGAAAGAGGGTTCGAGATCAGAGAAAAAGGGGTAGTCGCAAAGGAAATGAAAGACTGTTGCAACAGGAGGGTGTGGAACTCCAAACTGGATATGCCGCCGAGAAGGGAAAAGAGAAATTCTTTTATTTAATCCATGAACCCTTCTATTAATAGTTCTATTTTAATTGATGTTTTACCCACTTTAGAAAATCACTCAGACATTTCTTTTAGCCAATAAGAATAAGGCAACAAATGCCTTACAACTAATCATATCGCAATACAACACAACACATGCCTTAGATGCATGGTTGCACCTATTATGAATGTTTGTTGCCTTTAAAAAAATATGAGTTTATGCTGCCAACCATGAGATAGTGCTTCTATGCCCAACTTAGTGTTGTTAGGTTTATGCTGTTAAGTCTATCATTTATGATCATATGGTTAAGAATTATGGTTGCCCGATTGTACAAGAAGTATTGCCCAATTAATGCATTTAGTTTCCCATATTGCAAATTGGACGGTGGCCTGAGGTACAAACGAAATTGCCCAATAACATAAACTAGATTGTCAGAATTTTCGTGTCTAGATAATAGATGACGATAACGGCTGCGTTTGCTGATTAGAACAACACAATTGGGGATAAATACGCCCAAAAATACTAACAACTGCTACAAGTGTTAAAACTGTTGCTTTGAAAGTACAAATTAATTTCGATTCATTTGGGGATAAAAAAAATAAAGAGTTACAACTGCTTGCGCAAAACATAGTTTAGACCCACACACAGCATAATTCGCAACCCCTAACAATCTGTTGCAATCAATTTTGAAATAAACATCAATGGTTCCCAAGTCTTCTGCTACAACTCACAACATGGTTGCGTTTTTGGAAAAACCAAAGGAGGCTACAGGGTTTGAACAAATTCTCAAGTATGTTCATATGTAAATACGCAACCACTGCTAGTGTCGTTGAAACCTCCGCTAGTGTCGACGCAAATATCAACTTTGTTTGTGTTTTCCAAATCATTTATATTCAAAAAGTCCCTAAAGTAAAAAATTGTTTTTGCGAATTAAAAGGTTGACTAGTTGCAGTTCAAAATTTAAAAGTGAAATTTAAAGCGCCGATATGAATGTTTGACTTAAGTTTGTCAAACGTGCATAAGCAACATTTCCAAAAGCAACAACAGATGTGGAAGCTACATTTTACCAAAAAAAAGTATATACAGACATAGCAAACTTTCTGTACGAAAACTCAATTGACATAGGGCATTCAACCCATACATAAAACGACAACCACTATGTTAATAAACCCATAAATTCAAACTGTTTATAATTACGGATACGGCTTATCCAAATACCAAAAAAGGAGAGAAAATCTGCAAGTAAATATTCACGTTCCTTCCCTAGAAATTTTATGACAAATCTAGCAGGAAAAATAGATGCCCAGGGTAGGAGCCTAGGCACGTGCCTACCCACAAAACAGTAAATGAAAATTAATGATAAGCGTGCAAGAATAGTAAAATCCTCGCTATAAATACGTGAGGTAAATAAAGGGGAAAGTACAGAAAAAACAAAAAAGAACCATTCCTCTACCAACAAAAATAGTTAGACCTGTATATCAGGCAACAGAAAAATTTTATAAAACACCAAAGAGAGGTTGAAGATGTTATTCAGAAAAAGAACACGATGGTACACAGTACAAAAAGAATACATCCGTCCGTCAACAACAACGCGTTGCCCACGCATGGTCGTTTCCAAAAAGCCTATACATAGCCTAAACCTTTACCCCCCAAAAGAAAAACATAAGCGCAAAGGAGATGTTGCGACAACTGAAACATGTTCTTAAATGACTACTAATAACAATTAGTCGTTCTAAAATGACGACTAATAACCCATCTTCGAGACCCTTCACAACATTCCTTCACCCAAAACCCATGTCCTTTGAAGTTTGTGGAAGCCTGCCCAGACCATATGGCGTACCAAAGGTGGGAGTTTAAACCGATTAGACTCTTATTAGCCATTTGGGATCTTCAAAGTTCAGGTAGTTCCTTCTTAACCTCACCGGTCCCGAGCGGAAGAAGGAAGTATATCATGGGTATTGGTTCGACGGGAGTGATAGAATGTTCAAAGAGATGGGTCCCTAGGGTAGGGTGAAAAAGGAACTTAGGGGCAGCGCAATACGTAAAGCAACCCCTAATTAAAAAGAAGCTTCCCTAAGAAGGGCAAACAACACGGCTGAAAACTAAGGCATAACTCCTCTGTTGATTGCAGCCCGGCCCCCAAGCAAGTGTACGTCTACCAATCCTGGCAGATCCGGTTGGATAGACTGGGTGAAAGGTAAAAATGACCAGCTTGCGGGCGCCGGGATAAAATAAAAGCTGCGCGGGTGGAAAAGCTACCTCACTAAAACCCTTCCAGTACCGCGCAGAGGTGCAGATTTAGACGGGAAACCCCTTGAAAGGCCTATCGAACTTCTCAGGGAATCCCATGGGGGGGATACGGCGGCCCCAAGAAGAAGCAAGCCATAGGAAATCCTTCAAGAAAATGATAGCAAACAAGAAGAAGGATTCCGAACTCAGAAGAGAAAGGCAAAATACCCGCACCGGGAAAGCTAGCAAAAAATGACAATTTCAGCAAAAGACAAACCAGTGGTAGTAGAAGTCGCGTACCACTGCTAATGTAGTTTATCACTACTAGTATGATTGTGTCGGTTTAATATGTAATATTCTAGAATTTCTTGGGTAGGATGTTTTTTATTAGATAAGTATGGTAAGTATATTTATCTTGTAGAGTACATATTGTATATTGTAAAGGTTAGAGTTAGATATAAGTTTTGGTCATATCTAAAGTCGATACACTTCAAGGTTGTAAACACTAATACTATTCAGAGTATTCGTGTATTAATAATATATCCAGGTGTTTAGTCAGAATAACTATTCGTTAATTATTATTCTTCTTAATGTTAAGCACTAGATTCCGCACAGTCTTTAATAGCTTGTGTTCGTTTAGTCAGCTTCTATTCTAGATCATTTCGTCAGACTCAATGTACGAAACTATTTTATAGACCATCACTTATTCTAAAAACATCAACATCTTCACTTTGACGTAAGCACATAACGCTTCAGGTTATTAGATGTGTAGAGTTACATTCATTTGAGTTGATTATTTTGAGCTTTATGCTTACATTTGTAAACGTAAAAAATGCTACAATTGCTTTTATACTCGATTACTTAAATTAAATATCTCAAATTATAAAATGAATTGTTTGTATACTTACAACTGCTAGTTATTTTTTACTACTGCTAGTTATTCTGACTGCCGCTAGTAAACTGAATAGGTTGTATACTTACAACCGCTAGTATTATACGCACAACCGCTAGTTATTCGACAACCGCTAGTGATAGAAGACATCAACGAAATTATGCCGCCGCTGATGCCGCTGTTGCGTATGGCCATTTTTGTGCCGACCGTGTGTAGGTGGTGCTGTTACCATTATCGGCCCGAATAAGGCCATACTGGTTTACAGCTGCTAGTAGTATACTCACAACTACTACTTAATTTTACTACTGCCAGTGATAGAAGACCTCAACGACATGATGAAACAGTTGTTAGTGTTGTTGTGTATGGCCGTGTTTCTGGTGCCCTTGGGTAGGTGCTGCTACTACTATTCTGGGCCTGAATAGGCACATAGTCGTTTACTGCTGCTGGTAGTTAACTTACAACTCCTAGTTAAATTTTACTAGTGTTGAATAGTCACTAGTTGGTAGTTATTAGTAGATTGTAGAATACGACTTGTATGACTAGAAGGACTCCTTGGTTTATAAAAGTAATCCAAAGGGAAAAGAAGTTGCCCTACGTTCAACAGTTAGTTGCCAAATTTATTTTTGGAAACAACTGCTAGTTGCCAGATGAAATAAAAATGGATAATGGGATTACAGAACAGAGGAAATAGTAAATACGTTGACATACAACGTTTCATACAGACAACCTACTACATATTACGATTACTACATAATTATAAGTTTAATGGTTACATATTGTATAACCACTTGATACACAGACACACCAAACTTTTTGTACAAAAATTTAATTGACATAGGGTATTCAATCCACGCATAAAACTACAACCACTAAAACAAGTCTACAACGGCTGTGACGGAAGATCGGGGGAGTTTCAACAGCTTCTTAGCGAACTCCCAATTATTCTTGATATTATCATAATCATCGTCCACCAAATCGTTGGCCCTGATATACATTTTATTTAGCGACGTGGAAGAAGCATGTATAAACTTTATTATGTGTAATTCATTCTCTAATCTAGGAAAGGATCGAAAAAGCACAGTCTCAATCTGCCCATGGCTGAATGTGGTTATGTCAAAATATAATGAAACTTGTTCCAAAGGTAAACACTAAGCGTGTGAGCGTACCTGGAAAATCAAATAGTATTGAGATACAAAAACATGCCATTTACGGATGTTTATTTGATACGTATGAAATAAAGTATTACACTTACTCTGGTTTCCAGCATTTTCAAGTTTGGAGATCCGCGAATCATTTGGACGATGAGTGACACGATAACAGTATCGCCAAAATCAACTCCTTTTAGATTCAGATTAACGAGGGATACAAACGGAAAAAGGACATTCATCCTGGAATTACCATCACGCATCAACTACAACAAGTCGAATTTTGGGTTAGTTTTAAAGATTAAATGTCGTTTAGAGTTACACATATCTTTAACATTGTTAGAAGTGTAAAACTCAAAACGATCTTACCGCGCAATCCTCAAAATCCAATGTAAGGGTCTCAAGAGATGGAAGTCTTGTCAGGTGAAAGATATCGGATGCTATGATTGTCGTGACAGCATTCGAAATACCGAATGCCAAATGTAACTTCTTCAAATTCCTAATACTTGCAAGATTCCATAGTCTCATCCCATTTGTACTCTCAACATCCATTCTAAGAGACTCAAGTAAGGGACAACCAGCAATTAAATCCCAAACTTTACCGGTAAGAAAAATTGACTAAACATAATTCCAAGCTCAGTAAATTTGGAAAAGTAGTAAAAAACACCAAACTCGGAAATGCACAACAATGAATTTCTAGATGTTTCAATTCCATAAGAGAGTAAAGTTGGGATGGCAATGTAACTGGTTGTCCATACCAGTTTCTAATTGTCAGGTCCTCAATTCCTTTCAGTGCCAAAAACATAAGCCAATCACGAATCTCTTCATAATTCAAGTCTTCCATTCCAGACAACGGTTTGGGATCTACAGAGAAGACAAACTTTTTTGTGGGACCCGTAAGCTGATTTAATAGTCTAGTAACATGCCTCCCATCAAACTTATATGTTAAATAATTAAAGAAATCCTCGTCAATTGTGACTTCGGTGAGCAAAGTCCACTTAAACCTCCAGTTTGTAGATAAAGTAGAGGTGCTCACAGCTTCTTTTATTTGCAGCCGATTCAAAATGTTACCGATCACTATATCTGTCATGTTGCTAATATAATCTCTCATATTGGTGTTAACATTAGCTCGAAACGACATGGTTTTCAAGGAAATTTTGTTGGTTTTTTGAATTCTCAACAGGAGCCTTTGGATGAGGGTTTTGATTTGCAATTGATGGTCAGAACGGGGGTGTGTTATTATGATCATTAAATGTGGTTGTTGGGTTGGTTTATTGATTCGCGCGCCCAAGATACAAGCTTTTCAAATTTGGTCCTTAAAATATTACGTAGTGGTATATTTTAGAAAGCCATGGTAATATGCAGTGCGGACCTGCGCGCAAAACTAAGGTAGTGCCTTCCAATAAAATATTTAAGGTGAAAACATAAGGGCAAAACCTATTACACGATCAATGTGTTGTGACGTGTCATGCCGGGTCGGGTCCAATTTAACACAAGTATGTTAATAAAACGATAAATTCGAACTGTTTATAATTAAGTCAATATAATTGCCTAATTTTTAATACTTTTGAGTACATTTTTATATCATCGTACGAAACTATTTTATAGACCATCACTTATTCTAAAAACATCAACGTCTTCACTTTGACGTAAGCACATAACGACATCAGGTTATCAGATGTGTAGAGTTAAATTCATTTGAGTTGATTATTTTGAGCTATATGCGACATTTCTAAACGTAAAAAATGCTACACTGCTTTTAAGCTCGATTTCTTAAATTAAATATCTCAA
This sequence comes from Chrysanthemum makinoi, assembly GCA_910596185.1. NCBI lineage: Eukaryota > Viridiplantae > Streptophyta > Magnoliopsida > Asterales > Asteraceae > Chrysanthemum > Chrysanthemum makinoi. Next base: position 310,308,120 of record OU343224.1, read on the forward strand.
AATATAAAATGAATTGGTTGTATACTTATAACTGCTAATTATTTTTACTACCGCTATGTATTTTACTATTGGTAGTAAAACTGAATTGGTTGTATACTTACAACTGTTAGTAATATGCTTACAACTGCTAGCTATTTTAACTACTGCTAGTGATAGAAGACATCAACGAAATAATGCTATTGTGTATGGCCGTGTTTGTGCTGCCCGTGTGTAGGTGCTGCTGATACCATTCCGGTGCCCTTGTGTAGGTGTTGCTCTTACTATTTTGGACCTGAATAGGCACATAGTCGTTTAGTGATGCTAGTATTAAACTTACAACTGCAAGTTATATTGTACTAGTGTTGAATGGTAGTTATTAGTAGATTGTAGAATACGAATTGTAACAACTAGAAGGACTCCTTGGTTTATAAAACTAGTCCGCAGGGAAAAGAAGTTGCCCTACGTACAACAGTTCGTTGCCAAATTAATTTTTGGAAACAACTGCTAGTTGCCCAGATTAAACAAACATGAATAATGGGATTACAGAACAGAGGAAATAGTAAATACGTTGACATACAACGTTTCATACAGACAACCTACTACATATTACGATTACTACATAATTATAAGTTTAATGGTTACATATGATATAACCACTTGATTTATAACATTTAGCGAGTACGCAGAAAAAGCTAACCACTCCATGATTCCTTCCCATACAGACAGCGTACTAAAACCACAAAGCTTCATTCCCATTAAGCATGATCCCTAACTTATGCCGAACAAACCTATTGAACATGAATATAATGGTAAGTTAAAATAAAACATGAATAGAATGGTAAGTTAAAAATAAAACATACTATACACAGCACGGTCTGGCTGATTTAACAAAAGAAGAGATTCTTTGTATGGGGCGATGTAGAAAGATCCGGCATCTCCTAACATTCCCATGCAGACAAATAATTCAAGTTCTTTGTTGTAAACAAATACCGAGTGACCCAAATGATTGCCGGTATGCGCTTCCACTATTGGAGCCGATCCTTTGTAAACCAAGCAAACGAACGAAAATAGGGTACGAATGGCGAATAGGCTTCTAAATAATCTTATGGAAGAACCATTCACGTCCAACAGCCATACGCAAAAAAATGGAATATCTTCACCAATGATCATCCCAGAAATCACTAGAGAGGTTCCAAGATCGAAAACATTGAATGGAACTAGGAGTTCATTTTTTAAAATCTGCGGTAGGTCTATAACTTTAAATTGGCTGGTTACCAAATCAAAAGAAATCTACATATAAATCTTGTAAATAACACCGTGCTCATTAGTTAACTTTTCACTCCAAGTCCAATAGATAAAACGACCTACAACATGACATTTACGTTTCAATTTGTTAGTTTCACGAGGGGGTGGAAATTTTCAAGGCGTGTCCACCTTAACGAGTTCAAAGAAAAGACAGATACATACCAGAAACCACTTTGGAAAACAGGATAGGAGACCTTCACGATCGTCGGGTCAAGAGTGTCCGGACGGACGACAAAACCAAAACAGATCTTTTGACATTCAATTTGATGCGTGTAAAGTGGGACAAATACTGCAAGTGATTTTTTGATTGCCAGGTTCCAAATAACAGACATTAGATTAGAACCATAGACAAAACACGAAAGATCATTAAAATTGCCAACTGCAATCATAGATGAAAGCATTAAATCTGTATTAAGTGACGTAGCGATTAGCTGTTCATCTAAAGCTAACATAAAACCTTGGTGACCCATATCAAATGTTAGCGTAAATAAACACTCATCATTACGACGAACACCGTAATTAAATATGAAGCTTCCACAATCTATACTAGTCTTCCATAACTTACAAACACTACGTAGCTGGAGTACAGAATTAGGAGGTAGCCTACGGATGATATCTAGTTGAACATCTAGTGGGATATTGTCAGAAATTTTTGTTAAACAAAAGCAGAAAGGTTGGGATAAAGATATGAAGTGAATAGACCAAAAGAAGAAAGAAAGATTTTGTTAAACACAATAAAAAAGATTTGTATTGAAGAAAGTGATTGGGAACAGAAGACATTAAAGGACATGTACCGTGATGTACTTTTGGGCAACCAAATATTATATTATGCTATATACCAAATATTAATAAAGTATACATAACCAATATAGAAGTGGTTTGCAAACCATAGGCGTTTTTGTGTATGTGCACGAGTATTTACAAAAGTAAAAGTTGAAAGAAAAAGACTTCATAAGTGAACATTTGACAATAATTATGGGTCAAACGGACATTAAGGATCGTACCTTGAAAGATGGCTATCAATTTTTGTATTCAACCTTGTGCTTCCAGAAGTATTCAAGCATCCGTTCACGGTAAGCTAACGATGTTTCAAGAGGGTCGTCTACTTCCAGAGGCTGGTTACAGAGCAATATGTACAAAATAATGCACACCCATACTCCGCAATCGCCATATAAGTCTGATTGTTGTGGGACTTTTGGACACTGGTATGTGATTATATAATCCCCCGGTGATATGCCCTTACTATGCAATACCTCAGCCTTTGTTAGGTACAATTAAAGATGTGTTTGTAACTTTCTCTTCAAATCTCGCCACCACCGTGCACCTCTTCCGGCTGACCCGAGAGAGTCATAAAGGTAAACAACGCCAAAGGCAGATATGGAGCACATCGAGTACCCAGTGATTTCCAGTTTCATTCACGGGAAACTACACCTGATATATAAAACAAATGCAGAATATTATAAGTTGTTTATAAGCGTAGTGTGCACGGTAAGAGTCCGCCAAACCCTGACCTTTTCAACATCTCGACAAGCCATTGCAGGGTATGTTGTGCCATCGAATAAGTGGTAGGCATTTTGCCATCTAGGATTGAGTGCAGAAATTACCCCCTGCCAAAGCCCAATCTGCATCGGCTGGTCTAAACAACCACATCAAATCAACCCATACATCCAAGTGCTGCGGACATATAAAAAGTACGTCCAAACGCCCCTTTTAGATTGAAAATAGTAGATATAAACTTCAACAGCTACTTGAAAAGCTTAAGATAAGATATAAAAGCTTAAAGGTTAGAAGTACTTGTATGCTAGAGAAAATCAATTCAAACAATACCTTAAAATATCATAGAAAAGAAGTCCTAACAAACTATAGTTGCTCCATTTGCAAATCAATGTCTCACAACCAGAACACCATTCCTCCTAAATATATATAGAGTATAAAACAAGATATAATAATTTAGATACAATAATCAATACCGAGCCTGATTCACATGTTTTTTAGATCATAATTGCATCAAATTAAGAAATTTACAAAAACTGAATTTCGGTTTAGGGGTGATAACCCTAATTTTGACTTTCATCAAGGGAACAACCACAAATGCAAATTTTTTAACTAAAATTACAGATTAAATCGAAGATAAAACACATTAAATACGTCCAAACACCCCTTTTAGACTGAAAATAGTAGATATAAACTTCAACAGCTACTTGAAAAGCTTAAGATAAGATATAAAAGCTTAAACGTTAGAAGTACTTGTATGCTAGAGAAAATCAATTCAAAAAATACCTTAAAATATCATAGAAAAGAAGTCCTAACAAACTATAGTTGCTCCATTTGCAAATCAATGTCTCACAACCAGAACACCATTCCTCCTAAATATATATAGAGTATAAAACAAGATATAATAATTTAGATACAATAATCAATACCGAGCCTGATTCACATGTTTTTTAGCAGAACATAATTGCATCAAATTAAGAAATTTACAAAACCTGAATTTCGGTTTAGGTGTGATAACCCTAATTTTGACTTTTATCAAGGGAACAACCACAAATGCAAATTTAACTAAAATTACTATTTAAATCGAAGATAAAACACATTAAGTAGATAATAATAAAAGATTGTGTTTGGATACCAGCAATTTTGAGTGGATTCATTTTTTGACACTTAAGTAGATAATAACAAAAGATTTCTTCAGGTGATTTGAATTACCTGTAACAAGAACAGGCCACTGCACAAGAAGGTTCAATTGTGTGGTGGTGCCTCCGGATGGTGGTGGCGTGTGTGGTGGTGCCGCCGAATGGTGGTGGCGTTGGGTTGTTGGGTGGTTGTGGTGGTGTTAGTTGTGATGGTTTATGTGAAGGAAAGGAGGTGTGTGAGTCTGTGTTTTGTGTGGGCGTTTGATTTTTTTTTTAATTTAAAATGTAAAATAACCAAAGTATCCTGGTGTATAAATACAAGTTGCCAAAAAGTATAAAGATGCCTAAAAAACAATACAAGTTGCCCAAAAAACAATACCTTACAATACATGACATATACTTTCAAAATACGTACTTGTGTCATAAGTTTTCGACCACGTGGCAGCCCCTGGTTGGGTCCAAGAAAATCGGGGGGCAACCGGTCTAATTTCAAATTAAAAGAGACGTGGTCCGAAAAGTGATAAGCCTCAGGTGGTCTATTTGCCTCATTTTTCCATTCATAAAAGATCAAGGTTTGCATGAGACAATTTCTTAAAAATGATGGTTGAAAGTGAAAATATTAAATATTTAACATGCAAACATTTTGTTTATCATTCGTACAGTACCATTTCACTTTTCTTTTTATATCATGACATGCCGACTTCGAGCTTGATCGCGGTTCAAACGGCTTACCGACACAACTAGATAAACACGTATAGTGACTAACCCCCGACTCAACTCTCCCGATACACTTTCAAAATTCCAAAAGACTCAACCAAGAATCCCGCGATCACCCTCGAAGTTACCCCCAGGAGACCCATTTTCTTTCATGGCATGATCGACCTATATTCAAGCTTGCTCGCGGGTCCTAATATTAACATTTACGACTAAGTAAACGTGCCAAAGGACTAACCCCTGACTCATCTTCCCGACGCACTCTCAAAATACAAACCGGCTTACCCATTTGCCCTGCGATCGCCCTTAAACTTACCCCATAAGACCAAGCTAATACTCTTATCTTTTATTGTTTTCGACACAAAACTTAAGCCAATATATACACGTGTTTTATTATTCCGTTTTAACTCGATGTAAGATAGATACGCATGATTATGGTCGTGTGAAAGCATGTCGATCAAGGTTCAAAACAGGTTGCAGATGGGTCGAACATATGGCCATCTCATTTTTTATTTCATGTGGCAAAAGTTAAGATTTCACATGATGAATGTTAACTACATGTGATGAATGTTATCTATATGTGATGAATGTTATCTTGATATTTGATGAATCTTAAGATTTTATGTGAAGGTTTGTATTTGACGTATGCATGCATTTGGCTATTTAGATTGTTATCAACGTTTAAAAAAATAATGTTATATGTTGACTCTATAGTGAAATACTACAAGAAATTCTAATGATATTAGCCAATTGAACATGTTGATAACCGATATATGCTCAATAAACATGTAAAGAGTAAAGACAGACTATTGCTTTTTATTTGTAATTCTTATTGGTTGAAATATGAACAATACTTCACGACAGCAAAACAAAGAAAAACAAAAGGAGGAAAAATCGAATGAGATGAATGTTACGATTACCCTTGTAATGATCGAGTGGAGGAAAGCAAGAGAACAAGAAAACTTCACGACAAAGCCTACCCCAAAACAGCCTCCTCGACCTAGCTTCTTCGAACCAACAGCCACGATCAAAACCACCTTTTCGAAATTAGGAACCCACGATCAAAACACACGTCCAATCTCCCTAGTTTGCTTTGCCTTTGATCGAATGGAAGGGAGAAGTAATATGTTTGCCGTCACTTTTTAGTTAGGGTTTTGGTGTGTGTTTTGAATATGGAATTGGTAAGTTACAATTGAGAAGAAAGTGAAATAAATGGGGAGATTTGGAGCGTGAGATTTGGCCGTGTAAAAAGGGATATCACAACAGAAAATCCACTTTCCAACTTAACAATATGGGCTTTATAATTTAATTTGTCATGCATTTTTGTATTTAATAAAATTCGGCCCATGCAAAAACGTATAGATGTGTACAATGTATTTTAAACGCAAGGTGTAATTTGATCTCTCAGATAATAGGTTTGGTACTCATTTACAAATTACGTTATACACGTATTTAATGAGCTTGACGCATTTTACGTATTTTACAAATATTAAATTGAGGGGGGGGAAAATGGTCTTTTCATGCGTTTTAGATTTTTAGGGTTTTACATCTTGTCGATGACGAGTTAATTGAAAGTGAAGTCTTAGAAATCAAAAAAATATAAATAAAGAAGATGAACCATTAAACTATGAAATCATCAATGTTAAAGAGTCTAAAGATCATCCTGTAGAAAAGGTTATATGAAAATTAAATGAAAGAACCCTAAGATCTCAAGTCCAAAACAAAAGTAGTCTATTTTGTTTTGTCTCAACCATAGAACCTAAAAACACTCAAGAAGCCATAAAAGATGAAAGTTGGGTAATGGCTATGCAAGAGGAATTAAATCAATTAGTTTCTAACAATGTTGGACACTTGTCCCTCCACCTAAACACCAAACCATAATCGGAATAAAATGGGTATATAAAAACAAATTAGATGCAAACGATGTCGTGTGTAGGAATAAAGCTAGATTTGTTGCTCAAGGATATAACCAACAAGAAGGCATAGACTTTGATGAGACCTATGCTTCCGTACCTAGATTAGAGTCTATAAGAATCCTTCTTTCTTATGCTTGTGCTCATGATCTTAAGCTTTTTCAAATGGATGTTAAAAGTGCTTTTCTAAATGGTTTTAAAAATGAAGAAGTATATGTAGCTCAACCTCTGGGTTGTATCAATTTCGAAAAACCAAATCACGTGTACAAACTAAAGAAAGCTCTCTATGGTCTTAAACAAGCCCCAAAAGCTTGGTATGATAGACTCAAATCCTTTTTAATCAAAAACGACTATATACCATGGGGTTAGTTGACAATACACTTTTTAAAAAGAAAAAGAAGTCACGAATAATTATTGTTCAAATATACGTGGACGATATTATATTCGGATCGACTTGTCAAGACATGTGTGATGATTTCTCAAGAATCATGCATGATGAGTTTGAAATAAGAATGATGGGAGAATTAAGTTTCTTTCTTGTTCTAAAATCAAACAACTAGAAGATGGTATCTTCTTTAATCAATCCAAATACATAAAAGAAATGCTAAAGAAATTCAGATTAGAATAGTCAAAACCAATAAGAACACCAATGCCATCCGATACCAAACTCACTAAAGATGAAGACGGTGTATCCATTGATAACACCAACTATCGTGGCATGATTGGTAGTCTTCTCTACCTTACGGCTAGTCGGCCGGATATCATGTTTAGTGTATGTCTTTGAGCTAGGTTTCAAGAAGACCCTAAAACTTCACACCTAGAAGCCGTCAAAAGAATATTTAGATATATTAAGGGTACTACTCAATTGGGATTATGGTATCCCAAGGGGATGGGGTAGAAACTATTGTATATGCGGATTCTGACCATGCAGGTGATTATGTTAATCAAAAAAGTACAAGTGGTGTTTGCACTTTCATGGGGTGTTGCTTAACATCTTGGTTCTCAAAGAAGTAAACGGCATTAGCCATCTCAACAACCAAAGCCGAATATGTCTCCGCCGGAAAAGCATGCAAACAAGCACTATGGATGAAACAAGCGTTAGTTGACTACGACATTCATCTAAGTGACATTGCCATTTTGTGCGACAAAAAAAGGTGCTATTGATCTTAGAAAAAATCCGGTGTTACATTCTCGTACCAAGCATATAGAGATCCGTCATCACTTCTTAAGAGACAATATTCAAAAAGGGAACAATTCAATTGAGAAAATGTCATCCGAAGACAACATAACCGACATCCTCACCAAACCGTTGAAGCGGGAACAATTCAACTTGCTTCGTCTAGGTCTTGGTCTTATGGAACAATCGTCGTGAAATATTTTCATTCTACAAGGTACGTAAATGTTTGCCTTGCCTTCTTTTCTGAGTCTAGGATCTCTATTTCACACAACTCATAAACAATATGGGGATTTATTTTCAAAACTCAAGATATTTTCTATACAAGAAATTCTTCGAAATATTTTCTAAAAAGATATTTCTTCCCATATCATTTTCCTTAAATCACTCTCACGTCTAGGACAAATATTTTATTTTTCTCTCATCGTTAATACAAAGTAAAAACCTTTTTCATTGCATCTCATTTCTTTTGAAATGCTAATGGGAATACATAACTAATATGTGTTTTGGGTACCTTCAATCAAGCAAAAATGAATTGAGGAGCACTCGGGTTATCTCAAGTAAATATATAAAATTTTCACTTCTATGTTTATTTTTCTTCTTTAAAAGAGTCGAGATAACCGCAACTCCACATGGTTTTCATATAGGCACACACTAGGCACTATTGTTTCCAAAAACAAAATTTTCCGCTGCTTGAGAACACCAGTTCCACGGATCCCAGCATTTACGTTGGACGGATCCCTAAAGGATTGGAATCGTGGGAACCTTGTCACAGTAGCCAAAGTTTTCTCTTATTTTTCTTACTTTGGCTAGAAACTTTCAAATTTTCAACATTTTTGCTTTATCACTAATGAATATGTTACTTAATACATGAATATGTTACTTAATACTTGTGCTCTCATGATCACTTGTCTTAAATTCATATCTAATCATTAGATTATAGTCCATATTTTGGTTTTAGCATTCATTGCAATGCATTATTTGTTCTATAAATAAGGTTCCAAAATGCTTGCACATCCATAACTTTCAACCTCACAAACAATCATCATCACGTCACCCAAAAGATCCTCAAACATTGATGAACCATCTAGTGAAAACAACCCTTTTCAAGAAATCTGAAACTTTATCCTACCACCTTCCATAATACCACCACCACCCAAAACTAGGAAAACCGCACGAATTAGCATCCGGGCTTGTTACTTAGCTAAACCATTGTCAAATACCCCATCACCAACTACTAATTCTTCATTAAATGACTACAATGTAGCACTTCTATCATCTCCCACAAGCTCACCACCACATTCATCTAACGAGTCTCAACTTGACACCCAAATCACCCGAGCGGAACTCCTTAAGACTTCGAAAACAATTCCACTACCCGTGTCTAGTCCACTACCCACTCCATCTCAACCATCAAAAACTACCCAACTAGCCTCCAACATAAACCCAAAAGAACTAGTCTTTTTAACACCTCCAACATCTCCAAATACATTCTTGAAAGAGCTTGAAACATCACCACCTCTACCTCCCATCACCTTACAAGAACATCTAGGCTCTTAACCATCACCACTCACCAACATCTTGGATTTTGATCCATACTTTCTAACTTTTCCACCACCTATTCCACACTCCAAATATCAAACCTACTCGGACACCATCCACTCACACCTCCCTCACTATCTCTTTTGCGAACATTTCCAATCCCCTAGAGATCTCACAATGGAAATAAGAGACGAGATGCAGTTTATTCTCAACCATATCCTTGATCGCATCAACATTATCATTCACCAAAACTTTCATAATTAAATCTTATGCAAGCATGGAAGGAATGATAATAATATTTTCTCTATTTTTTCTTTTTTCTTTCTTTTGGGTCATTCTAAAGAACAATCCTTGTTCTTAGTTTTACATTTGTATGTGGCATATATACCACTACATTTTGATATTTTATTACAAGGCTTTGTTTACGTACCTTAGCTCTCTATCTTGTTTCTCGTTTTATACAAGATTATATTACATGTTACTACTAACATTTTTTTGTAGGTATTATATTTTCTCACTTGACGCCCTATTCTAGGGGGAGCTACCGTCAAGTGGGAGCTAGTGCTTTGTGGATCATAGTTATTTTCCTTCCACAGTTTATTTCTTTACTAGGCTCACTTTTTGTTTCGACAAAAAGGGGGAGAAGAAGTAAAACTTACATATACTTTCAAAATGTACATCTAATCTTAAGTTTTACTCATCATAACGTTATGTTTTATCATCAACAAAAAAGGGGAGATTGTTAATAGAAATAAACCGTAAAAGCATTTATTCATTTAGCGATCTCGTCGTGTTTTGTTGATAACAAATATAAAGTTATCATAAGTAAAATTAAGAATACATGTTATTTTGCAAAGTATATACATTTGATCATTTACATAAAATGTTTTAATAATTTAATTGTTGTAATAGTTTATGTAATAGGATGGGTAATATCTAAGACCCATGACCCATACCCATGGAGCTAATCCATAACCCATGACCCATTGCATGACATCATGCATGAAATCATGTTGGGTATTATCCATGACCCATGACCCAAGACCCATGACCCATGACCCATTGTCTAGATACATTGTATCTTGTTGGGTACCCATGAGCCAAAGTCCAAGACCCATGGCTCATACCCATAACCCATAACCCGGTTTGCAACCTAAAATCTGGACTGCTCTGACCCAGACTGCCGAATCCATGGTTTTGCACTGGCGAGATCCCCCAAGTGAGGGATCCGCTGGAACCGTGGGATAGAAGGCTTTTATGTCTATAAATAGTGAGTCGTTTCTTCATTATTACTCACCCTTCTTCTTACAAACTCTCTCATATATTATCTCACTCTCCTAACCTCTGATCATTTGATCATTCTAGTAATTATTTTATTTTTTGTTGTGATTCTCATATAGGTCCTTCACAAAGGTGAGATCACGCTATACTGTAAGTTATCCAAGCAAAGGGTCCTTGATTGATTTATCCATCCAAAAGATTTCTATAGCAAAATCTTGTAATTCATATTTCACATAGTTGTTGTGTAATAGTTGTGTAAAGGTTTGGTTCTACCTCGTGGAAGAACTCGGTATTTAGCTTTGTACCGAAAAAAGTGTAAGCGAAGTTGTGAGGCTTCTCCGCCAAGTTGAAGGAGCTTGTTGACATAGTGCTTGAACTCTCGAGTGGGGTACTCGGGGAGTGGAGTAGGGCAAGGAAGGTGTCCTTGTAGCCGAACCACTATAAATCACTTGTGTCGCTACTTTCTATCCTTTACTTTACTTGTTTTCATTATTTACTATACTTATTGTTTCATACTATCTATCCATCTATAAGAATTCACATAAGATCAAATCTAAATCTTTGAAACTTAATTTAAAATCGGTAAAACAATTCAACCCCCTTATAGTTTTCCACATCTTGTTTAGATAACTTGTGTGGATCATTGTGATCTTGTTGAGATCTTGGAGATCTCTTGTTGTTTGTGAGTTAGTGTGTTGATCAAGTAGATCAAGTCTAGATCGTGGTGATCTAGTGGTTAGTGTGCTTAGCAAGGATCGGGTAGATCGTGAGTGATATTGGTACTAGCTAAATTAGTACTCGACATTTAGCTTAGTGTCAGAAATTCTGATAAGCGACGTTGTATGGTTTTCCCCGCCTAAAGGGAGTTTGTTGACATAGTGCTTAGAACTCTCGAGTTGGGTACTCAGGGAGTGGAGTAAGGCGAATAAGAGCTTCGTGACCGAACCACTATAAATCTCTTGTCTCGTTTTGATATTTCCATCTCTTACTCTTTACTTTCATTACTTTCTATTATTTTAGTGCATCTATTATAGTCATATTAAGTAAGATTCAAATTGTTGTGGTTTGATTTCACAAAGGACACAATCGAAGTTTTTCACAAGTAAACTTTAAAAACTAAATTAAAAAGCGGTAAACTATTCAACCCCCCTTCTAGTTTCTATAGTTGGTATCAGAGCCACGTCAGTCATGATTTTTAAAATAAACTATATTTTAAAGCTTGAATCGATCAATGGATTTCTACAAATATCAAGAAGGGCAATCTATGCAAAGACCACCACTTTTTAAAACTGGTTGTTATATCTATTGGAAAACAAGATTCAAAACCTGTGTGAAATCAAAAGATATTGATCTTTGGCATGTTACTACCGAGGGTGATTTTAAACCTATTGAAAGAATCTCGAAAAAAACAAGAATGAAATTATTCCTTACGAAAAACAAAGTGATACTCTTAACAGAAAACTAGCCAAAATGATAAGGCTAAAATGATGATTTATAATGCTTTGCCAAGAAAAGAATTTGAAATAATTTTTACATGTAATACAGCAAAAGAAATTTGGAAAACTTTGTTAGTCACCCATCAAGGTAATAATGAAGTCAAAGAAAACAAGATTGATCTTCTTGTGCAACAATATAAACAATTTTCCATTCCGGAAGATGAAACTATAGATAATGCTTTTGCTATATTTAATACTATTGTTACTAGTCTTAAAGCTCTTGATGAAGGTTATTCTAGCAAGAATTATGTTACGAAGTTTCTTAGGGCTCTAAATCCCAAATAGAGAGCAAAGGTCACCGCCATTGAAGAGTCAAAGGACTTGGCAACATTATCACCTGATGAACTCATAGGAAGCTTGAAAGTTCATGAAATGATAATCAAGAAAGACTCCGACATAATTAAAGGCAAATGAGAGAAAGTATGGTCTCCAGCATTAGAAGCCAAGAAGGAGTCAAGTGACGAAGAAAGTTCGGCTTCCGATAGTGAAGACGAAGAGTATGCATTAGCGGTTAGAGACTTCAAGAAGTTGTTTTAGAGAAGAGGTAGATTCGTTAGACAACCTCGCGATAAAAAGAAGTCGTTCTTAAAGAATTGTGATGATAAGAAAGGAAAGAGTGATAGGAAATGCTTTAGATGTGGAGATCCAAACCACCTCATTGGAGAGTGTCCTAAACCACCGAGAACCAAGAAACAAAAAGCATTTGTAGGAGGTTCTTGGAGTGATAGCAGTGAAGAGGAAGAGGAAAAGCCCCACGACGAAACATGTCTCATGGATCACACTCCAAATGAGGTACATTCTGATTCTTCATACTTTAGTGATGATAATTCCTTAATAGATGATAACTCACTAATAGATTATTATAATAAGTTATGTGAAATAACCTCTAAAATCATTTCTAGAAACAAGATGCTAAAAACAAGGAGTATTAGTCTAGAAATTCAAGTTCGACAACTAAAAGAAAGAGTTAACAAACTTGAGAAAAATAAAGAAGTCGACGTCGGATGTACGTCATGTCAAAATCTTCAAATAGAAATAGAAGAACTTAGGAAAAATGTTCTTAAAATTTCTAAATTTGAAAAAGGAACAAAAGCTCTTAACGATATGTTAGACAACATTAAATATAGTGAACATCCCGGAACGGGCTTAGGTTTTGATCCAAATAAAGCTTCGACGAGTGGAACAAAATAAGTAAAATTTGTAAAACCCACAAGTTCTGTCGAAACAGCAGATGGTACCGTTAAAGTCTTGGACGGCACCACTAAAACTAGCAGTACCGTGGTACCGTGTGCTGAAAAGATTGAGTCACCTTCAATTTTGAAAAATAGTTTGAGTCCTAAACAACTCATGTAGTAATTAACGATACAAGGTGCCAATTGCTAGTAAAAAGGTAGTTAAGACCTTTTACAAACCATTGTCTAATCCTAGACTTGGTTATGTAAAACCGGACACTAGATCTAAAACTCCACCTCCTAGGAGAATAAATAATCTTAAACCAAGGTCTAACACACCACAACCTAGCAGTAAGATTAGAAGGCAAAGTTATCCAAATAACTATCCCGTAACTTGTGACAATTTCCATCAATGTGGTTACATGCCTTGGGACATTTGTCCATCATTTCGACATCCTAACCAAATTTTTGGAATGTTCAACACTAATAATCTTGGACCCATGAGATATTGGAGACCAAATGCTTGGGTTGTTGTCTTAATTAAATAGATATGTCTGGGAATCGATTTGGAGCCCAATGAATAGGTCAAGGATAGTGGATGTACTAATCATATGATGGGAAACGAAGTCTATTCTCATCATACAAGGTATACAATGGAGGTAACGTCACATTTGGTAGTAATCTTAAAGGCAACATTATAGGCAAAGGTACGATCTCTCACAACTCCCTTATTATTACAAATGTTGAGCATGTAGATAATTTAGGCTTTAACTTGCTTAGCATTAGTCAAATGGTTGATAATAAGTGTTAAGTAGTATTCTCCAAAGAGGGTAGTGAATTATTAAGGATGTCAAAACCATAGGTAAAGAGTTAGGAAAAATGGCGTATTCATCATGAAAATGAATAACTCTGGGGATAAGATATGTCTAGCAACAATAGATGTTATTCCACTCTATGGCATAGAAGACTAGGTCACGCTAATATGCGTTTAATACATTATCTAGCTTGTAAGGATCTAGTTAGAAACTTACCTAAGCTTAAGTTCGGTCAACACTTTTGTGACGCTTGTAAAGTTGGAAAAAAAGTTCACTCGAGTCACAAAGCTAGGAACTTAGTTTCGACCTCTAGATGCCTAGAACTCCTTCACATGGATCTTTTTGGTCCATCCGCCGTACATAGTTACGGAGGAAATCTCTACACCTTAGTAATCGTAGACGGTTACTCCAGATACACTTGGACTAAATTTCTTCAGAATAAGACACAAGCTTTCGAGGAATTCAAAATCTTTAGTAAGAAAGTCAAAAATCAACTAGGTTGTAAAATAGTTTCCATTAGGATGGATCATGGTCTGGGATTTGATAATGAAGTGCAATTCGGAGTATATGGTGATAGTAATGGTATTACACAAAACTTCTCGGCTCCACGCACTCCTCAATCAAATGGGGTAGTTGAAAGGAAAAATCGTACTCAACAAGAAATGAGTAGAACGATGTTAAACGAACAATCCATTCCTCAAAAGTTTTGGTGTAATGATGTAGACACCTCAACTTACATACTCAATAGGATTTTGATTAGACTAATCCTAGGAAAGACTCCATACGAAATCTTGAAAGGTAGAAAACCTACTCTAGATTACTTTAGAGTGTTTGGAAGCAAATGCTTCATTTTAAACACAAAAGACTACCTCACCAAGTTTGACCCAAATTCTTACGAAGGTGTTTTCCTAGGATACTCACAAAATATTAAAGCCTATGTTGTCCTAAATAAGGAAACAATGAAAGTCGAAGAGTCAGTCAACGTGACATTCGATGAGAGTCCTCCCCCAACTAAATCATCACCCTTGGTGGATGATGACTTAGATGAGGAAGAAGCCATTAAGGTAAATGGCAAGAAAACCTTAGAAAATGACATTGAGGATGAAATAGATGAAGTTGATGAAATAGTCAACATCAAACAATCCAAAGATCATCCAATAGAGAATGTCATAGGCAATCTAAACCAACGAAACCTTAGGTCACAAGCACAAAATAAAAGTAATTTCTTTTGTTTTATATCTACCGTAGAACCTAAGAACATCGGTGAAGCGATGAAATATGATAGTTGGGTAGTCGCTATGCAAGAAGAATTGAATCAATTCACCGCAAATCAAGTTTGGGTTTTAATACCTCCACCTAGGAACCAAACTATTATAGGAACTAAATAGGTGTTTAGGAATAAACTCGACGAAAATGGCGTCATATCTAGGAATAAGGAAAGGTTAGTAGCACAAGTCTATAACCAACAAGAATGTATAGACTACGATAAAACTTATGTATCCGTTGCTAGATAAGAATCTATTAGGATACTCCTTGCCTATGCTTGCGCCTTAGATTTTATGCTATATCAAATGGACGTGAAAAGTGCATTCCTAAATGGTTACATAAACGAGGAGGTGTATGTTGCGCAACCTCTGGTTTTCGTTGATTTCGAAAAACCGAATCATGTTTATAAGCTCAAGAAAGCACTATATTGCCTCAAGCAAGCTCCTAAAGCTTGGTATGATAGATTGAAAGCTTTCTTGCTTAAACATGAGTATGCCATGGGAATGGTTGACAATACACTTTTCACGAAGAAACATAATTCACATCTCATCATTGTTCAAATACATGTCGACGACCTTATATTCGGTTCAACTTGTCAAGGACTATGCGATGATTTTGCCAAGCTCATGCATGATGAGTTTGAGAGAGCATGATGGGCAAATTAAATTTCTTCCTTGGTCTACAAATAAAACAAATGGAAGATGGTATCTTCTTTAATCAATATAAGTATATTAAAGAGATGCTTAAAAAGTTTAGTTTAGAAGAGTCTAAACCTATGAAAACGCCCATGTCCACGGAAATGAAACTCACGAGAGATGAAGAAGGTGAGTTCGTGGATAGTACTAAGTATAGGGGTATGATAGGTAGTTTATTATACCTAATGGCAGGTAGGCCCGATATGATGTTTACTGTCTGCCTTTATGCTCGCTTTCAAGAGGATCCCAAAACCTCTCACCTAGAAGTGGTTAAAGGTATCTTCCGATATATTAAAG
This sequence comes from Chrysanthemum makinoi, assembly GCA_910596185.1. Taxonomy (NCBI): domain Eukaryota; kingdom Viridiplantae; phylum Streptophyta; class Magnoliopsida; order Asterales; family Asteraceae; genus Chrysanthemum; species Chrysanthemum makinoi. The sequence goes on from OU343224.1 coordinate 310,324,402, forward strand.
GCACTATTCACTTGGAAATGTATTATCCCAAGGGGACCGGTGTAGAAACTATTGTCTATGCACACTCTGATCATGCAGGAGATTATATGAATCGAAAAAGCACTAGCGGCGTTTGTACCTTCATGGGTTGTTGTCTAACTTCTTGGTTCTACAAGAAACAAATGGCTCTTGCTATCTCCACGATCAAAGCCGAATACGTAAGCTCCGAAAAGGCATGTCAACAAGCACTATGGATGAAACAAGCTCTAATCGACTACGACATCCATCTCGACGAAATCCCTATTATGTGCGACAACAAAGGTGCAGTTGACTTGAGCAAGAACCCCGTTCAACATTCTCGTACTAAACACCTCGAAATACGTCATCACTTCCTTCGCGATAACGTTCAAAAAGGAAACATTTCTATTGAGAAAGTTCCTTCCCATGACAACATCGCCGACATTCTAACCAAACCTCTCAAATGAAAATCCATCAATTATCTCTGTCTAGGTCTAGGAATGATGGAACACATTCCATAAGTCTCGTCTTATGACTACTCAAATATTTCACTAGAAATATTAAAGTCATCCATTTAGTCTCGTCTTTTGACTATTTGAATATTTCTTTGAAAATATTAAGGTCATCTCAATTCCTCTAGTCTCGTTAGTCAAATTCTATCCCGTAAGAGAATTTATTAGGTATAAACTCTCTCATCGTGTCAAAAAATCTGACCAAATAAGCGAGACTTATTCATCAAAAATCAAAATGAGAAAACATTTTGTCTCAGCAAATCACAACACAACTAAAGTGGGTACGGAACCACTAAATTTAGTGGTACCATGGCACCGTGACCTGAAAAATTTGGAAACAACGCTTTTAACAGACCGAGACTTCGAAATAGGAATGAGAAAGCGAATCACATCATCCAACGAATCCGGAATATCCTGCAAACCAGCAAACGTCTTCAAAGAAAACCAAACCTGAAAGAGAACACACAATCTGTTAGATATTGGATTTCATAAACACATAACAACCAAGATCAAAGAGGCGTATAAAAGAGTTTAGAGAGAGAAAGTTTTAGAGAGAGAAAGAAAAGAGAGTTGGGAACTATGTGAAACAAAGAAAAATGGTATTGAAGCTCCAACCCTCTACCTTGGGAGGTAGAGGGTATTTATAATGTCTTACAAAATACGCCTCCTACGGGCTGTGGATCAGGTATACAGTGGGTAAAGACCCGTCCGTCCTCCACGGTGTTACTTAATAAACTACTTATTAACATAACATAACTACGACTACGAGCTTTCTAACGAATATATATACTTGAGGTGACCGACTCTTTAACTCATGGATTTTCTAAATCCTAACAATCTCCCCCTAAAGGAGGTCACCTCAAATTACATTGAATACAAACAGATATTACATTTTGATTGTTCTTGGTTTCTTGATTATGTTCTTTGCTCTGTAGTCCGTAGTCTTTCATTCTTCATGTTCCGAATGTTTGATACTTCAAGTGGAGGTCTTTATCTGATCCACATGTTGATAATTGTTGAGCCAACTTTGAGATCATCCGCCACCATACATCTCAGGCTCCTCCTTTGCATTGTTGCCATCATGTGATGCTGTGACATTTCGACCGACATGCTCACATTCTGGACCATGATGTCTTCTCATTAGAGTTGTGGAAGCTTTTAATGAATCATGATATTTGCAGCAGTCAGAAAGCGGAAGCATGGAGTGAAAATATCGAGTTGTTGATGCTTTATCATGATTTCTTTAGATATGAATGTGTTGTGTGAGCATGCGGCTATGGGTTGACTCCTCAATTGTGGCTACGCACTCGCTGGGGTGTTCCTCGCGATACAACAGCTTAGCAATAAAATTGCACGAAAGTGTCTTTGATCACTTTTGTTGAATTGAGGTACACGCCCACGGTTCCCGCTTATCAGATACAAGTACTTCCCGTGATTAGGTAGTATTCCTAAGAATCTCCTTGACAGGGTTTCGCCAGCAATGCTCTAGCTGTTTCTCAAACCGAACGTCTCAAAGAAGACAACACGAGTGAGTGAACCAAGCAAATTGAGATTTACTGATTGATTAAAAATGATTTGAACCACAATCGTGTATTGCATATCAGAAAGAATTTTCGCAATACAACGAAGGTTTTATATGAAAAATCAATTTTCAATCATAAACACCTTTTGATATTTGAAAATGTGATACACAGTCGATGTGCCATAGAAAAATGATTTTTGCGCACAACGACTGGTTTTTCAAGGGTATCCGTCAATCTATTACCTGAACCAGGATTGATTCATAATTTTGAATCGCCCAATTGTTTCTGTTCAGTTGTCACATGGTTGATCTATTGGATAGATCTCACATGCCACCTACCAAGAGCTTGTTTGATGTTGGCTCTAGAAGGCTTTCCATCTTCATTGTGAATATGCTTGCATATCACTCAGATGTTCTGGCAATACCACAACGATAAAGCGTAGGACTCTTAAAATATATTCTCTCTTTCCACATTGTGTAAAACAGAGAGTCTTCATTAATAGTGTCCTAATGAGATTTATTGATGATCTCGTGGCTGTAGACTCAATTGTGCACATTTGGTTCCTATGCCGGAGACTAGGGAGAGGGTCTACTTTTTCAATATCAACAATCTCTAGGAGAGAGTCGATAGATTATGTAGGTTCCCCGTGAGAATGAAACAAGTCCTTTTAAGAGGAACTTGAGTAGCTAGGGAAGTTTAGTGCAGAGCGTCACTGGGTCCTTGACGTCTTGTCTTCAATACCGGTGTTATCTTGGTAACCACCAGTAGCATATGAATTGAACCCGGTTTCTGCCCTAAGGTTGAAATAATGGAGGGCTATTTCTTTTCACCCTTTTCTCATTCATTTCATTTTCATTCTTCAACCCCTTTAGTGCTTACCGAGACTTCATAACTAGAACCTTTTTGGGTTTATTCCAGTACTAGCTCTGTCTCAGTCCACACTCTTCCCATTTCTCATTTATCTCTCTTTTTTTTCATCACACCTAAGGACTTCTACACTATCTAGTGGATTGTCCCTGGGTAGATCCCTCCCTCTCTGGCGGGATCGTGGGAACTAATACCTAACCTAACCATCCTTATAACTCCATACATAAAGTAAATTTGGTCAGTCTTTTGGTATTGTTCTTCTTTCATTGGAACCAATTGAAAACCATTTGAAAATCAATCCAAGTACTTGTGATACATGATCAAAACATTTTATACCTGAATTGTTTTGATATATATATATATATATATATATATATATATATATATATATATATATATATATTGGAAAAAAAACTCCCCCTCAACATGTGCATCATATATTTGAAATAGTTTTGGTACATGGAGGCAAGAGGACTTGAAAATCTCAGATTTAAGAATGAAAGATTCGATTCTTTATCAACAATTTCTAAAAGATATCAACATCACTTTCCCGATCAAAATTAGTATTTTACATACTTTGTTAAAGATATTTTTGGGAAAGGATGTGGTTTTCAAAAGAGTTGCCCCCCCTCAACTTGTGCATGTAATTTTTGAAATTGTTTTGCACAAAGAGGAAAGAGTTCTTAGAAGCACTTTCACGATCATATAGCCATACGGAAACCATTAGAAAATCAATCAAGGAACATTATGTTGAAACATATGAATATTTGTACCTTGAAGGTTTATTTTCCTTTTAGCACATATTAGATGGAGCTTGTACTTTGAGACAAATCATCACGTTTTAACCCTTTATGGTATAAGAAAGATGCTCCCCCTTAACATATGCATGGAAAATTTGAAATCGTTTGACATATGTAGGAGGGACGCCTTGTTAAACACTTTTCACAACCATTTATTGAGTTATCAGTTTAAATCCAATTTAAATCACAAATTCTCCCCCGATCACACTTTTCAAGTCATTTGAGATTTGTGATCTCTATTGATTTAAATTTTTTTTGAAAGCTTTTGAGGAGAATTGTGACTTGCTTATGAAAACATTTAACCGATAAGGATCAAATCTGAGACTTTAAACTCCAATGATTAAACATGCTTGAGTATCTTTTGAAAACATGACATTAGCCTTGGTCTAGATCCATTTGATAAAGAACAATGTTCATTTTGATTATCCAAACTTAGACCCTGCATGAGTACGTGCCAATTGATTGAAAAATAACTTTTTCTGTTAATGAAATCATTCTCCCCCTCAATCAATAATATGAGTTGTTGATTGAGTGTTAGAGATTTTGTCAAAGAATAAGCCCAGATGATTTTCAAAAATATGGTCCAAGTTATTTTCAAAGCAATTTGTTTTCATTGGATGATAAATATTTTTCAGAAGAATATTTAGAAGGAAAAATATTTTTGAAGGAAACATTTGTCTTTTTGCCGACAAACATTTGGTGTTTAGAGTCAGAGCATGAGATTTTAAAAATTAGATTAAGCATTGCTCTGTTCTTTCTTTTTAAACATGGGTTACTATCTGAAATAACAGTAAGCCACCATTTTTCTCCATCTCATATATACATATATATATATATATTTATATATATATACATTTTTTTTGCCTAAAAACAATTTATGTACATTCGAACTTCATCTAAAGACCCGTGTCACTCTTTGAATGACAACACAAAGACCGTAGATGAAATCGAATAAAAAGATCAAGACAAAAATGACAATATTTATTGAAATTTTCAAGATTTTTAAATTTTTATGGATTTTTTGAAAGTTTTATATTTTTCTATTTTCTTTTTGTTGGTTTTATAATTTTGTATTTTGTTTTTGATGAAAATATGTACAAAGAATAGATGAATAGATGCCTTTACTCCTCTTCTTCCTCTTGAAGACGTTTGAGTGTCTCAGGTTGAAGACTCTTGAGTCCAAGAAGGGGAAGAATAAACTTCAAACGTTCTCAGGGAGTGCTTTAGTGAAGATGTCCGCTACCGATATTCAGCTCTCACAAAGTAGAGTTCTACCACACCTTTTCCACTTGTTCCCAAATGAAATGATGTCGAATGTCGATGTGCTTTGCTCTTGAATGTTGAGCGTTGTTGCGGGGAGAGAGCAATGGCACTTTTGTTATCACAATACAGAGGAATTTTGTTGAAGTCAAAGCCATAGTCAGATAGTTGGGATATCATCCATAGGATTTGAGCACAACAAGATGACATGGCGATGTATTCAGCCTCTGTAGAGGATATCAACGTACTCATTTGTTTCTTAGAAGACCAACTTACAAGTTTTTCTCCCAAGAATTGAGCACCACCTGATGTGCTTCGACATGTATCTTGACACCTCGCATGGTGCTCAGACCGCATATGCTTTGTTAGTGACATGTTGGTGTCCTTCGGATACCAAAGTTCCATGTTAATGGTACCTTGGAGATACCGAAAGACCCGTTTAACCGCTTCAAGGTGTTTTTCGGTAGGCTTAGCACGGTATCTAGCACACATGCATACATCGAATGTAATATCGGTCTCATTGGCGTGAGGTACATCAGGGATCCAATCATACTACGATATTTCGTTTGATCTACCATGATCCCTGAGTGGTCCTCATCCAGTTTGGTACGCTCCACCATGGGAGTGTCAACAGTTTGGTACGGTCCTCATCCAGTTTCATTAGCATATTTAGATTGTTTGATAAAAATGCCTCCGGGACTATGTGAAATTTGTGGGATCCGTGGAACAGAGGAGAAATTTGCCACGAGCAAAAAGGAGCGTACCACGGATCCCTATGATTACACTAGACGGATCCCAAGTGGAAGGGATCCGTGGAACAGAGGAGAAATTTGCCTATAAATAGAGAGCCATTTCTTCATTCTAACTCACCCCTCTTCTTACTAAATCTCATACACTCTCATTCTCTTCTAACATATAGATCACTTGATCTAGAGAGTTGTTCTTCTTTCTTTCTATTTGTGATCCTCATATAGGTCCTTCTCTAAGGCCAGATCACGAGCATTCTACAAGTCATCCAAGCAAGGGGTCCTTGATTGATTTGTCACTCCAAGATTTCGTAAGATCTTGTATTTGATATTTCACATATTTGTTGTGTAATAGTTGTGTTGGTTTGGTCCACCGTGCTACGGACTCGGTATCTAGCTTTGTACCGGAAAAAGTGTAAGCAACGTTGTGAAGGCTTCTCCGCCAAGTGAAGGAGTTTGTTGACATAGTGCTTGAACTCTCGAGTAGGTGACTCGGGGAGTGGAGTAGGGCAAGGGAGGTGACCTTGTAGCCGAACCACTATAAATCGGTTGTGTCTTTTCTATCCCTTAACTTTATTTATTTGCTTGCATTATCATTAGATCTATACGTTCTCAACATCCATATGATTTCACATAATATCGAATCTAAAGTTTTTGAAATCAACTTAAAATCGGCAAAACTATTCAACCCCCCCTTCTAGTTTTCCACAATTGGCATCAAGAGCTAAGTTTATAAAAGTTTTAAAATAAAATTGTATTTTAAAAACTTTTCGATCACTATGGGTTCTGAAAATTATAAGGAAAGGCAATCTATGCAACGACCACCACTACTTGAAACTAATGGTTTTATATATTGAAAAAATAGATTCGAAACATATGTGAATTCTAAAGATATTGATCTTTGGTACATTATTGTTGAAGGTGATTTTGAGGCTACCTCAAATGATTATAAAGGAAATTTAGTTCACATACCTCATGATAAACTAAACGATGAAATGAAGAAAAAGATTTCTAAAAATAGTGAAGCAAAAATGGTTTTATATAATGCTTTACCAAAAAGGAATTGAATTTCTATGCTTAAAACCTCTAAAGAAATTTGGAATTCTTTAGTTGTAACTCATCAAGGCAACCAACAAGTTAAAAATAATAAAATTGATTTATTTGTTCAACAATATGAACAATTTTCAATATCGGATGAGGAAACTATAGATCATTCATTTGCTAACTTTAATACTATTATTACATCTTTACAAGCACTTGATGAATCTTTTCTAGCCGTAACCATGTTAGGAGATATCTAAGGGCACTTCCATCTAAATGGAGATCCAAGGTAAAGGCGATCAAGAGTCAAAAGATTTGACAATCCTCACCCTCGATGAACTCATAGGCAACCTAAAAGTCTACGAGCTTGTACTTGCTAAAGATTCCAAGCCTCAAAAGCTGAAAGAGAAACACAAATCTCTTGCCCTTAAAGCCAAAAAGGCTTCGAGCGATGAGGAGAACTCATATTCGAGTAGTGACGACGAAGAATACGCTATGGCGGTAAGGGACTTTAAAAGTTCTTTAGAAGAAAGGGAAGATACGTCAAACAACCATATGACGACAAGAAAGTCTTTCGAAAAGCAAAGAGGACGAGAAGCCAAAGGATGATCGTACTTGCTTTAAATGTGGGGACCCAAACCACTTTATTAGTAAGTGTCCCAAACATGATGATCAAAAGGCGCTCGCGCACATGGGGAATGAGCGACGAGGAGGACGAAGAAATTTGTCTCATGGCAAATGGCGAGGTATGTCACGAATACTATAGTAGTTCATCACTTGATGACGACTCATTGCATAATGAATATGACAAACTATGCAATATTAGCTTAAAACTAATTAACAAAAACAAGCTTTTAAAGAGTCAAAATCAACGCTTAGATAAAGAAGTCATAGAATTAAAAGCAAAACTAAAACGCTTAGAAAAAGTAAAATAGCAAGTGGTGAATGTGAACTTTGCGCTCAACTTCAAACACTAGTTGATCAACTAGATTCTAAGATTGCTAGAATGAGCACGAATGTGTTAAATACAATGCTAGATAGTATTAAAACCGAGGACAACCGAGAAGGTTTAGGGTTCCAAAAACTTGATCCACAAACTAGTGAAAATAAAGAAACAAACTTTGTTAAAACAGAAGAAAAACAAGCCATCGTTGGTGGCGGATCCCACGGATCCCCTAAAAAGGGAACCGCTAGTGTACGTAAAGGGATCCGTGGATCTGTCACAGCAAAAATGTAGCAATAACGTAGCTTCTTCATCTAGAACTGAGTTTGTCATAGTTAATAAGAAGAAACCAAATCATGTCACCACTAGACAACCACCTCCTAAATATAATCCTACTTTTGCAAGAAACAAAGCTCCATCTTTTTCAAAACCTAACTCATTTAGGAGACCTAATAACGTTTACCCGAAAAGTAACAATCAAATGGGATGGAATCAAAACATGCAAAACGGTTTTCCTTTTCAAAACTTTGCTCCATGGAATGCATACTCATCTTATCCATACATGTCTAACATGAATGGAATGTTCAACACTAATGGACCCATGAACAAATGGGGACCAAACTTTTGAGTTTATTATTGTTTTAGGTGTGCCTAAAGGTCGACCTAGACCCCGATGAATGGGTCAAGGATAGCGGGTGCACGAGGCACATGACCGGCAATAGGGATCTATTCTCCACATATGAATCCATAAATGGAGGTAATGTGGTGTTTGGAAATAGCAAAGTAGAATCATCGGTAAAGGTACGATTTCTAACAAATCTCTAACCATTAACGATGTGTGTCACGTAGAAAACCTAAACTTTAATCTCCTAAGTATAGGACAAATATGTGATAAAAAGTGCAATGTACTTTTACCTAAAACCAGAAGAAGTGAATACTTCAAAATGGCATAACCATAGGAAGAGGAATTAGGAAACATGGAGTCTATGTCATTAAAATCGGTAATGAACCTAAAGACAAACTATGTCTTACCTCTATGGATGATACATCGACCTTATGGCATCAAGATTGATTGGTCACGCCAACATGCGACTTCTTCAATCGCTATCATCCAAAGATCTAGTAAGAGACCTACCTAAGTTAAAATATGAACATCATTTTTGTGATGCTTGTAATGTAGGAAAACAAGCTCATTCGAGTCATAAAGCTAAAACATGGTGTCCACAACTAGGTGTCTAGAATTACTACATATGGATTTATTTGGTCGATCCGCTATCCAAAGTTATGGAGGCAACTACTACACTTTGGTAATAGTGGATGACTACTCTAGGTATACATGGACAAAATTTTTTAAAGAACAAAACGAAACCTTTAACTATTTTGAAATATTAAGCAAAAAGATCCAAAGACAACTAGGAAGTCCCATAGTGTCTATTAGGACGGATCATGGTAGGGAATTCGATAATGAAGTGCAATTTAGAGCTTTTTGTGACGCTAATTGTATTACTCACAACTTCTGGCCCACGCACTCCACAATCGAATGGGGTAGTAGAAAGAAAGAATAGAACTCTTCAAGAAATGAGTCGAACCATGCTTAATGAACAATCCATACCTCAAAAATTTTGGTGTAATGCCGTTGATACTTCAACGTATATACTCAATCGAGTCTTGATTAGACCAATCTTAGGAAAAACTCCATATGAGTTACTTCGAGGCAAAAAGCCTACGTTAAATCACTTTAGAGTCTTTGGTAGTAAATGTTTTATTCTTAACACTAAAGATTACCTTAGAAAATTTGATCCTAAATCAACCGAAGGTATCTTTTTAGGTTATTCGTCAAATAGCAAAGCTTACGTCATATTAAACAAAGAAACAATGAAGGTAGAAGAGTCATTAAATATAAAATTTGATGAAAGTCCACCAAAACCCTCTCCACCTCTTGTCGATGACGAGATTATAGAAAGTGAAGCCATAGTAATAAAGAAAAAGATAAGTGAAGAAGAAGAACCTCTAAGTGATGAAATAATAAACATTAAAGAGTCCAAAGATCACCCCGTAGATAAAGTCATAGGAAAACTAAACAAACGAACATTAAGGTCTCAAGTTCAAAACCAAAGTAGCTTTTTTTGTTTCGTTTCAACCTTAGAACCTAAGAATACACAAGAAGCCATAAAAGATGAAAGTTGGGTAATGGCTATGCAAGAAGAACTAAATCAATTTGTTTCTAATGATGTTTGGACACTTGTCCCTCCACCTAGTAATCAAACCATAATAGGAACCAAATGGGTTTATAAAAATAAATTAGATGCAAATGGAGTAGTGTCTAGGAACAAGGCTAGACTCGTTGCTCAAGGGTATAACCAACAAGAAGGAATAGACTTTGATGAGACCTACGCCCCGTGGCTAGATTAGAGTCTATAAGAATACTTCTTGTGTATGCTTGTGCTAATGATCTAAAGCTTTATCAAATGGATGTCAAAAGAGCTTTTCTAAATGGTGTCATAAATGAAGAAGTATATGTAGCTCAACCTCCGGGCTTCATTGATTTTGAAAACCCAAACATGTGTATAAATTAAAGAAAGCCCTTTACGGTCTTAAACAAGCTCCAAAAGCTTGGTATGATAGACTCAAGTCATTTCTAGTTAAACACAACTACACCATGGGGTTAGTTGACAACACACTTTTTACTAAAAAAAGAGAGTCACATATAATCATAATACAAATATATGTAGATGATATTATATTCGGATCCACTTGTCAAGACATGTGTGATGATTTCTCTAGAATCATGCATGACGAGTTCGAAATGAGTATGATGGGAGAACTTAGTTTCTTTCTTGGTCTACAAATAAAACAAGTAGAAGATGGTATCTTCTTCAATCAATCTAAATACATCAAGGAGATGTTAAAGAAATTCGGTCTAGAAGAGTCAAAACCAATTAGGACTCCAATGTCATCCGACACCAAACTCACAAAAGATGAAGACGGAGAATTCGTAGATAATACTAAATATCGTGGCATGATAGGTAGCCTTCTCTACCTCACCGCAAGTAGGCCGGATATCATGTTTAGTGTTTGCTTATGTGCTAGGTTTCAAGAAGACCCTAAAATATCACACCTAGAAGCCGTAAAAGGATATTTAGATATATTAAGGGTACAACACAATTAGGATTATGGTATCCTAAGGGCACGGGAGTAGAAACATATGTATATGCAGATTCTCGACCATGCGGTGATTACGTTGATAGAAAAAGTACAAGTGGGGTATGTACTTTTATGGGATGTTGTTTAACATCATGGTTCTCTAAGAAACAAACGGCACTTGCAATATCAACAACCGAAGCCGAATACGCTCACGGAAAAGCATGCCAACAAGCACTATGGATGAAACAAGCGTTAGTAGACTACGACATCCATCTAAGCGACATAGCCATCCTATGTGACAACAAAGGTGCCATCGACTTAAGCAAGAATCCGGTATTGCATTCTCGCACAAAGCATATAGAGATTCGTCATCACTTTTTAAGAGACAATGTTCAAAAGGGGAACATCTCTATTGAGAAGGTAGCATCCGAAGACAACATAGCCGACGTCCTCACCAAACCGTTGAAGCGGGAACAATTCAACCTACTTCATCTTGGTCTTGGTCTAATGGAACAAACTTCGCAACTTAATTGACTCTACAAGGTATGTAAACACTAGCCTTCTTCTTTCTGAGTATAGGATTTCTATTTCACGCATAACTCACAAACAATACGGGAATTTTCAAAACCTAAGATGAGTTTTCCACTTATAGCTTTCTTATTTTTTCATATACACATTTTCAAAGAAAATCTACTTTCACAATGTTTTCTAAAAGGATGATACCTTCCCGTATCAATTTCACAAAAGCAATTTCTCACATATAGGACAAATCGTTTTCTTTTCATTATTAATACAAAGTAAAAACTCACTTTCATTGCATCTCATGTCTTTTGAATGCTAAAGAGGACACATAACTAATATGTGTTTTCCGGTACATTCATTTAAGCAACAATGAATTAGGAGCATTGATAACACAAAATTACGTACTCATGTACTAAATATGTGTTTTCGGGTTATCTCAATAGGATGGTTTTATACTTCTAGTTTATTTTCTATTTCTTTTAGGGTCGAGATAACCGAAACTCCAAATAGTTTGCATATAGGCACACACTAGGCAAAATATTTCCAAAAAGGAAAATTTTGTGCACGAATCACTGCACCCACGGATCCGGCCTTCATGACGGATCCTCAAGGGAAGGATCCGTGGGATCCGTGAAACGTAAGTCTTTTCAACTTCTATTTTTTCACTTTGGATGAAAAATCCACATTTGTTTCATTTTGGGAGTATGCTCTTTAATGCTTGTGTTCTCATGATCACATGCCTTGAAATCATATCTAATCATTAGATTTTAATCCACATTTTGGGTCAAGCATTCATTGCAATGCTTTGTTTTTCTATATATAGAACTCCCAAAATGCTTGCATACTCCATCTCCTTCTCACAAACACATTTCATCATGTCATCCAAAAACCGTTTAGGAGAATCATCTAGTACAAACAATCATGATATCCAAACCTTTGTACTTCCACCATCCAAAATACCACAATCAAATGCTAAGATATCAGCACGGATTAGTATCCGATCTTGTTGTTTAGCAAAACCAACCTCAAATGAGTCATCCTCAACAAATAACTCACCACAAGATGCTTCCATTATAGCACCTCCCTCATCACCAACAAGTACACCAACTTCATCACCACCTAAAGTCACTCTTTTGGAACTCCTTAAGACTCCAACAAGATCTAAACAACCTAAACAAAAGAAATAGTCTTTTCAACACCACCCACATCTCCAAATACTATCTTTCAAGATCTTGAAACATCACCACCATTAGCTCCCATCACATTACAAGAACATCTAGGTTCTTTTCCACCACCATTTACAAACATTCCGGATATTGATCCATATTTTCCTATTTTTCCACCACAACTTCCGCATAACTCAAATCAAAACAACCCCGAAAACTTCCGCACTCATTACCCACATCATTTCCATTGTGAACATTGCCAATCCACTAGGGAAATTGCAATAGAAGTTAGGTAAGAAATGCGTTTCATACTCAACCTCATCCTTGATCGCATCAATACCATTACTCATCAAAACCTCCATCCATAACCTTATGCAAGCATGGAAGGAATCACTACTACTATTTTCTACTTTTAGTATTATTTTTCTTTTGAAGTCATTTTCAAGAACAAGTCTTGTTCTTATTTTTACATGCTTGTAAGTGGCATACATACCACTACAATTTGTTGTTTTATTACAAGGCCTTGTTTACATACCTTGGCTCCCAATCTTGATTCTCGGCAACCACAAGATTATATAAGCATGTTACTAACCTTTCTTTTGTAGGATTTTTATTTTTCTTCTCTTGACGCCCCAAACAAGGGGGAGCTACCGTCAAGGGGAGTTAGAAGTTTGTTTATTTCTTCCAAGGGTTAACTTTTTGTTTCGACAAAAAGGGGGAGAAGAAGTAAAACTTAGGGGCTTTCAAAACTTGCATCTATTCTTAAGTTTTACTCATCATAACATTATGTTTTGTCATCAACAAAAAAGGGGAGATTGTTAATACAAATAAACCGTAAAAACGTTTATTAATATTTTGAGATCTCTTTGTGTTTTGTTGATAACAAATGTAATGTTATCTTAAGTATAATTATAAGGATACATGTTATTTTTGTAAAGCATTTACATATAGCCATTTAAATACAAAAATGTAATAATTAAGCATTTGTTGTAATAGTTTATTAGGATGGGTAAAAATCATAACCCATGGACCATAACCCATGGATCTTAACCCATACTAAAGAAGACTTGATACAATGTATACTTAGATACATTGAATCTAAAGAAAACCCATGGACCAACCCATAACCCATGACCCATAACCAAAAAACCCATGGGCAAAGAGGAGCGTACCACGGATCCCTAGGATTACACTAGACGGATCAGAAGTGGAAGGGATCCGTGGAACAGAGGAGAAATTTTCCTATAAATAGAGAGCCATTTCTTCATTCTAACTCACCCCTCTTCTTACTAAATCTCTCATACACTCTCATTCTCTTCTAACATATAGATCACTTGATCTAGAGAGTTGTTCTTCTTTCTTTCTATTTGTGATCCTCATATAGGTCCTTCTCTAAGGCGAGATCACGAGCATTCTACAAGTCATCCAAGCAAGGGGCCCTTTATTGATTTGTCACTCAAGATTTCTCAGAGCGTTAAGATCTTGTATTTGATATTTCACATATTTGTTGTGTAATAGTTGTGTTGGTTTGGTCCACCGTGCTACGGACTCGTTATCTAGCTTTGTACCGGAAAAAGTGTAAGCAACGCTAGAAGGCTTCTCCGCCAAGTGAAGGAGTTTGTTGACATAGTGCTTGAACTCTCGGGTAGGTGACTCGGGAGTGGAGTAGGGCAAGGAAGGTGTCCTTGTAGGCGAACCACTATAAATCGGTTGTGTCTTTTCTATCCCTTAACTTTATTTATTTGCTTGCATTATCATTAGATCTATACGTTCTCAACATCCATATGATTTCACATAATATCGAATCTAAAGTTTTTGAAATCAACTTAAAATCGGCAAAACTATTCAACCCCCCCTTCTAGTTTTCCACAATTGGCATCAAGAGCTAAGTTTATAAAAGTTTTAAAATAAAAATGTATTTTAAAAACTTTTCGATCACTATGGGTTCTGAAAATTATAAGGAAAGACAATCTATGCAACGACCACCACTACTTGAAACTAATGGTTTTATATATTGAAAAAATAGATTCGAAATATATGTGAATTCTAAAGATATTGATCTTTGGTACATTATTGTTGAAGGTGATTTTGAGGCTACCTCAAATGATGATAAAGGAAATTTAGTTCACATACCTCATGATAAACTAAACGATGAAATGAAGAAAAAGATTTCTAAAAATAGTGAAGCAAAAATGGTTTTATATAATGCTTTACCAAAAAATGAATTCGAAAGAATTTCTATGCTTAAAACCTCTAAAGAAATTTGGAATTTTTAGTTGTAACTCATCAAGGCAACCAACAAGTTAAAATAATAAAATTGATTTATTTGTTCAACAATATGAACAATTTTCAATATCGGATGAGGAAACTATAGATCATTCATTTGCTAACTTTAATACTATTATTACATCTTTACAAGCACTTGATGAATCTTTTTCTAGCCGTAACCATGTTAGGAGATATCTAACTTCCATCGAAGTGGAGATCCAAGGTAAAGAAGCGACGAAGAGTCAAAAGATTTGACAATCCTCACCCTCGATGAACTCATAGGCAACCTAAAAGTCTACGAGCTTGTCCTTGCTAAAGATTCGAAGCCTCAAAAGAGAAAGAGAAACACAAATCTCTTGCCCTTAAAGCCAAAAGGCTTGAGCGATGAGAGAACTCATCCTCGAAGTAGTGACGACGAAGAGTACGCTATGGCGGTAAGGGACTTTAAAAGTTCTTTAGAAGAAAGGGAAGATACGTCAAACAACCATATGACGACAAGAAAGTCTTTCGGAAAAGCAAAGAGGACGAGAAGCCAAAGGATGATCGTACTTGCTTTAAATGTGGGACCCAAACCACTTTATTAGTAAGTGTCCCAAAAGGGATGATCAAAAGGCGTTATGGCGGCACATGGGGAATGAGCGAGGAGGACGAAGAAATTTGTCTCATGGCAAATGACGAGGTATGTCACGAATACTATAGTAGTTCATCACTTGATGACGACTCATTGCATAATGAATATGACAAACTATGCAATATTAGCTTAAAAGTAATTAACAAAAACAAGCTTTTAAAGAGTCAAAATCAACGTTTAGATAAAGAAGTCATAGAATTAAAAGCAAAACTAAAACGTTTAGAAAAGAGTAAAATAGCAAGTGGTGAATGTGAACTTAGCTGCATATCCTCCACCTACTCCACCCTTGTTCATTCTGTCTTCCTTGCACTTGTTGCACCATGATCTTACCATCTCTAACAATAGCATGATTGTGTAGATTGGATGCATTTCTGAGATCATTGTTAGTGTGTGGAGTGAGGTTCAGGTTTTGCTTAACCATAAGAGCCAGTTGATTGATGAAATGTTCCATGATTGTGTTTGGGTCTGGAGGCTTATATGCTGGATCTGGAATGAGCTTGTGGTTATCGTTACCCGTTGGTATGACTTGAGAAGCTTTGGTGGTAATTCCTACATTTGTGTAGAATGCTGTTGAGTCATTTGATGAGCTTGCATCTCCATGATTAGATTTGAAACTTTCAAGAATCATTCGTTCAAACATGGCATGCTTCTCATTCTGAAGTAGGAAGGCATACAATTGCTCATAGTTGGTGTGCCTTAATCCTTTGGTTAGTTTGACTGAGGTGACAAATTTATGCCATTCGGGATTCATGTTGTTCACAAACTTTGAATTGAGCTGAATATTTGGCATGGTCATTTTGATATTCCTCATATCATTCACAAGTTTGTGGAACCTCACATAGTATACAGTGACACTTTCTCCGTGGTTGATCTTAAAGTTCTCAAAATCATCATACAATTGAGATTCCCCGTCTTCTTTGGTCAATTCGTAACCAGAGAGAAGCATCTTAACATTGTCCGAAACTACCTTGGCTTCGTTGTTGTGATTGATTAACTTGTAGATGTCTTTTGGTAGACCCTCAAGTATAATGTTTGAAGCCCTGATATCAGCATCGTATCTCTTTTTCTCCTTTTCATTGAGCTCGTCATACGTCTTTGGTCTGTCCAAACCTAAGATCACTGAACCATCCGCAGCAGTTTCAAGTATGTCTCTGGTAGTCTCAATCGATAAGGTCCTTCATCAATTGATTTGAGAATGTTAACCCCATTTTCCTTTCCCAAACAATACAACCTAATTCGTTGAGTCCATGAGTCATAATCGCCTGTTAGCATAGGAGGCGAGTGTCGGATCCACAACGAACGTCATGCCGACGAATGTGAGTTAAAGGCGATAGTAGGTACGTTATTAGACATGATTACTGATTCTACGAGATTTTACTATTCTTTGATTAAACCGGGAAATTGATTCTTTCACGAGATTTTACAAAATCAAAATAACAACCGTAAAATGTAGCACGAAAAACTGACAAGTCTCAATAGACAAGTAGTGAACTTGACAAGTCACACCCTAACCAACTCACTTTGAGGTCAACTCGCTTAGTGGACAACTCGCTTAAAAGACAAGTCGCATAGAACACAAGTCGCATAAAGAGACAACTCGCTTAGTAGCCAAGTCGCATAAAACCAACTCGCTTCCAACACAACTCGCTTAAACGACAACTCGCTTAAGAGACAACTCGCAGAAACAGAAAACTCGCTTTCAAAGCAGCTAGCTTAGGCGACAACTTGCTTAAGTAACAACTCTCTTCAGTGACAACTCGCTTTAAGCAACACACCAACTCGCTTCCAAGAAACGTTTTACGAAACGCAACTCGCTTAGAACAACTTTCAAAAAACAACCACTTTACAATCCAAAAACAACCCAACCACGATGATTTAAGCCTTCAAATTCAAAACCTAAGCACATATGATGATTCTAAACACAAAAGTATAATCAAAATCCAAACTTTAACACTAGAAATGATCCAAATGATTTAAACTGTTCTAAACACTTTTAACCCCAAAAACCTTATAAAATCCACTAAAACCAAGAACATAAAAGATGAGTGATCAAAACATGGCTCTTGATACTAATTGTTAGATATTGGATTTCATAAACACATAACAACCAATATCAAAGAGGCGTATAAAAGAGTTTAGAGAGAGAACGTTTTAGAGAGAGAAAGAAAAGAGAGTTGGGAACTATGTGAAACAAAGAAAAATGGTATTCAAGCTCCAACCCTCTACCTTGGGAGGTAGAGGGTATTTATAGTGTCTTACAAATAGCCTTCTATGCTTATTTGTGGATCAGTATATCTGTGGGTAAAGACGTCCGTCCTCACGGTGTTACTTAATAAACTACTTATTAACATAACATAACTACGACTACGAGCTTTCTAACGAATACATATACTTGAGGTGACCGACTCTTTAACTCATGGATTTTCTAAATCCTAACACAATCAAAGAAAAGATGATCATGAGAATCAGGTTGAGCCCTGTCACACCCCCAAATTACCTGTTTTGCAGCGGAATGGAATTCCTGGGGATTGACTGTCATAGCATCACAATCACAGTTATATTGAACGACCTAAAGTGTCGTTTGGAAAATACATCGCTTGATTTAATAAAAACATTCAGAGTTACAAAGATAGGTCCCAAATGAAAATTTCTATGCACGGAAAATAAGTTTAGTACAAGTCAAACGATGTTTTAAAGTTCATAAAACCCAAGTGAGACGCTGTCGTCACCGCTGACTCCATGATGTGTCCAAATGCATGCCATGAAGTGTATGCCTTAGATACCTGTGATAAAACATGCTAAAAGTGTCAACACAAAGGTTGAGTGAGTTCATAGAGTTTGTGTTGAAATGTAAAGCCTTTCAAAATCGTTTATGCAGCAAAGGCGTTGTAAATCCACTCAGCCCAAGTACCGCCCATACAAAACTTGCAACCTGTGTGTTCACAACCCACTGCCGAAATATGGAATGTTTACGATCAAGTGCATGATGTCAAATGAATTCACAAAATAGTGCATAACTTAATGTATCCATAGTTACTCAATATAACACATAATTAAATGCGGTTTCAAATTGTTCCATGACCATTAGTGCAATGATTATACCAAGACCATCAGTTCGATGAATGTACCAAGACCATCGGGTCCAATGAATATACCAAGACCATCAATCCAATGAATATACCAAGACCATCAGTCCAATGAATATACCAAGACCATCAGTCCAATGAATATACTATGGAAATACTACGTATGGTATCAAGTTACTTTGCATGACTAAACATTCAGTTCGGATAAACATATAATTTGCAAATAGTCATGAATGTAATAACAATTATTGAGCATGCATCTCCCCCAAAGAGTTATTCAAAACAATTAAAAGAGTAGGGGCTATGACTCACTTGGTAAACTGAGGCGATGACAAAAGTGAGTACACCGAGGTATAATGTGAAACTTTAATCTGGACCTATTACCAATGATATGATGCTTAATGAGTTATGATGTAATGTTATGCATGCATTTCGTATGTTATTTATACCATTTGCGAGTTTTGAAAATAATACTTATCGTCGAAAAATACTCTTTGGACGTCTTGACCATTCTTAAATCACTTTACAAGTATTTACGTCAAATTGTCATCCTACAATGGTTTTATAATGGTTTATAGTGAAATTATCACTTTTCGTCGTAAAATAAAGTCGTTGGAAATTTCATGAAAGTGATAAAAAGGCTTGAAAAGCTAGTCGTAAAATGGTACCGCGTCGAGCGTTAGGAAACTAACTCGACAGTTTTGGAAAGCTTGTATCAAAATCTAGAAGTTTCGACAGAGTTTTCAGTCATAGAGGTCTCGAATATAAAGATAATAGAGGTTAAAGATGGTGATTTTGTCAAAAAATGTTGTGTAAAAGTGAGTTTTAAGTTTCGACCGTAATTAATTTATTACAACTCCGCTATACAAACGGTTGTTCGTTTAAGAAAATATGCTTGGTGATCTCGATTTTATTAGAAGACATTTTCGTTTACAAAAAGTTCTACATCATAGTTAAAAACACCTTCAACATGGTCGTTTAGTTCCGTAACACTTGTCTCGTAAAAATAATATAGTTTTTCTCAAAAATAATAGTTACGCAATTTTATGAAAACGTGTATATCTTAGTCGCTTCAAACCGTTTTCTACGTATTATCGTGTCCTTAGCTTCGTATCAAAGTATACTAATAGATTTTTGATAAGTCGAAATAATTTGTAAAGCTTAAGGCTCGTTTTTGACTCGTACAAAATAAAAATAGGTTGCTGAAATTTCAGAAATATATATATTTCGTCGTCAACTTGAAAAATTCATAACTTCTTCGTTATAACTCCGTTTTAATCCGTTCAAGCGGCCACGGATTCGTTTTAAAGTATATTTTCTAAATATCAAGGCCAAAAATTCGTGCCTACTGTCGGATTTTTCAGAAAATCAAAATAAGGACAGACCACTTTATATACTTGTCTAAAATAGTTTTTCGTCTGCTAAACCTATTCCAATCCCTTCAAATCAACTCCAAAGCTATTCTAATCCTACCATACACCTTCTTAGGGTGTCATGGGTTCCTAAACATCATCAAGACCAAAATATACCAAGGGAATAATTATAGGATGACTTTATATATATATAACTCTAAAAATCATGTAAAAATGGTATAAATCAACATAAGTCTTGCATGTTTGCTCCAAATATGAAGAAATAAATATGAAATGAAAGTGAAAGAGGTAAAATGAAGTGATATGCTTACAAGTTATTATGATGAGGTGATTAGAACAAGGATTAACCTAAACACCCTAGGTTTTTATTTCAAAACCTTAATAAGAGTGTAATCTAGATTGTGTTAAACTTGAGCTTGTAAAAACTTGATGATCTCTTGCACCTATATGCTTGGCCGGTTTTTTTTAGAGAGAAGAACAAGAGAGAACAAAAACTATACTAACTATGAAAAATGAGGATAATTGAATGAAATGAAATAATGCTACTTGGAGTATGTATCTATACAATCAAGTAAACTTTTTCCAACCATTTAATGCCCAACCCCTAAGGGCCGGTTTTTAGGGGTAAATGTTTCACATATATATATATATATTTTTTCTTTTATAGCATGTGTATAATTAAAATGTAAGTATAATGTATATGTAAAATGTAACTTGTAGGTTTTATATACATTAGTGTATTTAAGGAAATTTTAGGTGAAAGTAACTTTTAATAGATCAAAATAAAGTATAATGAGATCATAAAAATTGTAAAAATACATTCCTTGTAAAATTTGAGTGCTATAATAATTATCGTGTAGTTTTTAAGAAAAACGTCGTAATAATATAAATTTAACGATTTATGTACAGAATAAATTTAGAACACTAGGTAAACTAAAAATATAGTTTTTATAAACTAAATGTAAGTATAAAATATGTCGGGATCATTTTTGGAAGTAGCGGATTAAATGTTCAAAATAATAATAACTCACGATAACGCTATTTAATATAAAATTACGCGTTTAAGGTGAAATGCAAAGTCATGAATGAACTAATATGATGCAAATGATGCTAATGAAATGTAGACTAAACTTAGTCCATATGAAATGTTCGTGATGATATGATCATGAATTCGCCGCTAAACCATAAAGGTTATGCGAATTTGGAACACGTAAACCTAGTTTACGATAAATGTTGAAATAGTGAAGCATGAATTGTTTCGAGAAATGACCTAAAATTGCGAGTTGTCACATTCGCCTATCCAAAAAGGAATTTAGTCCCTGAATTCAGTTCGTGTTGGTCTATCGAATTTTTGAGTTTGTGATGAATATCGAGGAAAGAAGACATGGAGAAATGTCGATTACGGTTGTCGAGGATGAGGCGTACAAAAACATCGTAGTAAAGAAAATATCGGATGAATCTCTCATAAGTAACACTTTGACTTTGAAATATGTGAACATTTTGCTTGCACTAAGATTTATAAATAACTGCTCCCAACATAACATGATCCCTCTAGAATTAGACATAGTTAGCTAGGCTATGTATAATTAAGGAACGATGATGTGACGTTCGGTTTAGTTGTTATAACTCTCGATGTTTACAAAGATTTAAACCGTTTCGTTAAAATGGTAGTTAAAGTAAAAGAGAGTAAAATTCTCGTAAGTAATAACAAATCGGAAAGAAAATAAGTACGATAGATGAGAATATTTTACAACGAGTGGTTTAGCAAAAGTAGTACATCTTAAGTCATAAGATTAGGATACGATGAAAGACATAAACTTAGTACGACATAGTACATAAAGAAAAATAAGACTGTTAGTTTCCGAACTTCTTCGCAAGGCCGTTGATACCTTGACGAGCTTCTCCTCCTCCTAACATGTATGCGTTCCCATGAGCACCTTCAACTTGTTGACCTTGGTTTTGAGGACATTGATTCCGATAGTGTCCTTGCTCCCCGCATCTGTAACATGTAACCATGGCCTTGCCTCTACAATTCCTGGCAAGGTGTCCCAGTTGTTGACACTTGTAGCACTTAGCAGGACAAAGACCCGTGTGATGATACTTACATCGATTACATAGTGGGTAGGTTCCAAAGATAACCTCGCCATTTCTATTGGTGCAAGAACATAAACCATTGCGTATTTCTTGCCCTCTGTTGTTGATGATGGTTAGTGTTACGGTTTTGGTTGTTGTTATTGTAACCTCCTTGGTCATTTTCCCATTTTCTTTTGTTGTTGTTGATTTGGTTATCGTTGTTGTTGTCGTTTTGGTTATTGTTGTAGTTGGTGCGGTTGTTGGTATTGTTGTTACGGTTGATGTTTGTGGTGTTGCCCTCTTACTACTTGTGCCATGAGCTTTTGAGACAATCGAATAGCTTCCTCAATCGTTTACGGGTCAAAAGAAGTCACATCGCCTTGAATAATCTCGGGAAGTCCTTCAATGAAAGCCTCCAGTAGCTTCTCATTATCCGAAACCATAGATGGGCATAACACGGCCAATTCTTGAAATCTCCGAATGTAAGTATCAATGTCATACCCAATAGTTACCAACTCATAGAATTCTGACTCCAACTTTTTCACTTCCGAGGACAAAAATTTCTTAGTTACCAAACCTTTGAATTGCTCCCAAGTGAGCTTGAAAGCATTCTCCATTCCCATTGGCTGAGCATAAGAGTTCCACCACGACAATGCTCCATCAAGTAGTGTACTCGTAGCAAACTTGACCTTACTATCATCCGGGCAATTACATAGCAAAAACACGGACTCCAATTTCTCAAACCATCGAACCATGGCGGTGGCTCTGCACTTAAACTCGTGGGATTCCACTTTTGAAATTTTATCTGACAAAGCTTTAACTCCGGACCCTCCTGCAAGATTTCTGCGGCGGCAGAAGCCTAGCGCTTCCGCAAATTTTCCTCGCAATTCTAGCGATCTAAGAAGAGTCAGCGCCTCAAAGAAAGCAGCAGCCTACCGCTTCCCTTTCAATCCTTAGAGCATCTACACTATCTCTTACTAACTTTTGAATAGCCGCTAGTCATTTCTCGTTGCAGTTTCTTTGGCGCCATATCTTCTTCAAAATAAGAGGAAAGGGTGAGACGTATGAAAGTCCTATGTTAATAATAAGCGCTCTAAAGAGATGTGATAAGAAATGATAAGTTTGAGGTTATTTTTCAAAATGATCGATGGTTTTCCGAAAAGATGGGTTATGAGGTGTTGTAAGTGCTTCAAATGTATAATGGTTTAGTGACTTAATGTGTGAATAAAGTGTAACTCGACATGTTAGTGGTGAAACAAAGGAGTGAGAGTGACTTCGCCCTATATAAAGGTTTATCTCGGCATTCGACGTTATCGATGATGAGTCAATTGATGTAAAAATTTATGATAGGGAATGACAAAGTATTCACCACATTAGAGTATGAGGAAATGATAATGGGATGGGAATTTAAAGGCATCCATGTGACAATCGTTATGAAATGAAAGTAAATAACTCGAAAATGTACGCATAAATCGCATGCAAAGTGAACATGCACTTGTGATGAAATGATGAGATGCTATGATGATGTAGTTATAGTCTAGGGTCAATGATGCAACCTAGTTCTCTATAACAGAAGCTCTGATGCCAATCTGTCACACCCCAAATTACTGCTTTTGCAAATTGAATGGAATTCACGGGATTGCCATCATAGCATCACAATCACAAGTATATTGAACCCACCTAAAGTGTCGCTTTGGAAAATACATCGCTTGATTTAATAAAAACATTCAGAGTTACAAAGATAGGTCCCAAATGAAAATTACTATGCACGGAAAATAAGTTTAGTACAAGTCAAACGATGTTTTTAAAGTTCATAAAACCTAAGTGAGACGCTGGCCGTCACCGCGACTCCATGATGTGTCCAAATGCATGCCATGAATTGTATGCCTTAGATACCTGTGATAAAACATGCTAAAAAGTGTCAACACAAAGGTTGAGTGAGTTCATAGAGTTTGTGTTGAAAGGTAAAGACTTTCAAAATCGCTTTATGCAAAGAAAGGCATTGTAAATCCACTCAGCCTCAAGTACGCCCATACAAAACTTGCAACCTGTGTTCACAACCCACCCTTCAGAAATATGGAATTTTTACGATCAAGTGCATGATGTCAAATGAATTCACAAAATAGTGCATAACTTAATGTATCCATAGTTACTTAATATAACACATAATTCATACGGTTTCAAATTGTTCCATGACCATTAGTGCAATGATTATACCAAGACCATCAGTTCAATGAATGTACCAAGACCATCAGTCCAATGAATATACCAAGACCATCTGTCCAATGAATATACCAAGACCATCAGTCCAATGAATATACCAAGACCATCAGACCAATGAATATACTATGGAAATACTACGTATGGTAATACTGTTACTTTGCATGACTAAACATTCGGATAAACATATAATTTGCAAATAGTCATGAATGTAATAACAATTATTGAGCATGCATCTCCTCCAAAGAGTTATTCAAAACAATTAAAAGAGTAGGGCTATGACTCAACTTGGTAAACCGAGGCGATGACAAAAGTGAGTACACCGAGGTATAATGTGAAACTTTAATCTGGACCTATTACCAATGATATGATGCTTAATGAGTTATGATGTAATGTTATGCATGCATTTCGTATGTTATTTATACCATTTGCGAGTTTTGAAAATAATACTTATCGTCGAAAAATACTCTTTGGACGTCTTGACCATTCTTAAATCACTTTACAAGTATTTACGTCAAATTGTCATCCTACAATGGTTTTATAATGGTTTATAGTGAAATTATCACTTTTCGTCGTAAAATAAAGTCGTTGGAAATTTCATGAAAGTGATAAAAATGGCTTCGAAAAGCTAGTCGTAGAAAATGGTGTACGTCGAAATTAGGAAACGAACTTTAATTTCGCGGTTTTGGAAAGCTTGTATCAAAATCTAGAAGTTTCAGTACAGGAGTTTTCGTCATAGAGGTCTCGAATATAAAGATAATAGAGGTTAAAGATGGTGATTTTGTCTAAAATGTTGTGTAAAAAGTGAGTTTCGGCAAAGTTTAGCTTAATCGTAATTAATTTATTACAACTCCGCTATACAAACGGTTGTTCGTTTAAGAAAATATGCTTGGTGATCTCGATTTTATTAGAAGACATTTCGCTTACAAAAGTTCTACATCATAGTTAAAAACAGCCTTCAACATGGTCGTTTTAGTTACCGTAACACTTGTCTCGTAAAAATAATATAGTTTTTCTCGAAAATAATACACGGCAATTTTATGAAAAACGCGGTATATCTTAGTCGCTTCAAATCCGCTTTTCTCACGTATTATACGTCCTTAGCCGTATCAAAGTATACTAATAGATTTTGATAAGTCGAAATAATTTGTAAAGCTTAAGGCTCGCTTTTTGACTCATACAAAATAAAAATAGGTTGCTGAAATTTCAGAAATATATATATTTTGCGTCAACTTGAAAAATTCATAACTTCTTCAATATAACTCGCTTTAATCCGTTCAAGCGCCACGGATTCGCTTTTTTAAAGTATATTTTCTAAATATCAAGGCCAAAAATTCGTGCCTACTGTCGGATTTTCCAGAAAAACAAAACAAGGACAGACCACTTTATATACTTGTCGAAAATAGTTTTTCTCGTACTAAACCTATTCCAATCCCTTCAAATCAACTCCAAAGCTATTCTAATCCTACCATACACCTTCTTAGGGTGTCATGGGTTCCTAAACATCATCAAGACCAAAATATACCAAGGGAATAATTATAGGATGACTTTATATATATATAACTCTAAAAATCATGTAAAAATGGTATAAATCAACATAAGTCTTGCATGTTTGCTCCAAATATGAAGAAATAAATATGAAATGAAAGTGAAAGAGGTAAAATGAAGTGATATGTTTACAAGTTATTATGATGAGGTGATTAGAACAAGGATTAACCTAAACACCCTAGGTTTTTATTTCAAAACCTTAATAAGAGTGTAATCTAGATTGTGTTAAACTTGAGCTTGTAAAAACTTGATGATCTCTTGCACCTATATGCTTGGCCGGTTTTTTTTAGAGAGAAGAACAAGAGAGAACAAAAACTATACTAACTATGAAAAATGAGGATAATTGAATGAAATGAAATAATGCTACTTGGAGTATGTATCTATACAATCAAGTAAACTTTTTCCAACCATTTAATGCCCAACCCCTAAGGGCCGGTTTTTAGGGGTAAATGTTTCACATATATATATATATTTTTTTCTTTTATAGCATGTGTATAATTAAAATGTAAGTATAATGTATATGTAAAATGTAACTTGTAGGTTTTATATACATTAGTGTATTTAAGGAAATTTTAGGTGAAAGTAACTTTTAATAGATCAAAATAAAGTATAATGAGATCATAAAAATTGTAAAAATACATTCCTTGTAAAATTTGAGTGCTATAATAATTATCGTGTAGTTTTTAAGAAAAACGTCGTAATAATATAAATTTAACGATTTATGTACAGAATAAATTTAGAACACTAGGTAAACTAAAAATATAGTTTTTATAAACTAAATGTAAGTATAAAAATATATCGGGATCATTTTTGGAAGTAGTGGATTAAATGTTCAAAATAATAACTCACGCGATAACGTTTATTTAATATAAAATTTACGCGTTTAAGGTGAAATGCAAAGTCATGAATGAACTAATATGATGCAAATGATGTTAATGAAATGTAGACTAAACTTAGTCCATATGAAATGTTCGTGATGATATGATCATGAATTCGCCGCAAAACCATAAAGGTTACATGCTGGATTTGGAACACGTAAACCTAGTTTACGATAAATGTTGAAATAGTGAAGCATGAATTGTTTCGAGAAATGACCTGAAATTGCGAGTTGTCACAAGCCCTGCAAAGAGGGCACACCAACGTATCACTATCTAGATCATGATGGCCATCATGATAGCTCAACATGTCTTAAGTCCGAAGCCTTCTTTCAAGCTAGCCAAAGATGGAATGCATGCCTCGGAATATGATGAGAAAACCATACAAGGTGATACCAATCCACATCATCACCCCTTGGGCGAATACAATCCCACGCAAGAGAGACCGAAAAGGGCTTTATGGATTCACCACAACGCCAAAGTAACTTATCTTCCAAACTGTCAATCAAATTAGGGAATATAATAGAATTAATACCCGGATCCCGATCTCCCCAATTACTAGGCCAAGACCATGAATTCCCATTAATAACATCACTAATAGAACAACTAGGAGAAAAGCCCGCGTGATGAATGTCTCTAGATGAAATAACAAGCGACAAAGGACCTGCCGGGCACCACTGATCACACCAAGCAGAAGCCGACATCCCATTACCAAGCTTATACCAAAAGAAGCTACAAACAAGCGGTCTAATATGAAGAATTTTCCGCTAACTCCATGTCATATTACCTCGACAAGGAGTATCCCAAAAATTTCGCCCCCTCAACCTATACATATGAGTCCATTTAACCCATAGGGAATCCTTACACGTAAACAAGCGCCAAATAGAGTGGCGTGTATGGAGAAAATATACGATATCAATATCAAAAATAAACACAAGGATTGATTTAAAATCCTCTTAGGAAAAAGGATAGTGAATCAAATCCCGTGAGTGATAAGTGATATCGGATTAGGAAATCCGAGTCGTGTCGCAACAAGGTGTGAATGGACAAGGTCGATTATGGTTTGTTATTAAAATGCTCGATGTTTTGGATTTTGATTTTTATCTAAACTACGGGAAATGGGAAGCATAAAAGGGAATTAAATCTACGGGAAACCTAATTACGCAAAATTAAACTAATACGATTTCAATGAAACGCGAATAAAATGCAACTACGTCTAAACTAACTCCTAAATGTGATCTAAAATTACTTTTAAACTAAAAATGCAATTTAAAAGATAACTAAGATTTAAAACTAATTTTTAGGAGTTTTCTAGAATTTATTTGAATTAAAAACTAATTTCTAGTTTCTAAAATAGATCTAATTACCTAAAAATTATGAAAACAAGTGGGAAAATTATGAAACTATTTTTTTAAAAATAAAAAATAACTAAAAAGACTTTTGAAAAATATATTTGTATTTTTCTGAATTAAATTCTAATTTCTATGATTTAAAAAACTATTTAAACTAATTAAATTGCTAAACAAAAACTATTTTAACTAGGAAAAATAGGGAAAAATAATTTTTTGGCTTTTTATATTTTTCTTAATCTAGGAAAAATGAAAACTAATTTTTTGGAACCTTTTCTGAATTATTTGGATTAAAAACTAATTAAAAAGTATTAAAAACTAATTAAAAATGGGAAAAATAGTAAACTATAAGCACTCCCAAATAAGCAACTGGCTTCTACAAAGGCACCAAAAACTCACAGAACCTTGTTTATGCTTAAACTATCTAAAATAAGGATTTGATGTTAAATCTCAATTAAGCTAACACAGCCCTAACCTATCTACTTGCACCTTATGCACAAGCTTATCTAATAAGCTGATGGGAAATCCATAACTTAGGACCTCTAGTTCACCAACCAAAGAACTCATAAACCAATTTTCAGCCAATTACAAGCTTTATTGAAGCTTGTATAGCTTCTGCAATAACCCTGTTTGACCAAAAAAGAAATGTACAGGGCGCTTTTAGAATCTGAGACCAACATTTAGCACTTGAAAAGCTCTTTTAGAAATTATGTAAAAATATTCTAAAAATATCATGAGCTAAACCACCGATTAGAGAAGCTAAAACCAAAGTTTCACTTATTTTGGACTAGAAATGAAATTTATAAAATTCCATAAAAAACCTGACTCAGAAACTTATTTTGCAATTTTGACTTTTTGAAACAAATGAGAGTTTTGACAATTTTGAGTTTTGAATCAACGTTTTTGATTGATTTTGATATTTTATGGTAAAATGAAACTAGATCAAGCTGTATTAACTACTACTATACCTAAATGCTAAGTATGATAATTAAAACCAACTGATCATGCAATTAAGAAGCTGTTGAAGATGATTTTGACTATAATTGAACTAAGATGCAGATATGATGAACTAGTTGACTATTATGAACCTGAATGGACCTAAAACAACTACACTTAAACACTACACAATCCTTTATCTCAGATAATCAACCTGATCCAAACACTCTTAATACTACTGATGCACAATATTTCTAACCAAATTTCAAAACCAAGCTTACTCAATCCTCAAATCAGATTCTAACACTTATAAAAGAACTAATTCATGCAGGAATGAAGATCAAAATAGCCTCAAACACTATTATCCAAAGTATGACAGATTCAACAGTACTATGTATGCAAATATAAAAAGTAAGACAAAACAAATTCTAATCTAACAAAATAAGCTACTAGAGATCTAATTAAGCTATACTAATAGTAATAAGCTAATTCTAATCAGATTAATACTAATTAAGGCAATAAATGCAAGTTTAAGCTAAAAAATGGAATTACACTTACTTAAACCTCAGCTAAACAGAGGTTACCAATTAAATGGCAGCTACAAGGTCTAGCTTATTCTAGGAATAAGCTAGTACAGTCCATCTAGCCCCATCCATGGCAGGCCACTTCCAAAAGCTTTCCACAACTAATTGCAAAGGTATTTTAACTATTTTTGTACTGATTTTGATTGTAGAACTGAGTAGTGAACTGAATTAAGAACTCAGAAAGCTATAATGAGATTAAGTAAGCTTAAACAAACAGAAACAAGGCTTAAAGAAACTCTTAAACATATTTGAACATGCGTTTTTTTTTTTTTTTTTTGTATTTTTCCAAATTTTTTTTGTGATTTTTGATTTAAGAATAAGATAAGCTGAATTATATTAGTTAATAGCTAAATAGATGAAAACGTAAAACAATTAAGCTTATAAAATGATGAAAACAACAAATTAAGAGCTTTAGAGATTTTTGCACTAAAAAGGAAATTTCATTAATAATAATAAGCTGAGTACAATTTAAAATCAGAACATGAATGAAAAGATAAAAACAAAATTAAACACTACAATTACTACTCAAAATCTACACACCTACAAGTGATGAATAAGGGTACTATTTATAGGCAGCTTCAGCTGAAGAAGGATCTTGAAACTTGAATTTTGTGCTTTCTCTGAGTCGTTTATCACCATTAGATCAAATACCAGCATCATCTAATCATTTTCAGCCCTTGGATCGTGTGCACATGTCCCATCAACCAATCATAGGCAAGGAAAAAGCACGGATTGCCAACATGGCATTCCGTGTCAGTGTGTGTGTCAGTAGAAAGTACTAAATTACCCTTTAATTGTACTAGTTTAGCTCAATTGTGTTGGGGGTGTTTTAGGGTTTATGTGTGTAGCTGGGTAAAATGATTTGGGGGAATAGTTTTAGGCGCGAACGTTTTTTTATTATTTTACTAATTTTGACCGGTAATTAAATGAATTGACCAGATGTAGATGGGAAACGGGTAAGGGTTTGGTGTGGTAAACCGGGTAAGGATTTGGGCTGGTTGGCCTTTGGGTTTAGTTGGGCCAAGGTATAGTAGTAATGGTTTAGGACTTTAAATGGATCCATGTAGTGTTTTAGGGACTAAGAGTGACAAGTCTGATTTTTAAGGGACCAATCATGTAATTCTGAAAATGTAAACCAAGGGCCAATCTTGTAACTTTCAAATAAACCAAGGACTGAATTTTCCAATTTTGAATCTCAAGGGTATATTCTACCATTTGCTGAAAGTTGAGGGACTGATTCTGCCATTTCTTTAAACTTGCAAAAATCTTTCATAAATCATCCTCTCAGCATATAAATCTTCACAAATGCTCAATTCTGACCTTCCGGCTCAGCTTTAGCACTCTTTCTCTCTTGTGCTCGGGTTTTTGTCTGTTTTGGCTTTTATTTGCGTGTTTTGTCATATCCGTACCTGCACATGCATAAACTCAAGAAACAACAAATATTAGGAATAAACGGCTCTTTCTTGGTTATTTTGGGTCTATTTTGGTAAAGAAATGGTATGTGTTTTTGCACATACCAAAATACCCAAGACTAGACGATTGTCGTGTCCTCACGCAATGTAATCAACTCACGCTTCTAAAACCAAGGATTTCAATCTCTTTCTACTAAACCTATGAGAAGTAGCAAAGATTCCTCAAAAGAGATTAAGAAACCCTTAATTCTAAAAACGCCCCGTTTACCTTTTATTTCCACATATAGATATTACGATTAAGCACATTCTGATTATGAGTGACGGTTTGTTTGTTGAACTTTCATGTCTATTAATAACTCCAACATTTTTTTAACGACACGTTAGGATCACGGAGTAGGAAACACAACCCAGCGTGAAGTGACCATACGGATAGAATACATCGTCCCTGATTTTTCACAAGTCCCCAAACTACGCGTAAAATCAAAATCATTGTTAAATATGATTCTAGATGATAACACTACCCATGGAAGTTACTTGTGTAATTACCTTTTGCTCCCATTTTCTTATTTTTCCTCTATTTATTTTATTTTTGTGAGAAATGAATTTCTTCAAATTTCTCGTTTCGATAATTTTTATTCCGATAAAGATATGAAGCTAAGTCGCTAATTAGTTATCCATCTTCTCTCAAGAACCATTGTCTCAAAAATGAGGTCCGCATCATAGAATTTTTATTCACTTATATTTTTGATTAATTTTTTTTTTTTGCACTTATACTTTTACTTATATGAGCTATGAACTACGGAGCTTCACGGGGTAATTCCAAGACCTTACACGTTTCAGAATAAAGGATCCAAGGGCCGTTACAACGGAGAATTCCAAGACTCTAGGCGTTCATGAAATGAGGATCCCAGTGGGTTAGACCAAGACCTCACCCAATTCCGGCTAAAGGTCCAAGGGCCGGCGTCAGAGGGTAGCCAAGACCTAAATGCCTACTTTCTAAATAAGGATCCAAGGGTCCGATCTCGAACCGCAGCTCGTAACTTTATTTTTTTGGGTAAAGGGGTTTACCCCGGTAAATATATAACCAAAAAATAATGTTAAGTACAAATGGAATGTGGCTGAGTTACCACATTAACCTCAAGCGAAGAGCTTGATAAAACTAGTGTTTATGACATGCCATAAACACAAAGAACCTAGCTATATTACATCATCAAACTAGGCATAAACAAGTAAAAAACTTGTAACAAGCGAGCATCCCGCATCCAGCCAATCCACGAAGGGAGCAAGTTAACCCATGAAGTTTGCCTCCTTAAAAACCCTTTCCAAGAAAAACCCAAAGGGAAAAACCTTGGAGTAGGGAAAAAGAGTACAACCCTTACCCGGCACTCCCTTCGTGTAAAATACATATACTTGGAATCTTCCATTTATCCAGAATCAACCGAGACCGCGAGGTTAGCTTGAACTCGAAGTAACCAAAGCTTCAACCTAATAGTGGAAACAATGGAGCTATCCACTTCAGTGAGACTTCTTACGCTTTGAGCATGTTCTAGAATTACGCTCCATCCAAACGAAGTAAGTAGTAGCAGCAAGCAATAATCGAGAAATGATACTACTAACCAACCGCCCCTTAGATAAAGGAATAAGAACTATAACAAAGACTCTCCAACGAAGGTGGGACTGCATCCATACCAGATGAAACCCGAACCTGAAACCAAACCATTGTCGCATCCTATCCTGAGTCTTTAGCTTCTGTTTAATAGCGAGCCACAGATGTATAGCATGCCTTGGAATACAATGAGAGAACCAAGGAACATTACACCATTCAACCAAATCAGCCCTTAGCCGCAGTGATTCCCATGCACCCGAACCGAAAAACAACTAAAGTTACCATCCGGTTGCGCCATAATAATCCATCGTCGAGATCGTTTAGAGTAGGAACCGAGAGCGGCTAACAATGGAAATCTAGATACCCAGTCCAACGGCCATCGCCAAACATTAGTTGCAATCAGATCATAAACTGAGTCAGATAAATTAAACCCCGCTCGAGCAATATCTCTAGCAGAATTAAATCACGAATCGGGCTTAACTGACACCATATATCAAACCAAACCGAAGTGTCCTTTCCATTATTGATCTTATGCCAGATAAAGGGACGAACCTTGGGTCTAATGGCAAGAAGCTTGCGCCAGCCCCAGCTAACATCCCCCAAACAAGGGACATCCCAAAAGCTTCTCCCACGGAGTTTATACGAATGGATCCATTGCACCCATAGCGACTCTTTATGTGTCAAAATATTCCAAATGTGAGTAGTCATGAGAGCAATGTTAAAATCCTCCAAACGACGAATACCAAGACCACCTTCTTTCTTTGGATTACAAACAGATTCCCAAGCAACCTTAGCCTTTCCCCTTTTCATTTCTCCTTGACACCAAAGGAAACTCCTCATAAGCTGCTCTAACTCATGGATAATACGAGTAGGAAGGATAAAGACCGATGCCCAATATAAATGCATCAAAGATAAAACAGACCTCACCAACTGAAGCCTACCCGCAAGAGATAAGAATTTGTTACACCAATCATTCACACGACCTTCCAATTTTTCAACAAGCACCTTGCAATCCCTATAAAGAAGTCTTGATGATATAATGGGGACCCCAAGGTACCTGACAGGAGAGAACCTCTGCAAACGGCATAGACTGGAGAATAGCAGCTTTAATAGCATTAGGAACATTACAAAAGAAAGTCAGTACTTTTAGGAATACTTGGGACAAGACCGAAAAGTGCTTGAAATCCTCCAAAGCTCGCGTGATAATGACATTAACGAATCGATGGCCTCTAGCGAACAAGAAGAGGTCATCTCAGAAAACAAAGGTTAATAATTCTATGTTGTTCACACAAATGATGAAACAGAAAATGAACTGCATTCGAAACCTTTTTGTGTAATATAAGAGTTAGCACTTCCATAACCATCGTAAACAAGTATGGAGATAACGGGTCACCTTGTCTAAGGCCCCGCTTACCTTTAAACCAGCCATGAAGATCCCCATTAACACATATGGAATAAGACGTAGATGAGATACATACCATGATCCAGTCAACCATTTTGGAATGAAAACCAAAACCAATCAGAATAGCCTTAAGAAAAGTCCAATCAACCGTATCATATGCCTTCTGAATATCAACCTTAAACACACATCTAGGAGGACCTCTCCCTCAATGATAATTCAAGCATAAGCTCTTTGGTAAGTAATATATTATCAGATATACGACGACCAGGAACAAATGCAGATTGATTAATACTAACCAACTGACCAAGACCCTCTTTAATACGATTAGCAAGGATTTTGCTAATGCATTTATACATGACATTACAGCAAGAAATAGGCCTTTAGTCATTAATCTTAGATGGGGTAGACACTTTAGGAATCAAAGATATAATGGTATGATTAATCTCCTTGAGAAGCTTACCATTAATGAAAAAATCACGAACAGCAGTCATTACCTCAAGACCACAATATCCCATGCTTTCTTAAAGAAAGCCAGTGTAACCATCGGGACCAAGAGCTTTATCATCCCCCATAGAAAATATAGCATCCTTAATCTCCGCATCCGTAACATGTCGAACCATCGAGCCAGCCAATTGATGAGGAAGAACATTAGAGAATATACCGTAATCATCAAATAGAGTACAATTACCTTCCATACCAAGAAACTGTTCATAGTGAGCAACAAAAGCACCAGCAACCTGATTACCCTCATACAAGACATTGTTTGCATCTCTAACCAATTCAATTCGATTACGGGCACATTTGCTTTTAACAATATTGTGAAAATAGGTCGTATTAGAATCACCTGCATGAAGCCATTGAACTTTAGATTTCTGCTTTAAAAACCGTTCTTCATCTAACGTAGCCTCCATATAAGCAAGAAGATAGTGAGCATGATCATCCCGTAAATCTGAATTAGACGGATCTGTATCAATTGCCTTTTGGACCACATCTAACTCCTTCCGAATACTAACCACCCGCTCATGCAGATTACCTTGGCTGTGCAAAAGCTTACGAAAAGGAGATTTCAGCCCCTTTAAGCGTTGAACAACACGATACATAGCACAACCATGAACATTAAGATTCCATCCCGCATTAACCGTATCACTAAACCCATCTTTATGAACCAAGAAGTTAGAGAATTTGAACGGTTTAGGCTTAGGCTTAGTTACCTGGGGAATGAATACGCAGAACACACGGGAGAATGATCAAATGATAAGGTTGAAATATAGCAAACGAACCTGGAAACGAATCAGAAAATTTTAGATTGCCCATCACCCTATCAATTTTCTTCAATGTACCAAAAGAGCCTCTTGGTTTATGATTCAAAGTAAAGTGAAGACCAGTACAATTAATATCCTCAACCTCCATTCTCTGAACACAATCTTTGAATTCACGCATAGCAATGTCAAGAGCATAACTACCACATGAATGATCCTCCAATTTGAGAGCCGCATTAAAATCACCCAACAAAACCCAAGGCCTACTACGCATAAATCCAGCATGGCAAACAAGGTTGGACCAAAGGGCGTACCGATGAACATAATAATTATCGCATACACAAAAGAACAAAAATGTTTTGTTGTCCGCCCGTATATTAACCTGAACATGCATAACCTGATTAGTTTGAGACATAATCATAACATCAACAATATCATCATTTAAACCAAGAATAATACGGGACCCCTTGTCACAAAGACTACCATTTGACGTCTACTTCCACCGACGACAAACATTACGACATGTATCATACACCACCGATGCATCAACATGAGATTCCAAGATAGCACATACACTAAGATTATTATCATTAACCACCTGTTTAACCTCTTTTTGTTTAGGGGAATGGTTCAAACCCCTATATTCCAAGAGGCGATACTAAACATCATGGACATTCAGAACATGAGTGCTTGCCCCCAATTTGTCAAACAAATTACCAGATTCATCATAAATATTTTCAACCTCATCATCATCCGCCAAACCATTAGTCTCATCAACATCATCATAAGTAGCCAAAGAACCAAATGGGTTAGATGTAGATATATTAGGAGCCAGAATTGGATTACTTACCGTAGGTGAAGCATGAGCAGGTTGACTACCCTTATTAGACACATCAGTAGAGTCATTAGATGTAGATTTATTAGGTGAAACAAAATTACCTACGAGATTGGGTGAGGGACCCATACTAGTACTAGCAACTCCTTGAGGAGGTTTGCTAGTAGAAGGAGTATTAACAACTTTGGGTCTATACTGCATATTTTTACCAACTGGAACCCCATTAAACACATTACCACTTTTAGTTTCCTTAGCATTCCTCTCAGCTTTACCCTTTTTCCCCACTAGTTGAAACCCATCATTCCTATCCTCCACAACCGGTTCAGTCACAATTTTCTTTGGACAAGAATCAACAGAGTGGCCAAAAATCAAACAAACATCGCACCTAGGAGGTTTCCACTCATATTCCACCCTAATAGTTTTAGAAGAAAACCCAGGTTGATCCAAATATGGTACCCCAATAGTAATAGATTCCTTAAGGGGAACATGAGAGTCAATTTCAATTAAACAACGGGCAAAACTACTCCTACCCCAAGATTCAACACACATAGAGCTAGTATAAGAATCAAGCATGATAGGCGTACCAATATGTGTTGCAATAATACTAATGCCATCTTCAGAAAATACATGTAACGGAACATCATGAAGTTTAACCCATACCGGAATGCGAGTTAACTCCTCTTTCATCAAACTAGTACTCATGGTCCACTTTTTAAGAATAATAGGACTATTCTTAATCATCCACGGACCTCCTTCAAGAACAGCCTCCAAACCAACCTGAGAGTCAAACTTAAAGAAAAAGAAGCCTTTTGCATTCATCATGATCCGTTTTAAACCATACTTAGCCCAGTTGTTACGTGCAAAATACTCGACCACAGGAAATGCAATACGCTTACTAATGAAGTATCCATACAAGGTGTTATCAAATTTAGAGCTAATATTTTGTACCACCTTAAGGGGAATGGACACGTCAACACCATTAAACATATTATCAACTTTAAGTGCACGAAAGTTAGACTTACCTTTAGCAGGAATAGAATGAGTACCTTGGGTGTGAACATGTTGAGAGCCACTAGCCACTCAAACATAAGTTGATGGCTTCAAAACATCCGACGATTGAACAATAGGGCTCTCCTTATTAGAGGAGTCTTGCGTGACTACACCTTAGAGTTTACCAGCTTGACTACCCACACTAATTCCATCACCTTTAGGCAAACTACCATCATCCAGATTAAGACCGTGACTTCCCGCTATAGAGCTAGTATCCAAAGAGGCCTCGGCAGCACCATTACCACTCTTGTCTTGAGTACCCAATTGATTACCACTTTTAGTTGCTCCAAGAACCTCATCAAGAGTTGGGAAATCAGATTGGGTATATTGACTATTAACAATACCTTCTTCACCCCAAAATAACGAATCATGTTCATCAGGTTGCACGTTAGAATTAGCACTCGAATTAATATTAACCTCACGATAGTTCAAAGGAACATCATGCAACGGATCAGCAGAAGAAGAAACACCAAGAGCTAATGTCGTGCTAACTTCAGATGTGGCAAAGTTAGGGTTACGTAGAATCCTTAGAGGCATTCGTTGTTGAGGCGCAACATTAGTACCAGCTTCATTCCCTTTTAATCTTTTCATACGAGCATCCAAAGCTTCCAAATCAACGCTAGCATTACCACTCTTTTCCATAATGCAATCAAAAAATAGCAGCGAACCAAGAAAATCCAGAAAAATAAATAACGAACCCTAAAAACCCTAAAATAACGATTAACAAATAGAACCAGGAAATCCACGTCAATCTTCCAATACGAAAGTCATAGTGCAACTAAGACATGAATTTAAGCACAAGAGATCTAACCAGAATCGTCCATATTGAGTACAATAATATTAAAATAACGAATCGTATTGCCGGTATATCATGCACCAATAAAACAACGAAGAAACAAATGAAATCGACCAAAGAAAGCGAATTCAATTATTAAAACAACAAGATACGCACGTGAATGGGACCCTTGAGGAAGAATAATCAAACCGACCAATAAAGATTAAAGGTTTGAGATCGTAGATCGTAGATCGTTTTTTTTAGGGTAATTTTTAAAACAAAGATTCTTTTAAGAAGATAAAGAACTAACTATCGCCAAAAACTCAACATCTCTAATTATTAATTCACAGATATGGGGTGAAACAATCTTGTGGGAACAAAAAGCCATAAGTACCTTCGATGGGCTCTAAAGAGAACCAACTACTCCACGCTTAGCATCTAAACTCATAAGTAACTCTATCATTCCTCGATCTCCGCAAATTTGAAATCCCAAATAATGAGATCCGCGGATGCTTAGCCGATAATTTTAATTATCTATGGTTAAGGGAACAAGCTAGGGCTCAACACGCCCGGTCAAGTCAGAATTCTATTCCTACTCTCACCAGCGGAAATTCAACAAGGTGTCAAAACATATATTAACTTAGCGAATGCTTAGTCAAATAATCTCAAGTCTCGCATTTTTAAAGTCACTTATTAGAAACTAGCAAATTCTTGTTTAAGCTTCGCATATTTAAAATCACTTAGGGAGACTTGCAAATTGTTGACCTTTTGAGCTAGAATCGCATTTTATAGCCTCTTGTCTAAGCAATTAGCAAATACTTTTTCATGAAAACGCATATTTAAAGTAACTTCTAAGAAACTCGCAAAGACTTTTCAATCATAAAACTAGCAAAAGCTTACAAAATTTTTTAAATTTTCACATTTTTTGCACAATATTTTCATTTTCTAAGGAAAAACGGGGTTGCGAGAGTATATGACAAAAAATAAGCAAGTGCGATCAAATCAAATCGAAGATTACCCACCCCAAACTAGAACGAAACATTGTCCTCAATGTTTAAAGGCAAGGGTAATAACGAAAATCTAAAAGCCGTTTATTAAGTATGCTAAAAGATAAACGTTAGTCGATAAGATTTCGGATGTCGGATTTCCATTAGAAACGATCATGAAACTCGAGTGGAGAAAATGCAAACTTCAAGCACGAGAGTCTTCATATCGAGAAAATCCTAAACACAACATCACAAACAACCACACGAGACATCGAAGAGGCTAACCCCTTCACGTCACTTATTAGAAAATAGAAAGAAGATAGAGATAAGCATGGGGTGCCTCCCACGAAGCGCTACTGTTTTTGGTCACCGAGTCGCTAGCTTGACTCGATCCCCGAATTCAGTTTTCCTTAGGGAAAGTTTGGAGATCTGGGACAACCATAGACGCGATGTCCCCTCCAAAATAATGCTTAACACGATGACCATTCACCTTGAAATTTGGGCCATCGGGCTGAGAAAGCCTTTAAAGTTCCATACGGGAAAACCTGAGCAACAGTGAATGGTCCTGACCAAAGGGTTTTGAGTTTGCCCGAGAATATCTTCAATCGAGAATTAAAGAGGAGGACTTGATCACCAGCGTTGAACACGCGGTTTTTGATTTTAGCATCATGAATCCTCTTAGTCTTCTCTTTGTAAATCAAAGAATTCTCGTAAGCCTGATCCCTAAGTTCATTTAATTCATTCAATTGAACTTTCCGGTGATCACCCGCGTCTTAAGGTCAAAGTTCACATGTTTCAAGGCCCACTATGCCTTATGCTCGAGCTCGATGGGCAAGTGACAAGCTTTTCCATACACCAATTTAAATAGGGTGCACCCGATGGGTGTCTTGTATGCTGTGCGGAAAGCCCAGAATGCATCATCTAACTTATCGGCCCATGAAGCTCGATTTTCTCCTACGGTTCTCTCTAATATCCTTTTCAAACCACGATTGGAATACGCGGTAGAAAGACGGTGAGTAACCCCATATTTTGCCATAACCTTAGCAAACTGTTCATTACAAAAATGGGTACCGCGATCACTGATGATAGCACGAGGTGCTCCGAATCGGGAAAACAAGTTCTTAAGAAACTTAACAACCACTCGGGCGTCATTGGTGGGTAGCGCCTTCGCTTCAACCCATTTAGACAAGTAGTCGACGGCCACGAGGATGTACTTATTACCCTTAGATGATGGAAATGGCCCCATAAAATCGATGCCCCAAACGTCGAAAATCTCGCAGACTTGAATAGCATTTTGCGGCATTTCGTCTTTTTGCGAAATCTTCCCTTGACGTTGGCATGAATCACAAGACTTAACCAAATCATGGGCGTCTCGATATATGGTCGGCCAATAAAACCCGAAATCAAAAACCTTCTTAGCGGTGTAGCTTGCACCATGATGGCCACCAGTGGGTCCGTTATGGCAAGCATTAAGAATATCAAGGGCCTCTTGGCCATGAACACACCGCCGGATTAGTTGATCCGCACAAATCTTAAACAAGTCGGGTTCGTCCCAGAAATAATGCTTAACATCTTTAAAGAACTTTTTCTTTTGTTGAGACGACATCCCTTTAACAATGAAGTTACCCGCATAGTAATTTGCAAAGTCGGCAAACCATGGGGTATTAGAGTCTTTCTTATCAATCATTCCAAGTGTCTCAAGAGGAAATGTTTCCGTGATCTCCTTGTTCTGGAGCACACTTTGTTGGGGATTCTCAAGTCTAGAAAGGTGATCGGCAGCAAGGTTCTCTGCTCCTTTTTTTGTCAAGAATAGTAACATCAAATTCTTGAAGGAGGAGAACCCACCGAAGTAATCGTGGCTTAGCATCTTGCTTTGCCAAAAGATACTTGAGGGCAGAATGGTCGGTATACACTATGGTCATCGACAAGACAAGGTAAGGCCTAAATTTCTCGAAAGCATAAACGACGGCCAGCAATTCCTTTTCTGTAGTCGTGTAATTGTGTTGGGCCTCAGACAATGTCTTACTCGCATAGTGTATGTGTTGAAAATGTTTCGACTTACGTTGCCCCAAAACTGCCCCAATTGCATAATCACTTGCATCACACATAAGCTCAAAGGGCAAATCCCAGTCGGGGGCAACTAAGATCGGTGCCTCAGTTAATTTCTTTTTAAGAATATTAAACGCTTCAACACATTCATCGGTGAAGATAAACGGAGCATCCTTATCGAGGAAATGGGTCAGAGGGCGGGCTATCTTAGAGAAATCTTGGATGAAACGATGATAGAAACCGGCATGACCCAAAAAACTCCGAATACCTTTGACGGTAGTGGGATGACGGAGTTTAGCTATGACTTCGCCTTTAGCTCGGTCGACTTCAATCCCAGATTTTGAAATCCTATGGCCGAGGACAATGCCCTCTCGAACCATGAAATGGCACTTCTCCCAATTCAAGACCAAATTGGTGTCTTCACACCGTTTAAGCATGTGGTCTAGATGAGAAAGGCAAGACGTGAAAGAATCTCCATAAACCGAAAAATCATCCATAAAACTTCCATTGTTTTCTCGATCATGTCGTGAAAAATAGCCATCATGCACCTTTGGAATGTACTGGGAGCATTGCATAAGCCAAATGGCATTCGTTGGTAAGCAAACGTTCCATAAGGGCACGTGAAAGTCGTTTTCTCTTGATCATGTGGGTCGATCGGAATTTGGAAGTAACCGGAAAAACCATCGAGAAAGCAATAG
Source organism: Chrysanthemum makinoi (assembly GCA_910596185.1). Taxonomy (NCBI): domain Eukaryota; kingdom Viridiplantae; phylum Streptophyta; class Magnoliopsida; order Asterales; family Asteraceae; genus Chrysanthemum; species Chrysanthemum makinoi. The sequence continues at coordinate 310,365,938 of OU343224.1, forward strand.
AACTCATTCCCCGCTAGACGTTTGAGCATTTGATCCATAAAAGAAAGTGGGAAATGGTCTTTCCTTGTAGCATCATTCAACTTTCGGTAATCAATGCACACCCTCCATCCGGTGACGAGGCGTGTGGAAATCAATTCATTATTTTCATTGGCAACGCCGGTCATCCCTTCCTTTTTTGGGACACAATGAACAGGGCTAACCCATGAGCTATCGGAAATTGGATAAATAATTCCAGCGTCAAGGAGTTTAAGAACTTCCTTTTTGATAACTTCATGAATCTTTGGGTTAACCCTACGTTGTTGTTGTATGACGGGTTTGCAATCATCTTCCATTAAAATCTTGTGGGTACAAAAACGAGGGTTTATGCCCTTGATGTCGAAAATTTGCCAAGCGATGGCACTCTTATGTTTCCGAAGGACATCCAAAAGTGCGGTTTTCTCCTCATCTTTCAAGTTTTTAGCATTGATGACGGGAAACTTGTTCGATTCTTCAAGAAAAGCGTATTCAAGATGAGGAGGTAAATCCTTGAGCTCGGGCTCCGGAGGATTTTCATTAGACGTTTGTACTTCTTTGATTTCTTCAATCGTGATTTCTTTCGGAGGGAGTGACGGTGATGGATCTTCATTCAACAATTGCTCAAGATAAAGGATATCTCCCTCTGAATCATAAACATCATCATCAATTCCCGGTGGAATCAATTCATCAATAGCAAGAAACTCATCGATCTCTTCTAAAAAGAAGTCACCTCCCTCAAACGGAGTGAGAGAGGGGGAAGAGTCGGAAATTATAGGTTCAAAAGATGGTTCAACATTTTTAGAAGGAACGGTGGGATTTCCACCCATAAAATCAAGAAGCTTTTGAGCATACTCCTTCGTGGCAATATCGAGAACGTCGATCCGATTAATAGAAGCATCATCATAGTTGGAGGAGTATCTCAAAGGATGGTTAATGTTAAGCGAGACGGTTTCCTTATTAGATCGTAAGGTGATTTCTCCTTCATAAACGTCAATCATCGCACGGCCCGTTCTTAAGAAAGGTCTCCTGAGAATAAGAGGTACTCGGGAGTCAGCATCAAAGTCAACGACAACGAAGTCGGCGGGGAAAATGAAGTGGTCCTACTTTCACATACACGTCCTCAGCGATTCCTTTCGGAATAGAGGTTGAACGGTCAGCGAGTTCAAGAGTCATCTTAGTAGGAGTGAGATCCGGAAGAGAAAGCTTTTTATAAATCGAAAGGGGCATCAAGTTAATGCTCGTGCCAAGATCGGCCAAGGCGGAACATTTCACTATTCCCGGGAACTCACAAAGGATAAGAAATTTGCCGGGGTCTCCTAACTTTTTGGGAAGTTTCTTAAGGAGCACCGCCGAGCAATTCTCATTCAACGTTGTTTTGGCTATCTCAGCCAACTTTTCCTTATTACTCACTAAACTTTTGATCATAACAGAAAATTTCGGCATGAGGAGTAAAGCGTCTGTGAAACTGATGTTAAAATTAAAGGATTGAACGATTTCAACAAATTTCTCCATTTGGTTTTCGATTTTGTCACGAAGCTTTTGATCATGAAGTCTGGAAGGATTAGGAAGTGAAGGCTTAAAAGTAGTCTTCGGAACATCGGGTTCCGGAATTGGAATCTGAGCGACCAGAGGGGGGACTGGTGCGGGTTGTACATAGTCATTAAAAACCTCGGTTTCTCGTTCTACCTCCCTCACTAGCGGAGTAGGAAACGAGGGTCCATCATAAGCCTTACCACTCCGTGTAGTTATAGCTTTCAACTCACCCTTCGGGTTGGGAACGGTGTCACTTGGAAGAGATCCCGAACTCGAGGGTTGACTTATCTTACATAAAACAGCGTTTAACATGTTCTCAAGTTTATTCTGCGAAGCATCCATCTTGTTGTTCTGAAGTCGAATCTCATTCCTAAACTCATTGCTTTGTCTAGTCAACGAAGATTGAAACTCGTTTCTCAAATTTGAAATCTGGGTTTGCATGGTTTGGATGGTAGCATTATTGTGTTGAACGTAATTCGTGAATTCATTAGAAGGCAAAGGCATAGCTTGATAGCTTGAAGCTTGATATCCTTGATTGTAATTGACCCCTTGGGTCGGGTATTAATTTGGTGGGGCTTTGAATTGGTTTTGAACATTTGGTCCACAAACTTGATTCTGATTAAAACGAGTTTGATTGTTCGATTGAGAAAAACCCGGAGGTCCCATTTGATTACTAACACGAGGATTCGTTTCAACTTGAGGACGGTATTGGTTACCTCCGGTTACGGCATTAGCTTCGAAAGGATTTCCATCGGTGGCAGTACAATTGTAGTAAGCATGCGGCCCACCACAAGTAGTACAAGTCAATTCCACCACTATGACTTACGCGGGTGGAGGAGAATTAATCTTAGCAGCCTTAATCTTAACCAAAGCCTGAATCATATCTGTAAGCTTATCAATCTTAGCATCGGTGCTAGACGTATTTTCGAAAGACGAGGACGACGGTGAAGCACTCACTCGGGCAAAGAACCGATTTGCTACGTGAGGTGCGAACTTTGGATTTGTTCTCAATAATCGACAAGGCATCTCTCGTTGATCGGGTCAACATTGAGAGAGTCTTGATCATTTTCATTCAAACCGTTATAAAACGTATCAAGTTGGTGCAACTCAGAAGAACCATGATGGGGAGATTGTCTAAGTAAATCCTTAAGACGGTCCCATGCCTCACTAAATGATTCATCAAATCTTTGTGTGAATTTTGTTATTTCATTTTTCAAGTTTGTTGTTTTAGACGGTGGGAAGAATTTGTTTACGAATTTTGAAACTAAATTCTCCCATGTGGTGATCAATCGACGGGGGGTTGTTTTTCGAGCCAAATCCGGGCTGCCCCCTCGAGTGAAAACGGGAAGAGTAGTAGCTTCATAGCCTCTTCCGATACGTTACGGTACTTGATCATGGACGTGAGCTTGTTAAATCGTCGGATATGAGAGTGAGGATCGTCCCTCTCAAATCCATAAAATTGGCTCAACGAAACCAAGTTAATCAATCCGTGTTTAAGCTCAAAGTTATCGGCAACGATTGTTGGGACGACGATAGCTTCTCCGTAACCCTCGGTGGGTGCTTGGGGTTGCTCTAGCATGGATCGGTTATCTTCCGCCTTTTCGACGATGGGCAGAATCCGATTAGTTCGAATCTTGGGTTCGACTAATTGAGCACGTCTATTTCGCCTTCTCGAAATTGTAGCGGTTTCACGTAGTGGTCTGTAGTTATTAGAACGAGTGTGCAGGCACTTTAAAAACCAAGGCAATTAAAACGAACGATATTCGAAAACAACAGTGAACTTAAACCAATAATCCCAAGTGAATTGATCACTTCTATAAGACAAACGCACAAAGGAGCGGAGAAGCTATTAGGTCAGCGCGAAGCTTATTAAAAACCCGCCTCTTTTTAGCCGCAATTTAATGTCATGCCGTCCTTATACCCTCACACAGTTTGTTTATCCGATAGAAATAAATCGACTCACAAGCGACACAAAGGCAAGTTTTTGATCTTTAGTTCGGGAACTTACTAATGATAACACCTCAAGTTGAGAGATGTTATATAATTGATGTATTCTTTTTTAGCTTAAAAACAAAAAGGAAAATCTTTTTGTATTTTTAATATGATATATATATATATATATATATATATATATACACAAAAGAAAAAAGAAAATATTTTTCACTTTTTTATTTGATTTTTATAAAAATAATAACTTCACGAAGGAAGGATCTCGAGTCACTAATCGTCAAACCTTTAACGATATTGTCGCGACACAACCTCCCCGGCAGCGGCGCCAAAATTTGATTCGTGTAGGTTTAAAGTGGTGTGTATGGAGAATATATACAATATCAATATCAAAAATAAACACAAGGATCGATTTAAAATCCTCTTAGGAAAAAGGATAGTGAATCAAATCCCGTGAGTGATAAGTGATATCGGATTAGGAAATCCGAGTCGTGTCCCAACAAGGTGTGAATAGACAAGGTCAATTATGGTTTGTTATTAAAATGCTCGATGTTTTGGATTTTGATTTTTATCTAAACTACGGGAAATGGGAAGCATAAAAGGGAATTAAATCTACGGTAAACCGAATTACGCAAAATTAAACTAATACGATTTAAATGAAACGCGAATAAAATGCAACTACGTCTAAACTAACTCCTAAATGTGATCTAAAATTATTTTTAAACTAAAAATGCAATTTAAAAGATAACTAAGATTTAAAACTAATTTTTAGGAGTTTTCTAGAATTTATTTGAATTAAAAACTAATTTTTAGTTTCTAAAATAGATCTAATTAACTAAACATTATGAAAACAAATGGGGAAATTATGAAACTATTTTTTTAAAAATCTAAAATAACTAAAAAGACCTTTGAAAATTGGATTTGTATTTTTCTGAATTAAATTCTAATTTCTATGATTTAAAAAACTATTTAAACTAATTAAATTGCTAAAAAAATACTATTTCAACTAGGAAAAATAGGGAAAAATAATTTTTTGGCTTTTTATATTTTTCTTAATCTAGGAAAAATGAAAAATTATTTTTTGGAACCTTTTATGAATTATTTGTATTAAAAACTAATTAAAAAGTATTAAAAACTAATTAAAAATGGGAAAAATAGTAAACAGTGCAGGAAAATTATGAAAGATTCAGGGAACATCTAAAATATTACTCTGATTCTAGGAAAATTAAGAAAACCTAGTCTAGTGTGCTGTAATTAAGAGCTGTAGTGAAACTGCTTATAAATAAGCACTCCCAAATAATCAACTAGCTTCTACAGTGCACCAAAAACTCACAGAACCTTGTTTATGCTTAAATTACCTGTATTCAACCAATTTCAGATACTATATACTACTAGAATGCAAGCTATAAAGATTTGATGTTAAATCTTAATTAAGCTAACACAGCCCTAACCTATCTACTTGCAGCTTATGCACAAGCTTATCTAATAAGCTGATGGGAAATCCAGAACTTAGGACCTCTAGTTCACCAACCAAAGAACTCATAAACCAATTTTAAGCCAATTACAAGCTTTATTGAAGCTTGTATAGCTTCTGCAATAACCCTGTTTGACCACAAAAGAAATGTACAGGGCGCTTTCAGAATCTGAGACCAACTTTTAGCACTTGAAAAGCCCTTTTAGAAATTATGTAAAAATATTCTAAAAATATCTTGAGCTAAACCACCGATTAGAGAAGCTAAAACCAAAGTTTCACTTATTTTGGACTAGAAATGAAACTTATAAAATTCCATAAAAAACTTGACTTAGAAACTTATTTTGCAATTTTGACTTTTTGAAACAAATGAGAGTTTTGACAATTTTGAGTTTTGAATCAACTTTTCTGATTGATTTTGATATTTTATGGTAAAATGAAACTAGATCAAGCTGTATTAACTACTACTATACCTAAATGCTAAGTATAATGAATTAAAACCAACTGATCATGCACTTAAACACTACACAATCCTTTATCTCAGATAATCAACCTGATCCAAACACTCTTAATACTACTGATGCACAATATTTCTAACCAAATTACAAAACCAAGCTTACTTAATCCTCAAATCAGATTCTAACACTTATAAAAGAACTAATTGATGCAGGAATGAAGATCAAAATAGCCTCAAACACTATTATCCAAAGTATGACAGATTCAACAGTACTATGTATGCAAATATGAAAAATGAGACAAAACAAATTCTAATCTAACAAAATAAGCTACTAGAGATCTAATTAAGCTATAATAACAGTAATAAGCTAATTCTAATCAGATTAATACTAATTAAGCCAATAAATGCAAGTTTAAGCTAAAAAATGGAATTACACTTACTTAAACCTCAGCTAAACAGAGGTTACCAATTAAATGGCAGCTACAAGCTCTAGCTTATTCTAGGAATAAGCTAGTACAATCCATATGGCCCCATCCATGGCAGGCCACTTCCAAAAGCTTTCCACAACTAATTGCAAAGGTATTTTAACTATTTTTGTACTGATTTTGATTGTAGAACTGAGTAGTGAACTGAATTAAGAACTCAGAAAGCTATAATTAGATTTAGGCCTTGTTTCTTTTTTTGTGTGGAATAAGTGGATTGTGGGTCTCTTTCTCTTAATGCATCTTAATGGGGAGTTGATGATTTTATTTGCCTTTGTGATATAGAATATTTAACAAAATAATATATTAAAATATTACTTGGACCCACTTGCTTTAGCATTAAGAGAATTTAACATCAAAAAGAAACACCCCCTAAGTAAGCTTAAACAAACAGAAACAAGGCTTAAAGAAACTCTTAAACAGATTTGAACATGATTTTTTTATTTTTTTAGTATTTTTCCAAAATTTTTTTTGTGATTTTTGATTTAAGAATAAGATAAGCTGAATTATATTAGTTAATAGCTAAATAGATCAAAACAGAAACAATTAAGCTTATAAAATGATGAAAACAACAAATTAAGAGCTTTAGAGATTTTGGCACTAAAAAGGAAATTTCATTAATAATAATAAGCTGAGTACAATTTGAAATCAGAACATGAATGAAAAGATAAAAACAGAATTAAAAACTACAATTACTACTCAAAATCTACACACCTACAAGTATAAGGGTCCTATTTATAGGCAGCTTCAGCTGAAGAAGGATCTGGAAACTTGAATTTTGTGCTTTCTCTGAGTCGTTTATCACCATTAGATCAAATCCCAGCATCATCTAATCATTTTCAACCCTTGGATCGTGTGCACATGTCCCATCAACCAATCATAGGCAAGGAAAATGCACGGATTGCCAACCTGGCATTCCGTGTCAGTGTGTGTGTCAGTAGAAAGTACTAAATTACCCTTTAATTGTACTAGTTTAGCTCAATTGTGTTGGAGGTGTTTTAGGGTTTATGTGTGTAGCTGGGTAAAATGATTTTGGGGAATAGTTTTAGGCGCGAAGGTTTTTTTATTATTTTATTGAGTTTGACCGGTAATTAAATGAATTGACCGGGTGTAGATGGGAAACGGGTAAGGGTTTGGTGTGGTAAACCGGGTAAGGATTTGGGCTGGTTGGGCTTTGGGTTTAGTTGGGCCAAGGTATAGTAGTAATGGTTTAGGACTTTAAATGGATCCATGTAGTGTTTTAGGGACTAAGAGTGACAAGTCTGATTTTTAAGGGACCAATCATGTAATTCTGAAAATGTAATCCAAGGTCCAATCTTGTTACTTTCAAATAAACCAAGGACTGAATTTGCTAATTTTGAATCTCAAGGGTATATTCTGCCATTTGCTGAAAGTTGAGGGACTGATTCTGCCATTTCTTTAAACTTGCATAAATCTTACATAAATCATCCTCTCATCATAGAAATCTTCACAAATGCTCAATTATGACCTTCCGGCTCAGCTTTAGCACTCTTTCTCTCTCGTGCTCGGGTTTTTGTCTGTTTTGGCTTTTATTTGCGTGTTTTGTCATATCCGTACCTGCACATGCATAAACTCAAGAAACAAAAAATATTAGGAATAAACGTCTCTTTCTTGGTTATTTTGGGTCTATTTTGGTAAAGAAATGGTATGTGTTTTTGCACATACCACCTGCTTGGGTAAACAAACTACTTCCCACACAACCTTAGACTTACCTCTCTTAGCATCACCATAACACCATAAAAACCCTCTCATAAGCTGCTCAAGGTCATGCACAATACTAGACGGAAGAATAAATATAGAAACCCAATAAATATGCATAGACGACAAAACTGCCTGAATAAGCTGTAACCGAACTGCAAAGGACAACAATTTGTTGCGCGAGTCCTTGATACGATTAGATAACCTCTCCACTAATTCCTTGCAATCCATAAAAATCAACAGCGCGGTAACCAAAGGGACACCAAGGTACTTAATAGGCAAAACCCCTTCTGCAAAAAGAAGAATCTGAAGAATAGAAATTTTAACATTATTAAGAACATTACAAAAATAAGCCGTGCTTTTGGACAGACTGGGAGTAAGACCAAAAGCATGCTTAAATTCTTCCAACGCCTCCATAATAATCCCGACCGAATTCGCATCCCCATGAGCGAACAAAAACAAATCATCAGCAAAGCCAAGATTAATAATATGTAATTGAGAGCATTTGTGATGATAACTAAATAACCCATAATCACTAACCCTACGCTTGAGCATAAGCGTTAACACCTCCATAACCAGTGTAAACAAATTAGGAGACAACGGATCCCCTTGCTTAAGCCCCCGCTTACCCTCAAAATAACCATGCAAAATACCATTCACACTAATTTAAAAAGAGGTGGTAGACACACATTCCATAATCCAATGCACCATACGCGAGTGAAACCCGAAGCTGAGCAGAGAATTACGCAAAAACTGCTAATCAACAGTATCATACGCTTTCTGGATATCCACTTTGAAAGCACATCTAGCAGGACCACGATCAAGGTGATAATTATTCATGAGCTCCTGAGTAAGCAAAATATTATCCGAAATCCTTCTACCAGGAACAAACGAAGATTGGTTCGACCCAACCAAAATAGTAAGACTATCTTTGATACGGTTGGCAATAATCTTACTAATACACTTAAACAACACATTACAACAAGATATAGGCCTAAAATCAGTAATCTGAGTAGGAGAATTAACTTTAGGCAGGAGGCCAATAATAGTATGGTTAACCTCTTTCAAAAGCTTACTATTAACGAAGAATTCCTGAACCGCCCTAATAACATCATCAGCAATAATATCCCACGCACCCTTGAAGAAAGCAGCAGAAAAACCATCTGGACCAGGAGATTTATCATCCCCCATAGAAAAGATAGCATCTCTAACCTCTTGAGGAGTAACATCACGAACCATATACAAAGCAACATGAGGATCGAGAGTGGAAGAGAACAGGCTACTAGCATAAAACAGAATAGTTAACCCCTCTTGACCAAGAAACGAAGTAAAATGACTAACAAAAGCATTAGGAACTTGATCATCCACGAATATAACTCCATTACCATCACAAATAGAATTAATCCGACTCCTCGCTTTCCTACTTCTAATCACCTTATGGAAATAAGCAGAATTCGAATCCCTCACCCGAAGCCAATCGACTTTAGCCTTTTGCTTAAAAAGTGTTCCTCCGTAAGAATAGCTTCGTTATAAGTATTAAGATAACAAGCTTCTTCCTCACGAATATCAACATTGAACGGGTCAAAGTCAAGAGCACGTTGCACCGCATCCAATTCATGGCGAAGTTTCACAACTTTTTCATGAATATTACCCTCATTAAATAGCAATCTCTAGAGAGGCTTCTTAAGAGATTTCAGCTTACTCACCACTTGAAACATGTGAAAACCACTAACAGGCTTACACCAATACTCCTGAACCTGTAATTTAAACCGAGGATTCTGCACAAGGGTATTATAAAATTTAAAAGGCCTAGGTTTAAAATTAAATGAAGTAGGAATATTAAGAATAGAAGGAGAATGATCAGAAATATAGCATGAGCACCAACAAATGAATCCATAAAACCTAGATTGGCCATAATGCTGTCAATCTTCTTCAAAGTACCATCCAAACCTCTAGGTTTTTGATTCCATGTAAATTGCAGCCCGGTCCGATTAATATCGGACACCTCGATCTCATCAACACACTCCTTAAATTCCCTCATAGCTATATCAATAACCGAGGACCCCTCGACCTTATCTTCCAAGTTCAAAGCCGAGTTAAAATCTCCAAGAATACACCATGGGCGAAAATGAACAACCCGCTTGTGAGCACCAAGATTATCCCAAAGAGGTCTCCTATGCGTGTTGATTCTCGGGAAAGAAACCAATTATAGTATTTGTAGTATTGGGTAACTCAAAACTGAAATTGTATTTTTCTGACTTTTTCTCTATTTATTATGAAATTAAAACTGAATAAAACTAATTAAATTCCTAGAAAATACTATTTTAACTAAGAAAAAACTGGAAAATTACTTTTTCTGACTTTTTGATTTTTCTAAACCTAAGAAAATTATTTTTGGATTTTTATGAACCTTTTCTAATTTATTTCAATTAAAAGCTAATTAAAAATGCTAAAAGCTGAATTTAAATGCAGAAAAATAGTAAATGGACATGGAAAATGATGAAAAACTACAGAAAAGTCTAAAATGTAATTATGAATCTAGAAAAATTATGAAAAATAACTTGTGAATGCAGGATAAGCTATTTGGCTACTAACTGATATGAAAAGCAATTGGAAAAATAAGCTAAAGAGTACCAATAAGCTATATAAAGCTATAATAAACTAAGATAAGCATAAGCCAACTACATTACACCTACTGCAACAGAAAAAAACCAAATAAGCACACACTAGAAGCCATTAAGCACTTGACAAAATCCTACTAGTTATAAGCCAAACAGTCCTGATGGGCTGTTTAGTGTGGCAAATTAAACAAGGTAATCAATCTAGCAAATCCAAACAAAACTCAAATCCTATAAGTTCGTAGGACATACTATTCAATAAGCCAAATATCAGATCACAAGCTCTAGTAACAAGCTTAAAATTAACTTGTGAAAATGGACCAATGGGACAAGTTGGTCTTGGTGCAGGGCAAAAACCAACTGAAAGAGAACCTAAAATAAGCTAGGGGAGAAGCTATAAGGACTTTCCTAGGGCAAAACAAGTTAAACTAACACTAATACTACCTAAAGCATCAAAGTTCAATCTATAAAAACATCAAATCCGCTTAAAATCGGCTCTAAATAAGCTGATAAAGGCCTACTGCAACAGATATAAAAAGTCAGGTTAGAGGGCTATTTGTAGCTCAAATAAGCACTAAAAAAACTTCTTAATGGCTACCAAAGGGAAAGCAGAACAATCTACATACTGATAACTAACTAAGGCATCTAAAACCAAACAACTAAAGCATCAGAATAAGCTAAAACACATGAATGAATATGCTGAGATTGGGACAAAGAACAATGCTGCAGGGGAGATCAGTTCCAAACCTCCAACTTGGAGGCAAGGGCAACATATTCAAATCAATTTTCTGATTTTTTTTATTTTGTGAAGAGTGAAATCAGCTTATGAAAATACTATTTTTAAATTTTAATAATTTTTATCACAACTGAAAATGATCAAAACTGCATGGGAAAAAATTGGAAAAAGCACATTTGAAAGATAAAACGGTTTTGAAGAAACAAGTGAAATAACGTAAACAGAACTTGGAACTTTAAAATTTTGACTGAATAAGTTCTAAAACAAGAAGTAAAACTGACCTAAACCAAATTTAGCACATCTACACTACTTGAATTCTGAAATTTTAACTAAACCAAACACTCCTTAGAAACACTAATTTGCAATTAAACTTTGAAAAGTAACCAAACTAACTTTAATTCACCCTAACTAGCATTAAACTTGACTAATGAACAAATTGAAATCAGAATTTAGCCTAAAAACTCAGTTGACTTTTGAATGTTGACTATTTTTTTTACTTTTTAGAGAGTTTGCGAAAAACTGAATTTGAGAACAAGTAACCACAAGAATAAGCTCTTATGAGCTTAAACAAGCTTATAAGAGCTTATTCTAACACAAATTGAAAGATGATGAAGCAATTGAGATATTATGGAATATTGAGAAAAACAATCAAAGCTAACTTTTCATTTATAAACTGAAATTACAATGTTTGAATTAAAAAATTACACTAATAAAAACAGTAAATGACAAGAATTAAAATGGCCAAAGCTTTCTAATTACATGAAAACTGGAAGAGTCTTCAATTGTGAATGAGGAGCTATTTATAAGCTGAGCTCAGAAGCCTTGGGTTGATCTCAGAAGGTCCTAGATGCTTAATCTCTGCCATTGATCTCATCTTGCATCACCAAACCATTTCTCATCCTTTGGATCAAACATATGAGGTGTCTTGGCCAATGAGAGAGCTCCATCTTGCCACCCTGGCATTCTTCTGGCTTGTCAGCATGGATAGATTCTAGAACTAAGAAGGGAGGGGTAGAGATGGGATTTCATGGCTTGAAGATGATTGTGCAGTGGTTTTTAGTTTGAGAGGGAAGGTTATCCAGGGGAATTTATTATTTGGATAAGTTTGATTGAGGGTGAGGATTATAAAAGGGTACGAGTCATGGGTATAGTGAGTATTGACCAGGTATTTCTTGGGTTGACCATGGGAATAAAGGGTTGAGTTGGGTAATATTGGATAAATGTGTACCGGGTAAGATATGGGTAAAAGGATTATTTTTGGTTGGGCTTTTAGGACCAAGGTGAATGGGGTATGTAGTGTTTTTATTATTTGGACTTTGGTATTTGGATCGGTTAAGAAAACAAGGACCATTCATGTTATATTTGCAAATTTAGGACCAATGGAGCAAATTTAGAAATGGTGAAGGTAAAAATGATAAATTTGGTAAATGAGGGGTTGATTGTGTAATTTGGCCAAAGTGAAGGGTATGATGTGAAAATTCCCAAACATGATCCATAACTTCGTATTTTGCACTTTTGAGCATCCAAACATCGTCCCTGATTTTCACAAGTTCCCAAACTAAGCGTAAAATCGAAATCATTGTTAAATATGATTTTAGATGCTAACACTACCCATGGAAGTTACTTGTGTAACTACCTCTTGCTCCGATTTTCCTATTTCCTCTATTTATTTTATTTTTGGTGAGAAATGAATTTCTTCAAGTTTTCTCGTTTCGATAAGTTTTATTCTGATAAAGATATGAAGCTAAGACGCTAATTAGTTTTCCATCTTCCCTCGAAAACCGTTGCATACAAGAATGAGGTCCACATCAAGGTCTTAATTTAACACAATTTAGGGAGATATTCTTTTTATTACGACCAAAACAACTCATCTACGAGTCCAGAGACAAAAGCTTTTATTTAGATATCTCCCGGAGTCAAAGTTTGGCTTAACACTTATTTCAAAGACATTTACATTTTTGCAATTTAGGCCCTCGGTCTTTTCAACCACTAATTCAACGGGATTACCGTTTTATCAGAAGTCTTATTATGACTTTATAATTTTCCTCCACCTTTTTGAAGTCCATGACAACGGGGGTACCGTCAGACATAGAAAACTTTTATGGCTTTGGATTTTTTCACTTTAATACATTTGGGCTTTATTTCATGTTAATTTTTATGTCGAACTCCGAATCCTACGGTTTTTATACCGCAACACTGACAGTACCTCGATGTGTACCCAACTCTCATGGGCAAGGATTCTCTAAAGAAGATAAAGAACTAACTATAGTCAAAAACCAAACATCTTTAATTTTGTGGGAGCAAAAAGCCACAAGTACCTTCGATGAGCTCTAAAGAAAACCAACTACTCCAGGCTTAGCATCTAAACTCATAAGTAACTCTATAATTCCTCGATCTCCGCAAATTTAAAATCTCAAATAATGAGATCCGCGGATGCTTAGCCGATAATTAAATTATCTATGGTTAAGGGAAAAACCTAGGGCTCAACACGCCCGGTCAAGTCAGAATTCTATTCCTACTCTCACCAGCGGAAAGTCAACAAGGTGTCAAAACATATATTAACTTAGCTAATGCTTTGTCAAATAATCTCAAATCTCGCATTTTTAAAGTCACTTATTAGAAACTAGCAAATCTTTTCAAAGCTTCGCATATTTAAAATCACTTAGGGAAGCTTGCAAATTCTTGGCCTTGTGAGCTAGAATTGCATTTTATAGCCTCTTGTCTAAGCAAGGAAAAAGCTCGCTTTAATGAAGAAGGCAGGAGAGGAAGTTAACTAGCTATCTCCCTAGCAAAGACTTTTTCAAGAAAACGCATATTTAAAGTAACTTCTAAGAAACTCGAAAAGACTTTTTCAATCATAAAACTAGCAAAATCTAACAAAATTTTTTAAATTTTCTCATTTTTGCACAATTTTTTTCATTTTTTAAGGAAAAACGGGGTTGCGAGAGTACACGGCAAAAAAAAAGTAAGTGCGGTCAAATCAAATCGAAGATTACCCACCCCAGACTAAAACGAAACATTTTTCTCAATGTTTAAAGGCAAGGGTATCAACGAAAATCTAAAAGCCGTTTATTAAGTATGCTTAAAGATAAACGTTAGTCGATAAGATTTCGGATATCGAATTTCCATTAGCATCGATCATGAAACTCGAGTGGACAAACTTCGAGCACGAGAGTCTTCATATCGATAAATCCTGGACAAAAACATCACAAACAACCAAACACGAGAAATCGAAGAGTCTAACCCCTTCACGTTACTTATTAGAGAAAATAGAAAGAAGATAGAAACGCTTGTTTTGTTATCGAGTCATTAGCTTGACCCGCCCCGAATTCATTTGTCCTTGGGGAAGCAAGTGGAAAAGATAATCTCCATCGGACTTTCATTCAAGAGGTTTGGATAAACATTGAAACATTAGAACGTTCCACTCCGATGAGATACCCACGGTTTTTAAAAAGAAAAGCGGTGATACAAGGGTTAAATATTGTATCCTCACTCCCGAAAGAGTGAAGAAGAGGAGAAATCACATTATATGGAAGAAATGGAATAAAGATTTTTATAACAATTAGGATCCATTCTTCATCTTCAAAATAAAATTTCATATAATCTTTAATTTGAATTTGATCATTTAAGCTCATTTGGTGATTTTCAACAAAAATATCAGAAGGAAGAGGTGGGGTGATGTCATCAATAAGGGAACTCTTTTGAGAGAGCTGCTCTTCCCCCAAACTAAAATCTTCCTCAAGATCAAAATAGACACGATCATATTCTGGAGGAGATATGAAATGAGAGAGTTCACCGGAGAACTCCTCGAGATAATCATCATTAATCTTTCGTGGCGGCTTATTTATCGGATCTTCATTCAACAAACTTTCAATCTCTTTTAAATCGGCTTCAAAATCAAAGTCATCGTCCTCATTTCCCGGTGGAAGAGGATCGATGCGAGCTAGTTCATCAGCGAACTCCTCGAGAAGTAAATCAACAGACGAATCCTTGAGCTCGGGCTCCGGAGGATTTCCATTAGACGACTCTACTTCTTTAATTTCTTCAATCGAGATAAATAAAGGTGGGATTTGTGCGGTACTTTGTAAGCTATGAACTTGCACCTTTTCCATTATGGTCTCCGTGTCAGACTCATCACTTTCCTCGTCAAAGATTTGATTGTCAAAATTGAGAGCATATTCAGAATCAAATTCAAACAAAGGATTTGTGAAGGTCATTTTGAAAGTTTCTGAAATCGAATCAAAAGGTGTCTCAGATACCCTTGGGATTGGAACAAGGTCATCAATATTCTCACGAGGAGTGCATTCGACTTCATTATCCCCCATTGACAAGGTATCCGAATGTTCCTTAATAAGCGGATCGATCTTTAAGTTCTCTTCTTCAAACGGTTCATCACCATCACTCTCGTCAGAATCTAAATAGTAAAAGGTGGGTGGATGACTCGGTCTTTGTTGACTGATATAGCTTTCTTGCTTGCCAAAGACGTCAATTTGTGCACTCATAACGAAAATTTTCTCGGAATAATGATCACTCAACATAGTGGTAGAATCGTAAGGAATGTCAGCATCCCACGGATAATGATGTTGCGTCATATTCTCGATTAAATCGTAAGCTTCTTAAGGAGTCTTCCGCATAAGATTTCCACCAGCTGCCAACATGATTTTGTCTCGATCAATCGTAGTGATACCATGATAAAAGGTTAGGATTTGATCAAGAAGCAAAATTCGATGATCGGGACATTTCTGCAATAACATTTTGAATCTTTCCCAAGCTTCAAATATGGATTCCTCTGGTAATTGCTGGAAATTAAGAATTTCTTCCTCAGCTGCATTGTTTTAGAATATGGAAAGTATTTTGAAAGAAACTTGCGAAACATCTCTTCCCAAGTATGAATTGAATGTTTTTCAAGGTTATAAAACCAAGTTTTAGCTTCGTGGGATAAAGAGAAGGGGAAGAGATTCAATCGGATGTCATCTTGAGAAACGCCACGTTGCTTCATGGATTGAGTGATAGATAAAAACTTGTTCAAGTGCTCGTTTGCATTTTCGCCGTTAAATCCATGAAATTGGCAATGTTGTCGGAGAAGACGAACCATATGATTTTTCAATCTAAAACTAGTTCCCGGAACGGATATCGGAACGATCGGTCCTCCTTGATCGATAAGCGATGGATGATAGAAATCCTCCATGGTCCGAGGATCATGGGGATCGAACGGTGAAAAATCGAGCATTGTGGAGAATTAAACAATTTAGAGGGTCAAGAGATAAGAATTAAACATTCAGAGTATAACGAAGAATATTTTTGAGATTTTAAAAATAGAAAACATAAAAGGAAAATAAATTTTGAAAAGGAAAATATTTTTGGGTTTTTAAAGGTAGAAAACATAAAAGGAAAATAAATTTTGAAAAGCAAAATCTTTTTGGGTTTTTATATTTAAGAAAACTTTGAAAACATAATATTTTTGGTAACCGTCCCATCAACTGGTGCTCGGTAGATCTCTAAAGTACTTGCAGTGTGGCGGGAGAGAAGAGTGGATCTCTCTTCAGTCTGCAATTTAATGTCAAGACTTCCTTATACCCCGTGTATAGGTTGTACTCTAAAGGTGAGCCGACATAACAATTGACGTTTCTATTTCTTTTGTTGGTTTTTTTAATTTTTATGGTTTTTTAAACACTTTAGGAAAAGTGTTTTGGTTTTTTAAGATGTTTTTGGGTTTTTGAAAAAGATATATTTACAAAAACAACGATAACTTCTCGGGGAAGGATCTTCAAAAACACGCGAATCGAGACGGAATCGAAAACTCACTACATGCCCTCCCTGGCAGCGGCGCCAAAAATTGATTCTCGGGAAAGAAACCAATTATAGTATTTTTAGTATTGGGTAACTCAAATGTATTAGATTTGAATCCCTGGATCGTTCCTAGCGAGGGATAAATGGAATTAACAACTCACGTCGCGTTATTCGGGTTTTGAATGGTTAAAAAGTGATTTTTGATGATTTCTAAACTACGGGGCAAGGAATAGTAAAGGGAAGCAATTAGAACTACTAAATCTATGGTGCAAACAAGTAATTATAACTAAATATGCAATTTAAAACTAAAAACGCAAATAACGTAATTACTAAAACGTAAATTAAAATGCAAACTAAACTATTCTAACCTCTAAAAGTGATATAATATTTTTCTACAGCTAAAATTTTGATTTAAAAATTTTCTAAAATTTAAAACTAATTTTTATGATTTTTCTTGAATTTATTTTAATTAAAAACTAATTTTGAACTTTTAAAATAGATTTAAAATGCTAAAAATTATGAGAAAATTACAAAAATATTTTTCAAAAATCTAAAAAATTAATTTTCAAAAATGAAATTGTATTTTTCTGACTTTTTCTCTATTTATTATGAAATTAAAACTGAATAAAATTAATTAAATTCGTAGAAAATACTATTTTAACTAAGAAAAATATGAAAAATTACTTTTTCAGACTTCTTGATTTTTCTAAACCTAAGAAAATTAGTTTTGCATTTTTATAAACCTTTTCTAATTTATTTCAATTAAAAGCTAATTAAAAATGCTAAAAATTGAATTTAAATGCAGAAAAATAGTAAATGGACATGGAAAATTATGAAAAATTACAGAAAAGTCTAAAATGCAATTATGAATCTAGAAAAATTATGAAAAACAAATTGTGAATGCAAAATAAGCTATTTGGCTACTAACTGATATGAAAAGCAATTAGAAAAATAAGCTAAAGAGTACCAATAGGCTATAAAAAGTTATAATAAGCTAAGATAAGCATAAGCCAACTATATTACACCTACTGCAACAGAAAACAACCAAATAAGCACACACTATAAGCCATTAAGCACTTGACAAAATCCTACTAGCTATAAGCCAAACAGTCCTGATGGGCTGTTTAGTGTGGCAAATTAAACAAGGCAATCAATCTAGCAAATCCAAACAAAACTCAAATCCTATAAGTTCATAGGACATGCTATTCAATAAGCCAAATATCAGATCACAAGCTCTAGTAACAAGCTAAAAATTAACTTGTGAAAATGGACTAATAGGACAAGTTGGTCTTGGTGCAGGGCAAAAACCAGCTGAAAGAGAACCTAAAATAAGCTAGGGGAGAAGCTATAAGGACTTTCCTAGGGCAAAACAAGTTAAACTAACACTAATACTACCTAAAGCATCAAAGGTCAATCTATAAAAACATCAATTCAGCTTAAAATCAGCTCTAAATAAGCTGATAAAGGCCTACTTCAACAGATATAAAAAGTCAGGTGAGAGGGCTATTTGCAGCTGAAATAAGCACTAAAAAAACTTCTTAATGGCTACCGAAGGGAAAGCAGAACAATCTACATACTGATAACTAATTAAGGCATCTAAAACCAAACAACTTGGAGGCAAGGGCAACATACACAAATCAATTTTCTGATTTTTTTTCTTTTGTGAAGAGTGAAACCAGCTTATGAAATCACTATTTTTAAATTTTAATAATTTTTATCACAACTGAAAATGATCAAAACTACATGGGAAAAAATTGGAAAAAGCACATTTGAAAGATAAAACAGTTTTGAAGAAACAAGTGAAATACCGTAAACAGAACTTAGAACTTTTAAATTTTGACTGAATAAGTTCTAAAACCAGAAGTAAAACTGAACTAAACCAAATTTATCACATCTACACTATTTGAACTCTGAAATTTTAACTAAACCAAACACTCCTTAGAAACACTAATTTGCAATTAAACTTTGAAAAGTAACCAAACTAACTTTAATTCACCCTAACTAGCATTAAACTTGACTAATGAACAAATTGAAATAAGAATTTAGCCTAAAAACTCAGTTGACTTTTGAATGTTGACTATTTTTTTACTTTTTAGAGAATTTGCTAAAAACTGAATTTGAGAACAAGTAACCACAGGAATAAGCTCTTATGAGCTTAAACAAGCTTATAAGAGCTTATTCTAACACAAATTGAAAGCTAATGAAGCAATTGAGATATTATGGAAAATTGAGAAAAACAATCAAAACTAACTTTTCATTTATAAACTGAAATTACAACGTTTGAATTAAAAAATTACATTAATAAAAACAGTAAATGACAAGAATGAAAATGGCCAAAGCTTTCTAATTACATGAAAAATGGACGAGTCTTCAATTGTGAATGAGGAGCTATTTTTACGCTGAGCTCAGAAGCCTTGGGTTGATCTCAGAAGGTCCTAGATGCTTAATCTCTGCCATTGATCTCATCTTGCATCACCAAACCATTTCTCATCCCTTGGATCAAACATATGAGGTGTCTTGGCCAATGAGAGAGCTCTATCTTGCCACCCTGGCATTCTTCTGTCTTGTCAGCATGGATAGATTCTAGTACTAAGTAGGGAGGGGCAGAGATGAGATTTCGTGGCTTGAAGATGATTGAGCAGTGGTTTTTAGTTTTGGAGGGAAGGTTATCCTGGGTAATTTATTATTTGTTTAAGTTTGACTGAGGGTGAGGATTATAAAAGGGAACGGGTCATGGGTATAGTGAGTATTGACCGGGTATTTCTTGGGTTGACCATGGGAATAAAGGGTTGAGTTGGGTAATATTGGATAAATGGGTACCGGGTAAGATATGGATAAAAGGATTATTTCTGTTTGGGCTTTTAGGACCAAGGTGAATGGGGTATGTAGTGTTTTTATTATTTGGACTTTGGTATTTGGATTGGTTATGAAAACAAGGACCATTCATGTTATGTTTGCAAATCTAGGACCAATGGAGCAAATTTAGAAATTGTAAAGGTAAAAAATGGTAAATTTGGTAAATGAGGGGTTGATTGTGTAATTTGGTCAAAGTGAAGGCTATGATGTGAAAATTCCCAAATATGATCCATAACTTCGTATTTTGCACTTTTGAGCATCCAAACCCCATAAAATAGCATCCTGGCGTCGGCTTTTGCACTCTTCTCTCTCTCGTGCTCAGTTTTCTTTGGTTTTGGTTTTCTTTTGTCTGTTTTATCATATCCGTACCTGCACATGCATAAACTCAAGAAACCAACTAATATTAGGCATAAACGGCTCTTTTCTAGTTATTTTGGGTCTATTTTGGTAAAGATATGGTATGTGTTTTAGCACATACCACGTGTACATGTTATGAGCATAAACAAAAGAACAAAAAAGCTCCTTTTTATCCTACTTAAACAGATTCCAACCTAAAATGATACGATACCCTTTATCACACAAATTACCATTAGATGTCTAATCCCACCTACGAAAAACCTTAGCACATAAAACCTGAAGACGAGAGTTAGAAATCCAATATAGCACAAATAGAAAGCTTATTCTCACCGAGAACCTGACGAACCTCCTTTTGTTTTGGGGATTGGTTCATTACCTTTATATTCCAAGAGGCAATACTATACATGAGGAACGTCTATAGAGGAAGTGCTTGCTTCTTTAATATTAATCGGTTTGGTGCTCAGATTATCATACATGGTCATAACCTCATCAACTTCACTATCACTATCCAAAGTGGACTTTCCCATATCCTTTACCATCCCATAAGAAATATTACCTGTCTCAAAAGTATGATCCTCGCCACTAAGAGCCGCAAAAGAGTTCTTTAATGAGACAAAGTTAGTGTCATCATTAATATACGCATTAGAAATACTAGGCTGATATGGACTCGAACCAACATTACCTTGAGAACTAACATTACCATCTTGAGAACTCACATATGAAGAAGCAATATTAACACCACTCGCACCCTTATTACCATCCTTGACCATATTATTATGAGAGCTACCTTTGTTACCTTCGTTGACCAGATTTTTAGGAGCAACATGAGGCATATTCGAATGAGAGGTAAGACCAGGTTTAGGTCCCAATGAATTATCACTAGAAAGACCAGGTTTAGGACCAAATGAATTACCACTAGAAGTAGAAGGCCCCCTTCTTTCACCGACGCCTTAAGCTACCGTCGATAATGGAACGCAACCTTTGGCTTATGAAGACGACGACCATCAATGTGCTTTTCCCGACCAACTTGTTTACCTTTACCCTTACGCTTGTTAACTTCCACAAAACCGTCATCATTAATAACTTGTATGACATTAGTCACGATGTTTTTAGGACAAGCCTCATCCTTATGATCATAAATCTTACAAGTATCACACCTTGGTGGCTTCCGTTCATATTCAACATCAAACCGTTCCAAAGAATGCCCTTTTCCATTAGGAAACGGGATTGCCACCACCAAGGAATCCAATAGCGCATTAAGAGAAGATACTTCCACTAGAGCACGGGCATAAGAATTTCTACCCCACGACTTAAGGCACATAGTACTTGTGTAAGAATCCAACATTATAGGACGTCCAAGTTGTGTAGTAATCAAACTCAATCCAATCTCCGAATAAGCCATAATTGGTACATTATGTAACTTAACCCATACTGGAACCGATGTTATTTAATCCTTTTTAAGCTTGGAGTAGGAGTCCAAATGTTCAAATTGATAGGAACTAGACGAATTAACCACGGACCAGATTCTAAGACTTGTTCCATACCTTCCTTAGTAGCGAATTGGAAAAGGAAAAATCCATTTTTCAACATTACCCGTTCCAAACCAAATTTTGCCCAAGTATTCTTCACATAATTTTCTACTATAGGAAACGCGAGTCTCTTCCCTATAAAATAACCATAAAGCGTATGATTACCTAGATGAAACCTCATCTACTGCTTGTAGAGGAATCGTAACATGCGCCCTATCAACACACTTCTCATTACGCATTTCCACAATGTTCACAGCCTTAGGAGCACTACGAGACTTAAACATAGCAGCAATGACGTTTTGTGACCCTAATTTAGAACACTTTTAGAATAGGCAGTAGTATGGTTGTGATTAGGTGCTAGTGTCAATCCACATGGTGTATTAGAAGTAGCACCAGGAATCCCATCCAAATTAGTTACACATGCATTATTATTGCTTGCAATCCCAATATTAGGCTCGACTTGAACATTAAGAGTAGGGCCATTGTTATTCTCATTCAAATTACTCGTAGTTGCAACATCAGAATTCTCATTCAAATTATTCTCATTAACAGTATGTTCTAATGTAGTTGAAACATCAGAATTAACATTAACCACTTGCGAAGACAAGACCTCAGAATCCATACCTTTGTTGCCAATGGGATTAACGTTAGAGGGAGGAAAATTGCGATGAGCTTTTTTCAATATCGATTTGAGAATAGGAGCATCCCCTAATAAACCAGACCCCTTGACACCAATAGTGGCATTATCAGATCCCTTATTACCCTTGTTGTCCAAGGATTTTGATGAATCCATAACCAGAATTAGCGAGCGATAAAGAAACCCTAAAAAAAGCGTTACCGGAAAATAGCAGCAGCACGCACAAGGACAACCAAGAAACGAAACCCTAAGATGGTTTAGTTACACCATAATTATCAGAACTCTCACATGATTAATATACTTATGACAATTAAATCTTATGAGAAGAAAACAAGGTAAGAAGCGATTAACCGAAACCCTAAAAGACCAACGAAACCCTAACTAACATAATCGGCATCCAAATAAAAAACCAACTAAACGGAATTAATACACAGATTAATCCAATAAAGTTGAAGTGTTATAAGGGATTAGATTACTTAGTAGCAGGAGAATCAAATGGAGAAGAATGATGCATGGAATCGCCAAAGGAATTTAGCCTTTTTTTTTTCTTTTTTTTTGCCGCTAAACCTAAGATATTATTCCAATTACCATTGTTCCTTTTTATGTTCTTATCAAAATTCCGATAAACAATGGTAGAAACCTGAGGTTTGTCATTTTTGACAAAAGTGGTAGGAATTCCTTTGTGAGATTCCTCCCTAGAAATGATCACAAAAGCATCCTTCACTTTAGGAAGGATTTCCCTATTCAAAAGTCTAATGGGCTGATAAATGTCATCAAGACCCATTAGGAACTGCATAAGTTTCAAAAGTTCACAATGATCAATCAATTCAGTCATAGCCTCACAAGTATAAACTGGAAGTATAGTAAGAATGTCAAACTCCCTCCACAGGGAGTTCAACTTATGATAATATTCAGGAACATGCAATCCACCTTGTTTAAATGTATTAATTTTTTTGTAACAAGTTAAACACCACTGGACCATCTATTCTATCATATGTATCCTTAAATTCTCTCCAAACAGTAGCAACATTATTAGAAAAACACATGACCTAAATAAACATCTCGAGACAAAGAACTCAGAATCCAATACAAAACCACAACATAACACCCATCCCACTGAGCAAGGAAATGAGGAATAACAACATAATCACTTCTAAGACAAGTAATATCAAGAAAACCCATTTTGTTTTTAATTTGAGTAGCATATTTCATATCACTGGCCCATATCCAAGAACAACAACAAATAATAGAAAACCAACACCTCAAAACAACTGAAATTGAAAATTCACACCCAACAGTCAACAAGTGCCCATCAGAGTGAACTGAGACTGGAAAGAGCAGGTTTATGTACCAATCAATGTTGGCAGGTCAAGGAGTTAAACAGCTCGTTTGCACCCACTCTACTAAAATATTGTTCTCTCAAAGTAGAAAGATCACTTACAATGCTATCTTCACACAAGAGAGTAAAACTACACAAGAGAGTAAAAGTCAAACTTAACTTTATAAATTTTATTTTTACTTAAAACTATGTTTTGCCATCAACAAAAAAGAAGAAATTGTTAATACAAATAAGCCGTAAAAACGTTTATTTATATTTTACAATCTTTCTATGTTTTGTCGATAACAATTGTAAAGTCATTTTAAGAGGAAAATAAAATACATAAGTTTTTTAAGCCAATAGTTTCTAACTCCCTACACTAATCATACATTAACCTTATATATTTTACCAAATAGTCTAGGTTGATACATAAATACATTAAGCATAAATTATGTATAAAATCGTTACTTACACAAAAGTAACCACACAATTCTTTTTATAGAAAGACCAAACATTTCTTTAATTATACAAGTAACATTTATTATTTACCCTTTTAAATAAAACTATGGTAAAACTAAATCAAAATAACTTTAATTCCTCACATTTCATATCTTTGGAAGATTTGTAAGATCACACAAGATCTTAAGAGATTTTTTAAACCAAAATCCGGATTTAATTCATCAGGGAGACGGATCTCTTGGATTACACTGGCCGGATTCCTCTTGAAAGGGATCCGCCAGATCGAGGTGAACAGTAACCAAATTGCCTATAAATAGCAAAATAATTCTCACTATTTCTTCACCCCTCTTGATACATTCTCTCTAACATTCTTATAGTTGTATATAACCTTTGATCTCAGATCAAAATCACTTTTACATTTCTTTTGGTGATCATCTTTTCGAAGAACATATTACCAAACTTTGCATACAAGACGATCAAGTCACAAGTTTGCTTGTTCCGAGTCAGCATAACCATTTCAAGATCATTAAATTGATTCTTGAACATCACCCATTGTAAATATATACATCATTCTCATAAAAGTGTAGATAGTGTTTAGGTTGGTTCTATCGTTGTTAGAACTCGGTATTTAGCTTTGTACCGGAGAAGGTGAAAGTGACGTTAGGTGAGGTTCTAACTTAAACTAGAACTTGATATTTAGCTTTGTACCAAATAAAGTGTAAGCGACGTTGTGAGGCTTCTCTGCCGGATAAGGAGATTGTGGACATAGTGTTTCGAACTCTCAAGTTAGGTACTCGGGAGTGGAGTAGAGCAAGAAAGGTGATCTTGTAGTCGAACCACTATAAATACTGTGTCACGATTCTATCTCTCTTTACTTTACTTTCCATATCAAATTTTTCTTTATCATTCATATACTCGCACTATCAATATTTGTATATCAAAAGGTTTTCACATATACTTAATCTAATTATTTCGAAACTGAGTTTTAATCGGTAAAACTATTCAAACTCCTCTTCTAGTTTTCCATAACACACTTACAAACCCAAAACCTAACAAACTAATACTATCTATCAAGATAAAGATGATCTTAGTATAAAACATAAAATGATTACAAAACTAACATACTAAGATTAGAATATCCTCAATATAACGAAGAGAGAAACTCAGATGTGTGTGTGAGACGTATAAAAGAATGAGTGAAGAAACCCTAGCTGATTTATGTTTTTTATAAAGACAAGTTACACTTTAGTCGCCGCCTGTGTTGCAAAAATCGGCCTAGGCGGCCGATTAATCGGCGATTAATCGCTAGGCGGGAATTAACCGCCATGATTTTCGCTAATCAGCCTTATTAATCGGTTTGGTCAAAAATCGGTCAACATACCGATTAATCGGATAAAAATCGGTCAAATCGGGCATAAATCGGCCAAATCGGACAAAAATAGGATAAATCGGCCAGCTCGGTTATGGATTGAAATCGGCCAAATCAGGGATAAATCGGCCAAATCGGAGATAAATCGGCCAAATTGGAACAAATCGGCCAAATCAGGCATATAGTTTCAAAGCTTTTTAACTTTATATATAAAAAAATCCAATCCGATTAATCCACGCCTAACCGATTAATCGATAAGCGGTACCCGGCCGCCACGCTACCGCCTAGCGATTTTTGCAACCTTGGTCGCCGCACAATCACAACGCTCATAAAACAAACACAAAGTTATGTGTTAGTAAATAAAGCTTAAAACATTTACATATTAAACCCTCAAGTTTCGTTTGTTTGTTAAATGATGTTATATTTTTAACATGGTTCCCTAGAAGAGTCTACAAAAACATCAAAATGTGTAAACAATAAACGCTGACATCAATAAAAGAAAATTTAATTTATACTAATTTTATAACTTTTGACCGGCCTATTTTGTTGTAAAAGTCACTTATCCTTGTTTTACTACTCATATATGTGATATAACAAGTTCATTACTGAAAGTAGCATGAACTATATTAATTTCATTTTGAAAAATTTAAAACCAAAATCAAACATGAAATTATCAAAAAATATAAAACACGTAAATAATACTTTTAAAAAGATTTTATGAACATCTTTATTCAGATAAACTAGGACATCTTTCGGCGAAAGACTAAAAACGTAAAGTAGAAGTTGGAGGTTTGGTTTTGTTAAATTATAAATTACACCTTAACATGACTTGTCCTTAGAATAAACTGAAACGACGATTCTTGTTAAATTAGGTTATGCGGTATAAACATTTTACCATAAGTCATTCATGTTTAGTAAAAATTTTGTATTTTATATCATCCAAAACTCGTGTAAAGCTTAGAATCAATATATTGTAAATACCAACGAAATAAAAACATTTTACCATCGAAATCAACTAGAATAAGTATGCAAATTGAGGCTAATGGTTCAGTGGTATAAAATAATCCTGACTTAGCCTACTCCCACCTCCCACTTCATGGTCACACCATCTTTCTCTCTTTTTTTTACATTCTTTCATTTTTCACTTCCAACCATTTACACCACTTCACCTTTCAACTCATTTTTTTATTTATTAAACTACCCATTTTTATATAAACATACCCCATCAAGTATCTCACACACACAAATAAATTTAAACATTTAAGAGGCCCGCCATGCACAATTACGTATGTAGTGAGTGCCTCACCAAACGAGAGCTTTGGATCTTGCCGGCGTGAACCAAAACCGGCCCAATGGCTTTGCCGTGTTAATTGTTGCTTGCCAGCCTGTGCACTGGGAGTAGTATTAAGGTCATGTGTCCAATTTGAAAATTAAAAATGTACATTTAAGGTTTCTTTTTATTTATTAATCTTTTTTTTATTGGGCAAATCAAATTTGTTGTATGATCTTTAGGTTACGAGTGTTGGTTTGTGGGAGTTATAAACACACGTAAACGACTAGAAGTGTGTGAGCCGATGGGGGCACACACGATAAACACGAGTATACGTGATGAACGTATTTGATACTTGAATTACATACCCGTATTATGCATGACTTGACCCGATCATTGATTCGATCCATGAGCTGATGTTTGACATATACATGGGACGAATGGATTTTTGCCTTGGGCTTTGACAACTCCACTGATCGGGCAGTAAGGTGGGATTTGGGTTTGCTTGGGCTTGAACTTGTTGACCAAGGCAAAGGTTTGTTTGTTTCTGCTATATAATCAAATGTGACCTACACCTAATGGGGTCCCCGAACATGCAACATACGAATATCTAATATCCCTAAACCAATCAAAAGATTCCCACTAATACTCCCAGTCGACTTTCACATCAAGTCAATTAGGATTTATTGGTTTTGAATCAAGTTCTAATCTTGCATCATTCTTGATCCAAGTGTGTTAGAATTTGATAATTGTTTCTTGTTCCTGTATTCTATTTGAATAAGCAGCAGCAAGTTGTGTGGTTTTTCTCCTGGTCATGGTTTAATTCTCGGAAAAAAGCACAAGGGTGATATCGGGTATGTTTATCCGATATCGGGTAAAGAAGCATTGTAGCTTCTTGGTTCTTTTCTTGTTCTTGGACAGCAGATCAGTGAGCAAGAAAGAGACATGTTCTTGGAGGGTTTTCTTGTTCATATTATATTCAAGTAGTTCACTTGTTGAATGGGTTTTAATACGTTCTCGACTAGCTTATTTATCGAACGTATACGGTCTTCGTGTTGTGTGTGATACTCTTCGAGGTATCTAATTTAGATACTTAAATGTTTCGTAGTGTTTCTTGTTCCGTTACTAGAGTTCAATTGCCAAGCAAGGTTAGCCTTCTTTATTCCCTTTTAATTAATTAATAATGTATTAATTATGTGTTTATTATTTACGTGTTAACATAATTGTATCAACTAGATCCATTATCCGCTGCGTACTCGTAGAGGTTACTGGTTAACTAGATCTAAAATCCCAACATTGGTTTCAGAGCCAGGTTGTTTTTGCGATTATGGGTTACACGTTTCTGAATTAATAAACATGTTTTAAAAGGGCTGCATGAAACCTAGTTTAGTTATTTTGTTTTATTTTAATTTTGACAACTACATGCAATACTTGTCAATTTTAATAAATAATAACTAGTCACACACAAATTAAAATTATATTGATAATTAGAATTAATTTGTTAATTAGAATTTAATTTACATGTGAATTATAATTACCTTGATAATTAAAATTAAATTGTTAATTAAGAATTACATGTTAAATTATAATTACTGGCTAATTGGAATTAAAAGTTAATTTGTATTTATTAATTGTTAATTAGAATTATTGTGATAATTAGAATTACATATTGATTAAATACATATATTGCGTAATTACTTGTTAATTAAGATTTCCATGCTTTTATGTGTTTTTCCGGCCACAAGACCCACTCAATTGCTTTGTTAAGTGATGTATGGGGCGATCTAGGAACTGCATCCTAGTGACGGTCTTATGGCTCTCCGTTTGGGGAAGACTCGCAAGAGGACTCGGAACAATATGTGGTTATTTATATTAATGTTTATGCTTGTATGTTTGTGATTCCTATATGTGCATTATTACTTGCTTTGACACCTAATTGTATGCAATATGGAATAATACATATTGTAACCATAACATTAATATTGGTCTTTATTTACACGCCAAAATACCATGCTCATTGTGACCTGCTATTTGATTCGTGGAAAATTATTTTTGTAAAATAAAGTGACCTAATATATGAAACACGTTTTCAAGAATTTAAAAACTAGACGCTATGGACACTTGAGATGTACGGCTCACCCACTAGAACAAACTAGAAAGGGGGTTTAAAGAAGTGAGCACAGTCTCACTGAAAGGATGTCTAAGGTTTTGCTTCAGCGCTTACCTGGTCCTCTGCCTCCCTGTGCGTTCGATTGGAGCTACCGTGAACCATGATGATCACTACAGTGTCATTACCAAAGTTTTTAAAATTAGTGTTACAAAGTTGTTTTGCATGCTTCTTTGTACACGACTTTTACCACATTTATATGTGCATACCTATTTGTTAATATTAAGTCTATGCCACCCAACTATCAACACGTGCACTTGGATTGACTTCTCTGGTCAGACCTAAGGGCCTTTCCAATCCATGGTAATTATTTCTCACTGGTCCGACCTCTGGTTATTTTTACACGTTCATACTTGGTCGACTTATATCGAGTTAACCTGGTCAAACCTCGGACCCGAGGCATAAGATGAGAACTAAACATTCTTTTGACATTATTACTTGATACTAATGCCTTAAACAGTCTCATAAATCTAAGAGTTGCATTATGCAATTAACGCTCGTCGCTTACCTCTTGTCCTATTTTTTTACACACTCGTCAGACCTATGGTAATTAAGTGGGGTTGCAAGATGGATCTTAGTCTTAATTAGTAATTAATTGGGTAGTTAATTCTTTTAAGAATGTAATTATCGAAAATACTAGATTTGAACTTTTTATGTTCTGATTAATTGTGTTATTGCAACATAATTCGTAAACAAAGTTGTTTTTCTTTGAAAGACAAACTAAGTCTCTTTTCCTAGTAAGAAGAGTGAGACTTATACCTCTCTTTTCTCCTTAGTTGACAAACTAAGATAGGATTCCAAAATTGATAAACTTGTTTATGATCTTTCATTACCCTTTCGTGGTCTAGAGTTAATTGAAAGATAGAATATTTTGTGTAACTGGAAACATTGTGTTTAGAGCTACCAAAATAAATAACATCCTGTACTTGTCACGATGTATGAGTTTAAACCGCAAAGAGTAAAGGAATTACTAGGATATTCGTTAGGTAATCTTCTTGGACTCTTGTTTATTCCTAAAGTGCTAAATACCCTTGGGGCCTTGTAGACGATAAAGGAGGAATTGCATGCTAAAGATTCAAGTTAATTGAATGAAAGAATGGCTAGTCCATTGTCTACATAAGTAGAACTTCATATACTCTGCTCAATACCTAAGTACATGCTACTCGTAGGCAATTGAAGAGAATAGAAAAGTATATAAAACTGCTATATGCTTTCTACTGGAAATGTAACACTTACAATGTTGACAAATCCAGTGGGAGCAGTTGCATTTTATTACTGAAATATCATTCATGTAATGTTGTCAATTTCAGTGGGAGCTACGGGATTTATTTCTTGTTAGTCACCCATATCATTTTAAACTAGCTTTGAAATAATCCATTACTTTCCGAATATGAACAACCATTGCTTAAAGGAAAATTGCATTTTATTTTATAAGATAACACGTTGTCTTCCTGTTGTCGCTTCCTGAGATGTTATCTATAGAATAATAATCCACAATTCCTTATTACAGGTTATGGTTCTAAACTACTTATGGTATATATGACATTATCATATCGTTTGAACAATCAATCACGTGTTGTTTGTTTTCATAATATGATGTTGAACTTTTCACAAGTGGGAGAAATCTCAAAGTGTGTGCAAGGAACAACAATATTATTGGTATCTCTTGACCGCAAGGTAATGGAAACTAATAATTCTACTAGGACTTAAACACGTTAGATGTTTAATGCCCTACTACATGTAAATAAGAATTCTACTAGGACTTAAACAGATGAGATGTTTATTGCCCTACTACATTCTAATAATGATTCTACTAGGATGTGAACACGCTAGATGTTTGTTGCCCTACTACATTCAAATGTCATAATATAGTGTAAAGATACTTCAACATTTGACTACATGTTTTAGTCAACATAATTATGGTTATATGATAAAGATCATAATTCTGAAGTATAAAATTAACTTGAAATTACTATAGAACTCAATAGTTTGCGTTCATGATTACTTTTGTTAGTATAATTACGCTTACATGTTAAGACATAATTATGAAGTCCTTGAATTAGTCAATGACTTATAACATAAAGTATATATAGTAAATGTGTTATGTCTTATAGTTAACACATAAACATGAGGCTTTGAATTATTCAAAGACTTATAATGTATTATTGAAATGTTATGTTTTCTTGTTAACACATGAACATATAATCCTTGAACAGTTCTGTCTTCTTGCGAACACGTGAACATAAGGTTCTTGTATTGTTCAATGAATATACATTATTGCATGCACTTGGTTCGTAAATACTTTATATGCAATTTGGCTTGACCCAATTGACAAGTATTTGGTCCAAAGAGAATTAAGTTATCTATGGAATTCTGATATAGTTTCACAATTCTAATAATTCTTAGGATACCACTTCATCATGGTATGTCTGATGTGTTGGATCAAACCTTATTTATAAAGTTTGATTCCTGATAGTTTTAATTGCTCTACCTCCAAAAACATATCAAGGTTAGAAATTGCGTGTGTCGTGGATACACTCAATAGAGTTCAAACCTAGAAGGTATTCAAGACAATTTATAACTGAAAACCCTAATTCATTAGGGATTTGAGGTTTTACCACTCAAACCAATTGAATCATAAACCCTTTAGGATTTTTGATTTTTCTATACTTCCTAGCTTGAAGATTGTAGTTTTGATGTTCTTCCTAGTTTGACGAAACACAAAACTGTTGCTAGAACTTTCGGTTAAAGAGTGATACTAAATTAGAGTTTTTCTATAAACCCTAATTTAAGTTGTTGGAAGGAATTCCATTATGTCTTGCTTTAAGTTCTGAATTTGTTTAAATCTTATGAAGCATTTTATTAACAAATCTTGTGATGAGAACTTAAAATGTATTTTATGGTTCTCCATAAGGAACAATTTATTGTTACTTAAATACTTAGTATTTAGAGAATTGTCTCTACTAAGAAAAGTAAGTGGGAGTATATACATATCTCAAAGTTTTTGAGAACAAAATACTTAAACCTTCTAAAATGCACTTATTAATGTTATACTAAGGTTAAACATGAAAATGTTGACCGAAGTATAATGATTACTCTCATTCATAAATCCGCAAGGATGCCTCATCACTTGAAGTGATATATTTTATTATCAATGCTGAGGGATATAAGTTAGGAGATTATTGTAAATCAGCTAACTACTAAAATACATTATCACATCTTGAATCTGATAAATATTTTAAAACTATGAATGACAAGATGCAGTCCTTAAAAGGCAAATCAAGTTTTGTGATTGATTGTTATTTCGCCTAACAGTTAACCTATGAGGTTGGAATGAGTTTCTTTTGAAGAAAGACCCACAAGGACGAAAGTTGTATACATATTAATGCATGGCATTTTATAAGAAGTTTTTAATCATACTTAAGCAATTGACTATGATTACATTTTCTTATATAATACACGCGTTAATTATATAAAGATATTTAATTGTCATACATGTGATTTGTATGTTGAATATGACAATTAGATGTTATAACTCTTTCTTTATGATTACCTTTAGCGAGGACGGTGTGTAATCAAAAGAGTTATGAATCTATATAATCGTTATGTAGTATTCAATATTTATGCAATCCAAGTTTGGATTGAATCGTGCATCTAAGAGCTGAGATCTTGAATTTAATTACAATATGATTTTGATTGAATTAAGATATCTCTTGAGTACATCTGGCATTGAGTGGGAGCATTGTGTTTTTCCTTAAAATTTACATGTTGAAGATATCATTCTATTTAAGCTAGATATTGATCCTTAAGCTTGGAATGCAACTTCACTTGGAATTTAGGGAATAAATCAAACAACCTTGAAATAGATGTTTATATGGAATAAACAAATGCGAAAAATTAAGTCTGACACAAAGGCAATATATCATTCGAGCAAGTCTTAAATGATATATTCACTTGGAGTAATTTATTACATGGATGAAAACCTTATGTTGTTTTAACTAAGGATTCATCATATATATATATATTATATTGTGTATAAGACTAGTTGTTGCTTTTGTATAAGAACAAAATGAGCTGACAACAACAATATCTAATTGAGAGAGTTTAGATTATTGTTAATAAAGATGTTTACGAATTATAAAGCATAGTGTTGTATAAGTACAAATGATGCTAGAGGATTATTTATACTAGTTATAGTAGGATTTTATCATTTATGAAAAATCTGCTAACTAGTTGTGCTCAACATAGAGCATTGTTGCATTACACATTAATGAATGAGAATACTTTGCACTTTT
The DNA here is from genome assembly GCA_910596185.1 of Chrysanthemum makinoi. NCBI lineage: Eukaryota > Viridiplantae > Streptophyta > Magnoliopsida > Asterales > Asteraceae > Chrysanthemum > Chrysanthemum makinoi. Next base: position 310,398,963 of record OU343224.1, read on the forward strand.
AGAAACTGTAAAGATGACTGTCAGTATGTCGTTGATTTCTAATACCTCATGCAAGGTAGGGCGACATCTCCATACTATAATTCTTGCAATAGTATGAGCATATGAGATAAGACACTCATCTTATATTTCAAATCTCTCACTATAAGTGATATTTTGAAATAAGTATTCGGAAAGTTTATTCAGATGACTATTTAGTTTTTCTTTTAAAGAAAGGTTGAAAATGTTGGAAACATTAGGCTTCAACTTACTAAATGAGTTTCATGCATATCTGTTTTAGTATTTGGATAATTGGGATTGAAAGACAATTTTTACTTTATGATGAATAAAGATACTTGGTATTTGTTATTCATTCATATAATAACTGTTATCCTATATTTGCATGTTTAATCATTGAATAATTTTTACTATTCTAACTATGTCCATTGTCAGTTAACAATATGGGAATATTGTTATGATAAGGCAAATGTGAGTGTTGGTTATAATTCTAACGAGAATTCGGATTGTTCCCACCAAACTCATATGTATTCACTAGAGATGCATATTGGATTCCCCAACTTTCAAACATTTACTTTTGGATCCTTGTCATAAGTAAAATATTGAAAATGGTTTGTTATCTTCATCCTTAGACTTGAGATACAAGCAAGTTCTGTTATGTGTGGATATCACTGTTTGTAAGTATACGCAAAACGCTATCCGAATAAGGTAGTTATAAAAGCTATATTTCGGAGTGATGTGAAGCAGCATCCACAACACTTGTAGTCAATAAAGGATTTGTTACTCCACTTGTTATGTGCAGAAAGATACCATGACGCTTCTCCATATTTAATCAGATAACTGGCTGGCCGGACCCAAAGGGTAATACAAGATGATTCTTGATTACATTTGGTATATCTGAATTAAAATCTATAACAAGATTCTAAATGGTTAAACTATATGGAATGATTTGAGATCTATAATCCATGGTTTAACGATATCTATAACAAAGGATGATTAGAGCAAGACATTGAATGACCATGCTACTGAGAAACTTTTACGAAACTATTCTCTCAGACACTTTTAGTTAAAAAGTGAGTGAAATCGTTTGCTAGCCGTTTCCGTCGTTAGTTTTGTATGCCATTCGACACTCCAACTCCCAAGTGGGAGCTGTTGGTTTGTGGGAGTTATAAACACACGTAAACGACTAGAAGTGTGTGAGCCGATGGGGGCACACACGATAAACACGAGTATACGTGTTGAACGTATTTGATACATGAATTACATACCCGTATTATGCATGACTTGACCCGATCATTGATTCGATCCATGAGCTGATGTTTGACATATACATGGGACGAATGGATTTTTGCCTTGGGCTTTGACAACTCCAATCGATCGGGCAAGTAAGGTGGGATTTGGGTTTGCTTGGGCTTGAACTTGTTGACCAAGGCAAAGGTTTGTTTGTTTCTGCTATATAATCAAATGTGACCTACACCTAATGGGGTCCCCGAACATGCAACATACGAATATCTAATATCCCTAAACCAATCAAAAGATTCCCACTAATACTCCCAGTCGACTTTCACATCAAGTCAATTACGATTTATTGGTTTTGAATCAAGTTCTAATCTTGCATCATTCTTGATCCAAGTGTGTTAGAATTTGATGATTGTTTCTTGTTCCTGTATTCTAGTTGAATAAGCAGCAGCAAGTTGTGTGGTTTTGCTCCTGGTCATGGTTTAATTCTCGGACAAAAGCACAAGGGTGATATCGGGTATGTTTATCCGATATCGGGTAAAGAAGCATTGTAGCTTCTTGGTTCTTTTCCTGTTCTTGGACAGCAGATCAGTGAGCAAGAAAGAGACATGTTCTTGGAGGGTTTTCTTGTTCATATTATATTCAAGTAGTTCACTTGTTGAATGGGTTTTAATACGTTCTCGACTAGCTTATTTATCGAATGTATACGGTTTTCGTGTTGTGTGTGATATTCTTCGAAGTATCTAATTTAGATACTTAAATGTTTCGTAGGGTTTCTTGTTCCGTTACTAGAGTTCAACTGCCAAGCAAGGTTAGCCTTCTTTATTCCCTTTTAATTAATTAATAATGTATTAATTATGTGTTTATTATTTACGTGTTAACATAATTGTATCAACTAGATCCATTATCCGCTGCGTACTCGTAGAGGTTACTGGTTAACTAGATCTAAAATCCCAACAACGAGTCATTACAAATTTTTGACTACTAAACTTTTTCATGAAATGCAACATAAATTATCTTCTACATTGTAAATTTACCTTACGACTAAAAAAGCAGTTAGCTACATCTTTTTTTAATAAGATTGCATTTTTTTGCATTGCATATTAGTTACACGCATTCACTCTTCGGAGTAATTTACTTATATATTCAACTAACTTACGAATACTAATTTATAAAACAACGAAAAACTTAACTTAACAAGCAAGATAAGTAGTGGTTATTGGTAAACAAAGATATAGTCATGAAAAAGACAATTGGGAAGTTAAAAAAAACATAATAAACTAAAATACATTATTTATCGAAAGTTTTTTATTGCGGGCACCCTGCTAGTAAATTTAATACCTACACGACTACACTTGCCCTATTGTTTTTCTAATGCATTTTAATTTTCATTCTATTCATAGTTTGTTGTGAATTATGGTGCCGTTTGATTTTTTTTTTAACATCACTTTTATTAAAATGCTAGGAAATTACAACTTTACAAGATATGGATTTTTTAACCACTCAACCCAATTAAAAGAAGCCTTACAACGAGACTTAATCAAATAAAAAGAACTTAAAACTACATCATCGAAAATCTTCTCTTTAGCGCTAATCTCCTTGCCAAAAACGCATCCATTCCGGAAAGACCAAATGTGCCACCAAGCTCTATAACAAACACCTTCCAACACCTTTTTCAACTTAGCGGAAACTCTAATTTTAATCAACCAACATAGCCATTCCTCATAAGAAGACTGTTAGGTTCCCATTAACAAGCATCAATAATAAGAAATGAGATAGAAAGTGATCGGTTGAACAAGACACACAAAACACACGAATAACTTATAACCTTTAGGCGTAGGAATTTTAGTGAAATGAACAACCAACTCTCAAATGAGAGTTACAAGACTATTTATAGGGGAAGGGAGCTAGGGCAACACATCTAGTCCATTCCTTTCCTTATTGGGCTTTTGCATAGGCTCATGGGCTTTCTACATGAGCATAGCCTTAATTACTAACATAAAAGCCTTAATTAAGCTAGCTATTACATATTGATTACTAACACTTGAGAAATGGTTTAGGAGTGATTCCAACAATCTCCCCCTAAGTTTTAGTAATTGATATCTTAAGTAATCTAAACAGTTGTTGGTGCAAATGTAATAGTAGCTTTGACGTCTTCTGACATTCTTCTTTCTTGTGAGAAGAAGTGCCTTGATTCGAACAATCTCCCCAGTGTAGGGATCTTGTTTTCTTTGAAGTATTCTGCTTTGAAGTCTTGATTTCTTTGTTCTTAAATTCTTTGTTCTTTGTGGTGGTTGTGATAGTATGTTGTTGTCAGCTACAGGTCAGCTTCGTTGCTCCAGCGTCTCCACGTCTTTCTCCAACATGCTCACACGCTCGTTTGACAATGGATTCCAAATGTGAAGTAGTTCTCGAGTCTTTATAACTTTGTAGATTCTTTGATTTGATGAAGAATCATTATGACTTTGTGTTGCCTTTGATTTTGAGAGAACTTTTTTTGTGTTGTTGTTGGTTTGAGCATGTGGAGAATCAGCACGATCCCTTCCTCCCGCGAGCATCCATCAGCAGCAGCATCTCCGGTACAGTCACAAACACCAATTGATCATCGTAATCTTTTCATAAAGAATTGACTACTACAATTTTTCTACTGATGAATGTCTTGATTCCATTCACCTTGGTCGGGCGAATCAGTCGTCCGAATCCCGTAAGGGACAGTTGGCATTACATTGAACAAGTTCAAGTAATGACCCACAAATTCAGGACTCGATTCTTGAAAGGAATCTCCTTAGTGGGATTTCCAGCACTTACAAGTTCGAACTTCGAGAGTGTCAACAAAGATAATGTGAAAACACGTCTCTAATTCTAGCAAAGGCTGTTCCTGAAACCGGATGCCCTCAAGAAGGCTAACACGATATACCCAAGTACATCTACGGTTCAAGTGAGTCGCTGAGGTACACCGAAGCATCACCCCACGACTGTAGACTGTTTGAGACAACACTAAGCGTAACCCAAAAGGAGTTACCGAAGTGACTGCTGTCGTGGTCGTTTGATGTTGACCCTGGCAGGAGTTTCCATTCAAACACTGAGGATCACAGTTGTGAACCCCTCATAAATGTTCTCGACAGATTGCTAAGATCTATAAGGGACTCTAGAATGTATCACTTGCGTCCTCATTGTTGAACGACAAGTGATGAAATGTCAAGTGTACCTAAGAGATCTTTTGATGAATCTCGTGGCTCTAGAATCAATAGTGCGCTTCGGTTTTCCTGAGCGAAGACTAGGGAGAGGGTCTCCTTCTTCAATACCAGCAATCTCTAAGAGAAAGCCGATAATTTATGTAGGGTTCCCAGTGAGAATGAAACAAACTTTTGTTGAGAGAAACTTGAGTGGCTAAGAAGGTTTAGTGCATGCGTCACTGGGTCCATGACGACTTTGATCTTCAATATCGGTGTCATCTAGTGACAACCAGTAGCATATGAGTTGAACCCGGTGTCTGCCCTAAGTTGAATAATCTGGAGGGCTATTTCTTTTCACCCTTTTCTTTACTTTTCTTTTTAATTCTTCAACTCCTTCTTTCTCCGATTCTCATTTTCTCCTTTTTATAATCATACCTAAGGACTTCTAAATTCTAACTATTGGTGGTGTCCTTGGGTAGATCCCTCCGGCTCTGGTGGATCATAGGACGGTTATTCCTAACCTTAGTCACCTTATAACTCCATGACTAACCTATGTTGCCGTAAACCATTTTCATGAAAATCCCTCAAAGTGGTTATGAATAAAAGCATTTAGTACCACTGTGAGAGTTTTGAATTTTGCAGAAATACTCCCCTCCACACGTGCTTAAGTATTTTGACAGAAATCTGCACTGTGAGAGAAGAGCGCTCACTTTTGAATTGATCAACTCAAGATAGACAATTCCCCGCGAGACACGGTTACGTTGCATAGTTAAAGAGTTACATTGTCAGCTTTTAGGTGACAACTAGCTCTAATAACTACCTTGAAGGTGTAGAAAAACCTCGAAAGGTTGTCAAACCCGTCAAAGTTCATGTCTATCAAGAGCTTCTCGATTAGGTACATTCTAATAGGACAAGTCCTTTGCGAGACACGTTTACATCACTAGCGAACTAGCTTGAAATTATTACCCGTCCCGGGCAAGTCTTTTCGAGTTACTAACATTTAAGAGCTCGTCAATTCATTGGTTAAGTCTTTAGCACAAAGATTCAATAGCAATCCACAACATATTTGTTATTACATAATTTTTCTCCGCCTAAAAAATGGCATATAAATGTTATTTTTGATGAAATTTTGATGTCGAATATGTCCATTTCGAATTTTGTAAGAATATTTCCACGAAGAACAATTTGTGAACAAAGTTTTAAGCAAATACTCCCCCTCAACAAGTGATATTAACTTTTGAGGTTTTGAAAATCATAAGGGGAAGTACTTGTTCTTTTGAGCAAAACTTTGAAAGTGAAAGTTTTGATTAGTTTTACTTAAAAGTAAGAAGTTTTCGCTCCTTGTATAAGGATTGTGGCACTGAAGCGTACCACAAGGTCCTTTCATTACAAGTACGGGTTGTACACTGTTATGTGTGCACAAGCCATTGTCATTTATAAATCACACATCCAAATAATGATAAGAGAAACAAATCAAGGAGAATCAGGAGTCCTAGGAAGTCCGTCAATAACACCAGGAATTCTGTCTGGACGTTGGTAGCCTGTTAGAGATATGCTCGGACGCCCATCAACAAAGCTCTCCAGTGTCCTTATCTGATCCCGTTTGAACAACCTTTCATCTATCCTGGTAATGATCTTCTTCACATCCCTCTTGTCCCTAGAATTCCATCTCTTTGGTGACCATATGCCGTCATGTATCTCCTTTAACCGATATGCTAACCCGTCCCGAACCTTCTTTAATGTATGATCCGCAAACTTATGAAGCTCTTTGCACGCCATGAAGCAATTATGGTGTAGTTCACTACGGTAAACTACCCCAAATGGTTTCCTGATAATGGTGTACTGAGCAAGATGGTTTATGTCGGGAAGGTCTAGCTATGGTTTTGTGAGATTAACACGCTTCTGGTATGATTCCACGGCAAGTTGAATATCTTCTACACGTTCTTGGATCACGATGCTTCTGATGAATATTAGTAATGACTTGATGTACTCGAGTTGGATATTTGTAGAGAATTTTTGCATTCGTCCTTGTACCTCGGCAAGATACATATCTTCAATGTCATTTAGTGACAATCTCGGAAAATCCGCTTTAGAAAAGTCATACTCCTCTTCGTCTTGTCGTTTGACCACTATTTTCTTTAGGAATGTGTAGTCCCACTTCGACGACAGGGTAACATGCATAATTGCAATGATCCATTTTTCACTGAACACTTCCTTTTTCGACCTGAGAACCTGGCAGCTTCTGTAGTAGATTCTTCTTCATTCAGGCCAATGATGAATCCCATACAGTGCGTCAAGGTCATACTTTTCCACTTTGTCAACAAACATGTGTGTGGCTTCTTCCTCGATGGCTATATTATTAGACTAGATTGCTGCCGGGAAAGGGAAGGTGAGTAAGGTAGCGTATTTTTTGCTAACATCGCTACCGTGCAGAAGAAATTCCAAGTCATTGTTGAAAAAATAACGGTAGGGAATCTTAGGTTGATTCGGTCGGCCAATGGTAGTTAGAGGTTTGGTCCAGTCTGTGTAGTATGGAGCCTTGTCTGGTCTGGTGAAGTCTATATTTGCTTCAGGGTTGAGCCAATCGATGTTGTTGGACATGGCTCGTGCTATGTTGTCGAGATGATATTCGACTTCAATGGCACTGTCTGAGCTGTCCTTAAGTAGTTGAAAAGCGTCGTTCTTGATTCGCCTCAACTCTGCTTTTGTCATCTTCTTCACCTTGAACTTTTCTTGTATAATCTTCTCATGCTCCATCGTTCGACCATCTACCGGTTCTTGACCTTCCGGTAACTGAGGGGTTGCATCAACAAGTTTTGAGAACCATTCATACTCTTCAGTTTCATCATCATCTAGCCATGACACAACTTCGATCTTTTTCTTCTTCTTGGGCTTTGGTGATGATGCTGGTTTCTTTGTTAATGTAGAAGAAATAGGTTGATGTTGGGGCTCAGGAATTTCTTCATCGTCACCACCAGTGTATTCAAAGTGATCACCGATTTTCTCTGTTTGTGGTGGTGACTCAGAGTCCTGAGGTTTGTCTTTTGCAGGAGAACGTGGTGTAGATCTTCTAGCGGTGGAGGTCCTTTGGGGTGGTGGAGGCATAGATGATGAATCATCATTTTTCTTCTTTCGTTTCGGTTCAGAATCCTTATCCGCATCATCATCGTCTCTTGGACGCTTAGCCTTTACCGCTGACTCTTTGCATGAAGTTTTGAGTTGATATTCCAGCAATGCCTCAAATAGTTTAGCTTCGTCAGAAGTAAACGTTGCGGATCGTTTAGACATTTGTAACACAAGCTTGGAAATCAACTCTGCATCGGAGACAACTGCAGGCTCAATTGGATTGATTTTCATTGCTACCGGAGTAGATTGCATTGTTTGCTTGACCAGTTGCAAGAGATTCGGATAAAGTTTTCTGGTGAACATCTTTCTTGTCACTCTAGGGATAGTGTCGAGGAGAAAATTGTGAGTGTATTCTCTGATCGTCTTATCCATTTCCCCCTAGATATCTCTGTTTAGAAATTGTTGAATCTGATCCCTTTCTTCTGAAACCTCGTTTATCACATTCTGAAGAAGATTATGCCCGCAAGTTGATTCAGTTTCTTATTGACCACGTCTTTCTTCCTTACTTGCCTGACAGCTTTGACAATCTTTGTATTTGCACGTGATATCCAAGTATCGGTCGGTTTCTTTACCGATTTAGATGCGGATCTGGTAGTGTCTTTGGATGGTGGTGGTGATGAGTGAGAAGATGAATCAGACGAAGATGAGTCATGAGAAGGCTCAGGGTCCTTTGGTGGCTCAGAAGTTTGTTCCTTGCTACGTTCGGAACTATCTAGAATATAGTCATCCGCTTCCTTTTCGGCTTTGGCCTTTTCTTTCGCCTTAACCCTCGCCTATTCATCTGCTTGAGCTTGAGCTTGAGCTTCTTCTTCTTCTGGTTTTTCTTTAGCAGCAGCCTCAACATCTTCATCAGTAATTTTCTCAGTCTTCTCCTTCTTCTTTTCTGGTTCCTCAAAGTCAAAGATAATCTCATCCTCTAGTTGCTGTTGTTCTGATTCGTAGGTGGTGGTACAAGTTCCCTTATCGGGTTGATTAACCGCATCGGAAACTGGTGTGGTTAGTGCACCACCACTTGACCCTCCAGGGCCACGAGTTTGTTGTAGGTTGAACTCCTTAGCAAAATGTTGTAGTCTGAGATTCTTCAATCTTTCGGTAATCTTTGTCTTCATCCTGTGGCTCTGCTTCTGAGCTCTCTTCTTCCTCTTACTTAGCAACTGGAGTTTTCCCTTTATCAGACTTGGGACTTAGAGGTTTTTCAACGGTTAGTGTATCATCTGTGGCAGTTTCCGAGTAGATAACCTCTTCGTCTGTTTCTGTGTTCTCGGAGTCCTCGTCCATCAGTTTTGGTTCTGGTTTGGGATTAGGGATGGCACCCTTTGATGGAATTCTCTTTTTGAGTATGTGAGTCCTCTTTGGATACTTAGGTGTACTCTCAGTGCTTGCAACACTTCCAGCACTGCCAAATCTCCTTGTCTTCTTGGCAGGTACACCGGAAGACTTTTCATCAACGAATCCCACTTTGCCTGATGCTACTGCTACTTGATATCGTTTGTATGATTGTAGATTCTTGATATCCTCAGTAAGAAGGCAGTCTGGCAATACAGCACCTTGTTTCTTCGTTGTTGAGACTTTGAATCTGACAACATTGAGTGTAGGCTCAAACACCACGGAGTGATGGTTGGGGTCATCAAGTCTCAAGGGAATATCTAGATTATTCCCTAGAATCCGTTGGATCAACAACTTGGTGTATCTGATGTAGGGAATCTTGGTGCCAGGTTTCCTGAGATATGACATCATGTCATCCCAAATCAGACTTGCGAAGTCGATGTGCATCATATTGACCATGCCCCAAAATATTTGTAGTTCCATGAGCTTAGGATGCTCATAACCACTATCACGTCCAGAAACTGATTTGGCAATCATGATGTAGAGAGTTCTCCAAGGCTGAGGAATATTCTTTAGGTCCACTGAAGAATGTTTAGTTATAATCCCAGCAGCTTCATCATAGCCAATGTTGACCATGAACTGGAGAGTAACCTCTTCCGAAGGAGTAGCAACATAGTTGGCAGGCTGGATGGTAGGAAGAAGGAGAATAGCCCTTAAGTCTGATGCAATGATGGTGACTTGTTTGTTGTTGAGTGTTACTGTCACAGCATCTTGACCATCTACCTTTTGCATCATGTGCCAGAATTGGTGAATGTATATCTCTGGTATTGTTGCAGAATTAGAGAGCATGTTCTTGTATGGATGAGCCTTCAGAATATCCACAGCAATAAGACAAGAAGACTCAGAACACGTGAAATTATCAAAGTCGACTTTGAGATTGTTCTTTCCAATCTTCATCTTGTAACCATCAGGGAAAATGTCTTCCATCGTGAGAACATTTGGTGCATCAACATTTTCCATTGTGACGTCCATGTTGTGATCTGAAAGATATTGAGCCAAAAGAACCAACATATTGAAAGACATTACGTTAGTCAAAAGTTGATTTTATTGTCCAATTATTGAATATGTTATGTTGATGAATGTTACGAGTCTAACGCCACTTGTTTGTCCAATAGTCCAAAGTAGTCGTGATAAGTTTCGTGAGTTTATTAATTTTGAATTTTAAAGTCTAAATTTTCACTCATTTACACAACATGTTTACCATTGTAGCTTATTAGTGACATTTTGGTTTCGTGTTTACAAGTTTGTACACGTAAAAATTCATTGGTAAGGTTAAAGTTTTGGCTTATGTGTAAAAAGTAAGTTTATGCGTAAACAGTAGAAACCATACGCGTAGGCATAAGCTTATGCGTAGGAACTCTTCTTACGCGTAAGGAATATTACGCGTAGGAAAAGAGGTCTTGGCATAAGACTTACGCGTAAGCGTATGTTGGAGCTTATGCGTAAAGTTTACTCGTAAGAGTGAACCTTATGCGTAAGACTCAAGTTTACGCATATCCTTCACATGATACGCGTAGTCCCATTGTAGAACCTTACGCGTAAAGGCAACGCGTAAGATTTCTCTTACGAATAACATTCTACGCGTAAAGTGATCCTTATGCATAGAAATCCAATGGTTAACCATGATTCTGAATTTTCACGCGTAAAACCTGAAATAAATTAATCATAACATGTCTATTAACATATTATTCAATCCCTTTCATCCACACATGCAATCATAGTCATACACAATTACGCGTTGGATATACTTATGCGTAACACTTAAACCCTAGAATTCAAATATTACGAGTAAGAAATCCAACCATAGAAAATGCACCAAATTATTTCTGGGATGACTTAGAGACTATATGATTATGTTGCAACAAGTTTTAACAAAGAAAAACCTTATGAATAAAAAATACCCAATTCGTATGATACTAAACCCTAAATCTTTAATTTTGCCAAATTTGAGTTTCTGGGCATGATTCAAGGTGTGTTTTGGTTAATTCAACATGTATTAAACATCATATAAGCAACTAATTATCCAGAAACACTCTCACATGAAAACCCCTAAATCCACGCATAAACCCTAATTCTTAAAAAACTATTAAAAACGTTTTCCTGGTGGATTTTGATGTTGGAAATGTTTATAACACTTGATTTTATGCATTTTGACACAATATTTATCATCATAAACACCTAATGATGATTTCGTGTTCATACGCATATGCGTAGAACACAAAATCACCCCAAACTCAAAATCTAGCCGTTGGATTTTCATGAAATTAAAAACCAATGATTATAATTACACAATGATCCTTATATCACTTACAAATTAGGAGTTTAAAGGACGGACTTGCAGATTGAATCTTAGGCGTAGGATTTGGTTAGTTGAAAATTTAATGTATGAATTTAATGTGTTTTGAATGTTAGGTGGAGTGGTTTTAATAAAATGAGTTTAAACTTTTGACAACTTTGGTCCCTCCACCTCAACCATTTTCATCCATAGCCTTTAAGTTCCACTTTGGTTACGTAAAGCATGATATTTGGAAAGAAACTTGACGACACTCCCCCTCGACGTTGAATATATTGAAATTTTATAAGTTTGAGCCCGAGGAGTGTCAAGAAACAAGAAACGTGACCACCATTATAAAAGATACAACCGGTTTAAGGTAACATGCAAGTACAAGGTTTTATGAAATAGGAATTATTTACTTTCTCCCCCTCAACACTTAACCGTGAAAATTTTGAAATTTTTGAAATTGTGAAGTGTTGACGGAAGATTTGTACTTGCCATGTTGAAAGAAATTTAGAGAGAAGAATATTTTTGTAATTTATATATTTTCTGATTTTGTATTTTGTTTTTGAGAAAATATGTACAAAAGAGGTTTTGGTGTTTGACTGGTTTTAAGATTGTTTTAAAAGTTCGTCCAGTTCCTCTAGAGTCAAACACCTCATACCAATCCGGTGAACCAACTCAGTAAACCTAGCAGGAGCTAAGGCTTTGTTGAGAAGGTCTGCCAATTGGTATTCAATACCCACAAAATATAATTCAACGGTACCCTTTTCAACATACTCCTTGATGAAATGATATCGAAGATCGATGTGCTTTGATTTCGAATGTTGAACAGAGTTACACGAGATCGCAATAGCACTTCGATTGCCGCAGTACATCGGGATTCTGTCAAATACGTAACCATAGTCTTTGGGTTGTGTTCTCATCCAAATGACTTGAGCACAACACGCCGACATGGCTACATATTCTGCTTCTGTTGAGGACAGCGATGTACAATCCTGCTTCTTCGATTGCCATGACACCATTTTATCACCAAGAAATTTTAAAGCTCCTGAAGTACTTTTCAGAGAATCTAAGCAACCTGCGTGATCAGCGTCTGAAAAAGGTATTAGTTCAAAACCAGAATCCTTCGGATACCAGATCCCCAAGTTAATGGTTCCCTTGATGTATCGGAGGATTCTTTTAGCCTCAGAAAGGTGAGTTTCAATTGGTCTCGACTGATAACGAGAGCAAAGATATACATCAAAGACAATATCAGGTCTACTGGCTGTTAGATACATGAGAGACCCAATGATACTGCGGTATTTGGTAGGGTCAACCAATTTCCCATGCAAACCAAAGATCCTTCTTGGTATGTGTCATTGGTGTGGCATAGGTGTCACAGTTTTGCATGCCATTTTTGTTTAAAATTTCAAGAGCATATTTGGACTGACTCAAGAAAATACCACGGGGTGATTGATGAACTTGCAGTCCTAGAAAGAACGTAAGTTCACCCATCATGGACATTTCAAAATGTTTTTTCATAAGTTTTGAAAAAGCGTTTGAGTACTTTAGATGTGTTGACCCAAAAATGATGTCATTACTAATATTCATCAGAAATTAACCTCCATATACTTCACATTCCACCATCTACAAATCTTGCGAAGAATATCTCTAGCCACTTGACAAACGAAAAATGTATGATGTATCGACTCAACTCCATAATTACACATTGGGCAAGATAAAGACGCAATGTCCATACCTCTCCTAGAAATATTAAGACGAGAAGGTAAGGCATCTAATTTTACCTTCCAAGCAAGGAAATTAACCTTAATGGACACCCCCTTAACCCATCGCGTTTGAGAAGACACCTTCAGGAGACGAATAAGGTCAATTGACTTTCTAAGCAAGGCTACGGAGAACTCACCAGAACCTTCTAAATCCCAAAACCACCTGTCTTTCTTCTTGACAAGATTTATGTTTGACACCAAAGCACAAAACTCATCATACTTCTCCCTCTCCAGCCCTCCACGTGGAACCCTACGAAACGAACCACAAAAATCATCAGCAGCAAGTTTACCAGCCACAGTAACCCCTTTGTTCATTTCCAACGCAAACAACATTGGAAATCTAATTTTAAACGCCGTATCTCCCAGCCATATATCCCCCCAAAACAAAGTGTTTGCGCCGTCTCCCAACTTCATTTTCATGTGATCCAAGATATCCAAACCCTTCTCCTTAAGTTTTGTCATCTCCACCACAATATCTCGCCATAACGATTTATGACCACCTCTAGCGCACAACCTAATATTACCATCCTCCCCATGTAACATGACAATGACCCTAGCCCATAACGAATTTTTTTAAGACATAAAACGCCACACCCATTTAAATAGAAGAGCTATATTTAAAGCATATAGACTAGAGACACCAAGGTCTCCTCTTTCTTTAGACGTAAGAACTTTGTTCCATCTTATCCAACTCGGTTTCTTACTACCCGTAATCACATCATTGAAAAAACAACTTCTCAACGGCTCCATCCCATTTAACACCTTCAAAGGAGCCTTGAATAAGGACATATGATAAATCGACATTGACCCTAACACGGATTTGAGAAGGGTTAGTCTACCACCTATAGAAAGAGTGTTAATCTTCCATTTTGAAAGACGCTTAACCATTTTCTCCATAATCTCATCCGAATAACGAATCCGAGACATATTACTGCCTACCTTCGATCCAAGATATTCAAAAGGTACTTTAAGAATACCACAACCAAATCTATTCGCAGCTTTGTCCACTTTATCTTTATTCACCCCTATTCCCATAATCTTACTCTTACTCAAACTTATTCTAAGCCCGGAAGCCCTTTCAAAACACTTCAAAGCATAAATAATCGTGTCTATATTCGAATTACTCGATTGTCCCATAAACACCGCATCATCCGCATAAAACATATGAGATAACATCATAGAAGGATTTAATACGATACCTTTAAACATTCCCGCGTCCACCACCTTATGAAAGGAAACATTAAGACTTTTCATAATCAAGATAAATAAAAAAGGAGAAAGAGGATCCCCTTGTTTAAGACCCTTGAAAAATTTAAATTCCTTCGTAGGACTTCCATTAACAATAACCGACCCCCAAGATGATTGAAGACATTCGCGAATCCAACTACACCATTTCAACCCGAAACCAAACTTTTTAAGAACATCATCTAGATAATCCCACCGCACCGAATCATAAGCCTTCTCAAAGTCGATCTTAAAAATAAATGAATGTTTACCTTTCGCCTTGCACCATTGGAAAACTTCATTAAGGATAAAAGGGCCATCTAAAATTTGCCTATCCGACACAAACGTCGTTTGAACCTCACTCACAATGTCATCCAACACCATCACCAAATGATTCGCCAAGATCTTCGCGATAATTTTATATAAACTACCAATGAGACTAATAGGTCTAAAATCTTTAACCATCTTCGCATCAATAACCTTCGAGATTAGAGCAATAAACGAAGAATTAACACCCTTAGGAATCGACCCATGATGGAAAAAATGTCTCACCGCTGCTACTACGTCTTTCTCAATGACATTCAAAAATTTCCTGTAGAAACCAAAAGTAAATCCATCCGGCCCGGGTGACTTATTAATCCCACAATCCCATACTCCTTTTTTAATCTCTTCGTCAAACACAACGGCTTCCAAATCCTTACGCTGAATACAAGACAATTACCTCAGAAATTCATCAATCAAAATGGGACGAAGCTGATTTGGTCTCTCAAATCTGTTTTTGAAATGGTTCAGAAACTCACCTTTCACCAGTCTTGGATCTTCAATCCAACAACCCTCATTCAAGACCCCATGAATAGAAAGAATGCTCCGTTTTTTATTAAGGATCCCATGAAAATATTTAGAATTTTCATCTCCTGCAATTGCCCATTTAATCTTCGCTTTCTGAGCCATTTCCATCGACTGAAATTTGTCCATCTCTTGAATATTCTTAACAAGCTCCGATCTTTTACACATGATATCATTCTAAATGTTGCCACTATCAATAACCGCATCCACCTCCTTAAGATCAGCCACCAGCTTCTTCTTTTCATTTTTCATATTCTGTCTCGACCCATTCCAAACCCTAATCTTATTTTTAAGGTTCTTTAACTTATACATCAGATTTAGCATCATATTATCTCCATTAACCGAACACTCTCTCCAAGCATCAGATACAAACTTAACAAAGTCATCCATTCCCAACCAATAATGAAAGAAACGGAATGGAATAGGGCCATAATCATACATCACATCACGTAATAAAATAGGATGATGATCCGAGAGATATCTATCTAAAGTAATAGCTAAGAGATTCGGATAAGCACTTAATAAGCTCTCGGAAACCAGAAACCTATCAAGCTTACTCATTTTGGAAGCTGATTTGTGACACCATGTAAAAGAACACCCTCCAAGAGGGACCTCCTCCAGACCCGCCTTCACAATGAACGAACTAAACATATTCTCCCCTTGAGCATTAAAATTCGAACCGAATCTCTCATTCTTATTACGCACCTCATTAAAATCCCCCAAAGTAATAGCCTCGCCTTTCCAACGAATAATCACATGACAAAAATACTCCCATAACAACTTCTTCTCATTCAATTCTAGTGGAGCATACACCGAAATGATAAGAAGAGGCTTATTAGTAGCAACCCATACACCTCTAATCATCACAAAATAATCCAAAACCATAGCATTTTGTTTCTTGAACGAATTAGAGTCCTACACACAAAGGATACCACCCGAATTTCCATCCGAATCGCTTTGGACAAAATCAAACACAAAATTTACCCAACACCTCTTAATATCAAACAACCCAATATTTTCTATTTTTGTCTCTTGTAAAGAAAGAAAATTCACCTTATATGATACACATAACTCCTTTACCCACTCCTTTTTGGCCTTTTGATTAAGGCCTTGAATATTTAAAGATAACGTATTCATTGGACCACCTCGTTACCTCCTTGCAATTCAATAATCTCCTCAATATTTTTCATACACCCTTCCATGTTATATCCCATAGTTTGTCCCACTTTAATCAATTCATCCATCACGTTTAGAAACGATCCTCCTGTACGTAGAACATTTTTTATAAAGGACCTTGACCCTACTGATTCTGAACAATCTTCTATATGATGCTTACTGTCCAAGCCCTTCTCCTTATTCACCTGCTTTTCAGCCCCCACTTTATTGTCTTGAACATCACTTTTAACTTTTTTTGGATCTACTTCTTGAACAAGTTCATCTTTATTTTCCATTAGTGTAAATCCCGGTGGAAATTTTAAGCTCTCACTTGAACTATCATCCTTCTTCTTTTCACCTGTGTTCTTTCGAAGCAGTGAATATAGACCAAACGGGTCTTCTGATTTTTTGTCATTACCTCCATGAGTATCAACTGCTTCATTATGATTAGAAAACACATCCTCATAAACCGTATCAGGAACCACATTAACTTCATTCTCTTATTCTAAGTCTCTGTCACTATTAGCATCTTCAGCCTTAAACTCCCCATCGAACTGACCTTCTTCTAACTCACTTTCCTCGTCATCATGGTCCTCAAAATCTGGAGACCACCCCGACATTTCTTTAGCCCGAATCACAAACGGCTTACCTTTATAAATGATTTTAAATGACTCAAAAATCAGATCCATACCGTTCACACACAAACAAAGCCTTTTACTAAAGAAACCCCCTTCCTCCAAGTTATTAACATCCATAAGTAATCCCCATTTAGCAGCTATCTTCCTAAAAGTGTTATCCGCCCACACCATAGTTGTCGATCCCCCCTCGATCTTAGGATTTTCTTAAAGTTAAAACGATCCGAACATAGGATCTTTGCAAGCTTAAGATCTTATAGGATCGATTGACCATACGAACGATCTAATCCCATCCCATCTTATTCCGACTTTTCTCTGCTACAAACTAAAACTACAATTTATGGGTTGTTTGTTTGTAGAATTCAAAAAACAACATGTTAATATTTTTAAACATTTTATAATCATAATTTAGAACAACATTTATAAGAAACATTCATAGTATGTTATAATGTATTAGAAAGATGTAAATTACATAAACTATTTAACATTAGAGTAGATCTAAGATCCCGATCCGATCTGATCTTAAAGACAAACGATCCCGGTAGGATCCCGATCTTGACAACCTTGGCCCACACTTTTAAGGGGACCCCCTCTATCTCCACCCAAGCAATTCTTTCATCAACCACAAAATCACTAGACGCTTGAATAATCTGAGAGAACCAAGAACATACACCTGCCTTAGATTCAAAGTTTACTTTGGCTTCCAAAGATTTAAAATCAAGCATAACCCACAATCCACCCAAGTGACTTAAGCAAACATCACCAAAACCTTCTTTACGTAGAGCTATCTTTAGGTTGTTTAACAAACTGAATTCTTTAACCTTGCCTTGCAACCCCCACTTATAGTCTTCCTTGTTCACACAATACTCATCCAAAACCATCACTGGTTTGTCCTCAGGTACGTAAAACCCCTGAGTCCCTCCTTTCACTACACGCGCAAAGGACTTGTTAACTCCTAAATCCCCCGAAACTGGTTTCGCGTCCATGTTAGATTTCCTACTCTCCCCCTTATCACTACCATAACTGTTATTGTTCTGCCTAGACGCTCTTTGACATCTCGCAACATTAGCATGTAACCTATGACTTCCATTCCACACTGTACATAAATTGTTTACCAAATGCTCCACATCAAAGATTTTTATGAAACTGACAAAACCAAAACGCTTACCAATCTTTGACCTTCTAATCGGAATAAAGGCATCTACCACCTGCCCTTATTGTTTACAAGCATTCCAAAGATCTTTAGCACTTGTTTGTTCTGGGAAATTCGTGACAAAGATCGACGTAGAGATCTTCTGGACATCATCTTCTTTTTATTTATAAGATCCCATCACGTAACGACTCAATCAAAATAAAAAAGGAATTAGGGTTTGGGAATTTGAAACAACACAAAATTAGGTTTAACTTTAGGTTTGTGCCGTTTGATTTTGTAGGATCTTAAATATTATTGTGTTTGATGATTCGGGTGGTCTTGGACGGTGATTATACAAGTATGCCATGTTTTAGAGAGAGAAAGAGTGAGAGGGTAGAGACTTGCTTTGTAAAAATGAAAGGTTAGATTATCAAAAGCACCACCCCTTCCAAGGATGGAAGGGGTATTTATAGTTACAATGAATACGTCCTCCTATCGGACTGTGGATCAGGAATACAGTGGGTAAAGACCCATCCTTCCTCCACGGTGTTACACTAAACTAATCTACGCTACAAAATAACTAATAAACTACTAAATAACGTAACTAACGATATGTCTACGAGCTAACTTATGCTAGATAATATTTGGGTTGACCGATACTTCACTATGGAATTTCTAATTCCTAACAATCTCCCCCTAAGGGAGGTCACCCCATGTTTTACATTTCGAATCCTAGCATTTTATTTAATCTTCAGTCTTGAGCTCGTAGACATTAATTCTTCAACATCTGCATCTTTGTGCTTTAGCAGTGATTCTTTAAAGTCCGCATTGATTTGTACTTTAAGTGGAGGCCTTTAACTGATCCACATCTTTGATGATCTTCGAGCTTACTTTGAGATCATCAGCCACAGTAAATCTCTGGATCACCCTTTTTATGTTGCCATCATGTGTTGTTGTGACTTTCGGACCGACATGCTCACACTTTCTGGATCATGACATCTTTCCATCAGAATAGCGGAAGCTTTACCGGCTCATGATATTTGCAGCAGCGTAGCGGCAACATAGTATAAAATATCAGAGCCAGATTATATAGGTATGCACAGGTCATGATTTCTTCAATTAAGTGTGGATGCTGTGAGCATGCGGCTATGGATTGACTCCTCAATTCTGATCAGCTGCAACCGTCCAAATGTACCTGCAAACAACAGTTAGCAATAAAACACACGAAAGTGTCTTTGATCACTTTTTTTTAATTGAGGTACATGGCCCACGGTTCCCCGTTGATCAAGTACTGCTCGTGATCGTAGAGTTCTGAAGAACCTCCTTGACAGGGTTTCACAGCTGTTCTAGCCGTTCTCAAACCGGAGCGTCTCAAAGAAGACAACACGGAGTGAGTGAACCAGCGAATTGAGATTCACTGATTGATGAAAAATTGATTTGAAAACAATCGCGTATTGCTTAGAAGAAAGAGTTTTGCAATACGACAAAGGTTTTATGAGAAAGATCAATTTTCAATCATAAATACTTTTTGTATTTGAAAAGAGTACACATTAGATGTGCTAAAGAAAAGAAGAGATTCGCACATCGAACGGTTTTTCCAAAAGTATTTTTTTCAATCAGAGATACTTTTTGTGTTTGAAAATATGAATACACATTCGATGTGCTAGAGAAAAGAAGATTTGCACATCGAACGGTTTTTCCAAAAGTATTCGTCAATTCATTTCCTGGACCAAGGTTGATTCAAGAGTGAATCGCCCCATTGTTTCTATCCAATTGTCACAAGCTTGATCTTTTTGAAAAAATCTCACATGTCACCCACCAAGAGCTTGTTTGATGTTGGCTCTAGAAGGATTTCCATCTTCATCGTGAATACTTTACATATCACTCGGATGTTCCGGCAATACCACAAGGATAATGCGTAGGACTCTTAAAATATATTCTTACTTTCCACATTGTGTGAAACAGCAAGTCTTCAAGAATTTAGTGTCCTAATGAGATATTGTGGATGATCTCTTGGCTCTAGACGCAATAGTGCACATTTGGTTTCCTATGCCGGAGACTAGGGAGAGGGTCTCCTTCTTCAATATCAACAATCTCTAAGAGAAAGTCGATAGATTATGTAGGTTCCCCGTGAGAAGGAAACAAGCCCTTTTAAGAGGAACTTGAGTAGCTTGGGAAGTTAGGTGTTGTGCGTCACTGGGTCCATGACGTCTTGTCTTCAATACCAGTGTTACCTTAGTAACCACTAGTAGCATATGTATTGAACCCGGTTGCTGCCCTAAGGTTGAATTATTGGAGGGCTATTTCTTTTCACCCTTTTTCACATTCATTTCTTTTTCATTCTTCAACCCCTTCAGTGCTTACCTAGACTTCATAACTAGAACCTTTCTGGGTTTATTCCAGTTCTAGCTCAATCTCAGTCGGCACTCTTCCCATTTCTCATTTTTCTCCTTTTTTCATCATACCTAAGGACTCTACACTATCTAGTGGATTGTCCCTGGGTAGATCCCTCCGGCTCTGGCGGGATCGTGGGAACGAATACCTAACCTCACCATCCTTATAACTCCATGCATAAAGTAAAATGGTCGGTCTTTTGGTACAGTTCATTCTTCCTTGAAACCAATAGAAAAATCATTTGGAAAAATCAATCAAGGTACTTGTGATATAAAATCAAAGCATTTTGTATCTTAATTGTTTTGATCATTTTAGAAATGCTCCCCCTCAACATATGCATATGATATTGAAATTGTTTAGCACATGGAGGCAAGAGTTCTTTGAAATATATTCTTGATCACAATTTCCGTGGAAAAAGCCATTTGATTTTCTTTGGTAAATTCTCCCCCTCAATATGTGCATAGGATATTTGAAATCATTTTATCACATAGAGGAAAGAGTTCTTTTGAAGTACATCCACGATCACAAAAATCCATTAAGAAACCATTTAGAAAATCAATCAAGGTACTTTATGTAGAAACATAGAATCTTTTGTACCTTGAAAGTTTGTTTTCTTTTGAAATGCTCCCCCTCAATATGTGCTTCGAGATTCGAAAGCGTTTAGCACATATGGGAGAGCAATATGCACATTTGAATCAAAATGATCATCTTTAATCAAGTTTCTTTATTAAATCACAAATTCTCCCACGATCAAAAATATCAAACCCTTTGAGATTTTGGATCCCAAGTGATTTAATAAGGTTTAGAAAACATGGGAGAAAATGTGGCCTTGTTTAAATACTCTTCTGGTTTTTGGATAAATTCTCTTCCTCAACATGTGCATTGTGTATTTGAAATCGTTTGGCACATGGAGGCAGGAGTGCCTATAAAGGACTAAAACCGACTCCATTAAAACAGATTTGAGATTTAAATCACGATCTCTCCCCCGATCAAAAATTTCAAATCTTTTGAGATTTGTGATCCCAATTGATTTAAATCATTTAAAAGATTTTGGGGAAAGACGTGGCTTGATTTAATTTTGAAAAATGACTAAAGATGATCAATTTAAGACGTTAAAGATTGTTAGTGTCAGGTATGACAGTTTTAAGAGATCTTTAAGTAAAATAAAACAATTTCACAATCAAACAAGAACAGAAAAAATTTCATTTTGAAATATCTTGACTCTAAAGAAAAATCATACCATGACATAACATTAAATCTTTAGATCACCACTTATTTTGTACAAACCGGAACTTTTGTGAAGAAATATCGTTTGAAAATATATTTTTTTAAATCACTCTCCCCATCAACCGATGACCGTAGTCGATGATTGAGTGACTTATAGTTTTGATAAAATGAAGTCCGGTGATTTTCAAAATTTAGTCCAGTTTATTTTCAAAACCAATATTTTTCCGTTTTTCAAAACAATATTATTTGAAAATTGTTTAAAAAATGGTATCAAATTTCCTGCACAAAGATACGTTAGGTGGTTGAGAAGCTTATGTTGTTGTTGTAGGGCTTGGAAGAAAAACCGTCTGCTGATGCAGTGAGACTTCATACGTTGCATTTTAATGCCAACTTAGGTCAAATTAAGATCCGTTTCTTCATTTTCTGATGAAGAAAACCATCTGCTGATGCAGTGAGACCTCTTACGTTACATTTTTCCATGCCAACTCTCCATAGAAGTCCAATTAAGCTCCGTTTCTTCATTTTCAACCCAAGATATAGTTACCCTTTCCTTTCGGCATCCAATCATCTTCAATTATGGGATCCGGATCGGGAACATTCTTATATACCAATATACCTGCATACGTTAGTGAACACACATACAGATATATGGTGGTCGACATCACCCAAACAGCAATCGACTAATAAAAGTCATTTCAACATATCAATCAGATCATAAAAGGTATGGGAATAATGTGTTCATCAAACTCTAATCATCTAAACCTAACAATCATATCCTAGGCATCTAGTCCTTCAACGTAGGTTAACATGTTTTACATTTAAGTATATAGGATAATTAGATAATCTCGTTAGATGATATAGATTTGAAAACATTGTCCCCCTCAATCAATGACTTATTTGTCTGAAAAGTTAAAAAGCGCTGAAGTCATTGATTGAGTTTGCAAATTTATGAAAATTCAGAATCTGATTGATTTTCAAGCAACTCATTTACCACCATTTTGAAACAACAAATATTTTTCTGAAGAATCTTAGAAGGAAAAACATTTGTGTAGGAACAGCAGTCCTTCGACATACTTTCCTCATTTGTTTTAAGGATAAGTGCATGAAATATTTTAAAATTGGTTTAGCGTAGCACTTTCCTTTCTTAAAGAGCGGGTTGCTATCTGAAATAATAGCAAACCATAGTTTTAAGCACGGGTTACAGTCAGAAGTAACTGCAAGCCATTTTTGAAGCGCGGGTTACAGTCTGAAATAACTGTAAGCCATATTTTGAGACATGTTTTGAAAAGAATATTTATACCTCCTGCTCGAACTTCATCTATGGTCACGTGCCATTATTGAATGACATTTTTAAGACCGCAGATGTTATCGATACCAGAAGACATGTCTTGAGAAAACAATATTTTTGGAATTTTTCAATTTTTTTTATTTTTATGGGTTTTTGATGGTTTTATAATTTTCTATTTTCTTTTTGTTGGTTTTATATTTTTGTATTTTGTTTTTGATAAATATTTATACACAGATAGAATAGATGATATAGTATAAGAAGATGATGATACGAGTACCGAGATAAGGATATCGAACAGCCCCGTTGTAGAAGATAGAAATCGTCATCTCTTAAACATCCACCACCAAAGCTTCTGAGGCTCCAGAATAAAAGATAGAACATGAGCCTTTGAGAAAGAGAGACTTTGGCAGCTTCCCCCCAAACCGAGAATTCATTAGAAGAGCAGATTCGAAGCTCTATTTCAAGCTTGCCTTAGTCAGGTGCACAGAGAAGCACGCCACTATCATAAATCCCGCTGCTCCTTTTAAGAACGATAATCGAGATTCTCCGTTCGGGGTTATATCATAAAAATTGAAAAACAGCAAAGAATCATCCCACACTTGAATAATCTTCTCAAATTCCATTTCCACTGAAGTCTGAAGCGATCCATACCAAAAAGTTGTCAAGAGACCACTTCCCCCATGTAGATGAATTGATGTAGTCAGTCTCTTAGACTAGAGCTCACGAACCCGAATACACATATACCCGAAGACAGAGAAACTTATACCATCGAAGTAGCAGATTAAGTCCAATAGCCAAATAATAACCCCGATGTATACTTTTCTCTCCCCTGAAGATAGTGAATGAAGCTCAAGAACCCGAAGTAACCGAATGCCCAAAGAGAGAATATCCGATAACATTGAAGAAGCGGGCCGAATCACTGATTATCTCTGCGGATGACTATCTCTGCGGATGTCAACTCCAGAATAAGTGATTATATCTCTGAATCACTGATTAAGCCCTCAAGTAAAACAGCTGATTTCAAGGCCATAAACCACATCCATAGCAGTGACTGTCTTACGGCGAGCGTGTTCAGTGTAAGTAACAGCATCACTGATACGTTATAACACCACCTCTACGAGCAAGATGATGGACTTGGTGATACCTTGAATGTCATCACGGATTACTTTTCTGTGACGCTTTGCTCCTCCTTTCCATAATTCTTTCCCCCCCTTTCCTCTTCATGACATTTTTTTTACAATAGCTTTTTTGGGTGTTTGGTTTGATTTGTATTCAGAGTGTTTGGTAACACAGAAGGCAGCGGTGATAACCCCAGCACATGAATAAACAAACCGAAACCACCAACAAATGGAGGAACGGCAGAAGGCGAAGGTGACGGCAGTAATGGGGCTATGTAGGTGTTTAGGTTAGATGGAAGAGAGAGATATGAGAGAAAGAAGGTAGTGCGTGTGTTTTACATTATTTAGTGGTTTGGTTTGTCAGTTTATAAATGTACTATGGTTTTGGAGGGCTCTTAATTAATGGGCTGTTACAATTGTTGAAATGGACTTTTAAAACAAATTTAATGAAATGGGCTGTTACAAAAACGAAATGGACAATAGATGAAGGTATTTAAATTTTTGGTTTTTTTACTTTTAATTATATGTGTATGTATTGATTTAATAGCAAATTAATATAATTATTTCCATTAAAAGTAAGATGTTGAATCTGAATTTTTAAGCCTTCTATTCATAGCAAGTCCCAAATGTATATATATATATATATATATATATATATATATATATATATATATATATATATATATATATATATATATATATATATATATATATATATATATATATATATATATATATATATATATATATATATATATATATACATATATATATATATATATATATATATATATATATATATATATATATATATATATATATATATATGTGAAAAACTAGAAGGGGGGTTGAATAGTTTACCGATTAAAAACTTTGTTTTGAAACTTATTGTAATGATCAATTGATATTGATCAAAGATGTGTTAGTAAATAACAAACAATATGCAAGCAATATATAAAGAGTAAGTAAGGAAAGAAACAATCAAACCACGACAAGTTGTTTATAGTGGTTCGATCTACAACGACTCTTTTTCCTTGACCTACTCCACTCCTTGAGTCTCCAACTCGAGAGTTTAACTTCACTAGTCAACAAGCTCCTTTCACCGGCGGAGAAACCTTTACACTTCACTTACACATTATTTCCGACACTAAGCTAGATGTTGAGTTCTTTCCCAAGGGTACAACCACTCCCACACACAATGTATTTTAAGGACTAAAATACTAACCACTCACACTCACAAGTTTAAGATGGTTTGGTACAACAATTATGTATGAATAAGACTAGATCATACAACAACAAAACAAACAAGACTTCCAACTATTTTTTGAAGCTTGAATATGCCTTGATCTTCTTTGCTACAAAAGAGGATCACTATAATGATATGAAACTGAGTTAGAAATGTTAGAGAGAAGGAATGCATGTGATTATGCTAGAAAGGAATGAGAAAACAACTTGGTTTGGCTTGCTATTTATAGCCAAAACCTTCTGTTGTCACGACGGACCACGGAACCAAAAATATGGTTCCGCCCGTGTATATTTTTGGTGCTGCAAGGTCTGACAGCAAAATTACCAAAATCTTACCAAAGTCAACCAAATCTAACAAAGATCATGTAAGATATGTAGAGTTCAAATCCACACAAAATATCTTATGAAATCCTCTAAAGATTTCAATGATGCACCACATGATGTCATATGTTGTTTTCTATTTTTAGAAATATGTTAAATGTAAATACATATGTAATGTTTTGTTTTAAGAAACTAAAACATGCTTGATCTAAAATTGTTAACATACATTATGGATTAGAGGGATATCAAAGTTAATTGATATATGACTAATCAAAATGTAAATGCTTGAGTGATGAAGATATTATTTAAGGAAAAGCTTGTTTTAATATCTATTAATCTTGACAAGCTTTATGCTTCACAAAAATTAAATTTACTTTTGTCGTTAACAAAACTTAGAAAAAGATCATAAAATATAAATAACGTTTAATGACGATATTTGTATTAACAATCTCCCCCTTTTTGTTGAGGACAAAACATAATTTTTTTTTTTTTTTTTTTTTTTTTTATTAAAGATGTAAAGTTTGTACAAGAGTTATAAGAATATGAGATTATTTTTAGAACTTGAAAGAACTAGTGAGTTAGATAAAAAAAAGTTTGTTTTATCTTATGACTAGTTACCAATTTTGACTTTTCATAAGTCAAAGTATGCAGTTGACTTTTTAGAAAGTCAAAGTCCAAGTTCTATCATGTTTCTCCCTCTTTTTGTCGAAACAAACAGAAAAGGCGAGGCGGAAGATGTAATGAGCCCGAGCCATTATCTCCCCCTTGGCCAATGCTCCCCCTAAATTGGGTGCCAAGAGAAAGATACATGGATTGTGAAAAAGCTACAAAACAAATTGTTAGTAATAAGCAACATCACAAGTATATAAGCATTTCCAATCATCAAGTAACAATCAACAATAATATAAGAAACACCATTCACTTGTTAAAATTTTCATGATTTGAAAGTAATGAAAAGGAACACAATGATGTGTTAGTACATAAAGAAAATCCTAAAAATTAGAAAAATAAAAAATATCCTAGAAAAATAAAAAATAGCTTAGAAAAATAAAAATAACTTAGAATTTTAAAAAGAAAAACTATGGCCCTCCTATTGAGGTGGTGGATGTCAAGAGCGTTGATTCGCTCTAGGATGTGGCTGAGGATGAACCTCATTTCATCTTGGAGCTCATGGACCATTACCCGGGTCCGTTCGCTAATGTGGGCGGTCTGCTCACAATTTGAGCAACCGTGGGTAATAGGGTTATTGATTTTGGGGTGGTGGAATGGTGGAGTTGTTGGTGTTGGTGGTTGGAGTGATTACGGAGGCTAGCAAAGCATTTTGCATTTGCATAATTTCACTAAGGTGAGAATCCACCATATTGGAGAAGTTGTGGAGATGGTTTAGTTTGGCTTCTATCTCCGCTTTGGAATATGGGTGATCTTCCCAAATGGATTCATCGATGTCATCTATATGAGGAGACAAGGATGTTGGAGGTAGGGCATGGTCCCCATACAAAGGTCCATGAATGTCATTGTGAATAGGATTGAAAAGACAAGGTTGAGGCCCTAACGGGGCCTTTGGGTCAAAGGATGGTGGTGGAGACTCATGAGCGATTCGCTCAATTGTACCAAAGGATGGTAGTGGAGGTGGATTATTGGGCTTAGGAGGTAAGTCCTCCAAGTCCTCCAAAAATGGGTTTGGAGATGTAGGTGGTGTGGATAATAATTCTAATGGTATGAGATTTGGAGATTTAGGAGGTGATGGTGATTTGGATGTTTGGATGGGAGCTGGTGGCGGAGAGTTAGCAATGGGAGTTTTTGTTGGTGGTGGAGTGGTGACTACAATAGGTGATTTTGGAGGTGGTGTAGGAGTGGTCAAAGTAAGAAAATTATCATCTCTTATTGAAGATGAGATGGTTAGGGGACAGGAATCGGAAGATGAGCTAATGTTGACAAAGCAACATGGTCTAACACTCATTCTAGCCGTTTTCTTGCAAGGTTTGTTTGATGGAGAAGAGGTGGATGAATTATTCATTTTTGCTTAAGCTTGTTCTAGTAGAATATGAGAGAAATTGGAAAGGTGTGAGGATGATCATCTTAGAAGATTTTAATTTATAGGATTATGAAATTATGGAGAAATGTTTTTGATTTGATGTTAAACCATAGAAGAAATGAGGTTTCTAATGATTTGGAAGTGTTTTTAATGCTAGTCATATCATCTAAGTCAAGTTATACAAGAAGGTTTGAGTGAAGAGACAAAGATATGCAATAAATGTGTTCTAATGATTGTAGGATCTTGAGAATCAGATCACCCATGGATTACAAGGAACCAAATTTTTGGTTCCTTCCTTTATGAAAATGGGTGAATTTTTGAAATTTTTGAATTTTGGTGGGAAATGGATATCCTATATGTCTAAGTGTGTTAAAGTAGTTCTAATATGGATAAAAAGTAGTAAAAAACTATCGTAGAAGCAAATTATGGTAATTTGAAATATTGAAATTAGCGAAATTCTGAAAATTACCTGGGGAATCCACAGCACCAATTTTTTGAATAGACGGAACCAAAATTTTGGTTCCGTCTGGTCCTCCTGTACAGGTTTGGCGGCACCAAAATTTTCAACAGACGGAACCAAAAAAATGGTGTCGTCTGATCTGTGGTGCCCAGAAATCTTCACAGACCCGTATTTTGACCATCGGGGACTTTTTCAAAACCTGAAATAGTTCTTAAAACATATAGCATCAATTTTCAACAAGGGCTAATGATTTTCACATAAAAAGTAAAAATGGGTAAAATTTGATAACACCCGTGTGCTATTCCCCTGCATGAACCGGTTAGCATACATCAATGTTTTAAGTTAGTTTATCATCCTACGAAGTGAAAACACACAAATAATATCATACATCATTGTTTCTTGTCTTGTTCCAAACACTCCCTTAAACCTCACTTATCCAACTTTTTGTAAATATTGGTCATCATCCTTCCAAGGCACTTGAACATTCCCTTGGTTTGCTTGAACTCCGCTATTTCGTTCTCAATCTCGGGAAGAGAAGCATAGTACTCATGAGTTTGTAGTCGAGAACTGGGTAGACCTTCTTCGGAGCTATTTGATGATGTGATGAAGGAGTTGGAGGTTTTGGCCTTTTACCTTTTGCCTTAGTCTTGGACACTCGCTTGTCACTCAAGGGTACAAATATATGACGGATGAGAGAATAGTCTAGTTTCAACCCTTTTGGACTTGGTGGAATGGGCGCAAAGGCTCTATAGAGACGGGTGAGTAGCATCCCTTATGGAAGAGCAACGGAGCCTTGAGTAGGGATATCTACCATTCTCCTAGCAATGTAGTAAGCTAAGTTGAATTGGTGATGAGTGGAAAAGTTGTAGAGCATGTGACAAAGGCAAGCATTGATGTGGTCTTTATTTCCTATCGTGCTAATGACATTGGCTCTAAGGAGTTTCTCCCACTTTTTGAATTCGGGCTTGAGCTCATTGAGTTCCATACTGTATGGATCTCGGTTGACTTCCTTTCCCACTCGAGTGACACGGGTTGGTGCTACCCTTTCATTAAAGAGGTGCTCACGAATGACGTCCTTGTCTACCAAAGGAGTTTGGTAGGGAAGAGAGCGGTCATGGATAGCATCAAGGATAGTGAGTGACCACTTATCCGAGTAAAGACACGTACCACGGCAAGGAATTCCTAGCACTTGAGCAAAATGGTTAAGAGAAATGGACTAGTCATTTTGATTGATCCTAAACCTAAGAGCCATTTGATTATCCTCATTTGTGAAAGAGACAACACTAGCATAGAATTCTAGGACAAACCTATGACAAATTGGTTCATCGATGTCAAGGAGACAATCGTAGTTGATAGTGGCTAGTTTTTGACGGAGATTAGTTCCATCGACAAAAGAGGAATGAATGGTCCTACCCTCATGAAAATATCTTTTCTCTAGACTCTTAAAGTTTTTGACGGAGACAATCGTAGAGTTAGAATAATATTTGTAGGTCTTTATAATCCCTAGGGTCGTGGTAGCTTTGGGTAAGGGTCATGGTAGCTTCGGAGTTGAGATCAAATCTAATTTCCCTTACTTTTGTTTTTATTCCTAAATTAATTGTCTTTCAAAAAGAAAAAAAAGGGTAATAATACATACGTAGAAAAAGTTGTCACACTTTTACAGTTTGTCTCATTTTCTTATAAATTACAATTAAAAATTCGTTTCTATTTATGACGCCATGTTACGAATATTTATTACATAGGTCATGAAATATACCCATTTAATTATAGCATTAATTATTTGATTCTAGGGCCTTTTTGAAATATGTTATGCAAACAGTGTTTCAAATTGCAAAAAGCACATTTGAAACTCACATGGTAGCACCCTTTGATTCGTGATTTAGGAAAACCAATTATGAGTAATTTTAGTATTAGTTAACTCAAATGTATTATATTTGAGCACCGGGATCATTCCTAGCGAGAGATGATTGGAATTTTCAACTCACGCCACGTTATTCGGGATTTGAATGGGAAAAAGGGAATTTTTGAAGATTTCTAAACTACGGGGAAAGCAATTATAATAAAAGGCAATTACAACTACTGAATCTATGATGCAAACGAGTAATTCACAACTAAGCATGCAAATAATTACAAAAAACGCAAATAACGTAATTATTAAAACGTAATTAAAATGCAAACTAATCTAATTTAACCCCTAAAAGTGATCTAATATTTTTAAACAGCTAAGAATATGATTTGAAAATTATCTAAAATTTAAAACTAGTTTTTATGATTTTTCTTCATTTAATTTGAATTAAAAACTAATTTTGTATTTTTAAAATTGAATAAAAAGGCTAAAAATTATGAAAACTTGCAAGAAAATGGAAAAACTATTTTTAAAAAAATCTAATTCAACTAAAAATAATTTTCAAAACTGAAATTACATTTTTCTGATTTTTTCTCTATTTATTATGAATTTAAAACTGAATTAAACTAAATAAATGTCTAGAAAATAGTATTTAAACTAGGAAAAATCTGGAAAAATAATTTTTATGTCTTTTTTATTTTTCTGAACCTAAGAAAATTATAATTTTATTTTTGTGAATATTTTCTGATTTATTTCAATTAAAACCTATTTAAAAATACTAAAAACTGATTTTAATTGCAGAAAAATAGTTAAAGGCTACAGAAAATTATGAAAAATTACAGGAAAGTCCTAAATACTACTGAGATGCTATAAAAACTATCAAACACAACTAATGACTTCTGATTAAGCAATTGGGAAAGCAACTGATAGGAAAAGCAATTGAAAAATAAGCTATAAGCTACTTAAAAATACCCATAAGCTGTAACAAGCTAAAATAAGCCTATTCTGACTAAAACTAATCTAATGCAACTATTAAAAGCCAAATAAGCACAACCTATAAGCAGTTAAGCACTATTCTAACTTCTAAAAGTATTTTGCCAAACAACCCTGAACCACCTACTTTGAGTTCTTCCAAAAGCTTGGAAACATAAACTTATTGGAAAATTCAAACTGGAGACTCAAAACTACCTGGCAAAGTCTTAGAATACCAAATAAGAGCTTATATAGAGCTGCTCTGAACATTTGGGAAGCTGTTGAAACAGCTTAGTTGAATACTGATATGGTGCAAATAAGCTGATATGCAGCAAATAATGAAGCAGAAGATATGATTATCAGGCCTAAAATAAGCTCCTAAGTAAGAAAATAATCCTAAGCTAAACACAAAGAAACTGAAATCTATACTAAAGATATCTAATGAATCAAAAATCTAGCAACAAACTGAACATCAAATCTGAATTAAGTGTGCAACAACAGTGGTGATGGACAGCCTTAAAACTAGATCACTCAAACTCAAATAATCTAATGCACCAATAATAAGCTAAAACACTGATAAGGAAACTTGAATAAACTAAACTAATCCTAAATTAGCTAATCTAATAAGCAAAATTTAGCAAGAAACAAAATACTATTAAAACAGGTCTAGTGCAGTAAAACAGGAAACAAGGCAACTTGAGGCAACTTTGAGACTAAATTTCAGCAACCTAAAAATTCTTAGTGGGAAAATACACTGAAATCATGTAATCTAGGATGCATTAAGACTAGGAAAAATCCATCTAAACAAACTTAGAACCATTTCATAACCTTGAAAAATGCTGAGATTAGGACAGCCTTGGATACAAAAGATGAACATGACAGGTTAAATTCAACATATGAAAACACAAAAACTGACTTAACAATTGAAGAACTATGGCCAAAACTACTTTAAAACAGCTTTTTAAACTTAGCAATCTTAAATTGAGCTTACAAAAGACACTTAAATTTGAAAATCAAAACTAAACCAAACACTCCTTTTTTGTGAACAAAAAGCGAATTAAACTTGAAAACTGATAAAAACTGATTTGATCTAAAGTAAAATGAACAACTAATCATAAAACTCAACTTTAAAACACATTAAAACCAGAATTACATCAAAAGTTGTGTTGACTTTTAAATTTGACTATGTTTGACTCTAGTTGACTTTTTTCAAAACTTTAGAATCAAGAACAATTCGAAGCAGAAGTGAGCTCAATTAAGATTATACAAGCTTAATTGAGCTTAATGTACAGTAAAATGATGCTTAAAAACAGTAAGAAATAATTGCAAGAGATTGAGAAAAATTAAGAAAACTGAAAACTGTTGTTGGATTACTAAACTGGAATTACAAGATACAAATTAACATTACAACTAAGGTTTAAAAACAGTAAATGACATTAAAAATAAATGGTAACAATTCTCTAATTACATGAAAATTGGACAAATTCGTTTGTGA
Source organism: Chrysanthemum makinoi (assembly GCA_910596185.1). Lineage (NCBI taxonomy): Eukaryota > Viridiplantae > Streptophyta > Magnoliopsida > Asterales > Asteraceae > Chrysanthemum > Chrysanthemum makinoi. Next base: position 310,431,321 of record OU343224.1, read on the forward strand.
CTGGATGAGGCTTTTTATACCTGATGAGGGCTTGGGATGCTTGATCTTAGAAGCTTCTAGGATCACCAATCCACACCATTGATTTCCTTCTTGCATCACTCCTTCTTTTCTCAACCATCAGATCATAAGAGTGATGTTTCTTGGCGAATAGGAGGCCTCCAAACTGACAGGCTGGCAATCCTTGTGTGTCACACCCACTGACACATTGTCAGAGGGTTCTAGAAACCATTTAAATTACGGGTAATCTTGGATTGCAGGGTGAATTTATGGGAGAACGGTAAACAGTAACTGGGTGTGAAATGGTGGGCTTGGTGGTTTAGGAATTTTTTTATTATCTTTGACTGGTTGTTTGACTGGGAAGGGATAAATGGGTGTGATGGGCTAGAGGTGGATAATGTTTGGACTTGGGTTTTTTATTTATTTGTATTTGGTCTTTGGATTTAGTAGTTAAGATCCGGATATAGAAGTTTAAATCAATAAGGACCATTCATACCAAGGACCAAATATGTAATTTTGAAATGTTGGGGTGTAAATGGAATAATGAAGGGTATGAGGGTATATTTGGTAAATGAGGGAAAGTAAAGGGTAAGAATGGTAATTATGGAAAAGGTGAGGGGTATAAAGCGACAAAATGGTAAAGTTAAGGGTGAAAATGATAATATAGGGAAAGTGAGGGGGGTGTGAAAAACTTCCAATCATGATCCATAACTCCGTATTTTGTCACTTTTGAGCATCAAGGACCCATAAATAGCATCCCGACATCGGCTTTTGCACTCTTCTCATTCTAGTGCTCGGTTTTCTTTGGTTTTGGCTTTCTTTTGTCTGTTTTGTCATATTTGTACCTGCACATGCATAAACTCAAGAAACCAACAATTATTAGGCATTAACGGCTCTTTTCTTGTTATTTTAGGTCTATTTTGGTAAAGAAATGGTATGTGTTTTAGCACATACCAAAATACCCCAGACTAGAAGATTGTCGTGTCCTCACGCAATGTAATCAACTCACGCTTCTAAAACCAAGGATTTCAACCTCTTTCTACTAAACCTATGAAAAGTAGCAAAGATTCCTCAAAAGAGATTAAGAAACCCTCAATTCTAAAGACGTCCCGTTTACCTTTTATTACATATATAGATATTACGTTTTAGCACTTATCATTATGAGTGACGGTTTGTTGAACTTTCATGTCAGTTGATAACTCCAACATTTTTCAAAAGACATTTTAGGATCACGGAGTAGGAAACACAACTCAGCGAGGAGTGACCATACGGATAGAATACATCGTCCCTGATTTTTCACAAGTTCTCAAACTAAGCGTAAAAGCGAAATCATTGTTAAATATGATTTTAGATGCTAATACTACCCATGGAAGTTACTTGTGTAATTACCTTTTGCTCCCATTTTCCTATTTATTTTATTTTTGGTGAGAAATGAATTTCTTCAAGTTTCTGGTTTCGATAAGTTTTATTCCGATAAAGATATGAAGCTAAGACGCTAATTAGTTTTCCATCTTCTCGAAAAATGTTGCATACAAGAATGAGGTCCACATCAAGGTCCTAATTTAACACGATTTAGAGAGATATCCTTTTTATTACAACCGAAACAACTCATCTACGAGTCCAGAGACAGAAGCTTTTATTTAGATATCTCCCGGAATCAAAGTTTGGCTTAACACTAATTTCAGCACATTTTCTTTTTTGCAAGTTAGGCCCTCGGTCTTTTCAACCACTAATTCAACGGGATTACCGTTTTATCAGAAGTCTTATTATGACTTTGGAATTTTCCTCCACCTTTTTGAAGTCCATGACAACGGGGGTACCGTCAGACATAGAAAAATTTTATGGCTTTGGATTTTTACTTTAATACGTTTGGGCTTTATTTCATGTTAATTGTTATGCCAAACTCCGAATCCAACGGCTTTTATAACAATAGAAACAATAGCAACAAACTATCAAGAATCAATTGTCTATTACACCGCAACACTGACAGTACCTCGATGTGTACCCAAATCTCATAGGCAAGGATTCTCTAAAGAAGATAAAGAACTAACTATCGCCGAAACCTAACATCTTTAATTATTTATGCACAAATATGGGGTGAGACAATTTTGTGGGAGCAAAAAGCACAAGTACCTTCGATGGGCTCTAAAGAGAACCATCTACTCCACGCTTAGCATCTAAACTCAAAAGTAACTCTATCATTCCTCGATCTCGCATATTTAAAATCTCAGATAATGAGATCCGCTGATGCTTAGCCGATAATTAGATATATGGTTAAGGGAACAAGCTAGGGCTCAACATGCCCGGTCAAGTCAAAATTCTATTTCTACTCTCACCAGCGGAAAGTCAACAACTTGTCAAAACATATATTAACTTAGCAAATGCTTCGTCAAACAATCTCAAGTCTCGCATTTTTAAAGACTTATTAGAAACTAGCAAATCTTTTCAAAGCTTCCCATATTTAAAATCACTTAGGGAAGCTTGCAAATTCTTGGCCTTGTGAGCTAGAATCGCATTTTATAGCCTCTTGTCTAAGCAATTAGCAAAGAATTTTCAAGAAAACGCATATTTAAAGTAACTTCTAAGAGACTCGCAAAGACTTTTCAATCATAAAACTAGCAAAAGCCTACAAAAATTTTAAATTTTCTCATTTTTGCACAATTTTTTCATTTTCTAAGGAAAAATGGGGTTGCGAGAGTACACGGCAAAGAATAAGCAAGTGCGGTCAAATCAAATCGAAGATTACCCAACCCAAACTAAAATGAAAATTGTCCTCAATTTTTAAAGGCAAGGGTATCAACGAAAATCTAAAAGCCGTTTATTAAGTATGCTAGAAGATAAACGTTAGTCGATAAGTTTATGATATCGGATTTCCATCAGCATCGATCATGAAACTCGAGTGGAGAAAAGAAAAACTTCGAGCCCGAGAGTCTTCATATCGATGAAATCCTAGACAAAAACATCACAAACAACCAAACACGAGAAATTGAAGAGGCTAACCCCTTCACGTCACTTATTAGAAGAAAATCGAAAAGAAGATAGAAACGCTAGTTTTGTTATCGAGTCGTTAGCTTGACCCGCTCCGAATTCATTTGTCCTTGGGGAAGCAAGTGGAAGAGATAATCTCCATCGGACTTTCGTTCAAGAGGTTTGGATAAACATTGAAACATAAGAAAGTTCCACTCCGATGAGATACCCACAATTCTAAATAGCAAAAACTCTAAACGGTGATACCGGGGTCAAAAATGGTATCCTCACTCCCGCAAGAGTGAAGAAGAGGAGAAATCACATTATATGAAAGAAATGGAATAAAGATTTTGATAATGATAAGGATCCATTCTTCATCTTCAAAAGCAAATTTTATATAATCCTTAATTTGAATTTGATCATTTAAGCTCATTGAGTAACTTTCAACAAAAACATCAGGAGGAAGAGGTGGGATGATGTCATCGATAACAAAACTATTTTGAGAGAGCTGCTCTTCCCCCAAACTAAAATCTTCCTCAAGATCAAAATACACACGATCGTATTCTGGAGGAGATATGAAATGAGAGAGTTCACCGGAGAACTCCTCGAGATAATTATCATTAATCTTTCGTGGTGGCTTATTTATCGGATCTTCATTCAACAAACTTTCAATCTCTCTTAAATCGGCTTCAAAATCAAAGTTATCATCCTCACTTCCCAGTGGAAGAGGATCGATGCGAGCGAGTTCATCAGTGAACTCCTCGAGAAGTAAATCAAGAGACGAATCCTTGAGCTCGGGCTCTAGAGGATTTTCATTAGACGGCTCTACTTCTTTAATTTCTTCAAGCGAGACAAACAGAGGTGGGATTTTTGCAGTACTTTGTAGACTATGAATTTGCACCTTTTCCATTATGGTCTCCGTGTCGGACTCATCACTTTCCTCGTCAAAGATTTGATTATCAAAATTGAGAGTATATTCTGAATAGAAGTCAAACAAAGGATTTGTGAAGGTCATTTTGAAAGTTTCTGAAATCGAATCGAGAGGTGTCTCAGATACCCTTGGGATTGGAACAAGGTCATCAATTTTCTCAAGAGGAGTGAATTCGACTTTCTTGTCCCCCATTGACAAGGTTTCTGAAGGTTTGTTAATAAGCTGATCGCAATCGGTTTCAACAATTTCTGGCGAAATTGGATCACTGACTTCTTCCAAAACGACGTCACTTCTCTTAACCGGCGTGAGTGAAGGGAAAGAGTCGGAAATGGGAGTGGGATTGCCACTCGAAGAATCATCATCAATCTTTAAGTTATGTTCTTCAAACGGTTCATCATCATCACTATCGTCAGAGTCAGAATAGTAAAAGGCGGGTGAATGACTTGGTCTATGTTGATAATGGTGACTGGTATATCTTTCTTGTTTGCCAAAGACGTCAATTTGTGCACTCATAATGGAAATTTTCTCGGAATATTGATCACTTAATATAGTGGTAGAGTCGTTAGGAACTTCAGCATCCCACTGATAATGATGTTGTGTCAAATTCTCGATCAAATCATAAGCTTCTTGAGGGGTCTTCCACATGAGATTTCCACCAGCTGCCAACATGATTTTGTCTTGATCAATCGTAGTGATACCATGATAAAAGGTTAGGATTTGACCAAGAAGCAAAATTCGATGATCGGGACATTTTTGCAATAACGATTTGAATCATTCCCAAGCTTCAAATACGGATTCCTTGGGTAATTGCTAAAAATTAAGAATTTGTTTCCTCAGCTGCATCGTTTTCGAATATGGAAAGTATTTTGAAAGAAACTTGTGAAACATCTCTTCCCAAGTATGAATTGAATGTTTTTCAAGGGTGTAAAACCAAGATTCAGCTTCGTGGGTTAAAGAGAATGGAAAGAGATTCAATCAAATATTATCTTGAGAAACGCTACGTTGCTTCATGGATTGAGTGATAGATAAAAACTTGTTCAAGTGTTCGTTTGCATTTTCGTCGTAAAATCCATGGAATTGGCAATGTTGTCGAAGAAGATAAACAATATTTTTTTTCAATCTAAAATTGGTTCCTGGAACGGATGTCGGAACGATCGGTCCTCCTCGACCGATAAGTTGTTAGGTTACCATAATGTAACACAAGCATCAATATGTAATTAATAAGGAAAGAAGTGATCGGTTGAACACACACATAATACACATGTATAGAAATAGTAAATGTTTAGGCGTAGGAATTATGAAGTGAACAACCAACCTTCAAATGAAGGTTTACAAAGGTATTTATAGAGGAAGGGACTAGGGCAACACTACAAGTTCCCTTCCTTCCTTATTAGACTTGGGCCAAGGCTTATGGGCTTTCTACATAAGCCTTTCCACTAATAGAAACATAAAAGCCTAATTAAGCAACCTATTACATAATGATTACTAACACTTGAAGTACATGTTAGGAGTGATTCCAACAATCTCCCCCTAAGTGTTGGTAATTAAAAGTGACTTCAGCAATCTTGAAAAGTTGTTGGTGTTGATGTAATAACAGTTTCTTCGACGTCTTCTGACATTCTCCTTTCTTGTGACAAGAAGTATCTTGATTCTAACAATCTCCCAGTGTGAGGATCTTGTTTTTCTTTGAAGTTTTCAGCTTTGACGTCTTCAAAATTATAGTTCTTTGTTCTTTGTTCTAGAGTGGATGTTGTGATATTATGTTGTTGTAATCTGCATCAGATCCGCTTCGTTGCTCAGGTATCTCCACGTCCTTCTCCAACATGCTCACACGCTCTTTGACGTTGGATTTCAGTGTAGATGTAGTTCTCTTTAGTAACTTTGTAGATTCTATGGCTTTGATGAAGAATCTTTCTGACTTTTGTGTTGCCATTCGATAGAACTTCAATTTATGTTGTTGTTGTTATGAGCATGTGGAGAATCTACACGATCATCTCTTAAGAGCATCCATAAGAAGAAAACATAAGAATGGGTTAGTGATAAACACCAATCGATCATTGTGGCTGTTTCTTAGAGAATTGACCACTACGATTGTTCTTCTGATGAATGTCTTGATTCCATTCACCTTGGTCGGGCGAATCAGCCATCCGAATCCCATAAGGGAGAGTTGGCATTACTTTGAACAAGTTCAAGTAATGACCCACATCTTCAGGACTCGATTCTTGAAAGGAATCTCCTTAGCGGGATTTCCAGCACTTACAAGTTTGAACTTCGAGCGTGTTAACAGCATAGTGTGAAAACACATCTCTAATTCTAGCAAAGGCTGTTCCTGAACTGGAGTCCCTCAAGTTGGATAACACGATGTATCGAAGTATACCTACAGTTCAGGTGAGTCGCTGAGGTACACTGAAGCATCACCTCACGACTATAGACCGTTTGAGATAACACTAAGCGTAACCCACGAGGAGTTACCGAAGCAACCTGCTGTCAAGGCTGTTTGATGTTGACCCTGGCAGGAGTTTCCATTCAATCACTGAGGATCACAAATGTGAACCTCTCATAAATGTTCTCGATAGATTGCTAAGATCTGTGATGGACTCGATAATGTTATCACTTGCGTCCTGAAGTTTGAACAACAAGTGATGAAATGTCAAGTGTTCCTAAGAGATCTTTTGATGAATCTCGTGGCTCTAGACTCAATAGTGCGCTTTGGTATTCCTGAGCGGAGACTAGGGAGAGGGTCTCCTTCTTCAATACCAGCAATCTCTAAGATAAAGCCGATAGTTTTTGTAGGGTTCCCTGTGAGAATGAAACAAGCTTCTGTTGAGAGAAACTTGAGTGGCTAAGAAGGTTTAGTGCATGCATAACTGGGTCTATGAAGACTTTAATCTTCAATACCGGTGTCATCTAGTGGCGACCAACAACAAATGTATTGAACCCGGTGTCTGCCCTAAGTTGAATAATTTGGAGGGCTATTTCTTTTCACCCTTTTCTTTACTTTTCTTTTTAATTCTTCAATTCCTTCTTTCTCCGATTCTCATTTTCTCCTTTTTTTTATAATCATACCTAAGGACTTCTAAATTCTAACTATTGGTGGTGTCCTTGGGTAGATCCCTCCGGCTCTGGCAGATCATAGGACGGTTATTCCTAACCTTAGTCACCTTATAACACCATGACTAACCTATGTTGCCATAAAACCATTTTCATGAAAATCTCTCAAACTGTTTATGAGTGAAAACATTTTGTAACACTTCGAGAGTTTTGTATTTTCAGAAATACTCCCCCTCCACATGTGCTCAAGTGTTTTGACAGAAATCTGCACAGTGAGAGTAGAGCTCGCACTTTTGAATTGATCGACTCAAGATAGACAATTCCCCGCGAGACACGATTACGTTGCATAGTTAAAGAGTTAAATTTTCAGCTTTTAGGTGACAACTAGCTCTAATAACTACCTTGAAGGTGTGGACAGCCTCGAAAGGTTGTCAAACCCGTCAAAGTTCATGTCTATCAGGAGTTTCTCAAAAAAGGTACAATCTACTCGGATAAGTCTTGGAAGACAAATATTTTCGATATAAGACAGTTCAGATCTCGTCAATTCATGGGTTAAGTCTTAGCACACGAAGATTCAATCACATTTTCAACATATTTGTATCACACAATTTTTCTCCCCCTCAAAAATGGCATATAAATGTTATTTTTGATGAAATTTTGATATCGAATATGTCCATTTCGAGTTTTGTGGGAACATTTCCACGAAGAACAATTTGTGAACAAAGATTATTGGCAAATACTCCCCCTCAACAAGTAATATTAACTTTTGAGGTTTGGAAAAACACAAGGGGAAGTACTTGTTCTTTTGAGCAAAACTTTGAAGAATGAATGTTTTGATAAGTTTTACTCAAAAGTAAGAAGCTTTCGCTCCTTTTATAAGATTGTGGCACTGAAGCGTACCACAAGGTCCTTTCATTTCAAGTACGGGTTGTACACTGTTATATGTGCACAAGCCATAGTTAAATATACAGATCATAATATCCAAATATCAATCAAAGAAAATTTAAGCAGTACCAATCAATCCTTCAATGAGACCGGGAGTTCTTTCTTGTCGTTGATAACCAATAAGAGAGAAACTTTGGCGTCCACCCACAAAGCTCTCAAGATTCCTCATCTGATCACGATGAAACAGCCTTTCATCGATTCTCTTGATAATCTTCCTCACATCCCTCCTTTCCTTAGAATTCCACCTCTTCTTCGACCCAATTCCTTCGTGAATCTCCGTCAACCTATACGCTAACCCATCACGAACCTTCTTCAGAGTGTGATCACAGAACTTAAGAAGCTCATCGCACGCCATAAGATAGTTGTGGTGAAGTTCACTACGGTAAACAACTCCAAACTTTGGTTTCTTCACTATGGTGTACTGAGAGAGTTGGTTGATCTCGGGAAAGTATAGCAACGGTTTGGTGAGATTGACTTTCTTTTGGTAAGATTCAACCGCAAGTTGAAGGTCTTCAACACGTTCCTGGATCACTTTGCTTCTGATGAATATCAACAAGGCTGTGATATACTGGAGCTGGATGTGGGTAGAGAAGTGTCGCATTCGTCCTTGTACCTTAGAAAGATACATGTCTTCAATGTCATTGAGCGACAATCTCGGAAAATTAGCTTCGATAAAATCATATTCCTCTTCGTCTTGGCGTTTAACTTTGATTTCCTCGAGGAATGAGTAATCCCACTTTGTTGCCAGACTGACACTCATTATAGCAACTATCCGCTTGTTACTGAACTTGGCAGCTTCTGTAGTAGAGTCGTCCTCTTTCAGGCCAATGATGTATGCCATATTGTGCATCGAGATCATACTTCACCACATTTTCAACAAACATTCTTGTGGCTTCTTCTTCGATGGCAACATTGTTGGAGAAGACTGTTGCTGGAATGTTAAAGGTGAGTGACGTAGCATACTTCCTGCTGACTTTGCTACAGTGTTGAAGAAATTCAAGGTCATTGTTGAAGAAGAATTGGTAGGGAATTCTAGGTTGATCCGGTCGACCAATGGTTACTTGGTGGCTTTGTCCAGTCAGTGAAGTATGGAGTCTTATCTTGTCTTGTGAAGTCGATGTTTGATTCAGGGTTGAGCCAATCGATGTTGTTGGACATGGCCCGTGCGATGTTTTTGAGGTGATATTCGACTTCAATGGCACTACCAGAGCTGTCTTTTAGAACTTGAAAAGCATCATTCTTGATTCGACATAACTCCTTTTTCGTCATCTTCACTGGAACTTATCTTGAATGATCTTAACATGCTCCATAGTACGGCCATCTACCGGTTCTTGGCCTTCCAGTAATTGAGGAGTGGCATCAACAAGCTTATAAAACCATTAATATTCTTCAGTTTCATCTTCATCTAGCCATGATACAACTGATGTTGACCTTTTCTGCTTAGGCTTGGAGGATGATTCTTTAGGCTGCTTGGTTGATGTCGGAGAGGGGGGCTGTTGTTGAGGCTCAGGAATCTCTGTGTCTTCACCACCGGTATATTGGAAATGATCACCAATTTTCTCTAATGGTGGTGGAGATTCAGAGTCCTAAGGTTTATCTGAAGTAGGAGGACGTTGAGCAGTTCTTGTGGTGGTGGTAGTCTTTTGGGGTGGTGGAGGCATTGTTGAGGATTCGCCTGTTTTCTTTCGATGTTTAGGCTCAGAATCCTTGTCCGCAAAATCGTCATCTCTTGGTCGTTTTTCTTGACCAGCCGCTTCCTTGCAAGATGTCTTGAGTTGATATGCGAGTAATGCCTCAAAAAGTTTTGCTTCATCAGAAGTGAAAGTTGCAGATCGTTGAGACATTTGCATAATCAGTTTAGAAATCAAGTCAGCATCAGTAACAACAGGAGGCGGAACTGGTTTGATTTCCATGCCGCAGAGGTATTTGCCGATGTATGCTTGACCAACGACATCAAATATGGATAGAGTTGTCTGGCGAACATCTCTTTTGTGACTCCAGGGACGGTGTCGATAAGGAACTTATGAGTGTTTTCCCTAATCGTTTTGTCCATTTCACCCTGTATATCTCGGTTGGGAAATTGCTGGATCTGGTCTTTTTCCTCCGAGAACTCGTCGATCACATTTTGAATTAAATTAACTCTGTCGGCAAGCTGATTCAATTTCTTGTTGACCACGTTTAGTTCCCTTGCTTGCCTGACAGCCTTGATAATCTTGGTCTTGGCACGTGATGCCCAAGTGCCGGTAGGTTTCTTGACTGATTTGGAGGATCTGGTGGTAGCATCTTTGGATGGTGGTGGTGATGAGTGAGACGATGAATCAGATGAAGATGAGTCATGAGAAGGCTCTGGATCTTTAGCTGGCTTAGAAGTTTGTTCAGGGTTGTGTTCAGGATTATCTTGAAGATAATTATCAGCTTCTTCTTGAGCTTTAGCCTCTTCCTCAGCCTTTTCCCTAGCCTCTTCTTCAGCTCTCTCCCTAGCTACTTCCTCTATGTCTTCATTGGTTATCTTCTCATTCTTTTCCTTTTCCTCTTCTTCAAAATCGAAAATGATTTCATCCTCTTCTTCTTTTTGCTCTATTGATTCGTGTGGTGGTACGGTTCCTTATCGGGTTGATTAACGCATCGAAGCGGTGTGGTTAGTGCACCACCACTGGAACCTCCAGGGCCTCTGGTTTGTTGAAGATTAAATTCCGTAGCAGCATGTTGAATCCTCAGATGCTGAAGTGTTTTGTAGTAAGATTTCTCTTCATCCTTTGGTGGAATATCATCATCAGAGCTTTCTTCATCTTCCTCAGCAACTGGTGTTTTTCCCTTGTCTGTTTTGGGACTAGGTGGTTTGTCAGCTAACCTCTGTGAGGTTGTTTCATCAGTAGCAAATTCTGAATAGCGAACCACCTCATCAGACTCAGTATCCTCAGAGTCTTCGTCCTCTAGTTTAAGTGCCGGTTTAGGATTAGGAATGGCACCCTTAGATGGGACTTTTCTTTTGCGGGGAGGATTCCTCTTAGGATACTTGAGGGGACTCCCAGTGCTTTCACACACTTCACACTACCGGACCTTCATGTCTTCCGGTAGGAGTAGCGGGGGTCTTTTCATCCATAAACCCTACTTTGCCTTTGCTCACAGCTTCAATGTATCGATGATACGATGTGAACTTTGATATCGGTGAGAGACAATCAATAGCCTGCACCTTGTTTTTTTGCTGTTGAGTCCTTGAATCTGAAAATGTTTAACGTGGGCTCATACAACATAGAATGACTGTTGGGGTCGTTAAGTCTCAAACGAATGTCCAGATTTTTCCCGAGAATATTCTGGATCAACAGCTTAGTGTATTTGATAAAAGGAACCTTTGTCCCAGGCTTCTTGAGATGGGAAATCATGTCCTCTCATATCGGACTAGCAAAGTCGATGTGCTTTTTGTTGACCATGCCCCAAAAGGTTTGTAGATGCATAAGTTTAGGATGCTCGTGACCGCTGTCTCTTCCAGATACAGACTTTGCGATCATGATATATAATGTTCTCCAAGGCTGAGGAATATTCTTTAGATCCACTGAGGAATGTCCGGTGATGACTCCGGCAGCTTCATCATGTCCAATATCGATCATGAATTGAATGATATCCTCTTCACTTTGAGTTGCTACATAGTTAGGGATCAATAGCGGAAGAAGAAGAAAAGATGACGAAGGCTCACAGATAACGATGACTTCTTATCATTGGGGTCACAGTGGCAGACATCTTGACCATCCACCTTTTCATTACGTGCCAAAATTGGTGAATGTAGATTTACGGCGTACAGTTAGAGTTCGTAAGCATGTTGTTGTAGGGATGAGATTTGAGAATGTCCACAGCAATTCTGCATGAAGATTCTGAGCAGGTTAAGTTCTCAAAATCGACCCTCAGATTGTTCTTTCTGATTGTCTTGCTGTAGTCAATTGGGAAGATGTCTTCCATTGTGAGCTCATTTGGTGCGTTGACATTTTCCATGATGACGTCCATATCGTGATCTGAAAGGAATTGAGACAAAAGAACCAACATATCGAAAGACATTATGTTAGTCAAATGTTGATTTTATTGTCAAATTTATTGAGTTTGTTATGTTAATGAATGTTACGAGTCCAGGGTCACTTATTGTCCAATAGTCCATAGTTGATGTGATAAGTTTCATGAATATATTAATTTTGAATTTTAAAGTCCAAATTTTCACTCATTCACACAACATTTTAACAATTATTTCTTATTAGTGACATTTTGGTCTTGTGACGTTATGAATAACTTATTACAAGTTTGTACACGTAACATTTCATGAGTTAAGATAAAAATTTGGCTTAAGCATAGGATTGTAAGCTTATGCATAAACAGTGTAATCATACGCGCAGGATTAAGCTTATGCGTAAGAGTCACTCATAGGCGTAAGATAGCTTACGCGTAGGAATGAGCCCTTAGCATAACGCTTACGCGTAAGCGTAGGTTAGGGACTTACGCGTAAGGTTTACTCGTAGGTAATCCTTATGCAGGAGTCAAGTTTACGCATATCCTTCACAGGGATACGGCGTAGTCCCATTGTAGAACCTTATGTATAAGTTACGCGTAAGATTTCTCTTATCGCGTAACGTCTACGTAAGGTGATCCTTAAGCGTAAAGGCCATTTGACCCTTGATTCTGAATTGGAACGCGTAAAACCTGAAATAGATCATTCATAACACTTATATTAACAATTTATTCAAACCCTTTCAATAATCGCATGGCATCACAAGTAAAAACTCATACGCGTAAGACATGTCTACGCGTAGACATAAACCCTAAAGTTTCAAATCCTACTCATAAGAATTCTAACCATGGAAAATTCACCAAATGAATTCTGGGACGAATTAGAGGTATTATGAGTTGTTTTCAACAAGTTTTAACATCAAAAACCTTATGAATCAAAAGTACCTAAACTAACGAGTACATAAACCCTAAATTCTAATTTAGCAAATTTAATGTTTCTGGGTAAGATAAAAAGTTGTTTTTGGTTAATTAAAAATGTAACAAACTTGACCCAATCAACTAATTAGCCTCAAGCACTCACATATGAAAGTACCCAAATATCACGCATGAACCCTAAATTAGAAAAATGGATTACAGTTTCTGGGTTGAATTAGTTGTTAGAAACAGTTTTAGTATCAACATTAGAACCCTTTTAGCACAACCATTTCACAAAAAACATCCCAACGTGATTACTTGTTCATACGCGTATGCGTAAAACTTAAATCACGCCTAGAACAAAATCAAACCGTTGGTTTTGAAAATGATTAAAGACCTATGTTTGAAATCACTCAAAGAAACTTTTAACACTTACAGATTTCAAGATTGAAGCACGGATTTGAGTATGGATTTTTAGTCGTGGATATGGTTGGTGAAAGCATTAAAGTTTGTAATAAATGTGAATGGTATTTAGCTAGAAGGATTTGTATTAAAATGACTTTCAACTTTTGACAATAATAGTCCCTCCATCTCAACCATTTCCAACCATAGCCCCAACTTCCATTATGGTTAAGCAAAGCATGATATTTGGAAAGAAACATGACAACACTCCCCCTCGACTTTAGAAATAGTGAAATTTTACAAATTTGAGTCTGAAGAGTGTTATGAAAGAAGAAACGTATCCACCGTTTTCAAAGATACAACCAAATTATGTAACTTGCAAGTACAAGGTTTTATGAAGGTGAAAAAGATTTACATTCTCCCCCTCAACACTTGTCCGAGAAAATAATGAAATATTTAAAAGAGCAAAGTGTTGACGGAAAAATTGTACTTGCAATGTTGGAAGATTTTTAGATAGAAGAATATTTTTGAATTTTATCAGATTTTATATTTTTCTATTTTGTTTTTGATAAATTATTTACAAAAGATGTTTTGGTATTTGACAGGTTTTAAGAATGTGTTAAAAGTTTCATCCAGTTCTCTCGGAGTCAAACACCTCATGCCAATCGGTGGATCAACTCCGATAAACCTAGCAAGAGCTAAGGCTTTGGTGAGAAGGTCCTTGATTGGTGTTCATTACCCACAAAATATAATTTAACATACCACTTTCCACATGCTCCTTTATGAAATGATATCAGAAGATCAATGTGCTTGGACTTCGTGTTGGACGGAGTTACGAATCGCGATAGCACCGATTGTGTACATGGGATTCTTTTAAATATGTGACCATAGTCTTTAAGTTGTGTTCTCATCCAAATGACTTGAGCACAACACGCTGACATGGCTACATATTCTGCTTCGGTTGAGGACAGCGATGTACAATCTTGTTTCTTCAATTGCCATGATACCAATTTATCACCAAGGAATTGCAAAGCACCTGAAGTACTTTTAGAGAATATAAAGCAAGCGTGATCGTCGTCCGAAAAGCTATTAGTTCAAAACCGGAATCCTTGAAACGGATACCCAAATTAATGGTTCCTTTGATGTGGAGGATTCTTTTATAGAGAGGTGGGTTTAGGTTGGTCGTGGTGATAACAGCAAATATATATATCAAATACAATGTCAGGTCATTTGTTAGATATGAGAGAACCAATAATACTTCGATGGTAGGGTCAACCATTTCCCATGCAAATCGTCGATTTTTTTTTGGTATGTGCCATTGGTGCCTTAGGTATCACACTTTGCATTCCATGTTTGTTTTAAATTTCAAGAGCATATTTGTTGACTAAGAAAATACCGAGGGGTGATTGATGAACTTGCGTCCTGAAAAGAATGTAAGTTCACCCATCATGGACATTTCAAAATGTGTTTTCGTAAGTTTGAAAAGCGTTTGAGTATTTTAGATGTGTTGACCCAAAAATGATGTCATCCATATAAATTTGAATGAATAAAATGTGTTCCCCGTGTATTATAAGAAGTGTATTCTTGATGATATTAAATCCTTTAATAAAATAGAATCTCCATATCAGAATTCTCATCGTTGTGTTCATCCATAATTCTATGAAATCTGTCATAATTAATCATATTACTTGCTTGCGAGGCGTGACATTTACGATAGCAGTACCTTGACGTCCAACATTTTTCCAAATCCATTTTAAGATTATACCTGAGCCTGTTGGTTTTCAGCCAATTCTCATACTTCAGAAGTTTTAGCATTTGGTTTTAATGCCCCGTGAATTCAAACGGTTGTCATTCATACTTCTTTATGTTTTTTTTGGAATTTGGTGTAGCCCGAAGCGTGGTGCATAAATGTAATGTTCACCATGGTGAAAGCGTTATCAAGTTCCTCTTTGGTTGATTCGGGTTTCCAATAATGTTCACAAGAGGATGGTCTTTAGTCCAACGATGTGTGGAGGGTAGATGTTGATATACATTGTGCAGATTAGGAGGATTCAAATGGCTTGTGGATGACTCCGCAACATCAAAAGTGGCAGTTTCATTAGCAAAAGGATTGAAGAACGCATTCGGATCATAATTTGCAGGTGTAGGTACTTCATGGTTCAGAGAATCATCAGCTGGTTTAGTTTCATTAGATGCGGTTTGTTCGGCTGTTGTTATAGAATCAATTGGAGGTGCTTCTTCAACAGTTATTGTTTCAGGTATATCAGGGATTGGAGTATTATCAGGTTAAGCAGCGGAAACATTTGATACATCTAGAGCACGTTGATCAATATCATCACTACTTGAGAGGAGCAAAAAGTTGTTTCATTTGGACGTGAATTTGTAAGCTTGGTTCAGTGATGATGGGTTTTAGGGAAGTTTAGGTTATGTCCGGGTTTCAAGTTGTGTTGCTTTCGGAAGCCATATCGATGGCTCTCCAAATTGGCATGAATCGTTTCCATAATCTCCCGGATACGGCGATTCCGATCCGGTATCCCTTAGAGTTTTCACGATTATCCAACAAAGACTCCATGTGTCCTTTAGCCTTGAGCTTTCCAAAGTCATCGATCATTATTTGGGTATAAAGAGAACCAAATACATGAAAGTGTTTTAGATTCGGTTTACGGTTATGGATAAGCTCATAAGGTGTTTTGTTGTGGCGTTTGGTTATCATAGAACGGTTCGAGTGTAGCATCAGGTTGACAGACTGACCGCAAGTAATCACGGAAGTTTAGCATTTATCAACATCATTCTTGCAGCTTCCTTGCTTGTCGCGGTTTAGTCTTTCAACAACTCCATTTTGTTCGGGTGTCCGTGCAATTGATGTTTGATGCTCAATTCCTACTTTCTCATAGTATTCACGAAGAGTTTGATTCACAAATTTAGTTCCTTGCGACCGGTTGTCTGAAGGTGTTCGGTTGAACTTGAATTTTTGTGAGAAAGGTGATGATCATTTATGGAGCTTGATCTTTACTTCAAAGAAAATAAACCCAAGTCCATCTTGAGTAGTCATCAACAATTACTAGAATGTAGCGTTTGCCATTAATCGTCTACACACGCATCGGACCACATAAATCCATGTGAAGAAGATGAAGCGCATCTGGGAGGCTGTGTTCCACCTTTGAAGGAAAGTGAGCACGAGTGCTTTTCCCTTGTTCAAAGGCGAGCATAGATGATCTTTAGAATACCGAAATCTTGGGAGACCTTCAACAAGTTTGTAACGTGCAAGATTGGTTATGGTTTGAAAGTTAAGTGTGAAAGTGACGGTTGCCATAGCCGAGGATTTTGTAGATGTTGCCTTAGAAAGTAGACAGATGGGAGATAAAGCAATCATGTCTTGCATTGAGATTGTGTAAAGACTTGATGTGCGGTTTCCAGACATAAGATCGTTTCCTTGTAGATCACGAATGAAACAAGTTTTCTCTAAAAGCAACTTCCAAATCTCCATCACAAAATTGACCGACCAGAAAGAGATTGTGACCGAGACCTTCCACATAATAAACTCTGCTAATTTTAATGGTCCCATTGATGTAATCTCCGTAACCCATGATAGCTGCGATGATCATTCCGAACCTGATGCCGATGAACTTTGAAACAAAGTTTGATAACAGTTTCAGATTGCATGTCATGTGTCGGGAACATCCGTATCAACAATCAGGAGAAGGATGATTGTATCATTACATACACGAACTGAGGTGGAATAGAAGTAGAGGTGGAACCCAGAAGAGTTAGAGGTTCCATTATAGTTGTTAGACACACATATGTTAATGATCTTGGGAATCCATTTAAATCCTGATATGTTCTGTAACCATCTCTGCCAAGTACAACTAGTCTTAGCTTTGGTCTTAGTGAATGCACTAGGTGATATTCTCTTCCTAGGAGGTGAAGTCGGTTCTATGGGTACATCAATGATCGTAGTAGAAGCATTAGTAGGCGGTTTACCTAGCACAGACTTAGAAGCATTAGTGGGCCTAGAGGTATTCCGTTTTCTAGTGTTCCGCTTATGAGATAAGATAGTTTTACGACAACCAACACATTTATCATGACAACCAAAAAACATACTTTTACGACAACCAACACAAGATGCTTTAAACATAACATTCACAATTACTTAAGGTTCGACATTGTTTACATCACTTTTTCTATTACATTTGTCTAACGCAATGTCTAAAATGGGTGTAACATGATTTTATATTCAAAGTCCTAAGGTGTTCTTTACTTGAGGTCTTTATTGTTCTTCTCTTACTGCAACTTCCTATTCTTCCTTGTTTTTGCTCTTAAGCTTGTGAAGTGCTACCGTTGGGAAAAGAGGCAACTATTCCTAATTCAGTGGAAGGAAGCACATTAGTATCTTGTGGTTTGTCATTAGGCGTTCTAGTTTCAATTTTAAACATTCCTGGGGCAGGTATATGTGTGTTACTAATCCTATCTTGCATAAATTTTACCAACTCTGCTTTTAAGTCATGGATAGTGTGTAACAAATCTTGATTTTCAGAGCGAGTGTTTCCATTATTTCGTAAAACTTCTTTGGTATATGCAAGATGATCGTCAGCATCTTTTGACGCTTTAGCACGAGTCTTTTTGAGCAAATCAAATATGACACCATATTCTATTTTGACTTTGGCTATTTCTTGTTCATATTTTGAAATTTGACATTTTAAAGACACGTTTTCATCATCCAGTTGTTCTATTTTTGGATCGAAAGATTTTGAACGCAACTGGTTTATTTTCTTTTGCAAAGCAAGTTCTCGATTTTGACAATCTTTTTGACACCATTGAAGATGACGTTTGGCATTCGAAAGCTCATTTAACAATCGCTCATTTTCAATTTTGAACGATTTGATTTGTGACACATTATTGGTATTCAACGTTATCGCAAGAATCCACAGCGATATAATCAAATGCATATGCAAGAGAATGTAATAGCACAACATTTATGGTATCAGCACAGATAACATCTTCCAAGATTCGGTCAACATAATTTCTCAACATTTTCTTTTTACGTTTAGTATTTGAAATCGATGTTTATTTTCTCGCTTGTTTTCATAAGCCAATCTCCTTCGAAGTTCCCGTTCTAATATATTGCACACATTTATATTCGAACATGTGGTAAAGCCCTTCACGTAAATAGCCCTTTGTTGTCGCGCAAATGGCGATTGAAAATGTTCAGCTTTTATTTCATAATTAACTTCAATTGCATGTTCCAAAAGTTTGATATCATTGAAAGTGTCAAAGTATTTTAGAACTGGCATCGTTCACTAATGGCTCTATTTCACTAAAAGAAGGTAAAGGACCATTAATTTGTGCAACATTGGGTCGGGAACCATCATTAGAAAGGGGACTCGAGGAGTAGGCGTGATAACCCAGGTGTGTTAAATTATCCGATTGTGTGACGAAGGTTATGGCTTTTGAATAGTCAAATGGTTTGTTATAAACAACATTTTCCATTTTTGACCGACTCTCGTCTTCACGCATCTAATTCCTCCGTATGATTATATTCAACAACACTCATTATGGAGTCATCAATTCGATGTTACCACGTAAACTTGAGGATTTGGTTTGAATGCTCTATGTGAAAACGGTTGGTGTCGGCAAGAATTGGTCCATATCCATCTAGATTTGGTTTAAAAGAAAACTTTTGAATTGTTGTGATTGACTCACCATGTTTATAAACAACATTCCGAAACTCTTTGATTTTGTGTTGTAAGTCGACAATTTCCTCAAGATAGTCATCTATTTGTTTCCGCGAATGCTTTTTGTACTATGGCTGTTTTTGACAATTTAACAACTCAGACATGGCTTTTTGAGTTTCCGAAGTGAGAGCGTTAAGTTGTTGTTTATGATCAAATTTTAATTATTCTATTTGAGAAAGCAATGCATTCTTGGAGGAAACTAGATCACATATCTGTTTTTCCAATGATTTTTCATTTTGGTCTGATTTTGCAAAAGCGACTTCAAAACCTTTTTCACGTTTCTCTTTAGTTTGAAAATGTTGAGTTGGAACTTATAGCATTCATTATCCTTAGTCAAAAGTGCAATTTTATCTTGCAATTTCTTATTGATGTCATTGCACTTTTCCAGTTGAGATTGGGTGGTCTTAATTAAGTTGGTCATGAGCTCAAGATTTGGATTAGACAAAGGTTCATCTTGTTCAACATGATCATTATTTAGATCCTCAAATATGACCACGGAGTCAACTTGATTATCAATATTAACCATAAGGTCATCTTGATCGTCAAATATAACTACGGGGTCCATTTGATTATCATCGGAATGAGATGTAGAAGATTCATGTTGAACACTCTGAGCCTCGTCGGATGCGAGATGTTGGCGGAGATATCGATCATTAATGAGTATGTGTTGATTTGGTACCGAGACAGGTGAGCGCCGGTGTCATACATTGGGCTGTGTCACTCATGTGGAGTTCTTGCATGTTTGCCATTAACATCCGCAGCAGATTAGCCCAAGTCCGCCATGTGATCATCATAATCTGCATTAGCCATGAAGCTCCGTTCCTTGTTGGTAAGAGTTCCACCAGCTTCATCCTTGAGAGCCAAGAGTAAAGCCTCTTTGTGATATGCGCTGCCTCTTATTCTCGGCTTTGGGCATGCATTATCCAGATGACCCTTCTCATTGTAGTTATAGCATCGGAGACCATTAACCTCAGTCTGAGCATTTCCCTAATCAACCACTTGAACCCGTTATTGTTGAGCACCCATGTTATTCCTTCCATTAACATTAAACCCTTAACCACTATTCATCTGACGACCATTTCCAGGATTCTGAACCTCAACCCTTCCATTGTTAACAACAGCTTGATTCCGGGTATTTGATGAGGTTGCAAATACGGTTGTTGGATTTGTTAGCAAATCGTTCGAAGGCTCTTGCAATCATAACAAATCCTTGATTCAATGCATCGAAGGCTTCTGCATCCTCATTTGATTCACTGTAGAGTGCTTGATCATTGTTGTTGTTGTATGGAACCAATTTAGTTTCTTGTGATTAGTGCTATGATGGATCATATGGTGTAATCTGAGCAGTTGGTTGTGGAGGATTTGTGAAGACAGTTGGCAGGGTTGGAAATTGAGGATAACATGCTTGAGCCCACAAAGCAAGAGTTTGATTATCCGGAAGTGAGGGGCGACGGGGACTCCACGGATGATTCTTTCTTTGTCAACTTCCTTTTGGTGGTGCTTCAAATAGTCATACAACAATCCATATGTAGCTTGATGAAGATTCTTCGCTTGACGGATGAATGTAACATACTTTTCCCAATCAGGACCAAGACAACTCAGGAACTTTGTGTTGATTGCAATCCTTGGCATAATGATATTATGTTTATCCAAGTCATTGATGATATCTGAGAATCGATGATGCTATGACTCTAATGTCTCTCCTGGTTCAATCATGAAGTGTTCATATGCTAAGTATATTTTGGATTCCATGTCCTTTTGATTGAGTTATGTGCCTTCCATTAAAAGATGAATGTGCTCCCACATTGCTTTAGCAGTCTTCTGAGCATCAACACTACGAATTATCGGATTGGGTAATTCCAAAAGGATATATTGCATTGCCAGTTCATCAGCTTCTAAGTGAAGAAGTTGGTCAGTAGTAAGTTGATCAAGACCGACAACGTTGGTAACATCATCTCTTGGTAGATTAGCATTCGGATCTCCGGGTACAGTGAGAGTAGGCATCTGAAAAGGACCTTCAAGGATGACCTTCTTCAAAAACTTACAATGTGACTTCTTTAGATCACAAAACCTAAAAACCTTATCACCCATTGATCGTAGTTTTCGGGAGTGAGCATTGGAGGTCGGTCAAGGGATCCAGCTTCATGAATGGATTGTTGGCTACTTAAAGCTTCACACATTTTTGCAAACCAAGAGGGTTCCTTTGGTGTTGTAACATTCATAGCATACTTGGCGGGATACTGATTTTGAAAGTAGGTATAATGTTGTACTTGTTGACGAGGGTTTGGTGGAACCATTTTGTGGTGGAAGAGGATTTGCTCCTTGAGGAAAGTGTTGAAATTGTTATGGAGATGGTGGAGGATATTGTTGATAGAATTGTTGTTAAGGATACTCATGAGGAAAGTAGCTAGAGTATGGTGGTTGAGACATCTTGAAACTTGTTTTGATGATGGATCTTTGTAGTCGAATGAAACTTAGAGTTTGTTGATGAAGTAACCTTATGCATAGAAACCAACTTAGGCGTAGAAATAACCTTGCGCGTAATACCCAACTTACGCATAGACAAGGGCTTACGCGTAGTGTTAGCTTACGCGTAGACTTGAGAAAAAACTTAGCTTAGGCGTAAACCAAAGACTTAGTAGTAGTATCCTTATGCGTAATACTTCCTTAGGCATAAGACAAGCTTAGGCGTAGGAAATGCTTAGGCAAAGAAGATTCTACGCGTAAGAATTAAGCTTAGGCATAAAACTAGGGTTTTACCCAAAAATCCTTTACACTTATACCAGTGTAAAAGATATCCAAAGTCGAAGTGTTTTCAGGCTTATCCAAGCAAGAAAACACTGAATAAACCAACAGCTCTAAAGATCAAGTGATGAAATGCTTACGTGTAACAGCTGCTTAGGCGTAGACTTAGAGCTTACGAGTAAAACTAGGGTTTTACTACGAGTAGAAAGTACAAACTATCACCAAAACTGATTTTTATGCTCAAAAGTGTTAAGAAACCTGATTTTAATGATGAAATAACTTCAAAATCACCAAAATAACAATAAAGTTTGAAACTTGATGGTCCAAAACCAATAACACCCTTACGCGTAGAAAGTAGTACACGAACAAAACCAAGCTCAAAATCTTGTCCACACACGTAAAGTTTGAAACTTTTGCTAGAAACTGAAACTTTAACACTAAATAAACCTTGAACCACAAGAATCTTGAGTTTTTAAGTGTAAAAATTAGAGCTTTTAAGCGTATCAAATGTTAAGCTTATAAAACCCACGCTTATAGAATTTTTCTTCAAAAACAAAAATGTTTCACCCAACTAGATGGCGATTGATACCACTGTTAGGTCACCATAATGTAACACAAGCATCAATATGTAAGAAATAAGGAAATAAGTGATCGGTTGAACACAAACACAATACATACGTATAGATATAGTAAATGTTTAGGCGTAGGAATTATGAAGTGAACAACCAACCTTCAAATGAAGGTTTACAAAGGTATTTATAAAGGAAGGGACTAGGGCAACACTACAAGTTCCCTTCTTTCCTTATTGGACTTGGGCCAAGGCTTATGGGCTTTCTACATAAGCCTTGCCATTAATACAAACATAAAAGCCTAATTAAGCAACCTATTATATAATGATTACTAACACTTGAAGTACATGTTAGGAGTGATTCCAACATAAGTGATGGATGATAGAAATCCTCCATGGTCCGAGGATCATGGGGACCAAATGGTGAAGAATCGAGCATGGTGAAGAATTAAACAATTTAGAGGGTGAGGAGATGAGAATTAAACATTCAAGAGGATGACAAAGAATAGTTTTGGGTTTTTATAAAAGCAAACATAAAAGGAAAAACAAATTTTGAAAAGGAAATTATTTTTCGGTTTTATAATAAAAAACTTTGAAAACATAATATTTTTGGTAACCGTCCCGTCAACCGGTGCTCTGTAGCTCTCTAAAGTACTCGCAGCGTGGCGGGAGAGAAGAGTGGATCTTGGATCTTTCTTCAGTCTGAAATTTAATGTCAAGACTTCCTTATACCCCGTGTATAGGTTGTACGTTCAAGGTGAGCCGACGTAACAATTGATGTTTCGATTTCTTTTGTTGGTTTTTAAATTTTTATGGTTTTGTAAACACTCTAGGAAGAATGTTTTGGTTTTTTAGATGTTTTTGGGTTTTTGAAAAAGATATATTTACAAAAAAAACGATAACTTCACTCGGGGAAGGATCTTCAAATACACGCGAATCGAGACGGAATTGTAAACTCAGTACATGCCCTCCCCGGCAGCGGCGCCATTTTTTGATTTAGGAAAACCAATTATGAGTATTGTAGTATTGGGTAAGTAAAATGTATTAGATTTGAGCACCGGGATCTTTCCTAGCGAGAGATGAATGGAATTTTCAACTCACGTAGCGTTATTCGGAATTTGAATGGGAAAAAGGGAATTTTTTATGATTTCTAAACTATGGGGCAAGCAATTATAATAAAAGGCAATTAAATCTACTGAATCTATGATGCAAACGAGTAATTTACAACAAAGCATGCAAATAATAACTAAAACGCAAATAACGTAATTATTAAAACGTAATTAAAATGCAAACTAATCTAATTTAACCCCTAAAAGTGATCTAATATTTTTATACAGCTAATAATATGATTTGACAATTATCTAAAATTTAAAACTAATTTTTATGATTTTTCTTGATTTTATTTGAATTAAAAACTAATTTTGTATGTTTTAAATTGAATTAAAAAGCTAAAAATTATGAAAGCTTGCAAGAAAATTTCAAAAATATTTTTCAAAAATCTAATTCAACTAAAAATAATTTTTAAAACTGAAATTACATTTTTCTGATTTTTTTTCTCTATTTATTATGAATTTAAACTGAATTAAACTAAATAAATGTCTAGAAAATACTATTTAAACTAGGAAAAATCTGGAAAAATAATTTTTATGTCTTTTTCATTTTTATAAACCTAAGAAAATTATAATTTTATTTTTGTGAACATTTTCTGATTTATTTCAATTAAAAGCTATTTAAAAATACTAAAAACTGATTTTAATTGCAGAACAATAGTTAAAGGCTACAAAAAATTATGAAAAATACAAGAAAGTCCTAAATACTACTGAGAAGCTATTAGAAATATCAAACACAACTAATGACTTTAGATTAAGCAATTGGGAAAGCAACTGATATGAAAAGCAATTGAAAAATAAGCTATAAGCTATTTAAAAATACCCATAAGCTGTAACAAGCTAGAATAAGCCTATTCTGACTAAAACTAATCTAATGAACTATTCAAAGCCAAATAAGCACAACCTATAAGCAGTTAAGCACTATTCTAACTTCTAAAAGTATTTTACCAAACAGCCATGAACCACCTACTTTGAGCTCTTCCAAAAGCTTGGAAACATGAGCTTATTGGAAAATTCAAACTGGAGACTCAAAAGTACCTGGCAAAGTCTTAGAATACCAAATAAGAGCTTATATGGAGCTGCTTTAAACATTTGGGAAGCTATTGAAACAACTTAGTTGAATACTGATATGGTGCAAATAAGCGATATCGGCAAATAATGAAGCAGAAGATGTGATTATCAGGCCTAAAATAAGCTCCTAAGTAAGCAAATAATCCTAATCTAAAAGCAAAGAAACTGAAATCTTTACTAAAGCTATCTAATGAATACAAAATCTAGCAACAAACTGAACATCAAATCTGAATTCAGTGTGCAGCAACAGTGGTGATGGACAACCTTAAAACTAGATCACTCAAATTCAAATAATCTAATGCACCAATAATAAGCTCAAACACTAATAAGGAAACTTGAATAAACTAAACTAAGCCTTAATTAGCTAATCTAATAAGCAAAATTTATCAAGAAACAGAATACTATTAAAATAGGTCTAATGCAGTAAAACATGAACCAAGGCAACTTGAGGCAACTTTAAGACTAAATTTCAGCAACCTAAAAATTCTTAGTGGGCAAATACACTGAAATCATGTAATATAGGATGCATTAAGACTAGGAAAAAGCCATCTAAACAAACTTAGAACCATTTCATTACCTTGAAAAATGCTGAGATTAGGACAGCCTTGGATAGAAAAGATGAACATGACAGGTTAAATTCAACATATGAAAACATAAAAACTGATTTAACAATTGAAGTACTATGGCCAAACCTACTTTAAAACAGGTTTTTAAACTTAGCAATCTTAAATTGAGCTTACAAAAGACACTTAAATTTGAAAATCAAAACTAAACCAAACACTCCTTTTTTAGGAACAAAAAGCGAATTAAACTTGAAAACTGATAAAAAACTGATTTGATCTAAAGTAAAATGAACAACTAATCATAAAACTCAACTTTAAAACACATTAAAACCATAATTACATCAGAAGCTGTGTTGACTTTTAAATTTGACTATGTTTGACTTTAGTTGACTTTTTTTCAAAATTTTAGAATTAAGAACAATTAGAAGCAGAAGTGAGCTCAATTAAGCTTATACAAGCTTAATTGAGCTTAATGTACAGTAAAATGATGTTTAAAAACAGTAAGAAATAATTTGCAAGAGATTGAGAAAAATTAAGAAAACTGAAAACTGTTGTTGGATTACTAAACTGGAATTTCAAGATACAAATTAACATTACAACTAAGGTTTAAAAACAATAAATGACATTAAAAATAAATGGTAACAATTCTCTAATTACATGAAAATTGGACAAATTCGTTTGTGACTGAATGAGGCTTTTCTTAGCTGATGAGGGCTTGGGATGCTTGATCTAAGAAGCTTCTAGGATCACCAATCCACACCATTGATTTCCTTCTTGCATCACTCCTTCTTTTCTCAACCATCAGATCATAAGAGTGATGTGGCTTGGCCAATAGGAGGCCTCCAAACTGACAGGCTGGCAATCCTTGTGTGTCACACCCTCTGACACGTTGTCAGAGGGTTCTAGAAACCATTTAAAGTGCGGGTAATCTTGGATTGCAGGGTGAATTTTTGGGAGAACAGTAAACAGTAAATGGGTGTGAAATGGCAGGCTTGGTGGTTTAGGAATTTTTGTATTATCTTTGACTGGTTGTTTAACTGGGAAGGGATAAATAGGTGTGATGGGCTAGAGGTGGATAATGTTTGGAATTGGGTTTTTTTTATTTGTATTTGGTCTTTGGATTTAGTAGTTAAGATCCGGATATAGAACTTTAAATCAATAAGGACCATTCATACGAAGGACCAAATATGTAATTTTGGAATGTTGGGGTGTAAATGGAATAATGAAGGGTATGAGGGTATATTTGGTAAATGTGGGAAAGTAAAGGGTAAGAATGGTAATTATGGAAAAGGTGAGGGGTATAAAGCGACAAAATGGTAAAGTTGAGGGTGAAAATGATAAATTTTGGTAAAGTGAGGGGTGAGGTGTGAAAAACTTCCAATCATGATCCATAACTCCGTATTTTGTCACTTTTGAGCATCAAGGACCCATAAATAGCATCCCGACATCGGCTTTTGCACTCTTCTCATTCTCGTGCTCGGTTTTCTTTGGTTTTGGCTTTCTTTTGTCTATTTTGTCATATATGTACCTACACATGCATAAACTCAAGAAACAAACAATTATATTAACGACTCTTTTCTTGTTATTTTAGGTCTATTTTGGTAAAGAAATGGTATGTGTTTTAGCACATACCAAGTCGCATATAACTAAAAAATTTAAGAGTTATTTAATTTCTAATCAAGCCTTAAAGCCTTTGATATCACAAATCTAAATATTAAATTAGGCAAGCAAGTTTGGGCTTGGCTTCCTTGCCTCAGATACATAACTAATTCACTTTCCACGTATGAAAATCGAGTGAAATCTTCAATACTATTAGATTGAACCATGGTGTAACCGAAGGTCTTACAATTGTAACAGGTGTTACTTTTGGTGTTGTAGACTACATAATAATCAAGAATAACCAAAAATATTATTAGTGCCATTTGCAATTTAAAGACACACATCACGAGATACTTTGGACAAAAACCGAAAGAATGTCAGATTATCACAAATGCAATACAACTTCATTCAAAAACATGTGATTAATGATTCATTGGATGGCATTCAAAAGGCTTGATCTGCGTTTTCCTTTGTCCTGTTTTGCGTGCATAATAATGAAATACTTTATTGTTTTGTGTGCATAATTTGAGTCGGGGTTCCTGATAGTACGCAGTTCATTGAAATCACTCTCCAATCACCTTATTTGAGCTTTTCTAACCCTATCAAGAATGATCTATGCTCTTCTTTGGTCCATGTCACCCCTGATTAAATAAAAACAGATTAATGTACCACAAAATATACCATAAATTTTATTGATGCGCGTATAACGCGTTCGGGGTCAAAGAAACTTCCTTTTCGTCGAGCAAGTTTTTCAACACCCTAGGCAGTGAACCTAATCGTTGTAGTGTAGTATTGGGTAAGCCTCCGGTATTGATATCGTTCTCTAGGGGAATAGGAATGCTAGTGAGAGATGTACTACGCTAAGGTTTGAGGTTAAGGAAGATTATTTTTTTATCTTTTTATATTTTTTAGAAAGCTAAGGGTAAAATCTCGGGGTTTGGATTTGGGGGTTGGTACTTCTACCGATTACTCTACTTATCTAATTATCTAAACAAAGTGGTAGTCTATGTCTATTGATGTGTGCTCGTATGATAATTAAAAATGTGTCTACCTAGATACTATTACTCCCTAGTTATCTTTTATTGGTGGTTGAATTGTAATGTCTTTATTCTTAACGCGTTATGTTTTCTAAGGTCTTAGGTATGCTTTTATCCCTAACTCTTTGAGAATACCTTAAGGTTATTGCCTACGAGATCTCTAGGATTCATAAACTAACATTAAGGTTATCTTTGGATATTTAACCTACAATTACGCTAGGTGGTTATAAACTAAGGTTCACAAAGATTACTCAAGCATTAAAAACACAACGATGGCCTAGTGCAATCCTAAGCCAATTACAATTAAGATAAGAGACAACCAATCAAGAACTAATAACAAGGTTTCATAGATCTAAGCAAATACACAAGAAATTTAGCCGGACATGTTAAACATGCAAGCATACACACATAGAATCGAAGACATAATGAAATCAATGAAGTAAATTACTTATCTTGATGTAAAATAGGGTATGAGAACCCTAAGATACTGTCCAAACCGGACCAAAACAGGTTTAGGTTTTACTCCCTAAGTCTACTTCTCAAAAGTCTGAAAATTCGATTTCTATATATAATTTTACAACTGCGACGACGTCACCTTATAGTTGGGCGCCCCGGATCGGGCGTCATTAGGGTTTCGTCTTGGCTAAGTCATCATTGGGACGCGGCGTTGTGGTTGTGACGCCGCCAGTCTTCAAAGCAATGACGCCGTCGAATGCGGATCTAGGCCATCTGAGAAGAAAAGTCTTCGTGACGCCCTTACTCTTCAAATCCTGACTCCGTCAGGTGTAAAATAGCAAAATCGCTACTAAGTCGTCACAATTTTAGTTGCACAAAGAGGGACGGTGTCGCCCTCTGTTTGGGACGCCGTCAGGTGTAATTCCAGCAGCTTGAGTGTCTTGATCTTGACTTAGCCATTTTCTTCATATATTCACTCCTTTTCGTCCAAAAATGCATCATTCCAGCATTTTGCTTCCAAGAGACCTAAAAAGTGAAAAGGAACGAAATTTAGCAGTAACGGATATAAAAGTGGGCGATTAAGGGCTTAAATGACCCCTTAAAAATGTACGTTTTACATCCTTATCATTTATGATCATCTTACAAAAGATGGAACAACATTTGTAACAACACTATAGAAATTTACATATCTCTCAGCATAACCTTTTTTAAACAAATAAGCAATCCCGTATATTCCCTATACGAAGTTCCATAAGAAATCCCAAATAGCCAAAATGTAATTTACCGTCGCAATCCCAAACAACCCCTATATTCCTATAAGAAATAATTACAAATAATGTGTTGCTTTACAGAGAAGAAATCATACCTGATACAAAAAGAATATCAGAAGCCATCAACACCGGATAGGTCAAAAGTGCAACCCCGACATTTTTGTCACACTTTGAACAAAAACAAAAGAATCAAAATTAAATATCGAATAGTAAAAGAACAAAATCTATAAAGAATAGTAAAATGCGAGGAACCATATGATTACTACCATCAGCATAAACATAAACCGTCAACATATTTTCATGACCTTTATTAAATATTTTCCCCAATGTCAATTAACAGCTTAAAGATGTATCACTCTTTATAAATGATGTAAGTAAACTTGAAATAAAAACACCACAAAATCCTTTTGCAATTTCCAACTTACATGTATGATATACCTTAACATAACAAAAAAAATAATGACCTAATTATAAACCATACCGAATTTACAACAACAATGTCAAAAAGACACCTTGATCATTTTTAGTTAATTAACAGGTTTGGTTGAATGTCTCTTCAACGAACTTTTCCATTTTAAGAATTTGACCCACATTAAAAATCTCCCGTATTCATTCAGTCATAAGTAGCTCGGTCAAATCGCTATCCCACATGCTATGAAACTTTATATCATACTATGCGACATATGAGGGAATAGAAACTGGAATTCAATAGCTCGTTTTCCAACAATAATTTTTTCGTTGCACATAACAAATTGCATTTGAAATAATATGTCAAAATAAAAATTACATACTAATTTTAAGCAACCAAAGAAGCAACACTAACACATTTTATTTGTATATTATTTTCAAATAGTATTACCATTTAAAACACTTCATTATGTTTTTAATAGTCTCGGTCGAAAGTTAGTCTCAGTCTTAAAAGGGTGTTTAGGTTAGATCATAACTTAAAGCTTATGCATTTTTAGATAGTCTCAGTCTAAAGATTAAGCTTGAAATCCTATTTTTTCCACAAAGGTAATGAGCCTTTCAGGATAAGCTTAGTCGAACACCCTCAAATTGCTTAATAGGGTTTCTTCGCATTTTACTATTCTAAAATAAGTCTTATTTTAATAAATCAAATATAAAGATAATAAAGTGTTCTCTAAGTTTAAGTTGGAAATGATCAAATAATGAAAATTAGAGAATGACCTACATACAATAAAGACGCACCACCTTTTGAGATAAGATATCTAAACTAAATAATTTTGTTAAGCCAACTAATTCGAGTAGCAGAGCTCAGCAGCTACATCAGTTCTACATGAGCACGAATACACAAATACAGATGCTTGTCTAACCAACATAAACTTAGTTTATCTTTATACAAATTGCAAAACAGTACACAAAGGTCACAAATATAACACATTTGTAGCATATATAGGTAGTGAAAATTTACTTGTTAAAAGCAAACAATTCTATCCTCTCATATTTGGATATATTACTAGAAAAACAAAATAAATGAACGAATTTACCTTTCCCTAAAGATGGAAAATGCTTATTTAAAATTCTCCTACTAAATAAACAACATAAGTTAGTGATAAACATCCATAAGTTTTCTTTTGCATCGTCAACCTCAAAATTTACTTCATTTTTTAGTAAGGATTTCAAATTAACAGACAACAATTTTAACATTCATATCATCCATATACTATTCCAGCTTTTGAGTCAGAGTATCAACCATAATTCAAATGGACATAAATTTTACAATGATCCAAAATTTGCTCACAAGATTAGAAATAGAACATATAGTTAAGCATATTGAGCATTGCATTAATGATGATCCAAAATGTCTTGATGGACAATATTAGTCTATAAGGTAATTTGATGCAAAACCAAACTCCCACACCTATAAAACTCGTGATAACTGAGTTAAATCATTAGTACCAGCCCAACATAGTTTCGACAATGAGGAAACATAGACACACATAAACTATTCATATGCAGTTAAAAGTCAAAACACTACTTTTTTAATAAAGATGGATTCAACTTAGAATAGAGCTTTCAAAAATTAATAACATGTTGAGGCCTTGAGGGTAAGAATCAATTAGCCTTATACTCACGATGAACCATAGTGATTTCAATGCTTTCGGGGTACAAACCAATGGTGGTGGTGGGGAGATTAGGAAGGCTAGGGTGGTGTCTGTTTTTTAAGAGGCTCTGAATCTGAATCTGAACCGCGCATCTGAATCTGAGACGTAAATTTCTGAATCTGACCGCATCTGAACAGGAAAAAAAAACTCATATTTGAACTACACATTTGCTTGCTCGTACTAATTTTTTTTTTTTTTTTGTTATTTTTGTGTCAATAAGAGACATTAAGACACCCCTCTCAAGTTTAGACCATTAAGATATTATTGCCTTTGACCGCATCTGAATGGGAAAAAAAACAAACGGTCTGAACGGTCAAAATGTCTGACCGCGTCTGAACGGTTCAGAACTTCAGATTTAGAGGTTGTTAAGAGCCTCTTTTTTAAAAACAAACACAACCTAAGTTTCATTTCTATTTTGGCATCCAATATGGCCCTAACCTTGGTAAAATGACGTCGGTCACATATATACAATGGTTATATCAGAGAATACACCAGCATGTCTGATTCGCCCTTTCAGTTAACTCATGAGAAAATTCGCCAACAATTGGTTCGTTAAAAATCTATCTAAATAATGCACATGATAGGGTACACGTTTGTCCCTATTATCATTTTTTTTGTATTCCTACATAATCACCAATATAAACATCTAAAATAAAAAGAAATTGTATGTGGTAGGGCAATATCAAACCTCATCACCTAATCAATAAAATTTAACACCTCTAAATTAAAAGCATATTAATCATATCACAAATCAAAACATTTTAACACATGAAGATTCTAACAACAAACAACATTAAATTCTTACCGGTGAAAATGAGTTATGTACAACAGTTGGACCACCAGATCGCACCTATTTTATAATTCCCTTTTCCTAAACCAGCAAAAAAAGATACACGACTAATAAATCCAATGAATGACTTTTGGGAGAAGCGTCGCGAATTGAATTGAACTTAATCAAAGCAAAATCTAATGTAAACTGAATTGAAATACAATTAGATTGGTATATATATATATATATATATATACATATATATATATATATACATATATATATATATACATATATGTGGAAAACTAGAGGGGGGGTTTAATAGTTTACCAATTAAAAACTTTGTTTTGAAACTTATTGTAATGATCAATCGACATTGATCAAAGATATGTTAGTAATGGGGTGCTAAGGAGTGATGATGGTGTGGATATGATACCGGAACAAATTGCTCAGCCTTCTAATGTTGCAGATTCTTCATGTAGGGGAAAGGGTAATGTTGTTGAAGGTTGTAATCGTGAGGTACCTACGAGAAGTAAGACTGCTGATTTGTGGGAGCGTTTCAACAACCATGTTGCTTCTCCGAGTAAGGCATCGAATGTTACCCCAAACGTTAGTCCTGTGGCCTCTACTTCTATTCCGGGTCAAGGTTCATGTGTGGATGGGGTTAGTGAAAGTGATGATGAAGTCTTTAAGAACTAT
Organism: Chrysanthemum makinoi; assembly: GCA_910596185.1. Taxonomy (NCBI): domain Eukaryota; kingdom Viridiplantae; phylum Streptophyta; class Magnoliopsida; order Asterales; family Asteraceae; genus Chrysanthemum; species Chrysanthemum makinoi. The sequence continues at coordinate 310,463,763 of OU343224.1, forward strand.
GATGATATCGAGATGTATGCTTCCAAATCCAAGAATTATAGTGGCTCTACTAGAGACTTCAAGGTGCAAGGACGCAAGAAGAATTAGTTTATATTTTTCTTTTGTGTTTCTTGGTGATAAGTAGCTTTGTTTAGATTAGTTTATTTGTAAGTTGCACTTATGTTGGTGCATGTCCATCGCCCTTTAGGGCTGAGATGGGGGACTCACTCTCATCCTTTTGTACTTCAACGTTTTTGGTGTAATGCATTTTACCAGGGTGAAAAGTCCCTTTTACCCAAAAGATATGTTAGAAAATAACAAACAATATGCAAGCAATATATAAAGAGTAAGTAAGGAAAGTGTTAATACAAATAAGCCGTAAAACCGTTTATTTATATTTTACGATCTTCTAATGTTTTGTCGATAACAAACGTAAAATTATTTTAAAGAAACAAATAAAATACGTAAATGGTTTGAGCCAATAGTTTTCTAACACACTTACGTTTTCACATAAAACACTAAAATAAGTATAAGTGATTTTATGATTTAGTAATACATATGTACAACAACTAGTGTTTACATATTGGGCAAATATATACATAACTAGTATGTATTATAATGGGTAAAAACTACAACCCATGGAGCATATCCATAACCCATGGTATTGACCCATACCCATTTGACTAGGTACATTGCATCTATTAGGTACATTGTATCTAATGAAATACCCATGGATCAACCCATAACCCATGACCAATGACCCATAACCAAAATACCCATGGGAAAGAGGAGCGTCTCACGGATCCTTAACATTACACTAGATGGATCCCTTAAAGGTGGGATCCGTTGGATCCGTGGAACAGTAGTTGTTTCTCCTCTATAAATAGTGAGCCATTTCTTCCTTTTGGGTCACCACTCTCACACATACTTTCCCCAAGTATTGTAACTCTCTAACCATTGATCCTAAGGGATCTTTCTATGTAGTTTGTCTTTTGTTTTTGTGTGATTCTCCAGGTTCCTCTTAAAGGCGAGATCACCACTTCTTGAAGTCGAGCAAGCTGAAGTCCATGAGTTGCCATGCTTCGTCATCATCAAGACTACTGAGGTTCTCTTGTTGATAGTTCTTTCTTCTTCCATAGAAGTGTTGTATCGAAGGCATTAGTGAAGGATGTCGAAAGAGTCAAGACGAAAGCATTAGTGAAAGGTGCTCAACGTCCGTGTCAAAAGCATTAGTGAAGAATGCTAAAGGTGTCAGGATGAAGGCATTAGTGAAAGGTACCAAGCGTTTGTGTCAAGGGCATTCGTGAAAGATTCCTAGGAATCAAATCAAGTGGCATTAGTGAAGAATGCCAAGGTCGTATAATCGATGAGGTGCATCATTATACAAATAGTGATAGTTTGTTTCCAAGGATGATGATATCCTTGATGGTGTTGTAATAAGGAGTGGGTCTCCTTTGGGATTAGGTGTTGTGTAGTGTTGGGTAGTAGTTCCTCCATTGTAATGGAACTCGGTACTTAGCCTAGTACCGGATAAAGGGTAGGCGACGTTGTGATAGGTGTAGTTCACCTTGGTGAAAGAACCCGGTGGCTAGCCTAGTACCGGAAAAAGAGTAGGCGACGTTGTGAAGGCTTCTCCGCCATAAGGAGTTGGTGTCGTGTAGTGATTACGAACTCTCGAGTAGGTGACTCGGGGAGTGGAGTAGGGCAAGGAAGGTATCCTTGTAGCCGAACCACTATAAATACTCGTGTCGTGGTTATGTGCTTCTTACTCTTTATCTTTCATTACACTTTTATATATCTATCTATCAACGTCCAACATATACATCTAAATAGATTGACATAAGTCGATCTAAATAGTTTAAAACAAGTTTTAATTGGTAAAACTATTCAACCCCCCCTTCTAGTTTTCCACAATTGGCATCAGAGCTTCGTTACCAAGTTTCTTAGAGTATGCTGTACTTTAAAAACTTGATACGATCCGTGTATCTTTGAAAACTACAAAGAAGGATTTTTTAAGTCATGTTTTAAAAATCATTATAGTGTTACTGTTGGACAATGATAGAATGTTCTAATATTTTCCTTGTTAAGAATTCTCCATACTTGGATTTGGGCATACCAAGAAGATCATGAAAAACTATCTAAATATTTCTTTTCAGAAAAGAATGTTTAGCATTATTTTCCTCATACATGGATCTGGAGATTCTAAGAAGATCACAAAGCAATTTCTCTAAATATTTCTTTCCTTAAAAAGAATTTTTAGCAAATGTATGATCGTTAATAATTTACATTTTTTATCATTATTAAAGTCTTAGTTGTATGATTAATCTTTATTAGTAATTACTTAAGTAGTTATCTATATTAAAATCATCATCAAGAATAGTATTCTTCGATTGATTTATATAGACTACACTATTAATCTGTAATAATGATATCTCGGTTATTCGATAGCCTCAATCATTATTCATCACAAAAGGATTATTGACACTTCATTTATATCAATGAATATCCATGTGAAATTTCGTATATTATGATAAAATGGGATTTTATCATAATCTTTGAAAAACCTCCCAAGAATTGTGACTAATTCATAAAAAGGGAATCACGTCAAATAGGATTAGCATTAAACTGTTAAAACCCCAAATCATAAGTTATAGAGCTTAAACATCAAACTCAAGGCCTTTTATAACTCCCAAACCAAAGTTATCAAGGAATGCTTAAACTGATTTTTGCTGTCATGCCGGATCCCTGAGCTTAAACTAGCCGGATCCCTAATGAGAGGGATCCGTGGGATCCGTGCAACAGAAGACAGGATAAGTTAGAAATGATCACTGTGGAAGTTCCACAACCACTTTCCCTTCAAAGACTCACGAACAAAAACCTAATTACTGTTCACAGGAGCAATTTGATCATTTCCTTCAAGCATAACAATCTCTTGTGTAAGTATAATCTTCACTACATTGTTAACTTAATTCCTTGATTTTTAGGATTACAATTTCTTCATCTTTAGAAGTTGGGTTCAAATGAGTTTATCATAATTTGTTACCACATTGTTTTCTAAGATAATCTAAATCAAAAAATTAACATTGTTAATACAAATTAAACTCATTTCTTGAATTCAATAAAGATGATTTGAGCAAAATTGTGATTAAACCCTTTAGGCTACTATTCATAATTAACACCACATTGTAGTTGTGTTGTTTAGGAACAATCATGCCAAGTAACCGACAACAAGACTATCAAGATACCGCCCATTACATCCCAATGTACCATAGAAAAGATGGACTTAGCCCAAAAGATAGGAAAGCTTTCAAAATGCTCGAAAAGAGACATTTTCATGAAGGTCGTGTAGTAGAACCATCATTTCTTGCTAACACCGACATCCGACAAGTTTTTGGGACCATTGGCTTTGATTTTTTATTGGACATAAACGAACAAATTTGCCCGGTTTTCGTACTCGAGTTCTACAAGACAATGAGGATAGTTAGAAATGATGATGGGTCCATCTCAACTGTCTTCATCATAAATGAGCATGAGTACACCCTTTCACTTGTGGAGTTTGGAAGAATACTACGGGTACCATATCAAGGAGTTTGCATGTTTTCCAATGAGTGGTCTTTGGCGGAGATACACGATATGGTTGATCATCATGAAATCTACCACATTAGAATCCCGGAAGCAACCACGGTGAGGGACACCGTGTTCATACCAAGGGCATCCCCATCAAGGGTCACTAGAAATTCGAAAGTGATCTATAAGGATCCTTTCCAAATGGAGCTCTCCGAGATGTATGCTTTGTATAGGAAATTCGAAAGTGATCTAATACAAATAAGCCGTAAAAACGTTTATTTATATTTTACGATCTTCTAATATTTTGTCGATAACAAACGTAAAATCATTTTAACGAAACAAATAAAATACGTAAATGGTTTGAGCCAATAGTTTTGTAACACACTTACGTTTTCACATAAAACACTAAAACAAGTATAAGTGATTTTATAATTTAGTAATACATATGTACAACAACTAGTGTTTACATATTGGGCAAATATATACATAACTAGTATGTATTATAATGGGTAAAAACTACAACCCATGGAGCATATCCATAAACCATGGTATTGACCAATACCCATTTGACTAGATACATTGCATCTGATTAACCCATAACCCATGACCCATGACCCATAACCAAAATACCCATGGGCAAAGAGGAGCGTCTCACGGATCCCTAACATTACACTAGACGGATCCCTTAAAGGTAGGATCCGTGGGATCCGTGGAACAGTAGTTGTTTCTCCTTTATAAATAGTGAGTCATTTCTTCCTTTTGGGTCACCACTCTTACACATACTTTCCCCAAATATTGTAACTCTCTAACCACTGATCCTAAGGGATCTTTCTATGTAGTTTGTCTGTTGTTTTTGTGTGATTCTCTAGGTTCCTCTTAAAGGCGAGATCGCCACTTCTTGAAGTCGAGCAAGCTCAAGTCCATGAGTTGCCATGCTTCATCATCATCAAGACTACTGAGGTTCTCTTGTTGATAGTTCTTTCTTCTTCCATAGAAGTGTTGTGTCGAAGGCATTAGTGAAGGATGCCGAAAGAGTCAAGACGAAAGCATTAGTGAAAGGTGCTCAACGTCCGTGTCAAAAGTATTAGTGAAGAATGCTAAAGGTATCAAGACGAAGGCATTAGTGAAAGGTGCCAAGCGTTAGTGTCAAGGGCATTGGTGAAAGATGTCTAGGAATCAAATCAAGTGGCATTAGTGAAGAATGCCAAGGTCGTATAATCGATGAGGTGCATCGTTATACAAATAGTAATAGTTTGTTTCCAAGGATGTTGATATCCTTGATGGTCTTGTAATAAGGAGTGGGTCTCCTTTGGGATTAGGTGTTGTATAGTGTTGGGTAGTAGTTCCTCCATTGTAATGGAACTCAGTACTTAGCCTAGTACTTCATAAAGGGTAGGCGACGTTGTGATAGGTGTGGTTCACCTTGGTGAAAGAACCCAGTGGCTAACCTAGTCCTAAAAAGAGGCGCACGTTGTGAAGGCTTCTCCACCATAAGGAGTTGGTGTCGTGTAGTGATTGAACTCTCGAGTAGGTGACTCGGGGAGTGGAGTAGGGCAAGGAAGGTGTCCTTGTAGCCGAACCATTATAAATACTCGTGTCGTGGTTATGTGCTTCTTACTCTTTATCTTTCATTACACTTTTATATATCTATCTATCAACGTCCAACATACACATCTAAATAGATTGACACAAGTCGATCTAAATAGTTTAAAACAAGTTTTAATTGGTAAAACTATTCAACCCCCCTTCTAGTTTTTCACAGAAAGAAACAATCAAACCATAACAAGTTGTTTATAGTGGTTCGGTCTACAAGGACTCTTTTTCCTTGCCCTACTCCACTCCCCAAGTCTCCAACTCGAGAGTTTAACTTCACTAGTCAACAAGCTCCTTTCACCGGCGGAGAAACCTTTACACTTCGCTTACACACTAAGCTAGATGTCGAGTTTTTTGCAAGGGTACAACCACTCCCACACACAATGTATTTTAAGGACTAAAATACTAACGACTCACACTCACAAGTTTAAGATGGTTTGGTACAACAATTATGTATGAATAAGACTAGATCATATAATAACAAAACAAACAAGACTTCCAACTATTTATTGAAGTTTGAATATGCCTTGATCTTCTGTGCTACAAAAGAGAATCACTATAATGATATGAAACTGAGTTAGAAATGTTAGAGAGAAGGAATGCATGTGATTATTCTAGAAAGGGGTGAGAAAACAACTTGGTTTGGCTTGCTATTTATAGCCAAAACCTTTTGCTGTCCCGACAGACCACGAAACCAAAAATATGGTTCCACCCGTGTATATGTTTGGTGCCGCCAGGTCTGAAAGCAAGATTACTAAAATCTTATCAAAGTCAACCAAATCTAACCAAGATCATGTAAGATATGTAGAGTCCAAATCCACACAAAATAGCTTATGAAATCCTCTAAAGATTTCAATGATGCACCACATGATGTCATATGTTGTTCTCTATTTTTAGAAATATGTTAAATGTAAATACATATGTAATGTTTTATTTTAAGAAACTAAAACATGCTCGATCTAAATATGTTAACATACATTATGGTTTAGAGGGATATCAAAGTTAATTGATATATGACTAATTAAAATGTAAATGCTTGAGTGATGAAGATATTATTTAAGGAAAAGCTTGTTTTAATATCTATTAATCTTGACAAGCTTTATGCTTCACAAAAATTAAATTTACTTTTGTCATTAACAAAACTTAGGTAAAGATCATAAAATATAAATAACGCTTAATGACGATATTTGTATTAACAATCTCCCCCTTTTTGTTGAGGACAAAACATAAATTTTATTTTTATAAAAGATGTAAAGTTTGTACAAAGAGTTATAAAAATATGAGCTTATTTTTAGAACTTGAAAGAACTAGTGAGTTAGATAAAAAAGTTTATTTTATCTTATGACTAGTTTGTCCAATTTTGACTTTTCATAATTCAAAGTATGCAGTTGACTTTTTAGAAAGTCAAAGTCCAAGTTCTATAATATTTCTCCCTCATTTTGTCGAAACAAAAAGAAAAGGCTAGGCGGAAGATGTAATGAGCCCGAGCCATTATCTCCCCCTTCGCCAATGCTCCCCCAAAATTGGGTGCCAAGAGAAAGATACTTGGATTGTGAAAAAGCTACAAAAAAAATTGCTAGTAATAAGCATCATCACAAGTATATAAGCATTTCTAATCACCAAGTAACAATCAACAACAATATAAGAAACACCATTCACTTGTTAAAATTTTCATGATTTGAAAGTCATACAAAGGAACACAATGATGTGTTAGTACATAAAGAAAATCCTAAAAATTAGAAAAATAAAAAAAATCCTAGAAAAATAAAAAATAGCTTAGAAAAATAAAAATAACTTAGAGTTTTAAAAAGAAAAACTAAGGCCCTCCTATTGAGGTGGTGGATGAGCAAGAGCGTTGATTCGCTCTAGGATGTGGTTGACGATGAACCTCATTTCATCTTGGAGCTCATGGACCATTACCCGGGTCCGTTCGCTAATGTGGGCGGTCCACTCACAATTTGAGCAACCGTGTCTAGCTGGGTAATAAGGTTCATGATTTTGTGGTGGTGGAATGGTGGAGTTGTTGGTGTTGGTGGTTAGAGTGATTAGGGAGGCTAGCAAAGCATTTTTCATTTGTATAGTTTCACTAAGGTGAGAATCCACCATATTGGAGAAGTTGTGGAGATGGTTTAGTTCGGCTTCTATCTTTTTTTTTGGGTAAAAGGGTTAATTCACCCCGGTAAAATTCATTACACTAAAAAGCGTTGAAGTACAAAGGATGAGGGTGACTTCCCTCATCTCAGTCCCTTAGGACACTTACAGACTCTCATATAAGAATGACACGCCATTCTTATAACTTACATTAAACATAAACTTACATTGAACATAAACTACAACGACTATAAAGATAACACAAATTAAATACAATTCAAGTAGACAAATCCTTGAATCATCAACTCGTCATAGTAGTTCAAACTTCCGCTTCAACCATTCGTCTTCTATAAGCATAATGCAAACATCATAATCTAATAACCTAATAAGAATGACTTCCGTAGCAAATGGAACTTGAAGCATAAACATGGTCTAAGCGACCCAACCTTCCAGCATATCCGAACTTGAACCCATCTTCCAACAAATACGAATGAACACATGAAGACAACAACCAAGGATCAAGTCATATGCACCAACAAAATCAGTTTGTAGTAGCAAAAACCACAAACAAAACCACCACCAACGCCATACCAACAGTAAGATAGAATCATAGTACCCAACGTGCATAGCATTGTGATCATGGGGTTTTGAACAAGAGTCCCCACGAACTTAACTTCCATCATAGCATAATAAACCACCACCATGACCCTGGCAACAGCTTGTATCATCTAAGTGTGGTAACAAGCATAAACCATAAACATAGGGTGATTCAACCCTAACGTCCAGCATTTATGAGCCCAAGACCAAGTTAAGAATCAGCAAAAAGGTCATTGGCAGCAGGCAAAAAGCATGTAACAACGAATGCAAACCAACCAGGATTGCATGTAAGACGAATCATTAACTACTACCGGAGAACATGAATAAACGTGACATTCATAGAACATGATTCGTCCTCGAACTAGTAGCGACAACGAACAATCACCATAGACACAAAATAGGGTTAAGAAACCCTAACGTACGGCCACTATATGATCGATTGATGATCCAATCATAACCAACGCCCTTCTCTCCCATAACCCACTTCATAACACAACCCTATCGATACCACAGATTCAATACCCAAACATGGGTATACTTCCAGCAAAAAATAAAAACAAGACCCTAAGAATAGGGTTTTGTTCAAACCTTGAAGCACCAAACACGATAGGATGTAAAAACCAAAAAAGGTTTTATTATCATTCAGCATAAATCCAATCCAACAAAGATCGATCTAAAAATAATAAGTCTGATCCAAGAACATAAATCCAATCCAACAAAGTTCGGCTTCTATCTTCGCTTTGGAATATGGGTGATCTACCCAAATGGATTCATCGATGTCCTCTATATGAGGAGACAAGGATGTCGGAGGTAGGGCATGGTCCCGATACAAAGGTCCATGAATGTCATTGTGAATAGGATGGAAAAGACGAGATTGAGGCCCTAACGGGACGTTTGGGTCAAATGATGGTCGTGGAGACTCATGAGTGATTCACTCAATTGTACCAAAGGATGGTAGTGGAGGTGGATTATTGGGCTTAGGAGGTAAGTCCTCCAAGTCCTCCAAAAATGGGTTTGGAGATGTAGGTGGTGTGGAGAATAATTCTAATGGTATGAGATTTGGAGATTTAAGAGGTGATGGTGATTTGGATGTTTGGATGGGAGCCGGTGGCGGAGAGTTAGCAATGGGAGTTTTTGTTGGTAGTGGAGTGGTGACTACAATAGGTGATTTTGGAGGTGGTGTAGGAGGGGTCAAAGTAAGAAAATTCTCATCTCTTATGGGAGATGAGATGGTTAGGGGAGAGGAATCGGAAGATGAGTTAATGTTGACAAAGCAACATGGTCTAACACTCATTCTAGCCATTTTCTTGCAAGGTTTGTTTGATGGAGAAGAGGTGGATGACTTAGTCATTTTTGCTTAAGCTTGTTCTAGTAGAAGATGAGAGAAATTGGAAAGGTTTGAGGATGATCATCTTAGAAGGTCTTAATTTTTAGGATTATGAAATTATGGAGAAATGTGTTTGATTTGATGTTAAACCATAGAAGAAATGTGGTTTCTAATGATTTGGAAGTGTTTTTAATGCTAGTCATATCATCTATGTCAAGCCATACAAGAAGGTTTGAGTGAAGAGACAAAGATATGCAATAAAATTGTTCTAATGATTGTAGGATCTTGAGAATCAGATCACCCACGGATTACAAGAAACCAAATTTATGGTTCCTTCCTTTATGAAAAACAGTTCCTTGGGTGAATTTTTGAAATTTTTGAATTTTGGTGGGAAATGGATATCCTATATGTCTAAGTGTGTTAAACTAGTTCTAATATGGATAAAAAGTAGTAAAAAACTATCCTAGAAGCAAATTATAGTAATTTGGAATGTTGAAATTAGCAAAATTCTGAAAATTACGTGGGGAATCCACAGCACCAAATTTTTAAACAGACGGAACCAAACTTTTGGTGCCGTCTGGTCCGCCTGTACAGGTTTGGCGGCACCAAAATTTTCAACAGAAGGAACCAAAAAAATGGTGTCGTCTGATCCGTGGTGCCCAGAAATCTTCACAGACCCATATTTTGACCATCGGGGACTTTTCCGAAACCTAAAATTTTTCTTAAAACATATGGAAATAACTATTTCTAGTTAGGAACAGTTAATAACGCATACACAAGCATAGTAGAGCATCAATTTTCAACAAGGGCTAATGACTTTCACTTAAAAAGTGAAAATGGGCAAAATTTGATAACACCCGTGTGCTATCCCCCTGCATGAACCGGTTAGCATACATCAATGTTTTAAGTTAGTTTATCCTCCTACAAAGGGAAAACACACAAATAATATCATACATCATTATTTCTTGTCTTGTTCCAAACACTCCTTTAAACCTCACTTATCCAATTTTTTGTAAATATTGGTCATCATCCTTCTAAGGCACTTGAACATTTCCTTGGTTTGCTTGAACTCCACCGTTTCGTTCTCAATCTTGGGAAGAGAAGCATAGTACTCATGAGGTTGTATCCAAGAATTGGGGAGACCGTCTTCGGAGCTATTTGATGACGATGATAAAGGAGTTGGAGGTTTTGGCCTTTTACCTTTTGCCTTAGTCTTGGACACTCGCTCGTCACTCAAGGGCACAAATATGTGACGGATGAGAGAATAATCTTGTTTCAACCCTTTTGGACTTGGTGGAATGGGTGCAAATTCTCTATAGAGATGGGTGAGTATCATCCAGTATGGAAGAGCAACGAAGCCTTGAGTAGGGATATCTACCATTCTCCTAGCAATGTAGTAAGCTAAGTTGAATGGTTGACGAGTGGAAACGTTGTAGAGCATGTGACAAAGGCAAGCATTGATGTGGTCTTAATTTCCTATGGTGCTAATGACATTTGCTCTAAGGAGTTCCTCCCACTTTTTGAATTCGGGCTTGAGCTCATTCAGTTCCATACCGTATGGATCTCGGTTGACTTCCTTTCTGGCTCGAGTGACACGGGTTGGTGCTACCCTTTCATTAAAGAGGTGCTCACGAATGACGTCCTTGTGTACCAAAGGAGTTTGTTAGGGAAGAGAGCGGTCATGGATAGCATCAAGGATAGTGAGTGACCACTTATCCGAGTAAAGACATTACCGCACCACCTGCAAGGAATTCCTAGCACTTGAGCAAATTGGTTGAGAGAAATGGAGTAGTCATTTTGATTGATCCTAAACCTAAGAGCCATTTGATTATCCTTATTTGTGAAAGAGACAACACTAGCATAGAATTCTAGGACAAACCTATGACAAATTGGTTCATCGATGTCAAGGAGACAATCGAAGTTGATAGTGGCTAGTTTTTTACGGAGGTTAGTTCCGTCGAAAAAAGAGGAATGAATGGTCCTACCCTCATGGAAATATATTTTCTCAAGACTCTTAAAGATTTCAACTTGTTCTTTGGTGAGGCCCTTGGTTTTGTGATGTTGAGGGATGTGGTTAAGAGTGTCCTAGTGATCGTAAAATTTTGCGGCTACCATGTTTGTTCCTATGAGCAAGAATTTATAAGTCTTAGTAGAAACAAAAACAAACTTAGCATTTTTGTTCTAGTGTGTGCCTATATGAAAACAATTTGGAGTTGCAGTTATGTCGACTCATTTTATGCATAAAATGGTTTTTAATGGTAGTGTTTGGCAAAAGCCAAGAGGTAACCCATACGCTCCTAATTTAATGTGGCTTCATTTGAATATACCCTGGAATGCATTTTAGTTATGCATTACCTTTAGTATTCAAGAGACATTATGCAAATGATGAAAATTACGTTTCTATTTGTATTGACAATGAAAATTGTTTTCCTACAAGTGAGAAGCTTTTCAAAATTTTGACATGGGGTTTTTGTTTAATTAGGATAATCCCTTATAGTAATTATCTTTTAAAGTGTAGTTCATAATTTCAGTAACTAGTTATGCAATTTACCAATTGAATTCATGTTTTGTACAAGAATATACATAATCCCCATGTAATGGTTTTGTGCATAAATTAGAATCCTAGACTCAGAATTAAGAGAAGTAACGTAGTTAGGATACTTACAATGATGTTTTCTTCTGTGATTAGTGGGAGAAGAAACCTTAATAATGAGTTAGGTATGTTGGTGGTTCGCTTTGGTAAAGTGAATTGTGGAGAAGAAGATGTTTTGTATTTAGAATTTTGGCTACTGTTTTCACCACGGACCAGACGGACCCAAATTTTTGGTTCCGTTCATTTGGTCGTTTGGTGCCGTGGGAATAGTAGTAGATTTAAGCTAAATTGTTTTGTATTGGTTATTCTAAGGTTTAGGCTATGTTTTAACTACATGTTTGGTTCCATTAATCCTAATCCAAGTCTAAGAAGATTAAATGTTTCTCATTTGAGAGGTTTAGTTAGGATGTCGGCAATGTTATCTTCGGAGGATACTTTCTCAATTGAGATGTTTCCTTTTTGATCATTGTCGCGAAGGAAGTGATGGCGGATTTCAATATGTTTCGTTCGAGCATGTTGGACGGGATTTTTGCTGAGATCAATAGCTCCTTTGTTGTCGCAAAGTATAGAGTTGTTGTTGAGATGAATTTTGTAATCCACGAGAGCTTGCTTCATCCAAAGAGCTTGTTGACATGCTTTTCCGTTTGAGACGTATTCGGCTTCAGTAGTTGAGATAGCTAGAGCTGTTTGTTTCTTTGCAAACCATGAGGTGGACAATGTCCAACAAAAGTACAAATACCACTTGTACTTTTTCTATCGACATAGTCACCGGCATGGTCCGAATTAGCATACACTATAGTTTCTACACCCGTTCCTTTGGGATACCATAATCCTAAACACGTCGTTCCCTTAATGTATCTAAATATCTGTTTTAAGGCTTCTAAGTGTGATGCTTTGGGATCTTCTTGAAAGCGAGCACATAGACAAACACTAAACATAATTTCGGGTCTACTAGCCGTGAAATAGAGTAGGCTACCGATCATTCCTCTATATTTAGTGTTATCTACCGATTCACCTCCCTCATCCTTGGTGAGTTTTGTGTCCGAGGACATGGGTATTTTAGTTGGTTTTGAGTCTTCAAAACCAAATTTCTTAAGCATATCTTTTATGTATTTAGATTGGTTAAATAATATCTTTTAGGTCACCATAAGTTAACACAAGCATGTAGATAATAGAAATGAGGTTAAGAAGGAAGGTTGAACACACGAATCACACTTTGATATAGAAAGGTTATGCGTAGATTATGATAAGGTGAGCAACACTCTCAAATGAGAGTATACATAAGTATTTATAGGGGAAGGGAGCTAGGGCAACACATCTAGTCCCTTCCTTGACCTCATGGGCCTTAGCATAGGCTTATGGGCTTTCTACATAAGCCATGCCTTAATTACTAACATAAAAGCCATATAAATGCAACCTATTACATATAAATAACTAACACTTTATAATAATGTTTAGGAGCGCTTCCAACAATCTCCCCCTAAGTGATAGTCATGATGTAATAGCGGTTGCTCGACGTCTTCTAACACTTTTATTTCTTGTGAGTAGAGATGCTTTAGATTCCAACAATCTCCCCTTGTGTGGGATCTTGTTTCTTTTGAAATTATCAGCTCTGACGTCGTTGTATTCATGGTTCTTTGTTCTTTGTTCTGGTGTGGATGTAGTGATTGTATGTTGTTGTTTGCATCTAGTCAGCTTCGTTGCTCAGGTGTCTCCACGTCTTTCTCCAGCATGCTCACACGCCTTTTGACTTTGATTCCATTTGTGTGTAGTTCTCTAGTCTTTAAACTTTGTAGATTCTTTGGCTTTAATGAAGAATAATTTTGACTTTTGAGTTGCCTTTTGAGAGAACTTCATGTATGTTGTTGTAGGTATGAGCATGTGGAGAATTAGCACGATCTTTCCTCCCAAGAGCATCCATCAGCAGCTGCATAAATTTGGTTAATGATAAGCACCAATCGATCATTGTGGACTTTTCTTAAATAATTGACCACTATAATTGTTTTACTGATGAATGTCTTGATTCCATTCACCTTGGTCGGGCGAGTCAACCGTCCGAATCCTGTGGAGGGACAGTTGGCATTACTTTGAACGAGTTCAAGTAATGACCCACATCTTCAGGACTCGATTCTTGAAAGGAATCTCCTTAGCGAGATTTCCAGAACTTACAAGTTTGAACTTCGAGGGTGTTAACAGCATAGTGTGAAAACACATCTCTAATTCTAGCAAAGGTTGTTCCTAAAATGGAGGCCCTCAAGTAGGCTAACACGATGTACCGAATTACATCTACGGTTCACGTGAGTCGCTGAGGTACACCGAAGCATCACCTCACGACTGTAGACCGTTTGAGATAACACTAAGCGTAACCCACAAGGAGTTACCGAAGCGACATCTTTGTCGAGGCCGTAATTTGATGTTGACCCTGGCAGGAGTTTCCATTCAATCACTGAGGATCACAATTGTGAATCCCCTCATAAATGTTCTCGGCATATTGCTAGGATCTACGAAGGACTCTAGAATATGTCACTTGTGTCCTTATTGTTGAACGACAAGTGATGAAAGTTCAAGTGTTCCTAAGATATCTTTTGATGAATCTCGTGGCTCTAGACTTAATAGTGCGCTTTGGTTTTCCTGAGCGGAGACTAGGGAGAGGGTCTCCTTCTTCAATACCAACAATCTCTGTGAGAATGAAACAAGCTTCTGTTGAGAGAAACTTAAGTGGCTAAGAAGGTTTAGTGCAATGCGTCACTGGGTCCATGACGACTTTATCTTCAATACCGGTGTCATCTCGTGACAGCCAGTAGCATATGAACTGAACCCGGTGTCTGCCCTAAGTTGAATAATTTGGAGGGCTATTTATTTTCACCCTTTTCTTTACTTTTCTTTTTAATTCTTCAACTCCTTATTTCTACGATTATCATTTTCTCTTTTTGTCAATCATACCTAAGGACTTCTAAGTATTAACTATTGGTGGTGTCCTTGGGTAGATCCCTCCGGCTCTGGCGGATCATAGGACGTTTATCCCTAAACTTAGTCACCTTATGACTCCATGACTATCCTATGTTGCCATAAAACAATTTTCATCAAAATTTCTCAACGTGTTTATGAATAAAAACATGTTTGAAACACTTCGAGAGTTTTTTATTTTCAGAAATACTCCCCCTCCACATGTGCTTATGAGTTTTGACAGAAATCTGCACAGTGAGGGAAGAGCGCGCACTTTTGAATTGATCGACTCAAGATAGACAATCCCCGCGAGACACGGTTACATCACTGACTATGTCAGCTTGAAGTTGTAAACACTCCTTGGTGAGGAGGTTTGACCCATCAACGTTCATGTCTACCAAGAGTTTCTCGGATGGTACATTCTACTAAGACTAGTCCTTTGCGAGATACGTTTACATCACTAGCGAACTAGTTTGAAATTATTACCCATCCCAGATAAGTCTTTTTGATTTACGACATTAAAGAGCTTGTCAATTCAATGGTTAAGTCTATTCACGCTTAGATTCAGTCACAATCCAACATATTTGTATCACACAATTTTTCTCCCCCTTAAAAATGGCATATTAATGTTATTTTTGATGAAATTTGATATTGAATATGACCGTTTCGAGTTTTGCGGGAAGATTTCCACAAAGAACAGTGTTTAAACAAAGATATTTTGCAAATACTCCCCCTCAACAAGTAATATTAACTTTTGAGGTTTTGAAAATATAAGAGAGAGTACTTGTTCTTTTGAGCACAATTTTGAAAATTTTGAAAGTTTGATAAATTTTACTCAAAAGTAAGAAGCTTTCACTCCTTTTATAAGGATTTTGGCACTGATGCGTACCACATGTTCCTTTCATTACAAGTTCGGGTTGTACACTGCTGTTTATGTACAAACCATAATGAATAAATAAATCAATAATCAAAATACAATCAAGAATGTTTAAGGAGTACCCAACGATTACACACGACCGGGGACTTTCTCTTCACGTTGAAATGTTGAGATAGAGAAACTTTGTCGTCCTCCCACATAGCTCTCTAACCTTCACATTTGATCCCGGTGGAACAACCTTTCATCCATCCTTTTGATGATCCTGCGAGCTTCCTTTCTTTCTTCTGAATTCCACCTCTTTTTCGAACCAATACCTTCCTGAATATCCTTTTACCGGTAAGTTAACCCATCCTGAACCATTTTCAATGTGTGATCACAAAATTTGTAGATTTCGTCGTATGCCATGAAGCAAGTATGATGAAGCTCACTGCGGTAGACGACCCCAACTTTGGTTTATGTAAGATAGTGATTTGAGGCAGTTGATTAATGTCGGGAAAGTGTAGCAACTATTGTGTAAGATTTATCTGCTTTTGGTATGATTTGTGGAGTTTGATAGGACTCCTTGAGATCGTTTTGAGCCTTAGGGTTTAACAATAACATATACATATGCAGCGGAATAATAAAGAACAATTATGTTATTGACACAAGGTTTCATTCACCATCACCTCTAATTATATTAATAACGTTTTATCTAAACTATAACAAGGATCAAAGACTTGATCTTGGAGGTTAACTAACACTAAGTAACCTAGACGTTTATAGGAACACGTCTAGATAACTAAACTACTAACTAAACTAATGACCTAGGCGTTTACAATAAACTACACGCCCTAGGTTACACACACACACCTTTAGTCGACTACATTATGGAAGACATGTATATAAAAACCTACACCCCATGTCCTCTTTATATACTAGAGGATTAGGGTTTACAAATCTCTACGAAAGACTAATAAATAAATCTTCTTTTGCAAGCAAGTCCTTCCATCTTTTTGTATATTTCTTCTTTATCACATTAAGCCCTTGATGTTTCATTCTTTATTGTTTTGTATCATCGAATCAATAAACCCAACAATCTTCCCCTATTTGATGATGACAAAACAAATAAAGTTCTTGTATGAACTTCCCTAGACGAAGTAGCAGAAGTTGAGATAATTAAATCTCACCATGAATGAAACATTCTTGTCTTCCTTGTCTTCCCCTTAATCCATGCCATGTGTCACACCCCCAAATTACGTGTTTTGCAGCGGAATGGAATACCTTGGGGAGGACTGTCATAGCATCCAAGTTACAGTTATATCGAACGACCTAAAGTGTCGTTTAGAAAATACATCGTTTGTTTAAGTAAAATAATCGAGTTTACAAAATGTAGGTCCCAAATGAAAATCAATGTATGCGGAAATAGGTTTGATACAAGCCAAACGATGTTTTTAAAGTGTATAAATCCCATGTGAGGCGCGTCGTCACCACGACTCTATGATGTGTCCAAATGCATGCCATGAAGTGAATGCCTTAGATACCCGAGATAAAACATGCTAAAAAGTGTCAACACAAAGGTTGGTGAGTTCATAGAGTTTGGTTAACAAGTAAAGCCTTAAAAGAGTGTTTATGTAACAAAGGCAAAGTTTTTGGTCATTTAAAATAGTTCACAAAGCAAAGGCATCGTAAATCCACTCAGTTCCAAGTCCCGCCCATACAAAACTTGCAACCTGTGTGTTTACAACCCACCGCTAAAAATAGTATGTCAATCATGTATGCATGTATCATAGTAGTTAAAAGTATAAATGTCACCACAAGGGTCTTCCAACAACTCGTGTTGGAATGTTCCTCCAACGCCACGTTCAAGTATCCATAAAATGGCCTTCCAACATATAAATGCTGGGATGTTTGTAAATTAATAGCCTTCCAACAACTTAATTTGGAGCCACTAATTCTTGTATGTTTGTAAATTAATAGCCTTCCAACAACTTAATTTGGAGCCACTAATTCTTGTATGTTTGTAAATTAATAGCCTTCCAACAACTTAATTTGGAGCCACTAATTCTTGTATGTTTGTTCCAAATATGCATATGAAATCAAGTATAACGCAATCAAGTATATAAGCAATCAGTGTAAAGTATAAGTAATGTTGTTTGGCAAAAGAGTTTAAATGTTTGGATAAATAAGCATATATCTCACCCCAAATAGTTTATAGGAATTTAAATGAGTGGAAGCGGGGTATGAACTCACAAGAGTATGTAAAAGTTTAGAGTACTTGTGAAAGTAAATGAAAATAGTTTGAGCATGTATCTTCCCCAAAAGTAGTATAAAAACAATTGAAAGTGGGGCTATAGAACTCACCTGGTGTGATTGATATGCTAACAAAATGAAGTGCAATAAAATGAGGCTCGAAACTATCATGACCTAAAATGAATGATATGATACTTAATGAGTTATGATGTAATGTTATGCATGCATTTCGTATGTTATTTATACCATTTGCGAGTTTTGAAAATAATACTCTTCGTTGAAAAATACTCTTTTGACGTCTTGACCATTCTTAAATTACTTTACAAGTATATACGTCAAAATGTCATCCTACAATAGTTTCTTAATGATTTATTGTGAAATTTTAACTTTTAAATTAGAAAAATCATGTCGTTGGAAATTTCTTGAAAGTGACAAAAATGGCTCCGAAAAACTAGTCGTAAAATAGTAAAATGCCGAGCGTTAGAAGCGAACTCGGCGGTTTTGGAAAGCTTGTATCAAAATCTAGAAGTTTTAGTACATGATTTTTCGTCATAGAGGTCTCGAACATAGAGATAATAAAGGTTAAAGATGGTGATTTTGTCAAAAATGTGGTTTAAAAGTGAGTTTCGGCAAAGTTTAAGCAACCGTAAATAATTTATTACAACTCCTATACAAAGCGGTTGGTCGTTTTGAAAAATATGCTTGGTGATCTCGATTTTATTAGAAGACATTTCGTTCCAAAAAGTTCTACATCATAGATAAAACAGCCTTCAACATGGTCGTTTTAGTTACCGTAACACTTGTCTCGTAAAATAATATAGTTTTTCAGAAAATAATAGTTACGGCAATTTTATGAAAACGTGCATATCTTAGTCTTTTCAAATCCGTTTTCTATTATTATCGTCCTTAGCTTCGTATCAAAGTATACTAATATCATTTTGATAAGTCGAAATAATTTGTGAAGCTTAGGACTCGTTTTTGACTCGTACAAAACAATAATACCTTGCTGAAATTTTCAGAAAATATATATTTAAGTCGTCAAACTTGAAAATTCATAACTTCTTCGTTATAACTCCGTTTTAATCCGTTCAAGCCGCCACGGATTCGTTTTAAAGTATATTTTCTAAATATCTAGGCCAAAAATTCGTGCCTACTGTCGGATTTTCCAGAAAAACAAAATAAGAACAGAACACTTTTTATACTTGTCGAAAATAGTTTTTCTCATACTAAACCTATTCCAATCCCTTCAAATCAACTCCAAAGCTATACTAATCCTACCATACACCTTCTTAGGGTGTCATGGGTTCCTAGACATCATCAAGACCAATATATAACAAGGGAATAATTATAGGATGACCTTTATATATATAAAACTCTAAAATCAATGTAAAAATGGTATAAACATCCATAAGTCTTGCATGCTTGCTAAGAAAAAGATGAAATACATATGAAATGAACATGAAAGATGTAGAATGAAAGTAATATGCTTACAAGCTACTATGATGAGGTGATTAGAACAAGGATTAACCTAAACACCCTAGGTTTTTATTTCAAAACCTTAATAAGAGTGTAATCTAGATTGTTTTAACACTTGAGCTTGAAAGATTTTTGATCCCTTGTTAACACCTTATGATGAACCGGTTATGGAGGAAAATCAAGAGAAGAGAACTTTTGCAAACTTGTTGAATTATTGTGATGAATAAATGAGGTGATTGAAGATTGTGTGCATATCTATACAAGTAAACATTTTCTTACCAACCATTAATTGCAATCCCCCCCTTGGTCGGCCAGAAGTATTTCCCAAAATACTTTTTTTTCTTTTATATTGTGTAATATTTGTTAAAAATGTGTAGTGAAATGTGTAGTTAAGTAGAAATTGTAGTAACTTGTACATAGTTGTGATATTAGAGTAGTATGGATTAAAATAAGTTTTAATTGGTCAAAGTAAAATATATTGAGTCATAAAAATTGTAAAAATATATTTCTTGCATAATTTGAGTGATATAATAATTATCGTGTAGTTTTTAAGAAAACGTCGTAGTAATATAAATTTAACGATTTATATACAAAATAAATTTAAAGCACTAGGTAAACTCAAAATATAGTTTTTATAAACTAAATGTAAGTATAAAAATATATTGGGATCATTTTAGAAGTAAGATTAAATGTTCAAAATAATAACTCACGCGATAACGTTTATTTAATATAAAATTTACGCGTTTAATGTGAAATGAAAAGTCATGAATGAACTAACATGATGCAAATGATGCTAATGAAATGTAGACTAAACTTAGTCCATATGAAATGTTCGTGATGATATGATCATGAATTCGCCGCTAACCCTTTAAGGTTACGCTGAATGCCGGAACACGAAACCTAGTTTACGATAAATGATGAAATTGTGAAGCATGAATTGTTTTGAGAAATGACCAAAAATTGAGAATTGTGACATTCTTCCCATGTCGGAGGAATCACGTCCTCGTGATTCAATCGATGATACTATGGTTCGAACCTCGACAAGGGTTCTAAAAGTTTATGCTCGTGTATGGTCTAAATGATAATGTCAATGCTCATGCATATGAGTTACTCGTCCCCACAAGATCGTTCTGTGCTATCGTGAGCAATTCCCACCCTAAATACATGCTTTCTTATGATTAGGCTCGATGAGACAAGCTTTCCCATTCTCAAGCAAAATTTTTAAAAGACTTTTTGGTAACCGATTTTACTTAATCCCACAACTCATCAAACAAGAACTGTCATACGATTAGGCTAAATCGGTTTAGGTAACGACTTGTTTCTAGCTCGATCTTTGCGACTCATCAAACAAGAAGCGTCGCCGGATCAAACCGAAACAAGTGGTTTGAAGAAAATCTTTTGAAAATTTGGCTTGATTACGGAATTACTTACACATATGAGACTACTACTCCCTTCATTGCATGATTCTTCCTGAATTAGACATAGGTGATCGGCTACGATAATTTAGAGTAACTATGCAATGCTTTGACTAATCGACTCATATGATGTTTGGTGTTGAGTCATAAGTCCGCATGTATAAAGAATGTGCACTTATAATGATATGATGAGATGCTATGATGATGTGGTTATAGTCTAGGGTCAATGATGTAACCTAGTTCTCTATAACCGATGCTCGATACCAATCTGTACACCCCAAATTACGTGTTTTGCGTGAATGGAATACCTTGGGAGGGCTGTCATAGCATCCGTTACAGTTATATCGATCGACCTAAAGTGTCGTTTAGAAAATACATCGTTTGATTAAGTAAAATAATCAGAGTTTACAAAATGTAGGTCCCAAATGAAAATCAATGTATGCTGAAATAGGTTTGATACAAGCCAAACGATGTTTTTAAAGTGTATAAATCCCATGTGAGACGCGTCGTCACCACGACTCTATGATATGTCCAAATGCATGCCATGAAGTGAATGCCTTAGATACCTGAGATAAAACATGCTAAAAGTGTCAACACAAAGGTTGGTGAGTTCATAGAGTTTGGTTAACAAGTAAAGCCTTAAAAGAGTGTTTATGTAACAAAGGCAAAGTTTTTGGTCATTTAAAATAGTTCGCAAAAGCAAAGGCATCGAAATCCACTCGGTTCAAGTCATCATACAAAACTTGCAACCTGTGTGTTTACAACCCATTGCTAAAAATAGTATGTCAATCATGTATGCATGTATCATAGTAGTTAAAAGTATAAATGTCACCACAAGGGTCTTCCAACAACTCGTGTTGGGATGTTCTTCCAACGCTCACGTTGAATGTATCCATAAAATGGCCTTCCAACATATAAATGCTGGGATGTTTGTAAATTAATAGCCTTCCAACAACTTAATTTGGAGCCACTAATTCTTGTATGTTTGTAAATTAATAGCCTTCCAACAACTTAATTTGGAGCCACTAATTCTTGTATGTTTGTAAATTAATAGCCTTCCAACAACTTAATTTGGAGCCACTAATTCTTGTATGTTTGTTCCAAATATGCATATGAAATCAAGTATAACCCAATCAAGTATATAACGCAATCAAGTGTAAAGTATAAGTAATGTTGTTTGGCAAAAGAGTTTAAATGTTTGGATAAATAAGCATATATCTAGCCCCAAATAGTTTATAGGAATTTAAATGAGTGGAAGCGGGGTATGAACTCACATTAGTATGTAAAAGTTTAGAGTACTTGTGAAAGTAAAGGAAAATAGTTTGAGCATGTATCTCCCCCAAAAGTAGTATAAAACAATTGAAAGTGGGGCTATAGAACTCACTTTGTGTGATTGATATGCTAACAAAATGAAGTGCAAGAAAATGAGGCTCTCGAAACTATCCTGACCTAAAATGAATGATATGATACTTAATGAGTTATGATGTAATGTTATGCATGCATTTCGTATGTTATTTATACCATTTGTGAGTGTTGAAAATAATACTCTTATGAAAAATACTCTTTGACGTCTTGACCATTCTTAAATTACTTTACAAGTATATACGTCAAAATGTCATCCTACAATAGTTTCTTAATGATTTATTGTGAAATTTTAACTTTTTGAAAAATCATGTCGTTGGAAATTTCTTGAAAGTGACAAAAATGGCTCCGAAAAACTAGTCGTAAAATGGTGTACGTCGAGCGTTAGGAAACGAACTCGACGGTTTTGGAAAGCTTGTATCAAAATCTAGAAGTTTTAGTACATGAGTTTTCGTCATAGAGGTCTCGAACATAGAGATAATAAAGGTTAAACATGGTGATTTTGTCAAAAATGTGGTTTAAAATGAGTTTCGCAAAGTTTAAGCATCCGTAAATAATTTATTACAACTCCGCTATACAAACGGTTGGTCGTTTTGAAAAATATGCTTGGTGATCTCGATTTTATTAGAAGACATTTCGTTCCAAAAAGTTCCACATCATAGATAAAACACCTTCAACATGGTCGATTTAGTTACCGTAACACTTGTCTCGTAAAATAATATAGTTTTTCAGAAAATAATAGTTACGGCAATTTTATGAGAACGTGTATATCTTAGTCGTTTCAAATCCGTTTTCTCGCATTATTATCGTCCTTAGCAGTATCAAAGTATACTAATATATTTTTGATAAGTCGAAATAATTTGTGAAGCTTAGGACTCGTTTTTGACTCGTACAAAACAATAATACCTTGCTGAAATTTTCAGAAAATATATATTTAGATGATAGTCAAACTTGAAAAATTCATAACTTCTTCGTTATAACTCCGTTTTAATCCGTTCAAGCGGCCACGGATTCGTTTTAAAGTATATTTTCTAAATATCTAGGCCAAAATTCGTGCCTACTGTCGGATTTTCCAGAAAAACAAAATAAGAACAAAACACTTTTTATACTTGTCGAAAATAGTTTTTCTCGTACTAAACCTATTTCAATCCCTTCAAATCAACTCCAAAGCTATACTAATCCTACCATACACCTTCTTAGGGTGTCATGGGTTCCTAGACATCATCAAGACCAATATATAACAAGGGAATAATTATAGGATGACCTTTATATATATAAAACTCTAAAATCAATGTAAAAATGGTATAAACATCCATAAGTCTTGCATGCTTGCTAAGAAAAAGATGAAATACATATGAAATGAACATGAAAGATGTAGAATGAAAGTAATATGCTTACAAGCTACTATGATGAGGTGATTAGAACAAGGATTAACCTAAACACCCTAGGTTTTTATTTCAAAACCTTAATAAGAGTGTAATCTAGATTGTTTTAACACTTGAGCTTGAAAGATTTTTGATCCCTTGTTAACACCTTATGATGAACCGGTTATGGAGGAAAATCAAAGAGAAGAGAGAACTTTTGCAAACTTGTTGAATTATTGTGATGAATAAATGAGGTGATTGAAGATTGTGTGCATATCTATACAAGTAAACATTTTCTTACCAACCATTAATTGCAATCCCCCTTGGTCGGGCCAAGGGGAAGTATTTCCAAAAATACTTTTTTTTCTTTTATATTGTGTAATATTTGTTAAAAATGTGTAGTGAAAT
Organism: Chrysanthemum makinoi; assembly: GCA_910596185.1. Lineage (NCBI taxonomy): Eukaryota > Viridiplantae > Streptophyta > Magnoliopsida > Asterales > Asteraceae > Chrysanthemum > Chrysanthemum makinoi. The sequence continues at coordinate 310,487,587 of OU343224.1, forward strand.
GTGTAGTTAAGTAGAAATTGTAGTAACTTGTACATAGTTGTGATATTAGAGTAGTATGGATTAAAATAAGTTTTAATTGGTCAAAGTAAAATATATTGAGTCATAAAAATTGTAAAATATATTTCTTGCATAATTTGAGTGATATAATAATTATCGTGTAGTTTTTAAGAAAACGTCGTAGTAATATAAATTTAACGATTTATATACAAAATAAATTTAAAGCACTAGGTAAACTCAAAATATAGTTTTTATAAACTAAATGTAAGTATAAAATATATCAGGGATCATTTTTAAGTAACGGATTAAATGTTCAAAATAATAACTCACGCGATAACGTTTATTTAATATAAAATTTACGCGTTTAATGTGAAATGAAAAGTCATGAATGAACTAACATGATGCAAATGATGCTAATGAAATGTAGACTAAACTTAGTCCATATGAAATGTTCGTGATGATATGATCATGAATTTGCCGCTAAACCTTTAAGGTTACGCGAATCTGGAACACGCAAACCTAGTTTACGATAAATGATGAAATTGTGAAGCATGAATTGTTTTGAGAAATGACCAAAAATTGAGAATTGTGACACCATGCCACTCCAACATCTCTTCCCCTTTTTGTTATCAACAAATAAGAAATATAAACAAATGAGAAACTTCCCCTTGAGTGGTACATGAACATCAATGATTCTTCAAATCTGTAAGCTCTTTGTAATGATCACTTGTGAAGAAAAATAAATATAACGAACTTGATGAAGAAGTAGAATAACCCAAACTTGTATCTTATGTCTTGTTTATCCACGTGACGTTGAACTTATATCGCTAACCAAAAATATAAGTAGATCGCAATCACTTGACAAAATCCTCATCCTCAATGAGACACTGAGCACTACAAAGTAACTCCTTTAAGTGATAGTTAACTAGGTCTTCATCCATCCACCCCTTGACCTATGAAAACTAGATTTTGCAAGTCTTCGTCAACATCCTTTAAGCACGAACAAGTTATTTTTAAACGATTCCGCCGTTTAAAAATAGAATAAGAACACGCATCCAAGTAATTCCACTTCACCTTCAAATAAGTGATAAATAATCACCTTCGTAATCAATTCTTCAATAAAACCAAAAACGAGCTTTTTAAAATTTTTAAGAACAAATAATCAAACTCCATGTGTGTGCGAACAATAACCTCTCAGGTGTGTCGTCCAAAAACCAAAAAACTTGTACAACTTCCCCTCAATTCCAAAACTATTCGAAACATGCTCGACTTCTCCTTATATCCAGAAAATCTCATAGTTATATATTTGGGTCCTCCACCAACTGTACCGAATAGGATTCCAATCTTATAATAATAATGCCCATCACCTCTTGCACCTTAATCCTATAACACATATAACCAAACCATGCCATCATCCAAAAAGATACAAAACATAATTGAGCACCGACCCATGACCATTATAATAGTTTGCAATCATTGACCAATGATATCCCTTATTCACTTTTATCAAAATACGACAGTATCACACCGACCCATTAAAGCCGCATATTGTACTAGGTTCAATCGGATCACATGCCCTTGATAATAAAAGTAACCAAACTCATTCTTTAATAAAAATACCATAACCTGTACCTCAGTTTGCATGTCCATACCAAACTCCTTTGTACATGATCCCATGTAAAGAATAGACCAATCAACATGCAAATCAATGCAATTATCTAATTTAATACCATGCGTGTCTTATTCTACGTTTGAACCCTTCATGAACAAAAATATTAGAAACTTTATTCACGAATAAAACTAACCACTTTTCTCCTTGCGTCAATATTCCAATCCATCTTCAGTGTCACCGACCAATAAATCAACATTGAAAGTAGTGGAAAGTAGAGTAAAACGCAGCAGTGGTTACTAGTAAACTAGAAGTGGTAACGTGTTGTGATAGTAATAATAACCAAGAGCACACTTGCGAGCAGCAGATAATAAACTGGTTCCAGCACCAGATATGAAATAAACTATCGTGAAGATTAACGTAGTAGCAGTTTGATTCCTTTGACAGCAGGAACGACGGACCAATGAGCAGTAGGACGCATGTACAGCAGTAACACATTCTCAAGCAGTACTTAATAACTTTGTATCAGCAGCAAATAATTTAAGCATAATTTCGAACACCAACACAACCAACATCACATCTTCCTGTAGCTAGGGTTTTATAATCAAGAATAGTAGTGATCTAGGGTTTTTCCATAAACCCTAACCAAAACAATCACCATTAGTACACCCTAAAAAGAAATCGTGAATCTCCAAAGCTGCTTTCATTAATGGTATATTTTCTGAAAAATCTTAGAACCAGTCGACATCTTAAACTCTCTTGCTAGCAACTTTCTTTGTTCACAAGGTTAGGGCATGAATTTAAACTGATTTCCATGTTTAAATAAACCATAAGAATAAGAAACTCAAGAAAACAATACCTTAAAAACCATAAAATTCAACTTTTAAAAACTCCCCCTGCAGCAGACTTCGACATAGTATAACTTTTTACTGAAAGCTCCAATTGAAGATCCCTCTAGTGAAAAGTTAGATTGATATATAGAGAGCATTCCCCTAAAATTTTGTCACGATCCAACGGTTAACGAAAGAGTTATCATCGTTACAAAACAGTGTTGTAGAAGCTTTACGAAAATGTTTCAGTTTCTGCAGCAGACTTTGGCAGCTTATAACTTTTGATTGAGAGCACGAATTGACAATCCCTCCAGTGAAACCTTAGACGGATATACTGAGATGCACCAAAGAAAAATTGTAGCTCGATCCAACGGTTGACTAAAAAGTTATGCCCTCTTGAAAACAGTGCTGCAGAAGTATTACGAAAATTTGTAGATTCGAATTTTTTCTTCTTTACGTCATTCTTCGACCAATAAAACCTTGCGAATCGCTAGGTAACGAGCTCCCCATGCTCTGATACCAATTGTGGAGTTTGTTAGGACTCCTTGAGATCGTTTTGAGCCTTAGGGTTTAACAATAACATATACATACGCAGCGGAATAATAAAGAACAATTATGTTATTGACACAAAGTTTCATTCACCATCACCTCTAATTATATTAATAACTTTTTATCTAAACTATAACAAGGATCAAAGACTTGATCTTGGAGGTTAACTAACACTAACTAACCTAGACGTTTATAGGAACACGTCTAGATAACTAAACTACTAACTAAACTAATGACCTAGGCGTTTACAATAAACTACACGCCCTAGGTTACACACACACACCTTTAGTCAATTACATTATGGAAGACATGTATATAAAAACCTACACCCCATGTCCTCTTTATATACTAGAGGATTAGGGTTTACAAATCTCTACGAAGGACTAATAAATAAATCTTCTTTTGCAAGCAAGTCCTTCCATCTTTTTATAGATTTCTTCTTTGTCACATTAAGCCCTTGATGTTTCATTATTTATTGTTTTGTATCATCGAATCAATAAACCCAACATGATTCGACCGCAAGTTGTAGATCTTCAACATGTTCTTGAATCACTTTGCTTCGAATGAAGATCAGTAGGGGTGTGATGAACTAAAGTTGAATTTCTGTTGAGAATTGTCTCATCCTTCGTTGTACATTTGCAAGGTACATATCTTCGATGTCGTTGAGTGACAATCTCGAGAAATCTGCTTCAGTGAAGTAATATTCTTTTTCATCTTGTCGCTTGACCTTGATCTTTGACAAGAATGAATAATCCCATTTTCTTGCAAGTGTAACCTTCATTATAGCAACGATCTTCTTATCACTCTTAACCTCCTTGTTTGACCTTTGAACTTAACAGCTTCTGTAATACAATCTTCTCCTTGGTGGCCAATGATGAATTTCGTATTTTGCATCGAGGTCATAGTCCACCACTTTGTCAACATACAATTTGGTGGCATCTTCTTCAATGCCTATATTGGTAGAGAAGACTGCAGCTAGAATATTGAAGGTGAGTGATGTAGCATACTTCTTGCTGACGCTACTGCCGTGTTGAAGAAACTCGAGGTCATTGTTGAAGAAGAAGCGGTATGGAATCTTAGGTTGCTCGGGTCAGCCAATGGTTAGTAGCGGCTTTGTCTAATCAGTGTAGTAGGGAGTGTTATCCTTTCTTGTGACATCGATGTTCAATTCGGGATTTAGCCAGTCAATGTTGTTAGACATTGCACGTGCAATGCTGTCAAGATGATATTCGACTTCAATTGCGCTGCTTGATCTGTCTTTCAACAAGTTGAACGCGTTGTTCTTTATCCTGCGCAATTCCCCTTTCGTCATATTTTTTACTTTGAATTGATCTTGGATAATCTTCACCTGCTCCATTGTACGACCGTCTACCGGTTCTTGACCTTTAGGTAATCAGGCGTCGCATCAACCAACTGACTGAACCAATCATACTCCTCTGTGTTGTCTTCGTCTAACCATGAGATGACAGAACTTTTTTTCTTCTTATTTGGTCGGGAGGATGATTCCTGTTGCGGTGTTGGTTAAGGTGATGGTTGTTGTTGGGGCTTAGGAATGTCTTCAACTTCACCACCGGTATATGTGAAGTGATCACCGTTTTTCTCCAGTGGTGGTGGAGAATCAGCATCCCGAGGTTTGTCAGATGATGGGGGTTGTTGATAAGCTTGTTTTGCTGTTGTGGTGGTGTTCTTAGGGGATGGTGGTGGCATGGATGATGATGACCCGCCAGTCTTCTTTTGATGTTTTGCATTCGGGTCTTTATCCGTGTCATCATCATCTCTTGGTCGCTTCTCCTGACTAGCTGCTTCCTTGCATGTTTTCTTAAGTTGATATGCAATAAGTACCTCATAAAGCTTCGATTCATCAGGTGTGAAAGTAGGAGCTCGAGGAGACCTCTGTAGAATCAACTGTGAGATCAAATCAGCTTCAATGACATTAGGAGGCGGGACTGGTCGGGTTTGCATGACCACCAGTGTTAAGGTAATCATTTGCCTGACCAGTATTTTTGGCGTTGGGTAGAACTGATTTGAGAACATATCTTTAGAGATGGCAAGAACATATTTGAGGAGAAAGTGATGAGTGTAGTTTTTGATCTGCTCATCCATTTCTCCTTGAACTGTTGAAAAATGCTTTGATTTGTTCTCTTTCTCCCTCGAACGTGTCCATCTCCTTAGAAAGCTCATTGATCTTGTCAGCCAGCATGTTCAATTTTTGGCCCTAAAGAATTTGTTTGCATTTTCTGGTTTGATGCAACGCTTTCTGGATCTTGGCTTTGGTGCGAGATGCCCAAGTATCGGCCTTTTTCTTGATCGATTTTGATGATGATTTAGTTGTTGTTTCTTTGGATGGTGGTGGTGATGGGTAAGATGATGATTCGGCTTTGGAAGTATCACGGGGTTGTTCTGAAGCTTGCTGAGGGTTGTGTTCATCATTGTCCATAATGTAGTTATCGGTTCCATTATCGTTCCTCTTCGCCTTCTTAGCAATTTCTTCTTGACCTTCTTAGCAAGTTCTTCTTCCGCCCTTTTCCTTCCTCAAGATCTTTATATGTTATTCTCTCATCAGTCTCTTGCTCATCATCTTCAAATTCTAATGTTACATCATCCTCTTTGTGATGTTCCTTTGTAGATTCCATGGTGGTGGCATCAGTTCCCTTACCGGGTTGAGTAACCGGACCAAGAACTGATGTAGTAGGAACACCACCGCTGGAACCTCCAGGGCCCTTAGTTGGTTGAATTTCAAAGTCTTTAGTAGCTTGCTCCTTCCTTAGTTGATTCAGAGTTTTCTGGTATTGTTTTTGTTCATCCTTGGGATCATACTCAACATCTGAATCTTCTTCTTCCTCTTCCTCTACTGGCTTCTTCCCTTTGTCAGATAAGGGACTAGTAGGTTTGTCCTCTGACTTTTGGGTAGATGTGTCATCTTTTTGCATTTTGAGTAGATAATCGATCATTCACTCGGTTTAGTCGTCATCTTGTGGAATTGGTTCGGTTCAACTTTAGGACTAACGATCCGAAATTTGGACTTTCCTCTTTAGACTTGGATGCCTTTTCTTGTACTGCTTTGTGCTTCCTGCTTCTGCTCTCCTTGCCCTTGTAGTAGCCAATGGAGTTGTCTTCTCATCCATAAACCCAACTCTTCCAGCAAGCACTGCTTCCTTGTAACGAAGGTATGATGGTAGAACCTTGATTTCATCAGTTATCAAGCAATCAAGTAATTTCGCACTTTGTTTACAGGTTGAGGAGTCTTTGAACCTCACAATATTCAAGGTAGGCTCATACAACATTGAGTGTATGTTGGGGTCATTGATTCTCATAGGGACATCCTAGTGCTTCCCGAGGAGGTTGTGGATCAGCAACTTTGTATATCTGATGAAAGGGATCTTGGAACCAGGCTTCCTGTAATGTTGCATCATGTCTTCCCAAATTAAGCTTGCATAATCAATGTGTTTCCTATGAACCATTCCCTAAAAGGTTTGAAGATGCATCAGCTTTGGGTGTTCATGTCCACTATCTCCTCGAGACCTAACTTGCGATCATGATGTAGAGAGTCCTCTAGGGTTGTGGGATGTTCTTGAGATAGACACTGGAATGCTTGGTGATGATGCCAGAAGATTCGTCATATCCAATGTCAACCATGAACTTCAAAACTTCCTCTTCACTTGGAGTTGGAACGTATTCAGTAGAACGAATAACTGGTAGAAGAAGGATGACACGAAGATCCACCACTGTAACTATGATTTCCTTAGTTCCAATGATCACTCTCACTGCATTTTGACCGTCGATTTTATCCATAGTGTGCTAGAACTGATGGATGTAGATTTCGGGTACTGAAGCAGAGTTTGTGAGCATGAGATGGAATGGATGATCGTTGAGGATGTCAACTGCAACTCTGCATGAGGATTCAAAACAGGTGAAGTTGTCGAAGTTGACTCTGAGATTGTTCTTTCCCATAGTTTTGTGGTAATCCGCAGGGAAGATATCTGCCATCGTGAGCTCATTTGAGGCATTGAGATTTTCCTGATTGACATCTATTTCGCGATCTAAAAGGTATTGAGACAAAAGAACCAACATATTGAAAGACATTATGTTAGTCTTAGTTTGATTTTATTGTCCAATTACTTGATTGAAGGTATCATGTTTATGAATGTTACGAGTCCAAAGTCACTTTAAGTCCAACTGATTGAAGTTGATGTGATAAGTTACGTGAGTATGTTAATTTGGAAGTTTTGATGTCCAAATTTCACTTAAACACACAACATTATAACATTTTAAAGCTTATTGGTAACTTTTGGCTTAGTGACTTAAGTGTAACAAGTTACAAGTTTAGTCTACGCGTAACAGTCCATAACAAGGTGAGTAGTTGGATTAGGCGTAAACATGTGAATTTATGCGTCAATGAGAGGCTTTAGGCGTAGTCGTAAGCTTAAGCGTAAGGCAAGCCTTAGGCGTAAGAAATTCTTACGCATAAAGCTGGTCTAAAGGCTTAAGGCTTACGCGTAAGCTTTAGCAAATGTTATGCGTAAGTTTTACTCATAAGAGTAAAGCTTAGGCGTAAACATCCAAGTTTACGCATATCCTTCCAGGATACGCGTAGTCCCACTGTAGACCCTTTATGCGTAAGTTTTACGCGTAAGATTGCTCTTATGCGTAACCTTTACGCATAAAGGTATTCCATAAGCATAAGTCATCAACACCTTTTGATATACTTTTACGAGTAACAAACTTGAAACACATAAACACAATAACATGATTACAAAGTAATCGTAACACTTTCAGAAGCAAAAAACAGACATAAAATCTAATCACATAGGCTAAGAGCAGTTTACGAGTAAGAGTTCTAAAACCCTAAACCTAGAATCTACGCATATCAGATTTCGCCATATGGAATCATCAATATTTGTTTCTGCACTATCCTAGATGTCAATGGAGTAGTTTACAACAAATTTTAACAAAAAATACCCACAGAATCAAAAGATTCATGGGTAACGACCCTATAAACCCTAAAACATTGATTTTCACTTTCTGTTGTTTCTGGGTGGATTTAAAGATCTAATTCATGTAAATAAGCATGTTCTAAAGCTATCCTAAGCATCTAATCATAGCCAAACACTCATATGCGTAAACCCCCAAATAAGAACATAAACCCTAAAAAATTCAAAATGGTTCAATACGAGTTTCTGGGTTCAATTTAATTATAGAAATGGGTGTAAAACAGGTTTATGAAGGTTTTGAAACTACCCATAACATCACAAACACACTTAGACGTAATCCCTAAACCTACGCATACGCGTAAACACAAAAATCAAAAATATTTGAAGATTGAACCGTTAGATTTCAAAGATTTTCAAAACCAATGTTTAAAAATATGATCAAAAACGTTTGCCACTTACAGATTTTGATTTTGTAGAACGGATTTGTGGATTGAATGTAAGCCGTGGATCTTGGTAGGTTAAAGAGATAAATGCAAAAAAGATGTAGCTATGAATGAGTTAGGTTGGTCATTTTGTTCAAAATGAGTTTGCAAAAGTGACAACTTAGTCCCTTAACTTCAAACATTATCTACCAAGACCCATTAACTTCCATTTTGGTAAGACAAAACACCATTTAAGGAAAGAAACTTAACGATACTCCCCCTCGACTTTAGAAGTGGTGAAGTTTGTAAACATTTGAGTCCTAGGTGAGTATTTGACAAGATACATATCCACCATTTTAGAAGAAACAACGTAATTTTAGGTAACATGCAAGTACAAGGTTTTATGAAACTAAAAAATATTTACTTTCTCCCCCTCAACACTTGTTCAAGAAAATTGTGAAATGTTTGATTGAACACAGTGTTGATGGAAGTTTTGTACTTGCGATGTTTGGTTATGATAGAAATTTAAATAGAAGAATATTTTTGGATTTTATCTGATTTTATATTTTTGTATTTTATTTTTGAAAATTATTTACAAAAGAGGTTTTGGTGTTTGACTATTTTAATAATGTGTTAAAAGTTCGTCGGTTAAATGCGAGTCAAACACCTCATACCAATTCGGTGAATCAAATCAGTAAATCTTGCAGGAGGCAAGGCTTTAGTGAGAAGATCCGCCAATTGGTGAAGATTAACGTAGTAGCATTTTGATTCCTTTGTGTGAGGAGCGACCGGACCAATGAGCAGTAGGACGCATGTACAGCAGTAACACATTCTCAAGCAGTACTTAATAACTTTGTATCAGCAGCAAATAATTTAAGCATAATTTCGAACACCAACACAACCAACATCACATCTTCCTGTAGCTAGGGTTTTATAATCAAGAATAGTAGTGATCTAGGGTTTTTCCATAAACCCTAACCAAAACAATCACCGTTAGTACACCCTAAAAAGAAATCGTGAATCTCCAAAGCTGCTTTCATTAATGGTATATTTTCTGAAAAATCTTAGAACCAGTCGACATCTTAAACTCTCTTGCTAGAAACTTTCTTTGTTCACAAGGTTAGGGCATGAATTTAAACTGATTTCCATGTTTAAATAAACCATAAGAATAAGAAACTCAAGAAAACAATACCTTAAAAACCATAAAATTCAACTTTTAAAACTCCCCTACTTGTTGAGACTTCGACATAGTATAACTTTTTCTTGAGCTCCAATTGAAGATCCCTCTAGTGAAAAGTTAGATTGATATATAGAGAGCATTCCCCTAAAATTTTGTCACGATCCAACGGTTAACGAAAGAGTTATCATCGTTACAAAGCGGTGTTGTAGAAGCTTTGAAAATGTTTCGGTTTTACGGCAGGACTTTGGCGACTTATAACTTTTGATTGAGACACGAATTGACAATCCCTCCATGAAACCTTAAGCGGATATACTTGAGATGCACCGGCAAAAATTGTAGCTCGATCCAACGGTTGACTAAAAGTTATGCCCTCTTGAAAACAGTCTTTAGCATTACGAAAATTTGTAGATTCGAATTTTTTCTTCTTTACGTCATTCTTCGACCAATAAAACCTTGCGAATCGCTAGGTAACGAGCTCCCCATGCTCTGATACCAATTGTGGAGTTTGTTAGGACTCCTTGAGATCGTTTTGAGCCTTAGGGTTTAACAATAACATATACACCTTGTGGAATAATAAAGAACAATTATGTTATTGACACAAGGTTTCATTCACCATCACCTCCAATTATATTAATAACGTTTTATCTAAACTATAACAAGGATCAAAGAATTGATCTTGGGGGTTAACTAACACTAACCTAGGCGTTTATAGGAACGTCCAGATAACTAAACTACTAACTAAACTAATAACCTAGGCGTTTACAATAAACTACACGCCCTAGGTTACACCACCTACACCTTTAGTCGATTACATTATGGAAGACATGTATATAAAAACCTACACCCCATGTCCTCTTTATATACTAGAGGATTAGGGTTTACAAATCTCTACGAAGGACTAATAAATAAATCTTCTTTTGCAAGCAAGTCCTTCCATCTTTTTATAGATTTCTTCTTTGTCACATTAAGCCCTTGATGTTTCATTATTTATTGTTTTGTATCATCGAATCAATAAACCCAACATGATTCGACCGCAAGTTGTAGATCTTCAACACGTTCTTGAATCACTTTGCTTCGAATGAAGATCGAGAGGGTGTGATGAACTAAAGTTGAATTTCGTGAGAATTGTCTCATCCTTCGTTGTACATTTGCAAGGTACATATCTTCGATGTCGTTGAGTGACAATCTCGAGACGCTTCGATGAAGTAATATTCTTTTCATCTTGTCGCTTGACCTTGATCTCTGACAAGAATGAATAATCCCATTTTGTTGCAAGTGTAACCTTCATTATAGCAACGATCTTCTTATCACTCTTAACCTCCTTGTTTGACCTTTGAACTTAACAGCTTCTGTAATACAATCTTCTCCTTGGTGGCCAATGATGAATTTCGTATTTTGCATCGAGGTCATAGTCCACCACTTTGTCAACATACAATTTGGTGGCATCTTCTTCAATGGCTATATTGGTAGAAAGCTGGCTAGAATATTGAAGGTGAGTGATGTAGCATACTTCTTCTGGCCTTCCTTGCAGGTGTTGAAGAAACTTCGAGTCATTGTTGAAGAAGAAGCGGTATGGAATCTTAGGTTGCTCGAGTCACCAATGGTTAGTAGCGGCTTTGTCTAATCAGTGTAGTAGGGAGTGTTATCCTTTCTTGTAACATCGATGTTCAATTGAGGATTTAGCGGTCAATGTTGTTGGACATTGCCGCGTGCAATCTTTATCAAGATGATATTCGACTTCAATTCTTATTTGCTTGATGCGTTTTCAACAAGTTGAGCGTTGTTCTTTATCTGCGCAATTCCCCTTCGTCATATTTTTTACTTTGAATTGATCTTGGATAATCTTCACCTGCTCCATTGTACGACCGTCTACCGGTTCTTGACCTTTAGGTAATCGGCGTCGCATCAACCAACTGGCCAGACCAATCATACTCCTCGTGTTTGTCTTCGTTAACCATGAGATGCCAGAACTTTTCTTCTTCTTTGGTGGGAGGATGATTCTGTTGCTGTGTGTTGTTGAGGTGATGGTTGTTGTTGGGGCTTAGGAATGTCTTCAACTTCACCACCGGTATATGTGAAGTGATCACCGTTTTCTCGGTGGTGGTGGAGAATCGGCATCGAGGTTTGTCGAGATGATGGGGGTTGTTGATAAGCTTGTTTCTTGTTGTGGTGGTGTTCTTAGGGGATGGTGGTGGCATGGATGATGATGACCGCCAGGTCTTCTTTTGATGTTTTACATCGGGTCTTTATCCGTGTCATCATCATCTCTTGGTCGCTTCTCACTATTTGCTTCCTTGCGTTTTCTTAAGTTGATATGCAGTACCTCATAAAGCTTGATTCATCGAGTGTGAAAGTAGGAGCTCGAGGAGACATCTGTAGAATCAACTGTGAGATCAAATCAGCTTCAATGACATTAGGAGGCGGGACTGGTCGGGTTTGCATGACCACCAGTGTTAAGGTAATCATTTGCCTGACCAGTATTTTTGGCGTTGGGTAGAACTGATTTGAGAACATATCTTTAGAGATGGCAGGAACATATTTGAGGAGAAAGTGATGAGTGTAGTTTTTGATCTGCTCATCTATTTCTCCTTGAACTGTTGAAAAATGCTTTGATTTGTTCTCTTTCTCCCTCGAACGTGTCCATCTCCTTAGAAAGCTCATTGATCTTGTCAGCCAGCATGTTCAATTTTTGGCCCTAAAGAATTTGTTTGCATTTTCTGGTTTGATGCAACGCTTTCTGGATCTTGGCTTTGGTGCGAGATGCCCAAGTATCGGCCTTTTTCTTGATCGATTTTGATGATGATTTAGTTGTTGTTTCTTTGGATGGTGGTGGTGATGGGTAAGATGATGATTCGGCTTTGGAAGTATCACGGGGTTGTTCTGAAGCTTGCTGAGGGTTGTGTTCATCATTGTCCATAATGTAGTTATCAGTTTCCATTCTGATGCGTTCCTCTTCGGCCTTCTTAGCAATTTCTTCTTCAGCCTTCTTAGCAAGTTCTTCTTCCGCCCTTTCCTTGTCAGCTTCCTCAAGATCTTTATATGTTATTCTCTCATCAGTCTCTTGCTCATCATCTTCAAATTCTAATGTTACATCATCCTCTTGCTGATGTTCCTTTGTAGATTCCATGGTGGTGGCATCAGTTCCCTTACCGGGTTGAGTAACCGGACCAAGAACTGATGTAGTAGGAACACCACCGCTGGAACCTCCAGGGCCCTTAGTTGGTTGAATTTCAAAGTCTTTAGTAGCTTTCTCCTTCCTTAGTTGATTCAGAGTTTACTGGTATTGTTTTTGTTCATCCTTGGGATCATACTCAACATCTGAATCTTCTTCTTCCTCTTCCTCTACTGGGCTTCTTCCCTTGTCAGATAAGGGACTAGCAGGTTTGTCCTCTGACTTTTGGGTAGATGTGTCATCTTTTTGCATTTCAGAGTTGATAATCAGATCATTCGACTCAGTTTCAGAGTCGTCATCTTGTGGAATTGGTTCCGGTTCAACTTTAGGACGAACGATCTGAGCTGGGACTTTCCTCTTTAGACTTGGATGCCTTTTCTTGTACCTGTTTGTGCTTCCAGTGCTTCCTGCTCTCCTTGCCCTTGTAGTAGCCAATGGAGTTGTCTTCTCATCCATAAACCCAACTCTTCCAGCAAGCACTGCTTCCTTGTAACGAAGGTATGATGGTAGAACCTTGATTTCATCAGTTATCAAGCAATCAAGTAATTTCGCACTTTGTTTACAGGTTGAGGAGTCTTTGAACCTCACAATATTCAAGGTAGGCTCATACAACATTGAGTGTATGTTGGGGTCATTGATTCTCATAGGGACATCCTAGTGCTTCCCGAGGAGGTTGTGGATCAGCAACTTTGTATATCTGATGAAAGGGATCTTGGAACCAGGCTTCCTGTAATGTTGCATCATGTCTTCCCAAATTAAGCTTGCATAATCAATGTGTTTCCTATGAACCATTCCCCAAAAGGTTTGAAGATGCATCAGCTTTGGGTGTTCATGTCCACTATCTCTCCCTGAGACTGACTTGGCGATCATGATGTAGAGAGTCCTCTAGGGTTGTGGGATGTTCTTGAGATAGACACTGGAATGCTTGGTGATGATGCCAGAAGATTCGTCGTATCCAATGTCAACCATGAACTTCAAAACTTCCTCTTCACTTGGAGTTGGAACGTATTCAGTAGAACGAATAACTGGTAGAAGAAGGATGACACGAAGATCCACCACTGTAACTATGATTTCCTTAGTTCCAATGATCACTCTCACTGCATTTTGACCGTCGATTTTATCCATAGTGTGCTAGAACTGATGGATGTAGATTTCGGGTACTGAAGCAGAGTTTGTGAGCATGAGATGGAATGGATGATCGTTGAGGATGTCAACTGCAACTCTGCATGAGGATTCAAAACAGGTGAAGTTGTCGAAGTTGACTCTGAGATTGTTCTTTCCCATAGTTTTGTGGTAATCCGCAGGGAAGATATCTGCCATCGTGAGCTCATTTGAGGCATTGAGATTTTCCTGATTGACATCTATTTCGCGATCTAAAAGGTATTGAGACAAAAGAACCAACATATTGAAAGACATTATGTTAGTCTTAGTTTGATTTTATTGTCCAATTACTTGATTGAAGGTCTCATGTTTATGAATGTTACGAGTCCAAAGTCACTTTAAGTCCAATTGATTGAAGTTGATGTGATAAGTTACGTGAGTATGTTAATTTGGAAGTTTTGATGTCCAAATTTCACTTAAACACACAACATTATAACATTTTAAAGCTTATTGGTAACTTTTGGCTTAGTGACTTAAGTGTAACAAGTTACAAGTTTAGTCTACGCGTAACAGTCCATAACAAGGTGAGTAGTTGGATTAGGCGTAAACATGTGAATTTATGCGTCAATGAGAGGCTTTAGGCGTAGCGTAAATAGCTTTAAGCGTGGGCAGAAGCCTTAGGCGTGAAATTCTTGCGCGCATAAAGGCGGTCTAAAAGCTTTAAACTACGCGTAAGCTTTAGCAAATGTTATGCGTAAGTTTTACTCATAAGAGTAAAGCTTAGGCGTAAACATCAGGATTTCATATCCTTCGGATACAGCGTAGTCCCATTAGGACTTTATGCGTGTTTTACGCGTAAGATTGCTCTTATCGTAACCTTTACGATAAAGGTATTCCATAAGCATAAGTCATCAACACCTTTTGATATAATTTTACGAAAACAAACTTGAAACACATAAACGTAATAACATGATTACAAAGTAATCAATAACCTTCGAAGCAAAAAACTAATCACATAGCTAAGAGTAGCTAATTTGTGCAAGAGTTCTAAAACCCTAAACCTAGAATCTACGCATATCAGATTTCGCCATATGGAATCATCAATATTTGTTTCTGCACTATCCTAGATGTCAATGGAGTAGTTTACAACAAATTTTAACACGAAATACCCACAGAATCAAAAGATTCATGGGTAACGACCCTATAAACCCTAAAACATTGATTTTCACTTTCTGTTGTTTCTGGTGGATTTAAAGATCTAATTCATGTAAATAAGCATGTTCTAAAGCTATCCTAAGCATCTAATCATAGCCAAACACTCATATGCGTAAACCCCCAAATAAGAACATAAACCCTAAAAATTCAAAATGGTTCAATAATGAGTTCAGGTTCAATTTAATGATAGAAATGGGTGTAAAACAGGTTTATGAAGGTTTTGAAACTACCCATAACATCACAAACACACTTAGACGTAATCCCTAAACCTACGCATACGCGTAAACACAAAAATCAAAAATATTTGAAGATTGAACCGTTAGATTTCAAAGATTTTCAAAACCAATGTTTAAAAATATGATCAAAAACGTTTGCCACTTACAGATTTTGATTTTGTAGAACGGATTTGTGGATTGAATGTAAGTCGTGGATCTTGGTAGGTTAAAGAGATAAATGCAAAAAAAAAATAAATAAATAAATAAAAGATGTAGCTATGAATGAGTTAGGTTGGTCATTTTGTTCAAAATGAGTTTGCAAAAGTGACAACTTAGTCCCTTAACTTCAAACATTATCTACCAAGACCCATTAACTTCCATTTTGGTAAGACAAAACACCATTTAAGGAAAGAAACTTAACGATACTCCCCCTCGACTTTAGAAGTGGTGAAGTTTGTAAACATTTGAGTCCTAGGTGAGTATTTGACAAGATACATATCCACCATTTTAGAAGAAACAACGTAATTTTAGGTAACATGCAAGTACAAGGTTTTATGAAACTAAAAAATATTTACTTTCTCCCCCTCAACACTTGTTCAAGAAAATTGTGAAATGTTTGATTGAACACAGTGTTGATGGAAGTTTTGTACTTGCGATGTTTGGTTATGATAGAAATTTAAATAGAAGAATATTTTTGGATTTTATCTGATTTTATATTTTTGTATTTTATTTTTGAAAATTATTTACAAAAGAGGTTTTGGTGTTTGATATTTTAAGAATGTGTTAAAAGTTCTTCCAGTTTGTCTGGAGTCAAACACCTCATACCAATTCGGTGAATCAAATCGGAAATCTTGCGAGGCAATTAGTGAGAAGATCCAATTGGTGTCGTACCTTCAAAGTATAATTCAACTGTACCCTTTTCCATATGCTCTTTGATGAAATGATATCGAAGATCGATGTACTTTGACTTCGAGTGTTGAATGGTGTTGCACGCAGATCCCAATAGCACCGGTTGTCACGTTACACAATTACTGTCAAATACATAACCATAGTCCTTGAGTTTTGTTCGCATCCAAATGACTTGAGCACAACATGTAGACATGGCTACATATTCTGCTTTAGTTGAGGATAACGATGTACAATCATGTTTCTTCGATTGCCATGACACCAATTTATCACCAAGGAATTGTAAACCTCCAAGTACTTTTCCTGAATCTAAGCATCCCGCTGTCACGGCTAAAAAGCTATTAGTTCAAAACCAGAATCCTTCGGATACCAGATCCTCAAGTTAATGGTTCCCTTTATGTATCTGAGAATTATTTTAGCCTCGTAGAGGTGTCTTCGCTTTGGTCTTAACCGATTCCGAACAAAGATATACTGAGAAAATACAATGTCGGGTCTCTGGTGTTAGATACATGGAGAATCAATAATACTTAGGTATTTGGTGGTCAACCACTTCCCATGTAAATCAACATCCGGCTTGTTGGTATGTGCCATTGGTGTTGCATAGGTGTCACAACTTTGCATTCCATGTTTATTCAATATTTCAAGAGCATATTTTGACTGACTTAGGAAAATACCACGGGTGATTGATGAACTTGTAGTCCTAAGAAGAACGTAAGTTCACCCATCATTGACATTTCAAAATTTGTTTTCAATAGTTTGAAAAAGCTTTGAGTACTTTTGTGGGTAGAACCAAAAATGATGTCATCCACATAAATCTGAACAATTATAATGTGTGCCCCATGATATTGAATAAACAGGTTTGGGACTGATCCTTTGATAAAATTATGTTCAAGGAGAAAGGATGAAAACTGTCATACCATCCGGTGGGGCTTGTTTGAGATCAGAGAGCC
>OU343224.1:311104763-311295106 GCA_910596185.1 Chrysanthemum makinoi
GATCAGCCGCCAAATAACGACCAACACAATCATAACTAGGGGTGGAAACGAGCCGAGCCGAGCTCAAGCTCGTTAAGGCTCGAGCTCGGCTCGTTTATATATATAAAGCTCGAGCTCGGGCTCGAGCTCGTTTCGAGCCTTATACTTTGAGCTCGAGCTCGGCTCGTGAAAATTTTCTCAAGCTCGAGCTCGGCTTGGGCTCAACTAATTTTATGATGTTTTGAGCTCGGCTCGTTAATTATATAAAGCTCGAGCTCGTTTACTACTTTTAAGCTCGTTTATACGTATAGACGATATATACACGTATATAATTCTAGGGCTCGTTTAGGCTCGCGAGCCTACTCGAGCTTTTTGTACAGAGTTCGGGCTCGAGCTCGATTATTAAATGAGCCCAAAATTAGGCTCGAGCTCGGGCTCGAGCTCGTTTAAGCTCGGCTCGTTCGAGCTTTTTACCGATCCGATCCCGAGCTTTTCACGAGCGGCTCGGCTCGTTTACACCCCTAATCATAACCCACGATCCACAATCTGCAATGATGAGCAAAGTAGGTCGGATACCAAGCTCGAAATCCACCAAATCAGAGATACAACCTTACGTAAGGATCTGAGCACAATCACACAATGGTTTTTGAACAAGAGCCAAAGAAAACTTGACTTCCAATCTCTCCACATCTACGGTCAAAACAAACTTCCATCACAATGAAAACTATCGACAAACGCACATCGGTACAGAACATATGATGGGAACTCAGGATTATGCAACATGGATCTGAACCAAAGATAGGATTTATGACAAAATACTAACGTCCGAAACTGAGTAACATACGCCGACATTACTCAAGAAACCCGTAACCCAGCATCTCGAGAACACGGATTCTGGAAAAACCCAAACTCCCATCGACTTTCATCTCTCAATACCCACTAATATTGTGAACCAAGTCACAAACATAAACGACACACAATTGTCGACTTACAGGAAAACGCGCATGATCAGAATGCCTTGCAACATGAAACGACATAATAACAAAACCCTAAGAATTTAGGGTATCGTAAGGCATCAAAGCTCATAGATCTCCACAAAAAAACGCCCTAGCAGAATAATAAACATGAATGCATGTGCAGCAAATTGTACCCACGTGAGTAATATAAAAATCATAGATCCATAATATAGCACCGACCCACGATGTGTAAAGCAACCAATCAGTGATAACCTTAAGCACTTTGGAATAAGTCTTGAATAATAAAGAATCTGACCCATGATCTGTAACCATGAATAAGGAATTAGAACACTAACAAAAGCAAGATAGAAAAACGAGTTAATGAGTCACACCGACCCACGATCAAAATAAGCCAATAAGAATTAACCAACCCACGAATGGTGAATTAAAAATTAAGGGTTTATGATGGAATCGTAAGAAAGTGTATCGAATATTATGGATTCATTTTTCAACAGAAGAGATTTCGAAAGGTATATATAAAGCACAGCCGCCATCACTCAAATAAAAAAACTCAAACCAAAACAACGTATTGCATATCCAGGAACGAAGAAGGATCGTTAGAAGATAGAGAGGACGTGTTAAGGAAGTTTTATGGCCGGAAAATAATAGGAGAATGGCGGCCGGAAATCTCCATGGGGAGAGAGAACTGGTTAGTTTATAGACAAAATAGATGTTGTTAAATACACTTGAGCCTTCTAAATCACTGTGGCGGTCCACCTTAACTTTCATGAAGAATCCAAAAAATATATGTCTTCTTTTATTAAAACCCAATATCTAGCTTGAGTAGTATTGTAAACCCGATGTCTAGCTTGAACATAGTATTTAAAATATATGTCTTCTTTTATTATATTGATCGATTCGTTCGTTCATATAACTAGGGTTTTGGTATGCATTCGGGTTTGTGGCTGTATATTCTTAGGGGTGGTGGCTGTAGATATCGTTTATATTATCTGGTTTTCGTCCCTATTTTTTTGAAACCCTAAATCGCATCTTGTTTAATCGGTTACACCTTTTAGGTTTACCGATTTATTATTAGGGTTTTCTCGTATCTTGGTGATAGATCGTATTCGTTGTACATGCCTTATCTTCTTGGTACGATCTTGTCTGTGGTGCTGAAAACTTGATTTTTCTCATAAAACTTTTGTCGTATTGCAAAAACTCTCTTCAGCCGCGAATGTTTTTCAAATTAATTTCTCATCAATCAGTGAATCTCAATTCGCTGGTTCAGTCACTCCGTGTTGTCTACTTTGGGACGCTCCGGTTTGAGAACGGCTAGTTCAAGCTGCGAAACCCTGTCAAGGAGTTTCTTAGGAATTCTACCTGATCACAGGCAATATTTATACTGGTCAACGTGGAACCGTGGTTCTTGAAAAGCTATTGAACGAAAGTGAATAAAGACACTTTCGTGTGTCTTATTGCTAAGTGTTGTTTGCAGGAACATCTAACGATTGCAGCTGATCAAAATTGAGACGTTAATCCATAACCACATGCTCACACATCACACTCACGTTTAAAGAAATCATGATAATATAAAGACCTTAAGCAATGCTTCTGCAACTCTGATGAAAAATATCATGATCAAACAAAGTCTGAGCATGTCGGTCCAGAAGTCACAATGTCACATGGAGGCGATACAACAAGAGGATGATTCAGAGATTTACTTTGGCTGATGATTTTGAAGAAAGCTCAAAGATCACCAAGTCATGGATCATTTAAAGTCCTCCACTAAAGTACAAAGTATGTGGACTTTGAAGAATCAAATACTACGAGATACAGATCTAAAATGTGTAATAGAATGCTAGAATTCAAAATGTATTATCTATATGTAAATGAGGTGACCTCCCTTAGGGGGAGATTGTTAGGATTTAGTAAATCCGTAAGTTAAAGACTCGGTCACCTCGAGTATTTGTTAGCATTAGAAAGCTCAAGTCTTAGACGTTTAGTTATTAAAAAGTAGTTAGTTAAGTAACACCATGGAGGAAGGACGGGTTTTTACCCACTGTATACCTGATCCACAGCCCGCAGGTGGCGTATTTTGTAAAAACCATAAATACCATCTACCTCCCAAGGTAGAGGGTGGAGCTTTCATTCATCTTAATCTAACCTTCTCTTTTTCTCTCACTTTCTCTCTCTATAAAGCCTCCCAACTCATTTTCTGTCTCCTAAAAAATCTTCTAATATTCAAACGATAGATTAACGATAGATTAATGTTTATGTGTGTTTAGATAACCAATATATTACAAAGGACTTTCCAGATTCCCTACTACAAAGAAAGAAAGAAAGAAGACTCGTCTAGACTGCAACGACCATGGACAAGGTGGATTAGAGACATTCCTCTATGTAAAAAAAATATAGTTTCATGTTCTATTTCCTAGAAGTATATTCTTTTTTGGGTAAAAGGGATTTCACCCTGGTAAAATATATTAAAAATCAACCAAATAAGTACAATGGAATGTGGCTGATGTGCCACGTTAACCTCAAGCTAAGCTTGAACATCCAATGAAAATCACTAGTGATAGGACACTAAGTGTTACAGAAGCTATAGAATACAAAAGCTAAAACACCAACAGGGAACATCCATCTAAGAACACAAGAATGACTCCACCTATCGGCCCACCTCTTTGAAGGAGATTGATGAATCAGATGAGCCTGCCTCCTTAAAAACCCTTTCCAAGTAAAAACCCAATGGGAAAATCTTGGAGAATGGAAAAGAGTACAGCACTCACCTGGATCTCAAACGAAAAACCACGACCTCCAATAGCATAAGCCAACGAAACATCTCTATCACCAACCACCAGTGCCAAGAATCTTCAACATAACTAGAACCCAGCATTAGGAATGAAGAAGAGATAAAGGCAGCTGCCAAACCCGCAACAGATCCCTACTATTCGACGTCTTCTTAAATGTGCATGTTAGAATCTTAAGCCGAACCATAGACTTGATAATATCAATAAGTTGAACTTCCGATCTCCTTTGCTGCTTGAAAATTCTGTTGTTTCTTTCTTGCCAAATGAAACAGGAAGAAGCCACAAACAGAAGCTTGGAGACAACACTTTTAACCGACCAAGACTTTGAAATAGGAATGAGAAAGCAAATCACATCATCCAACGAATCCGGAATATCCTGAAACCCTAAAAACATCTTCAAAGAAAAACAAACCTGAAAAGAGAACACACAATCAAAGAAAAGATGATCGTGAGAATCCGGTTGAGTCCTGCAAAGAGGACACAGCAACGTAACACCATTTGGATCATGATGGCCATCATGATATCTCAACATATCTTGTTTCCGTAATCTTCTTTTCAAGACAAGCCAAAGATGGAAAGCGTGTCTCGGAATACGATGAGAAAACCAAACAAGATGATACCATTCCACATGAAGACCCTGAGGGCGAATACAATCCCACACAAGAGACACCAAAAAACGCTTTATGTAATCACCATACCGCCACAATAACTTATCCTCCAAATTATCAATCAAAATAGGAACCGTAATAGAGATAATATCCGGATACCGATCACCTCAATTAGAAGGCCATGACCACGAATTCCCATTAATCACATCAGGAACTGTAGAAGTAGGAGAAAAACCCACATGATGTATCTCTCTAGAAGAAACAACAAGCGACAAAGGACCCTCCGTACACCACTGATCAAACCAAGCAGAAGCCGACCTCCCATCACCAAGCTTATACCAAAAAAACCTACGAATAAGCTGTCTAAGCTGAAGGATCTTCCGCCAACTCCATGTCATATTACCCCGACAAGGGGTATCCCAAAAGTTACGCCCCTTCAACCTATACATATGGATCCACTTAACCCACAGGGAAACAAGCGCCAAATATGAGAAGCAATGAGAGCATTGTTAAATGAAACAGTCCTACGAATACCAAGGCCGCCCTCATGCTTGGGCAAACAAACAACATCCCACGCAAACTTAGACTTACCTCCCGCACCATCACCATAACTCCATAAAAACCCTCTCATAAGCTGCTCAAGGTCATGAACAATACTAGATGGGAGAATAAATATAGAAGCCCAATAAATATGCATAGACGACAAAACCGACTGAATTAGCTGTAAACGACCAACGAAGGACAACGATTTTTTGCACCAATCATTGATACGATTAGATAACCTCTCCACTAATTCCTTGCAATCCCTAAAAATCAGTCTTGTAGTGATCAAAGGAACCCCAAGGTACTTAACAGGCAAAACCCCTTCTGCAAAAGGAAGAATCTAAAGAGTAGCAAATTTAACATGATTAAGAACATTACAAAAATAAGCAGTGCTTTTGGGCAAACTAGAAGTAAGACCAGAAGTATGCTTAAATTCTTCCAACTCCTCCATAATAACTCCGGCCGAATTCGTATCACCATGAGCGAACAAAAACAAATCATCTACAAAAACAAATATTAATAATACGTAATCGAGAGCATTTGTGATGATAAGTAAATAATCCAGAATCATTAACCCTCCTCTTGAGCATAAGCGATAACACCTCCATAACCAGCATAAACAAATAGGGAGATAACGGATCTCCTTGCCTAAGCCCACGCTTACCCTTAAAATAACCATGCAAAATACCATTCACACTAATCGAAAATGAGGTGGTAGACACACATTCCATAATCAAATGCACCATACGCGAGTGAAACCCAAAACTAACCAGAATATTACGCAAAAACTGCCAATCAACAGTATCATACGCTTTCTGAATGTCCACGTTGAAAGCACACCTAGCTGGACCACGATCAAGGTGATAATTATGCATGAGCTCCTGAGTAAGCAAAATATTATCCAAAATCCGTCTACCAGGAACAAAATCAGATTGGTTTGACCCAACCAAAGTAGTAAGACTATCCTTGATATGGTTGGCAATAATCTTACTAATACACTTAAACAACACATTGCAGCAAGATATAGGCCTAAAATCATTAATTCGGGTAGGAGAATTAACTTTAGGCAAGAGGTCAATAATAGTATGGTTAACCTATTTCAAAAGCTTACCGTTAACGAAGAATTCCTAAACCGCCCTAATAATATCATCAGCAATAATATCCCACACCCCTTAAAGAAAGCCGCAGAGAAACCATCCGGACCAGGAGATTTATCATCACCCATAGAAAAAATATCATCTTTAACCTATTTAGGAGTAACATGACGAACCATATCCAGCGCAACATGAGGATCGAGAGTGGAAGAGAAAAGGTTACTGGCATCAAACGGAACAAATAACCCCTCTTGACCAAGAAACGAAATAAAGTAACTAACAAAAAGCATTAGGAACTTGATCATCCACGTACATAAATCCATTCCCATCACTAATAGAATTAATCCGACTCCTCGCCTTCCTACTTTTAACAACCTTGTGGAAATACACAGAATTCGAATCCCCCACCCAAAGCCAATCGACCTTAGCTTATTGCTTAAGAAAACATTCCTCAGTAAGAATAGCTTCATTATAAGCATTTAGATAACAAGCTTCTTCCTCTCTAATATCATAATTAAATGGATCCAAGTCAAGAGCATGTTGAACCGTATCCAATTCATGACGAAGTTTCACGACTCTCTCATGAATATTACCCTCATTAAAAAGCAATCTCCAAAGCGGCTTCTTAAGGGATTTCAGCTTGTTCACCACCTGAAACATGTAAAAGCCACTAAAAGGCTTACTCCAATATTCCTGAACCTGTAATTTAAATCGAGAATTCTGCACAAGGATGTTAGAAAATTTAAGCCTAGGTTTAAACATAAAGGAAGTAGGAATATTAAGAATAGCCGGAGAGTGATCAGAAATACGGTATGGCTGAAATATAGCATGGGCACCAACAAAAGAATCCATAAAACCAAAATTGGCCATATTACGATCAATCTTCTTAAATGTACCATCCAAACCCTTAGGTTTCTGATTCCATGTAAATTGCAGCCTAGTCCGATTAATATCAGACACCTCGATCTCATCAACTCACTCCTTGAACTCCCTCATAGCTATATCAATAACCGAGGACCCCTCTATCTTATCTTCCAAATTCAAAGCCGAGTTGAAATCACCAAGAATACACCAGGGATGAAGATTAAGAACTTGCTTGTGAACACCAAGATTCTCCCAAAGAGGTCTCGTATGCGTGTACCTGTTATGAGCATAAACAAAAGAACAAAAAAGCTCCTTTTTATCCTCCTTGAACCGAACAAAAGTGTGAATAACTTGTTCCGTCATGTTAATCACATTCAGGTCAACATCATCCATATTCCAACCCAAAATGATACGAGACCCTTTATCACACAAATGACTATTAGAAGTCCAGTCCCACCTACGAAAAACCTTAGCACATAAAACCTGAAGGCGAGAGTTAGAAACATGAGATTCCAAAATAGCACATATAGAAAGCTTATTCTCACCGATAACCTAACGAACCTCCTTTTGTTTAGGGGATTGGTTCATTCCCCTTATATTCCATGAGGCAATACTATACATGAGGAACTTCGCCAGAGGAAGTCCTTGCTTCCTTAAGATTAATCGTCTTAGTACTCGACTTATCCGACATATCCATGACCTCATCAACTTCACTATCACTGTCCAAAGTATAAGTACCCGCGTCCTTTAACGTACTAGAAGCAATGTCACCAGTCTCCACAGGGTGCGAATGTCACAATTCCAATAGAAGCTTTGTATAGGCGCATCTCCCAGCAGACTCGACCCTTGACCCCATTAGTAGCATTGTGAGAACCTACCCTTTATATCCATTAACTTAGACGAATCCATACCAAATAACATGATCGACAGAAAAAATAAACCCTAAAACTGAATACCAAACGCAGCAGCAGCAGATACCACGAGCAGACCCAAAAACGAAACCCTAAAAGGGTTTTGTTACACCATAATTGATTATAACTCTTACATAATTAAAAGATGATTGGCAATTAATGCAAAGATGAATTAATAAAAAGGTAATTACGACTAGCGAAACCCTAACAGCCAAACGAAACCCTAACAGGAACTACAAACGACACTATTCTATGTACCTCCTTGTGTAACTTCATGTACTATGTATCCTTGTTCAAGGAACCTGTTATGCTTTAATATTATCGTGTTGTTGCAACTTTTACTCTCCTTGTTATTCTTTCATTGCTCCATAAAGACTTCCAACCACTAATTTTCAAACTTAACTGATGCCACACAAGCAACAACAACACAAACATTTCAAAGCTTATAAAGTTTAAATTGAACCTTATCGAGTCTTAAACATGAAATAAAGACCGAACTTGCCATACCAATTTAAGTTGCGTGTCAGAGCCGTGCACTATCCCTATGTGACTTGTTCACTTCAGACTGTTGTTTGCTGAGGTGAGTTTATAGCCCCACTTTTATCTGTTAACTGTTTTATAAACTTTTGGGTGAGAAACATACAAAACCTTTCAATCGACCAATTGCAACTATGTTTTATTTAAACTGTTATGTAGAGTAGCCTAAGCATTTAAATCCCCTATTGGCCAAACTCATGAACCATTAGTTCCTGCTGGGAAGCGCGAATGCTATAAATAGATCTATTGGGGGTGAATCCCCCGTTCGGGTTGCACGGATAGGCAACCGAACGTATATCATTTCGAGATTCAAGTGTTTTAGGATATCAACACTTGCTAGGCCTTTATCATACATGCTTTTAAACTATGCATATCATGGTTAAGCCTCGGTTGCATGAACTTAATGCTAGCGTAACATGTTTCACAACTGTTTTGAACTGATTATGATTATGGTCCATCTTTGTTTAATACTTAAACCTATGAACTCACTAGCGTTTCACTGACTTTTAGCATGTTTTTCTCAGGTATTTAATCTGCAGGCAAGGAAATGGCCAGGAAAGGGTCATAGACTATCCGTTGAAGTGCTTTTACACAAACTATAACTTATTTTTATGAAACATCTTAAACATATGGGCCACATTTTCACACTTAACATCTTTGTAAAACTCATTTATTTTATGAATTAAATTTTAACGAACTATGTATTTCATTCTTCATTATCTTGTGTTATGCATTTCAAAAAAGTAGCACCCCATGTTGCTTTCGCTATACGAGTTTTGGGGGGGTTACAATAGTACTCAGCTTTATGCTCTTCCAGTATATAACTCCTCCGTTAACTACAAGGACATATCTCGTCTGAGACTTCGTATCATTTTTATCAGTTTGCCAGGACGCATCGTAGAAAACTGTAACATCAAGCTCTGCCTCTGGATTTCTACCATACACTAGAAACATATCTCGAGTGGCCCTTAAGTACTTGAGAATGTTCTTAATAGCTGTCCAAGAAAGATCACATGGATTATATTGATATTGACTGTTGATATTTTGTGCAAACTCCATATCTCGTCTTGTGCATCTTACAACATACATGATAGATCCTACAGCCGAAGCATAAGAAACCTTCTTCATGCGTGCCACCTTAGCAGGTGTTGAAGAACAATATTTGCTACTTAAGCCATGTTTTACTTGCATTGAAAGATATCCCTTTTTGGAATCTTGCATCCTGAATCTTATCAAGATTTTATCAATGTAAGAACTCTGACTTAATCCAATCAACAGCCTAGATCTATCTCTGTAGATCTTGATTCCAAGGATGTATGCTGCTTCCCCTAAATCCTTCATAGAAAAACATCTTCCAAGATAGGCCTTAACCTCTAGTAAACTTGGAATGTTTTTCCCATAATCAATATGTCATCGAAATACAAGATAAGAAAAGTAACATTACTCCCACTAGCCTTATGGTATACACATGGCTCATCGAGATTCTGAGTGAAACCAAACTTTTTTATTTCCTCGTTAAATCTCTTATTCCATTGCCTTGATGCCTACTTTAATCCATAAATGGATCTTTGAAGTTTGCATACTCGCTTTGGAAATTATGGATTCACAAACCCCTTAGGTTGCGCCATATAAATATCTTCATCTAGGCGACCATTCAAGAAGGCAGTTTTGACATCCATCTGCCAAATCTCATAGTCATAGTATGCTGCTATGGCTATAAGAATCCTAATAGCTCTTATGTCTGCTATAGGAGAAAAATTCTCCACGTAGTCAATCCCGTAGGTTTGAGTAAAGCCTTTAGCTACCAGACGAGCCTGATAGGTGTGTACCTTACCATCCATGTCAGTATTCTTCTTGAAGAGCACTTACCTCCAACGGCTCTAGTGTTAGGAGGAAGGTCTACTTCAATCCAGACTTCATTATCTTTCATGGATTGCATCTCTCCATTCACTCCTGCTTTCCATTTGTCCTTTTCAGGATCAGCCATGGCAGCTTTATAGTTAGCGGGTTCTCCAAGATCCCCTAAACTATATTCCTCATATTATACATTAAGACATAGACGTTCACGAGCACGTATAGTCCAACGAATGGGAGTAACTTTAAGTGGAGGTGCAAGACTTTCAGGCTCCATTTGAAGTTGGCTAGTGTTTTCAGAAGGTCATGTATCTTCTTGATCATCTTCCAGATCATAAACTCCCCCACTAAGTTCTTGAGATATGAGATTCTTTTCAAGGAAATCTCCATACCTAGTCACAATAAATTTGTTTTTAGGTGGGAAGTAAAAATAGTAACCCGTTGTTTCATTTAGGTATCCTATGAAGATACACTTAACAAATATCTGTTAGAGTTTATCAGCTGAGTCATGTTTAACAAACGCCTCACAACCCCAAACCTTTAAGTAAGACAAGTTGGGAGCTTTTCCATACCATAACTCGTATGGAGTCTTATCAACCTTCTTAGTTGGAACCACATTTAAAATGCGAACATCAGTTTCCAAAGAATAATCCCAAAAGGATAACATAAGAGTTGTAAGATTAAATATCGATCGTACCGTATCTAGCAAAGTACGATCTCTTCTCTAAAATACACCATTTTGTTGTGGTGTATATGGAGATGTGATCTATTTGATAATTCCACACTCTCTAAAGTAATCTTTAAACTCTCGACTAATGTATTCACCGCCTCTATCAGATCTGTAGGACCATAAATATTGATACTTTATGTAGTTCGGGAGGTCGAGGTTGGTGGTTAAACATGATATCCATGGTGTTAGTTCTAGAGAGAGAAAGTAGAGACAGGGTGGAAGAAAACAATGTTCAATAGACTAAAACAAATGAAAGCTTACAATGATTTCCCATACCCCTCATGGAGAGTCATGATCGGTATTTATAGGCTCATTATAGTATAGCTATCCTACTTGTACAATAGTAGTCCCGGCGGGCATAACTAACTATGCATCTAGTCCAATTCACGTGTAAGACGTTATCTTTACAAACTAGCGAGGCTAACAATCTCCCTCCAAGATATGATCACACGTGAATGCTTACGATGAGACCTATAAGTACATAAAAAAGTAAATTACAATAAGAATAAACAATGTTGACGTTGTTGAAGTACATAGTCTCGGTAGTCTAGATACTGATGATGACTTGAAGTTTTCTCTTCCGACGGTCTCGGCACTTGATCTTTTTCCACTGAAAGTGCTGATCTATGACAACCCGTAATTTTTAGACTATTATTTAATAAGTCATTTTGTTAGAAAATGTGAATTTTTATTTTAGAAATTATTATGACTCAGAAACGAATAGTTATCTCGTGTTTTCCGAAATCCCGGCACCACACGCAACCGACAGCGACTCTGTACTGGCTAAAAATTTATTTCGAACAAGAAAAGTAGTAAATATACTATCTTATCTCGCTCGTCAAAACGTCTCTGAAAATATAAAAATTATAATTTACGGATGCCCGGAAAGTATTATACGTAAGAATACGTTATCACTAGCGGTACGAATTATACAGTACGGGGTACACAGTCTACAGTTAATAATAATAATACTACTAAAAACATACCCTGCCCTATCTAAACCGCCCCTACATATTTATTTTTTTCTTTCTCCTGAACCATCGTTTTCCACTCCTTTTTTTCCTTCTTCTGCTTTACTTCTCCCCAACAATCACAATTTATAGATTCTTTCCCGTCTCTGTAAAAGTAAACTACAAAGGATATTCACCCCATTTCCACAAATGGGTTCCTATGATCTTAGACCTCACATGAAGCGGCCATGGAAAGAGAAGTAAGCCAAGAAAGGGTACTACCCTATAGACGAGGTCAAAAGGGCGAAAAGGCTCTATCTCCCTTACTGTTGTATAAATAAAATCGGGTTTTCTTCAGTTTTACTCACTTTCTCACAAAAGCACTAAAAATTAGAGTTTGGCAAATCAAAGGGCTTTTCAAAATTGGTTTAGAGGTTTTATTCTTGAGTGATAGAGGAAGCTAGTCCAGAAGTTAATTGGTTTAATTCGAAACGGGTCGCCTCCAATTGGAGTTTTTTTGTGTTCGACCCGCTTTGGAAGAATGTAAGAACAACTATTCTTATTAAGTTTCTTATTCACTTGAATTAGTTATCATTATTACCTTTGTATTATTTTTATCTGTACCGATCGATTAAAAGACTTTCTAGTGATGAGAATAATAATTGGTATTCTGGAAAAGTTTTGTTGTTGCTGTCAAGTTGTGCAAATTAGTCTTGTTGTTGCTTAATAGTGGTAAAAACCTAAAGTTGGAGCATTAAGAAAATTGATGTTGGCGCATCTTGTTTTCAATAGCATATCCGAGCTTATTCGAGGTCTTAATCGACTTATATGCCTCACCTATTTGTTATTTCCTGTCTATTTATTTGACTTATTCGCGTATAGCTCGACTAAGATTGAAACCCTTCGAGGGTATTGAGTCAAGGAATCAAGGCGGGTTGTACCCGGCTGTGATGATCGCTAGTCAAATTGCTCTTAATATTCTTAGTAATCATGGCTTGTAGAGTAGTCCTTGTATACGTGTTGTTCGAGACACCAAAAGGTGCATCTGCTTGTTATTTTCGAGTCACGACGAGGCACTCCAAGAGTGTGCTTGTTTTACTTTCTTCGATCACAATGAGACACCCCAAAGGTATCTCCACTCGGTTGTCACACTCGACCACACCGTGGTTGTAAAAGACTCATAAGAGTCACGTTATGTTAATGGTTGGCTTGTTCGTATTTGCGTTTATGGCTTATGTCCTTTACGTCAAAACTGCTTCTAAAACATGAGTATCCAAGATGTGTTACTAATAAAATGTCATAAGGCCTCAAGCCCTCCGCTAAAGGTACGATTGGTTCGAGTCCTTTTCGCAAGTGCGTTTAACTGTTTTCTGTTGGTCACCTAGAGCTCGGCATCGAGTATCTGGTTCACCCATTTTTGCGATAAAGTACACGTTCAAAATGAAACATGGTGTTTTGCTATTCTTTCAGTTGGGCCTAAGCCATTTGGGCAAGGGATTATTGTTTGTTTAGTAACTGGGCCAAAGCCCATGTAAACTCGGGATGCGTCTGTGTTGTGTAAAACATAAAAGAATTAATATATCCGTTTTGAGCTAGCATGTCATTACTATATATATTATAAGCGAATTGAAACGACGTCGTTGCGTCTACAGTATGCGCGGCCCACTTAAATTAGCCCAATACATCTACTCATATATGTCCCAACTTTGCAATAATACCTTTACCTATCCATACTAACATAACCGACTTTCCACACATTTCTGGTACCTCCCACCGTCTTCATCAACGTTTCTTCCATCTCTATCGGAAATTACGAGAGCATCTTCACGAGGACAGGAAAAAAGATAGCAAAGCAGAAGACTATCAGATCTATTGTTTGTTCTTGGTTAGATTATGATGTGAGTTTATGATATTGAGTTGTATTTTGCATGATTTATGATGTGGGTTTATAATATTTTTGCGATTGCTTATTGAACATCCAAGACCAGGGCGTTAAGGTTGAAGAACCTGATGATATTGATCTTCCAAAAGTAAGGCTATGTATTGGTTGTTGATCTATATGTTGCGTTTTCATCTGTGGGGATGCGTACACGCGTGGGTGTTGTCACTGTAAATAACAAACGGAAGCAAACAGGTCAGCAATGCAACGTGACAGGAACATGAATTAGGTGACCTCAGTTCATTACAAGGGTTACCGTTGCTCAGTTGCTTGCCTTTCGTCACGTTTACACTAATTGTTTTACATCATGTGCACATCAACATCCTTTGTGTTGGACTTTTGCATAAGAAAGATTCAGCCTAAGGTTTTTCACATCTTTACAGATGCATTTGGGGAGAATGGTAGGGAGCCAGCAAGTGGGTAATGACGGTGTGGTGCCACCAAACATTACCCTCCAGATAACTCTCGAGTTGGTCAAAGGTTTGAAAGTGATGCAGCAGGTTTTCTCGAGTTGGTGCCACCAAACATTACCCTCCATAAATGCCCCGAATATATGAATACATGTAAGCACGCATCTGTCATGTACCAGGTTTTCTATATATTTTAATACGTTGTTAAATGTGGCTACTATCCACGATGCACAAAAGCGGACACATTTAATGGTGGCTTGAAACGATGGATCGTCAACAGATTATGGATGGCATGTTTGATATTGTTGAACTTCAAAATGAATGTATGTCGCCTACAAATGTTGATACTACCAGATGAAAATCCTCCTGATGCCACAGGTAACTTGCTTTGTAACACATGTACGTGTCTTCGGTAAATTATTAGTTATGCTATTAGGTTTACTCACCAAAATGCTGTTTGATCGGCTCTGTTGAATAGAAGTGCTGCGACACATTGAAAGTTACAAATAGTAACTGAATTTTATAACACATGTACTGCAGCAGGAACGGACAACCAGAAGCAGATTGTTCAATTTTACATACAAACAACAGATGTGCACCCTGAACTCGACCAGGTCATTCAACTACTTATTTCGAACATAATCTGGACAACGTGCTCCATGACCGTTCATCCTCAACTTTCGGTTGGTGCTCGCACAGTGACAGGAAATGGATCAGGTATAAAAAGTGAAGGCGAGTACTTATGTATAATTTTTATCTATTTTCCCATTTAATAACCCATAATCAGATATTGGTAGCTAACTAAAATGACATGGATTCTGTTACAGGT
This sequence comes from Chrysanthemum makinoi, assembly GCA_910596185.1. Lineage (NCBI taxonomy): Eukaryota > Viridiplantae > Streptophyta > Magnoliopsida > Asterales > Asteraceae > Chrysanthemum > Chrysanthemum makinoi. The sequence continues at coordinate 311,119,775 of OU343224.1, forward strand.
GTGAATGAAGGTGGCACGTTTACTCAATCGTTTACCGCGTGCGTATTCAACTTATGGTTGTGATGACAATGTGAGTTAAAATCTTTACGCATACTATACATTTATTTAAAGATGTAGTTTGATAAAGACTATAGGTGTGGTTTGATATTTTCAACGCTTTGAAGATAAGGTATTGCCATGGTATGACAGGATCATGACCCGTCTTCTTCGTCAACCAATTAGCTGCACCATTTGAAACCACTGTTTGTTATGCTTTTGTGATATTGGCACAATTGGAGAGAACTTTTAGAAACCGTTGATATATGCTATGTCGATGCTCCAAACTTGAGAATTCTCCACTCACACAGAAATGACGACCTATGCAAAAATTCTATATGTAAGTACTCGATCCATTAGTTTTTCTTATTTAAAGTTTTCAGCCATCCATGACTTTAAATAATCACATTGATTATGTGTTCGAAAAATTCTTAAATTTATGAAATAGGAAAATCATGTCTAGATACGAAAATGGTTCATTGCTATGTCTCATGGACTGAGTTGGTTAAAAGTCACTTACCCGTATTCATGTGTGTGTTCTTATAGAAAGACAGGGCAGAATCATGTTTTAATTTTGTTGACATGGAAGCAAACAAAATAGATTCATAATGGTTATAAAAGGAAAAACAAAAATGTCTCGGCTGCGCATGCCAAAAAGATATGTTGTTTACTCGCAAGTCACCTTCACATGTCGTAGCCTTTTAGCATATGTTATAATTTGACTATCCGTTATAAATGGGTTATTCAGTTTTTGTTAAACGCTCTAAACTAACCCATATTCAAACACCCCATACAATGTGACAGGTTATAACATATGCTAATCTAATGCTTTTAATGTGAAGTAAAAGTCATGACGGATTCGATCAATTCCTATGGTAGCAGCAGAATGCGTGCAACATTAATTCTTGATAAGTTGAAATTTATCAAGTTTAAGCTCTTTACTTTGGGTTTATGTGGTTATCTATCATTTTATCTAAATTGTTGTGCTGAATCTAAGTTAATATATCCGTTTAGATAAAAATGTAGCTAGCATGTCATTGTAAAGTATAAATCAAATTTGTACTTTTATTTCACGTCAATATATCTTGTACTCAATCCATCTCGCGACACGACCCTCGACTCGTCCGCCCTATATGTTCGCAACGCATCATGCATTGTTATTCAATATCGTTAACTCTATAAAAACACGAGTCACGAATAAATTAATGGGAACATAAAAGTTAGGAAAATCTGATAACATAATTGTCTAAATAAAATGAGTTTTACTTATAAAAATTAGACTGGCAAATTTAAACATATTAGTCCAAACCACCCAAACTTTATATACTTTATAAAAATTTCTCTGAGTTTTAAAACTTACAAAACGGCTATTTGCTTAAACTTATACTTTGTAACTTATAGTTACTACGGGAAAATTTTCGAATTTATTTTCATCACATGTGAAGATTCTATTTGCGAAAAATTGTACATGTGACGAAATTCGTCATAGTATTAGAGTTTGTTTCGTCACATGTGAAGATTTTGTTTTCGAAAAATTTCACATGTGACGAAATTCGTCATAGTATTAAAACTTTTTCGTCACATGTGAAGATTTTGTTTTCGAAAAATTTCACATGTGACGAAATTCGTCATAGTATTAGAGTTTTTAAATTTAATTTTCGGAAAGAAAAAATTTTGAAATTTTTTTCGGATAAAATTTCGAAAAAAAAAATTAAAAAAAAATTATTCGAAATTTTTTAAAATTTTTTTGAAAAATTTAAATTTTTTGAAAAAATTTTCAAATTTTTTTGGAAAATTTTTCAAATTTTTTTTGAAAATTTATGAAAATTTTTTGAAATTTTTTCTAAAAGTTGGTTAACAAATAGAAACTTTACATCATAATTCATATCAAATTTTCTAATATTTTTTGGGTAAAAGGGTTAATTCACCCTGGCAAAATATTATTACGCCAAAAACATTGAAGTACAAATGACATGGGTGAATCCCATGCCCAAAGCCCGATCAGGGCGACGAAAAGTGCACACCATGTGCAACATACAGACTCTTATATAAGAATGACAAACCATTCTTATAACTTACCAAATAAACCTACCAATAATGACAAAAGTAAATAAAACATTACAATACTACTCATGGAATGTACTTGAGCCTTCTAAAACGCTATGGCGGTCCACCTACTTCCATGAAGAATCCTCCAACTTACGCAAAACGTCCAAACGCAATTATGTATAGGTGAACCAAATGCAAAAGTAGCCACAAAAGTGAACTTGATTAGTAAGGAACAACGTATACCTTGCGTACCAATATTGTTCACACTTGGCTAAGAAAAGAACGAAACGTACATGTAATGGTTAGAAAACCACGCACCACATACTATGCCTTCCACCATGTCGAAATCACAAAAATGTATACCACAACGACATGAAAAAGCAACATCCAATACCATTGCAGCCGATACCAGCCAACCACCAAGGCGTTCGACTAATATTAAACTGCACTAACAACACCAGTTCGTAAACCATTCTATAAACTATAAATCAAACCCAACCAAGGATCCAGAACTTGAGTCAAAAGAAACTAGGGTCAACAAAGAACCCTAACTTCCATCATCTTTAAATCGACCAATATAATAAGAATGAAGTCCAGCAAACAAGTCGACGAAGCACCAATAGGCTGCCAAAATGCAACCAATATAATAAGAATGACATGATTTTAAGTACCAATAGGCTGCCAAAATGCAACCAAGATCAGAATGTAGAACCATGGTAGCCAATCTGCCATATGTGACCATAATAGAGTTTTTGAAAACCCTAACTTCAATACAATCATACAACAGATCAAGAATAATGAATAAACCATCACACCCAATTCTGAAAACGATAAGTAACAACCCATAGACATCCTAGGATCAACAAGACCAGATCCAAGAAGCCTAATAATTATAGACGACCTCAACATATTCCATATAAGACGTCCAGCAGCAGGTCGTAATAGTTATAACAAATTGGGTGACCGAAACCCTAACGTACAAAAAACAAACCAGAATCGATCCATGCAGCAAAGTAATGAATGCTAAACAACAAGGATCCTCATAACAATCGTCCCATCATCAAAACATGATTGGAACACTTCCAGCAGTACCTTCCCTCTCTCAACCCACGAATACGGATAACACCACATTCCAAAAACCAACGATCACCAGATCGACTTACATGAACGAATGGATACATAATCCAACTTGCATAACCGATAATACCATCAAGAGACAATTAAAACCAAATAATATAAAACCCTATAGCTAGGGTTTCGTTCCTGAAAACCAGTTTTGATTGCCCAAAAGATCAAAAGGGATGAATAAAACCAGAAGCATAGGATCGATTAAAGGAAACCTTAAACCAAATCAATGGAAAAAAGAAACCGATAAAGAATCTTCCCTAACCCACGACACAATGGCATACCCTCAATTGTGATCGACTCATGAATGAGTGATCTGCAAAAGATGATTAGAAACCCTAACCAAACATAATGATTGCAACTATTGAGACTTAAGGTTTCCAGCCAATAATAATTAGGAGAAATCCGATAAGATAAATAGAAGACAATGTTGCCAACCACCCTAAACAAAATATCTAATCCCAAAAAACGTATTGCATACCCTAAAAGGATAGAGAGGACGATTTGGTTTAGATTTTGGCCGGAAAAGGATACTAGGGTGGCGGCCGGAATTCTCCCAAAGGGATATATTTTTTAAAAAAAAAAGACATTTACTTTAACTATATATATATACCTCATTTGTTCATAAACCGTTAAGGCCTTAATATAATATACGTACTTATTTTCCGTACATCGTCCTTCGATTGCCATCGAACCAAAGAAACACTCTTCATTGATATCTCCGATTATAGACCCATGCACTTCCAAGATGCCAATATCTACACACAAAAAAAACTATCTAACATATTAATCATTTCCACACAAGCAACAACATGACTTAAAGACTTTTAAACTTATTTAGACTTCATCGAGTCTTAAATTGGAACCGTGAACTAAACTTGCCATACTAATCTAGGTCGCGTGTCGGTGCCACACACTAATACTTTCTGACGTGACTGTATTCAGACTGCTTTACTAAGATGAGTATTCACATCCCTTTTTTTACCGCTTTAGATTATTTGGGGTGAAATGCATGAACCTAAAACTTAAACTTTGTAACACCCCCAAATCTCGGTACAGCGAAAGACTTAATCAAGTTTTCGGGGCGTTACTATTGGATTGGTATCACACACAAGTATAGCAAAAAGATAGTCATTTATCATACAAAGCCAATCCCAAAATTGGTTATTCAAAACATTTAGTTCAAAAGTGTAAATATTAGGCCCAAAACATAATTTAATAAGATAGGTCCCCAAAGTTTATCAGAGTCAGAATTGATCCTTGCACCTCGCCTTCTTGCCAAGCTTCCACCGATCACGTATTCCAAACACTTCTCAAATTCCTGAGAAATCATGCTAAAAGGTCAGCTTACGCTGGTGAGTTCATAGGTTTAAGTTCAACAAAATCATAGTGGACCTGTAAGAGTTGATTTGCTATGCAAGACCTAGATAGAATAATACCGTTTGCACACGCACAGATCCTACCCGGATCACCAACCATATAATCACTTACTCGGGCCCCTGCGACTCTAGTCCAGCACTGTCGTGGCAACCTCTAGAACAGTTGCCAACCCCGGGCTAGGTCGAGATAGAAGTCTATTCTTAGTTAGGCACGGTTAAACCTAGACTAAGGCAACAACTATCGCACATCTATCTACTCAGTCAAGCATATAAGCAAATCCAAATAGTTTTAACGGTCCAAAAACAGTAGCATGATTCTCACCCCAAAATAGTTCAAAACGTAGTTAAAACGTATATAAAAGTGGGGCTATGAAACTCACCTTTGCCACAGCAATGCACAAATAAATACTAGCAGAAGATAACAGGGAATCACGGCACAGCAATGCACTATTCACTATCGACACGACTGGCATCTAAAGTTAATCTCCATGGCATCCAAAAGATTGTACGATGAGTACAATAGAATAGTTGTGACGCAACCTAATGCGTATACGATATTCTTTAAAATACGGCTCATACGATAAAGAAATCAATAGAAGGCAATGTGTTGTAGTTTTCGTGGATCATTCGTGTTGTTACTTTCAAAAGTACATTATCGTTCCCAAAAGTTCATAATTAATATATCAAAAGTTTAGTCTTAACGTTTCGTGTGGTGGTAAGAAACATAGACGCGACATAAAACTCACGCCAAGAGGAAAAGACATCGACCAAGTCAAGAACTACTGACAATACTCAAGCTAGTCAAAGACTAGGAAATGACGACAACTATTTATGTAAAATAAATAGGTTAATGGATAAGTTTCGACAATTTACCCAATAATTCCCAAACATACAGGTTCAATAATAAAAGGCAAGTTTCCACTTATCGCTCAATAAATAAAGGTTTTTCAATCGTTATTCATAATCATACAACTTTACCCGAAATTACTTCATATAAGGTATAGTAAATAGTGTACTATAAATGATGCGTTCGTTTATTCCAACGTTTCCAAATCAATACGACTTTAATAAGTTATATTATCGAAATAATATTTCCAACAAGTTTATAAAAGCTAGCTTGTGTAATAAAACACGAGTTACCATCGTAATTAACAAAGGTTTATAATAGATTATACCATATTCGTCCATAATATATATAGTCATATAATTCAATAGCAGCTTAGATGTAAAAACGGAATATTCAGCTTTTTCGCAAAAACAATTATACTAGCTCATTTAAACCAAAACGTCTAATAGAGTACGACATATTAATCATTATAACTTGTTATCAATAGTTCATAAAAGATATTTTATATTTATAAAACACAAGCTATTATCGTAGATAATAAGGGTTTTTAACTAAATAAAACCTCATTTGTCGACAATAAAATCGAATCATCTCAACATTAGTTACCATGAGAAAATAGAACATTTAGCATATCGCGAACCAATATATCAAACTCATTTTCAAATCCAAAATGTTTAATAAGGTTCAACCTACCACAAATAATACTCGTTATCGAATGTTATTTCATGTTTATAAAACATAGTTAAATATTTATAAGTTACAACATAAATGTAATATCCGTTATTAACTATAGTTTATCATACCATTTTATACGTACTTATTCGTTATTCGATCACGTCTAATATTGTATGTCACGATAGTGTTGTTTCGTTATATAGTCGTATAATTAAATTGTTACGATATCGAGTCGTTAAGTTTATATGTATATAGTATATACATATATGCATATAGTTAACCCATCATCTTATGGCGATATCCATTCCATTAATTTTGAAATTCCATTAAAATTGATCACTAACAATTGTTACGTAGTATATCTTAATAATAGTGTCAACACATAAACCGTAACCCATTCATAAGTATAAACCATTTATAGATTTTACTTATAATAATATGTATAATATCATCACCCATGGGTAATATTAATCAATTTCATATAGTTAACCCATCATCTTATGCCGATATCCATTCCATTAATTTCGAAATTCCATTAAAATTGATCACTAACAATTATTATATCTTAATAATAGTGTCAACACATAAACCGTAACCCATTCATAAGTATAAACCATTTATAGATTTTACTTATAATAATATGTATAATATAATCACCCATGGGTAATATTAATCAATTTCCAAATCTGCTTGGGTCTTAGTGGCGCGGTCTTTCACCAATACGGGTTATACGTCTAGACCGAGACACAAATCTAACTATCCTTATGGGTGCCTCATGAGCCGTGAAGGAAACACAAACAACAATCAAACATCCAATTTTTACCATGACCCGTTACCCACTAGGCTGACTCGAGAACTAATATGACCGTCAATCTAATGAGTTAACCCGACTCGTGACCTTTCCCACTATTCCGACTCACCCAAAACAGCAACACCACAAGAAATGCTATCAAACTCAGATTTTTGCCAACCATTAAGCATGGGTTTCGACCCGACCTGCATGGGTTGACCCGACCCGGTTCCATATCCAAAACAGAAACCACAAACTAATCACCACACCAACCAATTAAAACTTGTTTTCTATACACCTGTTTACTCACAAATACCTCGCTAGCCCGAAACCAAGAACAAATCTGAAACCACAATTAGTTCGGACATAAATCTGACCCTAAGCTGTTATTACCACACGAACTTGAGACCAAAATAAACCAAACCCAACTGCTTAACCCGTTTACCACACAAACGTTTTGTCAAAAACGTTTTTGCCTTGATTAACAATTTTTATACTCATGTTTTTACTTGTTTTAACCACTTGTTATCCACGAAAACCATCATAGTATATGTATATACGTTCAAATAACAGAAAATGAAATATACACGAAACAAGTTAGGTTTACTGAGAGAGAAGTGACACGAGAGGCGTTTGTTGGTGTCCCTTACGAGTACAACTCGTATACCAAGACCACGCAAGAACTTTTTAAACGTTTTCCCTTTTAAAACCCTAGACAACTGAATCTTAAAGTCAAGATTGGAGGCGCGTGTGGGCGTCTGGGTGTGATTTTCTTTCATAAACGTGACCACAAGACACCGATCTATCGTTTGGGATAGGTGGTGTAATTATTGGTGGTCGCCGGAAGTTGGCCGGAAAAAGTGACGGTGCCGGAACCCTAATGTGGGTGGCCGGATTTTGTAGTGAGAGAAAGATTATGTCAAAATGAGGGAGTGGTGAGAGGTGTGTGTATTTATAGTACTAGGAGGGGCCAAACTTGCACACTCAAAGCCACAAGGACGAAAATGAAACTATCTCAAAGGACCCTAGATGAAACTTTATAAAACTTACATAATATTAAGCTCGGGACTCGTTTAGCCTAGTAAACGAATGATTCATGATACGGGAGTTACGCCAACGCTCTTAAAATATTATTTCCAATAAAAACGATATAAAATACGACTCGTAACTCAATTAAATTAAATGATCGCTCTAATCGACGTTTCACCAATTACGACGCATCGAGGGATTTACGAGGTGTCACAAACTTTATTGTTTGGAATAAATTATAAACTCATTGAACCTTTTGACATAAATTGAACCTTTAAAACATATTTTGAACTCTCTTTGACCTAAATTTGAACCTTATTTATATATTTTGAACACTTAGACGTATTATGAACTTATGACCTGTTCTTGACCCTTTAGTATGCTTAGAACTATAATGTGCCGTACGCACTAAGTCTTAAAGTCTCCCATGTTTGGAGCAGGCATTCCGACCAAGATTTAATATTTATAATTCTCGTCCACCTAAGTTCTACCTAATGCACTAACGAGCAGTGAACCCGATCGTGCATAGTATAGAAGGTGGTAAAGCCGAGGTCATTCCCAAGAGATTTGTAGATGAGGATCCTAATAAGTCTTAGTGTCACTTGTTTTAAATGGTTTTAAGGTTGAAATGATTAATTAAACTAAACACAAGAAATAAATTGCGAAAAATAAATTAAGGTTGTGAACAACGGTGAGAAAGTGTGCTAACCTAATTAATCATACTATCATGTAATGTCTTTGTTTTCTAAATTACTTCCAATTGATTCAAGTGAGTGTTTAAGTCGCTAGGACAACATTGAATCATTTTGTCCTAACCTATCAACAAAAGTTCCTACCCGATGTCCTACCCTTTGGGGAGTCGAGGGTCTTAAACCACCTAAGCCAAGTCATTAAGTACCCTACATGCAAGATTCAAAATAATGAGTGCCCGGGCGCTAGCATCTTAGACACTCATCCCTAACTTCTTAAGTTCATCCATTCGAACGGTGATCCTTTGGTCAATTCGCACAAGAAGGAAAGGTAGTCAATTGGTCAATTTTTACCAACCCCTTCTCTACCTACTTACTTAGGGTCAGTTGGTCAATTCTCCTAAGTAACTAGATACGACCGCACTTCAAAACTACCGAAGCTAGGGTAACTACCATCGAACTATGCGTGCATACACTAGAAACAATTTATGGAAGCATGGAAACACAAACAATACAATCAAGGAATCATAATTAGGCTAGCACTAAGGGTTCTTAGCCGATCATATTTAAAGATACAATAAATTCAACGTTTAACCTAATTAAAGACATGAATCGAAGTAATAGATAGTAGTCATCGCTAAAGCTTATCGATATGGTGTAATTTCTCCCTTGGAGATGGCTCCGTATGCTCCATATGATCTGCCCTTGAAACCCTCTTCACGTTCTCTGCCTTTGAGTTGTGAGTGAATGATGTGAAATGCAGATTTTATGGCCTGTATTTATAGGCCCGATCACAGTTACGTAAATTAAGTTGAGAGTTACGTCGTAACTTAATTATCTTCAAAACAGAAGCATCGTTAAGGTGACTACGACGTAACATAAAATATAGTTACGCCGTAAATGCAACTCCGCTGTAGTGTTGATGAGAGTTATGTCGTAACTAATACGTACTCTTCACATAAAATAAAGTTACGCCGTAAGCGCGTTCGGGGTCAAAGGAACTTCCTTTTCGTTGAGCAAGTTTTTCAACACCCGAGGCAGTGAACCTAATCTTTGTAGTGTAGTATTGGGTAAGCCTCGAGTATTGATATCGTTCTCTAGGGGGAATAGGAATGCTAGCAAGAAGTGTACTACGCTAAGGTTGGGGTTGAGGATGATTTTTTTTTTTTTTTTTTTTTTTATCTTTATATGTTTTTTAGAAAGCTAAGGGTAAAATCTCGGGGCAATTGGTTTGGGGGTGGTACTTCTACCGATTACTTCTACTATTCTAATACTACGGGTAGCTATTTCTTTTTGATGTGTGCTCGTATGATGATTAAAAATGTGCTTACCTAGATACTATTACTCCTTAGTCATCTTTTATTGGTGGTTGAATTGTCACGTCCTTATTCTTAACGCCTTGTGTTTTCTAAGGTCGTAGGGAACACTTATGCCCTAACTCTTTGAGAATACCTTTAGGTTATTGTCTACGAAGTCCTCTAGATGATTCATAAACTAACTTTAAGGTTATCTTTGGATGTTTAGACTACGAAATCCGCTAAGTGTTTCATAAACTAATGCTCACAAAGATTACCCAAGCATTTAAACACAACGATAGCCTAGTGCACTCCTAAGCCATTTACAATTAAGAAAAGAGACAACCAATCAGTAATTAACAACTAGGTTTTATAGATCTAAGCAAACACACAAGAAAATTAGCCGGACATGTTAAACAAGCAAGCATACACACATTAAATGGAAGACATAATGAAACTAATAGAATAAAACACTTATCTTGATGTGTAAAATAGGGTTTGGGACCCTAAGATACTGTCCAAGTCGGACTACAAACGTTTAGGGTTTTTACTCAACAAGTCTACCTCTTAAAAACTAAAAAATCGAATTCTATATATAGATTTAAACTTGTGACGGCGTCGCCTTATAGGTGGGATGCCGTCAAATCGCCATCATTAGGGTTTTCGTCTTGGCCAAGTTATCGATGGGACGGCGTCACGTTGTAGTTGTGACGCCGTCGGGCTTCAGCAGGGACGTCGTCTGATTCTGGATCTGGGCCGTCTGAGATGAAAAGTCTTAGTGACGCCCTTCCTCTTCAAAGCCTGACGCCGTCAGGTGTATTTGAGCAAAAAGTCTACTGAGCCGTCAGGTGTATTTTAATTAAATCCGTAGAGAGGGACGGCGTCGCCCTTTAGTTGGGACGCCGTCAGCTTCAGTTTCAGCAGCTTGAGTGGCTTCGATCTTGACTTAGCCATTTTCTTCATGTTTTCACTCCTTTTCGTCCAAATATGCATCATTCCAGCATTTTGCTTCCAAGAGACCTATAAAGTGAAAAGGAATGAAATTAAGCAGTAACGGATATAAAAGTGGTCGATTAAGGTCTTAAATGACCCCTTAAAAGTGTACATTTTAAATCCTTATCAAATATCCCTGCACTTGGTATTTGCTTGTCCTCAAGCAAATGTGCTTTTAGCCAATCAATTTATAAGTTAGGGGGTATGAAGCATAAGTTTAACATAGTTCACAACAAGTAAAAGCACCGCAATAGTCATAACAAGCACGGAAATTATATACTATCACCTCACAAGGGGTGTTTTGATTCTCTCATCTCTCGGGTGTATATGAAATATAGTAAATGGAAATGGAAGATAAACACTCATTACCTGGTCATAGTACATAGATTACCATAGGCTTGAGACTAGATCAAACCTCCACTTCTTTGGCGTTAGCACCTAGGAACAACTATCTAAGAGGTCTTCAAAAGGGTTGTAACGTTAGGCTTACGGTAGGGAAACAAAGGGTTTGGTTGGATAGGCGATTTAGTAGTGGCAAGTCAAAAATCTTATGTTACAAGCTAGCATGAAAATAATGGCGTTGCTAAGCCAAGACTCAACTCACTAAACTCTAAATAACTTGAAACAAACATACATAAACATAAAGATAGATGTAGGATGGTAGCCCGTAGTTTTTTTTTTTTTTTTTTTTTTTTTTCAATACACTCTTACTCTACCATCCTCGAAGGTAACATCAAAATATAAGGGATTTATAGGAGCATCCCTACACTTGAGTTTTATTACTCTAAAACTAATTTAACCCGATTTGAAATGATCAAAACACTTGGAGTATTTAATTACGTAAATAAAGGGAATTTGAATTTAACATTCTTTCCCGTCACTCCATAAAATATTACTTTACCCATGAGTCCCAATCATCCCAAAACTGTGTATAAAAGATATGACTCGACTTAGCAACCATGCAAGTAACTAGATAACTGAACTAAGGGTTTAGTATGATAACAATAATGCACTAAAAGTGAGTGCATACAAGGTATGCTAAGGCGATTTGGGTGTACATTTGGAGGTGGATTGTAAACAATGCTCTTCATTGATATTCCGAAAAACCGAAACATCACGAGAACCGCGAAAAAGAAAAGCTCTGAGGGGTTAGCTAGGGGTATCGTGTACTAAAGATGAGTACATCGCAAGGGTATGGGGTAATTACTCGACCGATATGGAAGAAGTAATTATAATACGGGTTTCAAACAAGGGTTATCCTATTGCCTCTTATCATTTAGTTATTCCTCACTACACAAGTGTAGTCTCACTAGCGATCTCGGAATGCATCACAAAACAAGTTCTATAATCTATTATACTACCGGTACACTCTCTCTAAGCATTAAAGTTGAATGCTTTTATTCCTAAAGATCTAGGGGCGAACCTCACATTTTTTGGGTGGAATTTGAGTGGTAAACGGTTTTTGTGATAGTCATATAACTCCTATCCATGAGACGCTTTATTAAGACTAAAGTTTTTGCTCGTACATGTCATTAAAAAATTTAAATTTTGTGCTAAAATTGCCCTAACGAATATTTCTCATAGCTTATTACATAAATGACCAAGGACAAAACAAATATTCAAGGATAAACATAGTTTCTAAGTTCCTGTTTTATTCTCCCTCCCTATACCCCCAATGTTCCCCAAAAGTATCAAAGTTATGATAAAGGAAGGTTAGTAAAAGAGAAAGAAACTAGTACTCCCCTGATTAGCTCGGTAGGATCCAGGTGAAGTAGTGGTTAAATTCTTTCCCAAGAAGAATGTATACGTGATAAGCTCCATCCAATGTTGAGTTTCTTCTTCTTGCCAAATATAACTTGCACATTTTAAGAAAATAGACGAAACCTTCGCGTAAAATCAGCGGTAAAACTATATACGACACGACTAAACTAGGATATAATGCTTGTGGAATGGATGTTTGCAGATTTTCTGGAAAATTAAGACCTGAGAATTTCCAAAAATTTATACATAGCACAGAGAACGAGAAAATTTTATTAGCTATTTCTGCTCAACCTGACATCGTCAGGTTCTAATCCTGACACCGTCAGGTTGTCCTGACAGAAACTGGTCTGCTGCATTTTCCTGGAAAAATACTGGAAAAATTGCATCTTTAGAATCTGGAAAAATTCCTACAAAACATCCATTATGACTCGATACAAGCATTTGACTCTAACAAACACACATATACATCAATTTCACTAGTTGTAATTCTCATATTCACGTTCTTTTAAAAACGTATGTAATCTTCCCTACACTTGTCTTTTTTGTAAAATACCTTTATATGTAATTAAGACGAGGTTAAAGACAAAATAAAGCATTTTCACACATTCAAACATGAGAATAAACAATAATGAAAAAGATATATGACACACAAACAAGCAAACAATTAAGCATTGGTTGCCTCTCACCAAGCGCTTTTCTTTATTTATCAGTCTTGTAGCTAGACTCGAAGTCGTGCTCCTACGTACCTATGTAAGTAAGTTTATCCTATAGAATGTCATAGGGATCAAACTTATCATTTAACTTCCTATTGGTACGCTTAGTCCGGTATTCCTTTTCAAACTTTTCTCCATCGGGGTCATAGATTGTCATTCTAATGTGCCATTCCCCATTTCAATCACTAGGTGGTCTATCCCAATTCCAATTATGCTTAGGCTTCTCACTATCAACTTTCCACTTATTCATGTTAAGATTAACGGGTAAGGCTCCTAGGAACTCGATCTTCTTCCTAAACACTAAGGTGTCCTCGAACGGGTTTACCTCAATGTCCCTAGCCAATTGTTGCTCATGGAAAGTTGAATTACTTACAAAGGTCTCTTCTAGATAGAAAGGTCGTTGAGGACCTACAAATTTTCCATTAACCCAAGGTCCATATCTAGATGATTTCCTATCCAACATGATCTCATAGGGTATTTCTTCCTTTTTGTAGTAGATATGCTTTTTGACATCGTAAATTGACCTAGCACTCCCTTCTCCTACCACTATCTTAGACATCTTACAATCAATTATGGCACTAGCGGTAGCTAAGAATCCTCTTCCTACTAGCAATGGGCATGTCGGGTATTTATTCATGTCTAGCACATGGAAATCCGCCAAAAGAGTTAATTGACCTACGTGTACTACCATGTCCTTAATTATTCCTACCGGATATGCAATACTGCCGTCCGCTAGACCTAATATGGTTTTCGTTGGCTCTATCTTACCTAGGTTAAGGCTTCTATGGAGGGACAACGGAAGAATATTGATGCTTGATCCCAAATCGGCTAATGTGTCAAAAGATTTGGAATTTCCAAGTCTACACGGAAGAATGAATAGCCTGGGATCATCTAACTTCTTAGGTAACTTATTTTGCACAAATGTGGACCACGTTCTCCAAATTTCAGTTCTTGCTCATATTTTTCTTTTAATGCATTATAATAAGGCGCATGAGTCAAGACTTCAAGAACCGGTTTTTCTTGGTGGAGTTCCTTGTACTCCTCTTCTAGATTAGGTTTGGGTTCTCGGTTGATGGGTTTCTCACGAGTTGGATAGACCATTGGTTCGGGTCCTTGGTATTTCATGAGGGATCGCTTGGAACCCGTGTTGATGGCGTTGACCGAGTGAACCTTTGGGTGTGAAGGGCATAGATGTGCACTCTCCCATGGTGAGCAAGAACATGAAGTCGATGAAATCAAATTTACTTTTGGGTTCTTTATAGTGTCACTTAGGAGTGCTCCAATTTCCTGGTCATTAAAGGCTTTTAAGAGGGCGTCAAGCTTGGTTGTCATGTCGCCTTGTCGTTTCTTGAAATCGGCTTCAAGCTTAGTCAATCGACTTTCTTGAGATGACATGAACCTAGACACAATTGCCTCAAGACTAGTAGAATTCCCGGTATTTGGAGGGTTGGACCTATTGGGTGGACTGTATGAGTTTTGGGGCGGGTTTGAGTTTTGGCTCCACCTAAGGTTAGGGTGATTTCTCCATGAGGGGTTGTAGGAATTTCCTAAGTTGTTTTGCTCGGGCTTGAAAGTGTACCACTTTTCTTCTGCTCCGTCGTTACGCGTAGAGGCATAGTCCGCAAAAGCTTGTTCGGGAAGTCTTGTGCAATCACGAGTGTTATGAGGATCACTACATAACTCACAAGGTAGAGTGATTTTGCTCACTTGTTGTGAAGACTTAGGATTCTCGTAGGAGCTCATTAGGAATTTGACTTGATCTTCAAGTTCGAGCATCCTATGATTGGAAGTTTGTGAGTCAATGGGAGGCAAGGAGATTTCCTTGACGGTTTTGGGCAATTCACGGGGGTCATTCCAACTTTCGTTGTTAAAGAGGGAAAGGTCCTCCATTGTACCACACGATTCTTCCACAGTGAGATCATCAAGTTTGCCACCGACCGCTTGGTCGATGGATTGCTTAGTTGAGAAGTTGACATGATCATAAAAGATTTGGACTTGAAGCCAAAGATCGATGCCGTGGTGAGGGACTTTATGGAGCAAGTCCTTGAATCGAGTCCATGCCTCGTAGAGAGATTCGCCTTGACATTGTTGGAACGTCAAGATGTCCTTCCTAAGTTTGGTAGTTCTCCTCGATGGGAAAAATTGGGCAAGGAAACGAGTGGTGAGATCATCCCAACTTGAGATGGATCCAGCGGGAAGTCGCTCAAGCTGTAACACCCCAAAATTTGGGTCCAGCGGAAGCATACGAACCATTGAGTGCTACAATCTTGGTATCACAACATAAGGTACAAAGAATGGTTTTTTGTCCCATTTATTTAACATAAAATTCATTAATTGAAGACCATAAGTTTACATTAATGAAAGTAGTGCGGAAATAGGCCCAAAAGATAATTAAAGCGGTCCCGTTTATTCATCATAGTCGCCTATGACCATGCCCCTTGCCAAGCGTCTTCCAATAGTGAGCTATTGCCTTAAACCTGAGAACACATGCTAAAAAGGTCAGCTTACGCTGGTGAGTTCATAGGTTTAATTTCAATAAAAACATAGCGGACCTGTAGGAGTTGATTTGCTATGCAAGACCTAAGATAGATAAACACCGTTTGCACACCGATCCTACCCGGATCACCAACCATATCCCGCATCCAGGGATTACTCGGGCACCACGACTCTAGTCTAGCACTGTCATGGCAACCTCTAGAACAGTTGCCAACCCCGGACTAGGTCGAGGTAGAAGTCTATTCTTAGCTAGGCAACGACTAACCTAGTAAGGCAACGACTACCGCACATCTATATAAACAGTCAAGCACATAAGCAAATCCAAATAGTTTTAAAGGTCCAAAAACAGTAGCATGATTCTCACCCCAATTTAGTTAAAAAAAACGTAGGTAAAAGTGGGGCTATGAAACTCACCTTAGCCACAACAATGCACTATTCACTATTGACACGACCAGCATCTAAAGCTAATCTCCATGACATCAAGATAGGTGTATGACGAGTACGATAGAATAGAAGTGACGCAACCTAATGCGTATACGATAATCTTAAAATACAGCTCATATGATAAAGAAGTTGATAAAAGATAATGTGTCGTAGTTTTCGCGGATCATTCATGTCATTACTTTCAAAAGTCCATTATCGTTCCCAAAAGTTTATAATTAATATCTTAAAAGCTTAGCTTTAACGTTTCGTGTGGTGGTAAGAAACATAGACGCGACGTACAACTCACGCGAAAGAAGAGCAAACATCGACAAAATCGAGACATATAGACCATAACTCACGCCAAAAAGGGAAGAGACATTGACCAAGTTAAGAAATACCGACAATACTCAAGCTAGTCAAAGACTAGGAAACGACGACAACTATTTATAATAAATAAATAGGTTAATTAGTGATTTTCGGTGATTTACCCAATAATCCCCAAACGTACATGTTTAATAATAAAAGACAAGCTTCCATCTATCGCTCAATTAATAAAGTTTTCTCAATCGTTATTCGTGATTATACAAGTTTACTCGAAAGTACTTCATATAAGGTATAGTAAATAGTGTACTATAAATGACACATTTGTTTATTCTCAAACCATAACGACTTAAATAAGTTATCTTATCAAAATAATATTTCCAAACAAGTTTATAAAAGCTAACATGTTTTATAAAACACGTGTTACCATCGTATTAAATAAACGTTTATAATAGATTAAACCATATCCATAAATAGTTTATATTTATGTAATTCAATATTAGCTTAAATGTGAAACGGAATATTTAGTTCATCGCAAAACAAATATATTAGACTCATTTAAGCCAAAACGTTTAATAAAGTAAAACATACTAATCACTATAACTTGTTATCGATAATTATTTCAAGTTCATAAACCGTATTTACACTTATCATGTATTTATAAAATGTGAGTTTTTATCGTAGTAAATAAAGGTTTACAATTAAACAAAACCGTATTCATTGACAATATATATCTAATTATCTCTTTATTAGTTAATATGTGACGATAAAACATTTAGACTCATTTAAGTCAACGTTTAATGAAGCATACTTATAACCAATATAATTTGTATAACAAACGTTATTCCAAATTTATAAACCATAGTTGAACCTTACAAGTTATAACGTATACGAAATATTCAATATCAATTATTAGTCGCGTGTTAGTTCTTAATATTTATTACATCACTTTACACATAACTTGCTTATTAATCATTTGAGTCAAATATCGATTACCTTGATAGATTATCCGATATCGCCACCTATAATTAACTTGTTACATAATCTAAATGTTAAGTTTACCGTTTCCTTAGTGGTCAATATCGATATATAATTAACTCGTTTCGTTTTTCCAATTATTTCATTGTTTATACCATTTACCAATTTACTAGTCCCAATATTTCATGTTACAATAATTTTATTACTTATCGACTACGTTTACTAAGTCTTACTTGAATTGAACCCGCAACCTATATAACTCATACCATATTTCCAAATTATAACCAAGGCAAAACAAACACCAAGTTATTATCCGGGTCAAACGTGACCCGAGCGCGGCATAACTCATACAAATATCCTAACGATAGGTTTACGACAAACGCACAACAATATGCTGAATTTTCCTGGTTCGTATACTACATGAGACTTCCACCCTTGTGGTCATATTACACCACGACACCACACTTGTGGCTGCCACAGTGAATTAGATAGGTAAAAAGAAAAGACTAAATGTGACCAAGAGACAAGAGAATTAAGTAATTACTCGAAACCCAAATCTAACTCGTGGCCCAAACTGCCATGACCCCGTGACCACATCCAAAACAGTTATCCCTAACATAAATATCAACTCGTATGCCTCATCCGAAGCCCAAATGAACCTGACCCGACTCGAAATTAGTCCGAGACAAACAACACCTTTTTGAAATATGTTTTACCACACGAATCTCTTGACCACACGTTTTATCAGTTTCTTGTACCACACAAAACTTATAAAAACATTTTTCCAAATCGTTTGCCATACATGATCTACTCAAAGCGTTTTCAGGTTTTTATCATCTCCACGAGAACTCAATCACTTCCTATATATCAATACTTAATCGGAAAAATAGAAAACAACAGTAATAATATTGACAAGACAAATATGAACACTATAACAAATGGGTGAGACGTGGGTGTTGGATTACCGTGAGAGAAGGAGGAAGAACGAGGGGCTGTGGTGTCATCCACGAGTACCACTCGTGACCACTTGAACCCTTGAACTTGTTTAACAACATAACCCTAGTTATCCGAATTTAAGAAATTAGATTTAGGGCGCGTGTAGATGATTGAGGGTGCGTTGTTTGCAGAAATAGAACCACCACAACCCGATCTACAAGATGGGGTAGGCGGTGTTGATGTAGGAGGTAGCCGAAAGTTGGCCGGATTCCGGTGACGGTGCCGGAACCCTAGCTGGTCGCCGGAATTTCTAGAGAAAGAAGAGGGAGGATATTTGTGTGTGTGTTTATTAGAGAGAGAAAGAGAGTGGAAGAAATGAGGGAAATGGTGAGGGTGGGGGTATTTATAGTCCTAGGAGGGACTAAGGTCGTAAAATGGAAAGTGTAGGGGGCGCTTGTAGTTATCTAAGGGACCATTGATGTAACTTTCTTAAATCTTACATAATATTAAGCTCGGAACTCGTTTAGCCTAGTAAACAAATGATTCATGACACGGGATTTACGCCAATGTTCTTAAAATATTATTTCCAATAAAAACGATATAAAATACGACTCGTAACTCGAATTAGTTTAACCGATCGCTCTAATCGATGTTTTACAATAACGACGCATCGAGAAATTTTCGAGTTGTCACAGCCTCACCTCCTTAAAAGGAATCGCGTCCTCGCGATTCAATTCAAGTTAGTCGATAAAGTCTAGAAGGGAGGTGAGTGCAAAAGCACGAGGGTTTATCTTCACGTTCCCTACGTGAATCTAGGATCTTACTGCGGGTTTCAATGAACTTCGAAGACAGAGAGGCAACTTTACTAAAGTTGCAAGGTTTCATCATCTATGGTTTCGATAGGTCAACGAGGTTTTAAACGTTCAAAGCTTAGGATTTCCCCAGAGGGATAACAATTGCTTTATCGGCGAGTCATTTCTTCTGATTACATACGAAACATTGGGAACTCTACTGAATCTTGATGGTAGCTCAAGTCTCTGAGCTACTGGTCTCAATGTAAAGTTTGTATTTTAGTAATAATGTGAGCCTAATAATGTAAGGCCTGTAGGCCGCCCTTGTATTATTATGTAAATTAGGTAAGCAATGACGTAGGTTGTAACTAGTACACCTACCTCCCTCTTGTATAAATAGAGGCCTTGCCTCAGAAATAAAAGTGTGTGATTTCTAAGTGAAAATTGACATCGTTCAATTTGAGATTTCGATAATCTCTGAGATTGATATCTCACCTATCTGTTGAAGCTAACGCTTCTGAATAGCAGATCTCTATCAACCACTATCAACCAATCATCAAACAATTCAACGAATCATTTGAATTATCAACAATCACTATACATCCAATCATCCAAATATCAATTGAATTCATTCAATCGTCGACGAATAATTCAAAACACATGGACCCATTGAAAAATTATTCATCCAATTCATCCGTGATTAATTTCAGGTATTATTCGTCCGTATCATCCGCGTATAATTTCTGGATGTAAAGTTTGTATTTTAGTAATAATGTGAGCCTAATAATGTAAGGCCTGTAGGCCGCCCTTGTATTATTATGTAAATTAGGTAAGCAATGACGTAGGTTGTAACCAGTACACCTACCTCCCTCTTGTATAAATAGAGGCCTTGCCTCAGAAATAAAAGTGTGTGTGATTTCTAAGTGAAAATTGACATCGTTCAATTTGAGATTTCGATAATCTCTGAGATTGATATCTCACCTATCTGTTGAAGCTAACGCTTCTGAATAGCAGATCTCTATCAACCAAAGCTAACGCTCTGATACCAGAAATTATACGCGGATGATACGGACGAATAATACCTGAAATTAATCACGGATGAATTGGATGAATAATTTTTCAATGGGTCCATGTGTTTTGAATTATTCGTCGACGATTGAATGAATTCAATTGATATTTGGATGATTGGATGTATAGTGATTGTTGATAATTTAAATGATTCGTTTGATGATTATTGGTTGATAGTGGTTGATAGAGATCTGCTATTCAGAAGCGTTAGCTTCAACAGATAGGTGCGATTTCTAAGTGAAAATTGACATTGTTCAATTTGAGATTTCGATCACATTTGTGTTTCAATTAAAATATCTTAATCTAGATCATTATAGTAAAGAAAAACTGGAAGAATTACACATAGCCATAACAAACAAAATAGAAAATAGCACTAAAAAAGAATCTAAAAATAAAGCTAGAATAGATTTTCAGAATAAAATAAAGCATCAAATATATATGAAAAATAGTTTTGAACCAAAAATAAAATTTGAAACCAATAATTCATATTTAGTTTTTAAAATATTATCAGAATATTATGAGGAAAAAACAAAATTAGCTACAAACAAACTCACATGGGAAAATATATGGGAATACGAAGAATTTAATTCATTACAAGTTATTTTTATACCACCATTTTCAAAAGAAGTTAAAAATCCACTAGCCCTAATGATATCAAGAATGAGAATTGCTGAATATTTAGATGAGTATAATTTAAATTCAACCAATGAAGAAGAATTGAAAAAACAATTTTTGAACTATAATGAAAGAATGAGAAAATACTACGAAGATGAATCAGAAGAATTAGATGATTACGATGATGATAATAGTTTTGATTTTGGAGAACCATATTATGAAACAGACTAACATATTATTAAAAATATTTTTAAGTAACAAGAATGAATAAAAAGGCAAAGGATAATCCAAATGCAACATTCATTGAAGTAACGGTTGAAAATAAAAAAATATTTGCATATGTAGATACTGGAGCCACGATATGTTTTGGAAAACGGAAAGTATTAAAATTTTGGGAAAAATTAATAAAACCATTAAAAATAGTAGTAGCAGATAAATCAGTACATAAAATATGGTATGTTGGAAGAATGATTCCTATATATATTAACAAGAAAGAATTCATTACACCAACTATTTACATGCATGATTCAGGTATAGATTTGATAATTGGAAATAATTTCTTAAAATTATACCAACCATTTACACAAACGGATAAATCTGTCATTATAAAACATAAGGATACAACATGATAACACACACGATCACAAGATCTCCTACTAGAAATATTGAAACACAAATCATGAGTAGGTCTTGAAAACAACATCAAGGGTTTTTGAACAAGGAACCCTAACAACTTGACTTACATCTCTCTCATACCCCACTTACATAATCACTGACATCATCTTAGAAAATGCAAACACAAACCAATCCTAAAGATGAGACAACATGCAGTGTGACTTCCACAAACCAAACACACTTGTAATCCCCAAAACCCTAAACGGGTTACTTGCACTTTGATAAAAACTAAACCCTAAACGAGTAAAGTTTTGAGTTAAGCACCATCAGCAAACCACAAATCGTAAAAAAAACCAAAACCAAAAGCTTTTATTTTGCAATTAAAGAAAAGCCACCAAAAGAATACAATCGACCAGAATAATAAACCCTTGAAGGGTTTCGATATGCACAAGATCGATCATAATCACCAAACCAACCAGATCGCACCATAAATTAGATCGATTAGAAATTCCGGCGACCACCTAGGGTTTCGGCACCGTCATTAGAATGTGTTTTTTCACCTTTTTCTATTCTTTCTCTTATACTTTTTATTTCTTTTAATATTTCCTTTCCTGATTCTGAAAACATTTTTAAATGTCTAATGTTTTGTCTATTTTTTTCTATTCTTGTTTGAATTTTTGTGTCGCTCATATTCTCATGCTTAGTGATTTCAACATTTGTTTCATTTCTTTTATATCTTCTTGATTACTAGTAGATTCTTCATCTGATTTCTCAATTTGTGGTATCCATATCGACGATACATTAGATGTTGATTTTCTACCTCTTTCAATATATTTATTTTTTGAAAACATGTTTGGTGTTTCAAGACTAAGTAATGGTTCAAAAAGTTTATCTATATGAATTCTATCATTTGTTTTAAAAGTGATACTATGATGCGAGTTAGTGAGTGCATAGTTTATTTGATATGTTACTGTGAAAGGGTGATTTCCTTTATACATAAATGCTCTTCTTAATAATTTATATCTAATAGTAATACTTTTATTTATATCCTTGTCTTTCATACTTAATCCCATTTGTATATTTACATCAAATTTTATTTTTCCTTCGGATAAATTTCTTTTTCCTTTAGCAATAATACTTTCTTCTTTATTAATTATTCTATCATCTCTTAATTCTAATTCAATAGGTGTATTACAATCCATAAATGTACTTTTTAGTATTATTTGTATAGTTGATATATGAATATACGCTATTTTACTTCTATCTTTTTCTTTCATTTGTTTTATTCGATCATTTATCTGTTGTTTATTTATTATAGGTATAATAATATTACCTTGTGTTTGTTCAATAGGAACTGGTTCTTCTCCAATTATTTTTCCAAAATATATTATATTTTTCCTTGAAAATATTTCTCTTAATGACCTTTGAATATCAAAATTATGTTTTTCAGATAATGTAAAATTAGATCTTCTAATAGCTGTTTTATCAATAATAGCATCTAGCATAAATCCTGATTCATTTTCACTTTCATGAATAATAGAAATTTCTTCTTTATCTATTGTTGGTGATTTTGACATATTTTAAAAGTAGTATTAAATGATACTTTTTGGTGAATTGTTTCTAAATAGTCTGATGATTAAATAATGCATAAACTTTATTCATTGAACGTCTGATATAATAAAATATTAAATCTAAATATTGCAATATAAGAACTATAGTACTAAAAAAGAATATTTCACTTTTAATTAATTGTTTTTCTAAAGAATATTTCACTTTAATTAGTAGTTTTTCTACTGTAATTGATAAAATTATAATATTTAGAATGAATATTTCTATTTTAATTAGTAATTTTTTGATAATTGATAATTTAAACATTATAGAATGATACCTTGCTTTTTAGCAGTTTAATTCTTCTTGATGATTTCTGATGGTTCTGTTTATCTTCTTTTAACCAAGTCGATACTAGTATGGTTCTGTTTATTTTTCGATAATTGATAATTTAAACACCTATGTGAACACTGTTCCGATACACAAATGCAAGAATGAAGACGAAGATTCAAGAATCATTGTCGACACAAAAAAACAAAACAAAGAAGACAAAAAATGAAGAATTATTGAAGACGCGTGAAGAAAAAAGCATCAATAATTTAGAAGCCACATTTTTTAACCTTTACTTTTTCTTTTCGGTGTGGTGTGATGTAAAGTTTGTATTTTAGTAATAATGTGAGCCTAATAATGTAAGGCCTGTAGGCCGCCCTTGTATTATTATGTAAATTAGGTAAGCAATGACGTAGGTTGTAACTAGTACACCTACCTCCCTCTTGTATAAATAGAGGCCTTGCCTCAGAAATAAAAGTGTGCGATTTCTAAGTGAAAATTGACATCGTTCAATTTGAGATTTCGATAATCTCTGAGATTGATATCTCACCTATCTGTTGAAGCTAACGCTTCTGAATAGCAGATCTCTATCAACCACTATCAACCAATAATCATCAAACGAATCATTTGAATTATCAACAATCACTATACATCCAATCATCCAAATATCAATTGAATTCATTCAATCGTCGACGAATAATTCAAAACACATGGACCCATTGAAAAATTATTCATCCAATTCATCCGTGATTAATTTCAGGTATTATTCGTCCGTATCATCCGCGTATAATTTCTGGTATCAGAGCAAAAACACGTGAACATGACACAACACACGATACCAACACACCAGTTTACATGTTTTATTAGCTTTAACGCATTTTAGACTCGTGTTCATCACAACTTAACTGTGGAACTCACGTTCACGAGACAAAAGGTCTCGCTTGTGACTCCCTGACTTAGTTATAATAGTACCATTTCCTTTATATTCCCAAATCATTTCCACGACCGCTACTCATGTGCAAGTTTTAAATCAAGTGGTGAGATTACGCAAGGAAATTGCGTAACCATGATACTTTGAGAGTATCCGCATTATTGACAATTAATGTTGAATTATTGGTTATCACATTATGGATGAGGGCGAGGAGGAGCATGAGGTCGAGGAGAACATGAAATTGAGGAGCAATATGTAGAAGGGGGTACTCCTCCATTGCAGAGTCCTGCACATTCTCCAGGACCAGGCTCTCATTTGCCTGAGCCTGATTCCCTTGGACAGCCTTTTGGTTTTGATTCACCTCCACATTCACCTGAGATAGGTAGCCCGTTAGGATCTGAGATACCATCGGAGATTGCTTCAGAGCCCGAAGAGTATGGTGAAACGGGTCTGATGTGGGAGAGGATTACATCACAGGGTACTAGGCTTAGTAGGTTGATAGATCGGTTGGTTGGAGTATCGAGGGCTAGTATAAAGGATCTGAGGGCTGATATGGGTACTGTAGTCAGGAGGACTACGATTCTGCGTCAGGGTATGTCGGAGCTCCAGGAGCAGGTTGGGGACCTGCTGAGAGGGTTTGCGACAGCTCGAGATGCAGATAAAGCGATTTGACGTAGGATTGGTGAGTTGGAGAGAGAGGTCGTAGATCTTAAGAGTGATCGCGACGCTCGACATGTTGAGTTGGCATCTTTGTGGAGAGAGGTTGACGATGTTAGGAGATCAGTTAGTGGTATTCGTAGACGTGGCTAGATAGTGTTAGATTCATGGCTTTGTACCATCTTGAAACTAAGTAGTACTTGGTTTGAGATGTAGGATTATCCTGGTTATCTTATTAGTATCGTTGTTAGGATTGTTTTTGATTTCCCTGTATCCTTTCATGTATTCCACCTTGAAACCTATGAGTTATGGTTATTGAAACGTGCATCCTTTAGTTATGATTCGGTCCTTAGTTGTTTTGTTCTGGTAGAGCGTTATCCTTGTTGACCTTGATTATGTATTCGAGCATTATTTGGTGATTCTTAGAACCCAACTCTATCTTTTAAAGCGTGAATTGTGAACTTATGAAACTGTTATTCCTGCCTTCAGAATGATGGCAACAAGACGAAACCCGCTTAGGAACAACCGACCAGCTCCTACTGCTGTTGTTGCCCCTGTCCGTCGAGGTCGTCGTCCGACCCCGACCACTCCACCTGTTGAGAACCTGAACACTGATAACCCAGCTGTAGGAAACCCGAATGTGAACGACCGTGCTGAGAATGGTCCTGTTCCACAAAACCCTCCACCTGTGAACCCAGCCCACATTGACCAGCTAGTGGCGCAGCGTGTCGCTGAACTGCTAGCTGAGACTAATCTCTCTAACACCTCTGGTGGAACCCCAATGCTGAATCGAACTCGAGGTTGTACCTACAAAGAGTTCCGATTCTGTGGTCCCATCGAGTTCGGAGGAACTGAGGGAGTAGTTTACCTAACTAGGTGGTTGGAGAAAACTGAATCTGTGTTTGCCGTTAGTAACTGTGATGAGGATTGTAAGGTTAAGTATGCAACATTCACCTTGAAGGACGAAGCGTTGACCTGGTGGAACAACTATCACAGATCAGTAGGAATTGATGTAGCTTATAGCATGACTTGGACTCAGTTTAAGACTCTCCTGATCAAGACTTACTGTCCTAGGAATGAAGTTAAGAAGTTAGAGATTGAATTCTGGAACCATAAGGTTAAGGGTACTGACATGGCGACTTACAATCGTCGTTTCCAGGAGTTATCGTTGCTTTGCCCTGATATGGTTCGCACTGAAGACCTTAAGATTGAGAGGTATACTGATGGATTGCCTTTAGCTACTCGTAATGATGTCATCGCTGCGAAGCCAAACTTGCATGAGGCAATTACTGTGGCTCAACGTTTGATGGACTCATATGTATTAGAAGTAGGAGACAAGGGTAAGAGTGATAGGAGTGATAAGAGGAAGAGGAATGAAGTTGTTAAAGGGAATGGCAACAAACGACATGAGACAGCCAAGGTGTTCGCCAAAGGAAATGGAGAAAGGAGAGGTTATGAAGGTAGTAGACCCGTATGTGGTCGTTGCAACCGACACCACCATGGACTGTGCCCGAACGTATGTAGGAAGTGCTCTAAGGTAGGACACATGGCCAAAGACTGTAGGTCTCGTCTACTTGCTGCAGCTCAAACTACACAAGGAGCGGACTGGAAGGCCACTGTCACCTGTTTTGGATGTGGAAAGAAGGGACACTTCAGGAATGAGTGCCGAGAGCCGTGGATGAGAGGAAATCCCGGTAATGTAAGAGGATTTGCTAACCGAGGTGTGGGAGGTAATGGCTTAAAGCCTGTGAAGCGTGAGGTTGTGGAGAACTAGGGAAACCATGGTGCTATGAATCAGCAGAGAGACATGGGAACATCGCGTGTGTATGGTATTGGGAAGGAAGCTGGTGAGGATCCTAACGTAGTTACGGGTACGTTCCTTCTCAATAATCGCTATGCTTCCATACTGTTTGATACTGGTGAAGATATGAGTTTCGTATCCACCAATTTTATGCCATTACTAGGAATCTCCCAAACACCTCTAGGGTTTAGTTACGATGTGGAATTAGCTAACGGAAATAGGGAGAAGATAGACACCGTAGTTCGAGGTTGTACCTTAAGCTTCCTAGACCACCCGTTTTGCATAGATCTATTGCCAGTTACCTTGGGAAGTTTTGACGTCATTATCGGAATGGATTGGTTGTCGAAGAACGGTACACACATCATCTGCGATGAGAAGATCGTGCGTTTACCGTATGGCGGAAAAGTTCTGAGAATACAAGGAGATCAGAGCGACTGTGGAAGTCCTTCCCGGTTGAGCATCATCTCTTGTATTAAGGCCTAGAAGTACATCGATAGAGGAGGTTGTGTTTTCTTGGCTCGAATTTCTGAAAAGAAAGGTGAGGAGAAGAGTGAAAGACACCTTAATGATGTACCCGTCGTTAGAGAATTTCCGGATGTGATTCCCGACGATCTTCCAGGGATTCCACCTGTCCGACAAGTAGAATTCCAAATAGAGTTGATACCCGGTGCTGCACCCGTAGCCCGGGCACCCTATCGACTTGCTCCAAGAGAATTGGAGGAACTGTCTAAAAAGTTGGCAGAGTTGTCAGAGAAGGGATTCATTCGACCAAGTTCATCACCGTGGGGAGCACCGGTGTTGTTTGTGAAGAAGAAGGATGGATCGTTTCAGATGTTTATTGATTATAGGGAGTTGAATAAGTTGACGGTGAAGAACCGATATCCGTTACCTAGAATAGATGACCTATTCTACCAACTCCAAGGAGCTAGTGTCTTTTCTAAGATCGACTTACGATCTGGTTATCATCAGCTTAGAGTTCGAGAGGAGGATATCCCTAAAACGGCGTCTAGGACTCGTTATGGACACAATGAATTCCAAGTGATGTCGTTTGGTTTGACGAACGCGCCAGCGGTTTTCATGAATCTCATGAACCGGGTATGTAAGCCATACCTGGATAAGTTTGTGATAGTGTTCATAGACGACATCTTGATATACTCCAAGATTAGTGAGGAGCACGAAGAGCATTTGAGGCTCATTTTAGGATTGTTGAGAGAGGAGAAGCTGTATGCCAAATTCTCTAAGTGTGAATTTCGGATTTCGTCCGTGCAATTCTTAGGTCACGTGATAGATAGTAGAGGTGTTCATGTAGACCCAGCTAAGATTCAGGCCATTAAAGAATGGGCAGCTCCTAAGAACCCATCAGAAATCCGCCAGTTTCTAGGTTTAGCAGGCTATTTTTTTTGGGTAAAGGGGAGTAATCCTGCACCCTGGTAAAATATATTAACCAAAACGTTTTAAGTACAACGGATGAGAGTGAATCTCTCATCTTGGCCCGTTACATGGGCAACAGACACACACTTTAAAGTGCACTTAACCAAATATACACCATCAGAAAGACAAGCCAATCTTATGGACTACTAAAAAAACAAAATTACTTCCTACCACGACCTAAGAGATTAACATCATACATGTCACACAAATCCTCCAAGTGTCCCGGTAAATCGTAGACCTGAGCAGCATAATCATCAAACTCTTCAAGCTCAAATCCCCCACCGCCCCCAGAAGCCAAAAATGACGCCATAGGGTTATCCGGCTCCAAAACCTCATCCTCACTATCAGAACAAGTCACATTCCCGACTTTAGAAAACGGATTACTTACCTTGGTAGCAGAAGAAGTCATAATCTTCGGAGGCTTACAAGCCTCACCAATATCAACACGAGCTTCCTTCCCCAAAGAACCCTCCATACCAGCTTCCTTAGTACAACCAGAAGAATTCCCACTCTTCGCCTCATCAGTAGTAGAAACAACCACAGGACTTTGGATGCCCGTGTCATCATTCACCTTAAGAGTCCCAAAAGAGTTAGACGTAGTAACAGGTATACTTTCTGGTGTCTTCGTCTTAGCAACATATACCTGCTTCCTAGGTGCAAATCTAGGACCCTTACCCATATTAATACCACTAGACATCTTCGTACCTTTGGGTTTGGCTTTCCGATTCTGCACCACCTTAAACCCATCATCATGCTCTTCCACAGACGAGATGCTCCTTAGTACTCTTAGGACAACAAGCATTATCATGCCCAAACACTTTACATTCCGGGTAATGTGGAGGTTTCCATTCATATTCAACCTTGATACTTGCCGTAGTAAAACCACTATCGTCCTTTTTAGGGATCGCTGGTTTAGCAGGCTATTATAGGAGATTCATTGAGGGATTTTCCAAAATAGCTAAGTCGCTGACCAAACTGACACAGAAGGACGTTAAGTATGAATGGGGAGAAAAGGAAGAAGAAGCATTTAAACTTCTGAAGGAGAAGTTGTGTAGTGCGCCCATCCTAGCTTTGCCTGAAGGAAGCGAAGACTTTGTTGTGTACTGCGACGCTTCGCATAAAGGCTTAGGTGCTGTTTTGATGCAACGGGAGAAGGTGATTGCTTATGCATCCCGACAACTTAAGAAACATGAGAAAAACTACACCACCCATGACCTTGAGTTAGGTGCTGTAGTGTTTGCCCTTAGGATCTGGAGACATTATCTGTATGGAACTAAGTGTGTAGTATTTACCGACCAAAGCATATCTTAGATCAGAAGGAACTGAACATGAGACAACGTCGTTGGTTAGAATTGCTTAGTGATTATGATTGTGAGATTCGTTATCATCCCGGTAAGGCTAATGTTGTGGCTGATGCACTTAGTCGTAAGGAGAACATTCCACCATTGCTCGTTCGATCCCTAGAAATGACCATTGTTTCGCCCCTACCATCTCAAATCTTAGCCGCCCAAGTTGAGGCATTGAAGGAAGAGAACCGTCCTTACGAGAATCTTCATGGAATGGTAGAAAGTGAAAACGGCTTCTTGAAGCGTTCCGATGGAACTTTATGCTTCAAAGACAGAAGCTGGATACCATTTCATGGTGGAATCCATGAGTTGATTATGCACGAGTCGCATAAATCAAAGTACTCTATTCATCCCGGAGCCGATAAGATGTATCAGGACCTTAAGAAACTCTACTGGTGGCCTAATATGAAAGCCGATATAGCTCAATATGTCAGTTGGTGCCTGACTTGTTCTAAGGTAAAGGCCGAACATCAGAAACCCTCAGGACTCTTACTTCAACCCGAACTCCCAAAATGGAAATGGGAGCGAATAACCATGGACTTTATCACTAAGTTACCGAGAACAGCTAGCGGCAATGACGCTATCTGGTTAATCGTTGATCGTTTAACTAAGTCTGCTCACTTCTTAGCCATTAGTGAAACCGATAGTCTCGATAAGCTTGCTCGATTGTACCTTAAGGAGATAGTATCGCGTCATGGAATACCGATATCTATCATTTCCGATAGAGATAGCCGTTTTACATCCCACTTTTGGAGATCCTTACAATCAGCGTTAGGAACAAACTTGGATATGAGTACTGCTTACCACCCTCAAACCGATGCTCAAAGCGAGAGAACCATTCAGACCTTAGAGGACATGCTTAGAGCCTGTGTTATTGATTTCGGCAAAGGCTGGGAGAGACATCTCCCTTTGGCCGAATTCTCTTACAACAATAGTTATCATTCTAGCATTAAGGCCGCTCCATTTGAGGCACTGTATGGCCGAAAATGTCGTTCTCCTGTTTGTTGGGCTGAAGTTGGCGAGAGTCAGCTTACAGGTCCCGAACTTGTCCTAGAAACCACTGAGAAGATAGTTCAGATTCATAACCGTTTGCAAACCGCTCGTGATAGACAAAGAGTTATGCCGATAGGGGACGTAAACCTTTAGAATTTTAGGTTGGAGATCGTGTTATGTTAAAGGTTTCTCCTTGGAAAGGAGTGATTCATTTCAGAAAACGTGGAAAACTCAATCCCCGATATATTGGTCCCTTTCCAATCCTGGAAAGAATCGGACCGGTAGCATACCGCCTGAAGCTACCATCGGAATTGAGCAGTGTACACAATGTCTTTCACATTAGTAATCTTAAGAAATGTCTTTCGGAGGAAAACATAGTTGTGCCCTTAAGAGATATTCGTATTGATGAGAAATTGAATTTCGTCGAGGAACCGATTGAGATCATGGATCGTGAGATTAAACGGCTGAAGAATAGCCGTATTCCGATTATCAAAGTTCGTTGGAACTCCCGACATGGACCGGAGTTCACTTGGGAACGTGAGGACATTTTCCGTAGGAAGTATCCTAAACTTTTCATGACATCAAGCAACTCGGAGTGAAACCCGGGACGGGTTTCTTCTGAGGCTGGGAGGCTGTGACAACTGGCAATTTAGGGAGTCTATTTTAGGTAACCGCATTACGTTAAACTAAACCGAGCTTTTGCCTTTAACACTATTTTTATCAACCGTGACTTGATTTTATATCGTCTATTGGTTTTTATGGCTTATTTCATTATTAAACGAGTTATCGTGTGAGTTTTAACTCTTTTTGGTAGGCACTATTCGATTCGACACTAGAAAAGCCTAAAACGAGAAATATTGTAACTTTTAGACCGTAACTCGAAAATTGGCAAATAAATAGTTGAAAATTGTGGAAAAACATAAATAACGATATTAGAAAGTCGAATGAACGTCGTGTGACACTCGGGGGACAATATATGAGCTCGGGAATGGGTAAACGGGATAGTTATGAAAAATTACGACTCCGACCCCCCACCTTTCCCCATGGCCGGCTCCCCCTCCTCCCATATTTATTTATTTTTGAGTCCCCAATATCCAAGTATAAATAACCCCATCCACCCTCATTTGATACATTTGTTTCTCTCACTAAAAACACACACTAACCCCTGTTTTTCTCTCTACTCTCTCTCTCCCCAAAAATAAAACCCTAACCCTAAAATATTAACCTAGCCGCCACCTAAATAATCCAGCCACTATTCCGGCCACCTCCGGCCAATCTCCGGCGCGTCACTACTCACCTCCACCACCATCTTGTATATCTTTTCATCCACTTTCTATCCATATATAATACTCTCACTAAAACCTTCATTAACACCTTCAAAGCTTAAGATTAAGATTCGTGCTTTTAGGGTTTTCATCAAATATTGTAGATCGGGCTTGAATAAGGTAAATGGAACATGGGTAACACTTGTTTGAGCTTTAATAAGCCACGTATGGCATTATTATGGCTCAACCATATCACGAACTTTAGGGCTTTTGGTTTAAACGTGGGATTAAGTCTAATTAACACTTAAATAAACATGTAGCTAGTGTTTGGTAAGCATGTGGTGTATCATATTGATGGGTTTTTGCATTTTAGGTCTAGTTTCATGTTTTTGATTAGAAATAGTTGATGGGTTTGATGTTTGGTTAATGATTGGAGGTTGATTGGTTGTATTTGGATGTTGTGGTATTGATTTGGTAGTGTTTGGTTGGGTTGAGATGGTATACGAGCCACCTAGGGCACGTACGAGCCCTTTGGGTTGCGTACGTGACCCACATGGACCTTGGGTTCGGGTCGGGTCGTTTTGGTAGCTTGTTGATTGATGTTGTTGGTGTTTGGATGAGACGCGTGGAGCCGAAAAGCTTCTAGAGCTTGTTTGGTTCACGTGGTCTTAACCATGACCGTGTCCTGACCATTAGGGTCATAACATTGGTTTCGGGTATATTTGGTTGGTTGATTGGTTGGCGAGGTTGCTTTGAGTTGATTTGGGATTGAATTGCGCTATTATGACTTTTAATTGGACTTGATATATATAATTGTCAACTTTGAGCAACGTCGGTGTTACTTTGACTTTTTAGTCAATAGTTGACCCTGACAACGCCGTAACATGGACTTTAGTATAGTTTGGACTATTGATTGATTAAAAGCCGAGAAGTCATGACTCGTGTTTGTGGACTCGAAATGAATAACGATATGAAACTAATATTGGAATTTGACGAAATATATATTTATATGAAAATGCTAATAGATTATGAAATGTAAATAATAAAAAGGGACGTTTATACTAAAAATATCGATAACAAGTCTTATCTTGTTATTCACTATTTTTAAGTGGAAACTAACGACTAAAAATGGAAATGTTTTATAATAAATAAGTATTTAATGTTTCGAGTATACGTTTATCGATAAATGCCAACTATGGGCATTTAATACCATTTTCAAGTATTTATTTACTTACGTTGTGTGCATGGGTTACGGATAACCTAACATTAATAGTGTTGATCCACGTGGGTAGCGGACTTATTAGGTTGACAAATCTAATAAGAGCCCGCTAGGTACGTTGGGTAACCTTATTAATGGGTGAATTATCCTTATGACTCTTTAGGATGCGACTGATATATGGAATAATAAGCGACACGAATAAATAAATGAGTTTATCGAGTTGACGAATTCGATAAGGTCTACTATTTATTCCGAAACTTATTGGACTATGGAGTTGATCGCTTAGAGGTCTCACCATGTTGCATTGAGTCACATATTAGTTGTTGAGTGCATTCATAGCATCATATTGAGTCGATACACCCACATGACGATACCAAACACTAGGATTAAATGGTGAAACGAGACATTTTTGGAAATAACGAAATGGAATACATTGGGGTAGATAATGCTGATTATGGGAATTATATATTAAAATTGGTCTACATTAATAGGTTGTGCCGAGTCGATAGTTGTTGTGCCGTGATTACCTGTTATCTTCTGCTAGTGTTAATTCGTACGTTGCTTGCTTGAGGTGAGTTTCATAGCCCCACTTTTATCTACGTTTTTAACTAAATTGGGGTGAGAATCATGGTACTATTTTTGGACCTTTAAAACTATTTGGATTTGCTTATATGCTTGACTGTTTAGATAGATGTAAGGTAGTTGTTGCCTTAGACTAGGTTAACCGTGCCTAGCTAAGAATAGACTTCTACCTCGACCTAGTCCGGGGTTGGCAATTGTTCTAGATTTTGCCACGACAGTGCTGGACTAGAGTCGCTGGGCCCGAGTGATTCCTGGATGCGGGATATGGATTGTGATCCGGTTAGGATCGGTTGTGAACGGTGTTTATCTATCTTAGGTCTTGCATAGCAAATCAACTCCTACAGGTCCACTATGTTTTTATTGAACTTAAACCGATGAACTCACCAGCGTAAGCTGACCTTTTAGCATGTTTTCTCAGGTATGTAAATGATGTTTGGAACACGTGATCGGTGGAAGCTTGGCAAAAAGGCGAGGTTCAAGGATCATATTTGACTCTGATAAACTTTGGGGACCTATTTTATTAAATCATGTTTTGGGCCTAATATTTATACTTTTGGATTAAATGTTTTGAATACTTAAATTTGGGATTGGTTTTGAATGTTAAATGACTATCTTTTTGCTATACTTTTGTGAGATACCAATCTAATAGTAACGCCCCGAAAACTTGATTACGTCTTCCGCTGTACCGAGATTTGGGGGTGTTACAGAATTTTCAGAAGGGTCACTATAGCGGGGATTAAGTTTTCACGTTTACTACTCGCTTCACACATTTTCATGGTGGATCCGTAAGCTTAATTCTAGGTTATCATCGTAGGGTTCAAGAGATTTACGTTGTCTATGTCTCCAAATGGTTTGTGAGTAACTTACATATCCATCTCAACTTAGAACGGCTTCTTCGTATCTTCTTAATTAGGTTCAGAGTCGGTAGGTTGGGTATTTCCATTTCTACCCAACAATCGGGATCGGCACTTAGGACCATAAAGGATCTCTTACAGTGCCTTTGAGGTACTAAAGCGATAGGTCTGGTTATTGGAGAAGTTGGCCAAGGGAAGGTGTCAATCCCAACCATTGCCAAACTTGATAGGTACGCTATGTGTTCTACTAGGGTTTGAATGGTTCCTCTACTTCAGCCCTTAGTCTGGAGATGATACACTGCAAGCATATCCAGATCGGTTCTCTCGGCTCTAGGAAGTAATAGATGAAAAATGGGTGTGTGGCAATTGCCATAGTCCGGAAAGGATAGAAATCAGCGTTTCCTAAAGCACACGGTTTCCTTTACGTGTGGTGAAGTCCATTTGTATAACTTAGGTTTTTCGATCACACTTCTTCCTTAAAGAGTATCGAAGGGAGTTGAAGGTTGAGAAAGAAGAATCAGATGTGTTCTAACATGGTGAATCTTAGTTAGATAAAGTGGATCAAGGGGGTTTCCTTTTTAATCGAAGTTCCATACTGGAAAGAATGTAAGGAGCTAGAGTTCGAAGGTGAGGTCTAGCTTATTGGAGCAAGTCACTTTACCGGAGGGAGAGGATTGAGTACTCTCTCACCTCCTTAAAAGAAGATAGCGGGGTTCTCTAGTGTTATGTCGTCCATACTTTCCATTTTACTAATTAGCGGGAGGTGAATAGGTTGGTAAGACTACTAACAACCACTTAGGTAAAGGCGGGGATCTACTTCCAAGGTTTCGTCTATGGTGTGGCTTATCATTTGGTGAGAGGTCCAAAAGGTTAGCAGGTGCTTCCCGAAGGATGAGAGAAGGATTATGTGATTGTCCTAGAGAATGTGGTTCAGGTTTCTCCTTAGGATTTCAAGATTTCTACTGAGCATGGAATCTCAACTAGATGAGAAGTCTAGGAAGTTCAGAGTATGTGTCTATTAGAAAGTGTAGATTGCTACCAGCAATCGGTCGGTTGACTTAGCATGATATCTAGGTTAGAGACGAAAGTACGACTCCTAAAAGAGAGTATTGGTTACTAACCACAGTCAGTCGATTGCCTCATTGATGCACTTTGTAACACCCCCAAAATCACAAAGTGACAGCGGAAGACTATTTGGGGTATTACTTAGAGGATCATAGTCATAAGTCATAGAAAACGACTCTAAAGAGACGTTTCTAATAAAAGGTTGTTACCATTTCATAAAACTCAGTGTTTTGGAACACAAAAGGGAATACCACATGTTTTGAGTTTACATAAAAGATAGTTCAAATGTTTACGAAATGATAACTTTATTTAAAAACAACACCACCTCCAGCATCCCAAGACGTCCCTTCCGTGCCTTCATGATATCTTAATTAGCACCTGAGATAAGCATGCTTAAAAAGATCAACAAAAATGTAAGAGATGATAGTAAGAGATTCATAGGTTTAATAAATTGGTTGAACACAAGTAAGAGATGATAGTTGCTTCGAATACAATTACCATGGAAAAACATAGATTATTATTATGCACTAAGCTCATGACACCAAACTAACTGCATACACCTAATTACTGGTGTAAGTAATAATATTGCCCTCAGAGATGGAATTGCCAATTCCATAGTTAACCAAATATAGTGCGCCCCGGTTATTTCCGATAACCGAGTCAGGGTCGTTAATTCCCATAGTACTATCCACAATATTCGCGTTCACTCGCAAGTGATTAATGGTTCATGATGTAAGGGACTTATGGCAGGCAACTTAGGCTATAATAATAATGATCAGGCAACATACAGTTTAAGAAAAGACTTGTGTTCTATTTTATAGCATGCATCTCTCGCGGGTTTAAAAGAAATAAGTAAAGGCGAGGCTATGAACTCACCTTAGCAAACAGAATCCGAGTAGTGTAAATTCAAGTAGTATGAGCACGAAGTACGGTCACGCGACCTATAATTAGTATGGCAAGTCTTAGTTTATTGTTTTTATTCATGACTTAGTGTATTGAAAACGGTTGAAGTATTCTCAAGAGTTTGTGTTTATTATCGCTTGTGTGGCAATGGTTAAGTTTAAATAGGTTTCGAAACACTTGTAAGTTTTGGCTCTAGGAAAAGTGTTTACGTATATAATTTTATGAAAATAGTCATGACGAATAAGTCCTCGGTTTGAAAGCAACCGAATGACTAAGTACGGAAAAATATTCACAAATAAAGTGTTTGTGATGTTTATACGGCGTCGGCAAATAATAAATATTTACGTCAAGTATTTATAATATACGTGTTTGTATCCTACTATAATTATTTATATATGTATATAAATATATACTATACTAAATTTGTGGGTGATAAGTACAAAACGTTTGTGTTATATTTAATATCTAGTTTTCGTAATTTAATAACTTTTATGAAAATAAACTAAGTATATTATCTTTAACAAAAATTGGGCATGACCCGTCCGTAATTATTAGTTTTCCATCTAAAATTTGGTGACCCAAAGTATTCTTTATCAAAATAGGATAGATAAAAATATATAGTATAAGTAAGTAAAATAAGTCTAGTAATATGCTACTAAGAGAGTGTATTATTAAGTTTTCAAATGGTTCAAGTGCTAAGAGTGGAAGAGCTCAAAAAGAATCAAATAGTAAAAGGGATGGCAGCAGGAGTCGAACACTAGACCTCCAGGTTAACAGCCAACGCCCCTACCATTGAACTAGCCCATCTTTTGTGGTATACCAACGAATCAGTTGGTATATATTAGTTTTGGCTTAGTGGTCTCCTCTACATCTTTTACAGAGGAACCATATATCACTTTCACTTGTGCATAAAAATGGGTTTGTGCTTTAACGCATGAAACTTAGATCCAAAAGTAAATAATTAAGCACTTGAAACCGAAAATAAGCTATATTTAAGCTAATAGGAAAACTTTCCAACGATGAGCCAATACTTAAGTAAATTTTAGATCCATGTTTTCTTAGTCGTTTTTAGTTCGAAATAACTCAAAATAGTCTCAAGTTTATGAGGGTGTCGAGTAAGCAAACAAATAAGCACTAGCTTATATATATATATATATATATTTTTTTGTGAGATGTTTACAAGTATTAACAAGTTCAAGATTACCACACAAGTTTTTAAACGCAAATCTTAGTCATCTTTGCATGTATATCTAACGTGCATATACATGTTGTGCAAGGAAGATTTTTAAAGAACTCATTTTCTAGTTAAACATTAAGCATAAACAAGTTTGTATTCATAAGAAACTCAATGGAAATACATGCTTAATGAGACCAAGAATCCTTACAGTGGGTGAAGTGTTTGTGTCGACCAAGAAAGAAGCAAGAACCCAAGATTTCTAACCCAAACTCCAAATGTTTGCTTGTTTACCCAAGGCCTTTACCCAAGATTTTCCAAGCACTATCTTAGCAATTGTGAAGTAGTAGTTAGTAAAACTTTGAAGAGTAAACTGTGAAGGGAAAGTGTGTGTGTCGAGTGGGTATATAACCAAGAAATTCTAGATCTTGCATCATTAAGTTTACCATTGGTCAATAGGTTGCATGGTGCTTTGATCTTTATTACCCAACTATTATGCATTAAAGTATCTTTCACACTTTCTAATACCAACATGTGACTTAGAGACCTTCTTTGGTAAATGGAGAACTAATACAAGTTGAGTCGTTCGATCATAAGTAGGAAAAGAAAAGAATCATCTTTGGCCCATTTAGCTAGTGGACATAAGTATGTATAGCCCTTTTTCATGTATTATCTAAGCATTAGAGTGTTTAAGGTAACTTTGTCCAATTTTCTTAAGTGGTCATGTGACTTCTCAACCTTATAGTGGGCGGCAAGGTTAAGTTTTTGGAGGGGGGATTACTTTGAATTATTACGTTATGTATTTCGTGTCCCGATTGAGCTTAAATGTGTGTCGCGGTGTTTCGGTTTAACGTTTTTGACAAAAACGTGTAATATATAATTTTGAACATGTTTCTATAAGAGTAAAATTTGAAAATATTATTTCTAACTCGAAAAGTACTTATTCGACTTTAGCCATAACTAATTGAGTGTCGGTACGCGTGCGGCTCGTAAGACAAGAAAATTTCTTGTGAGACTGATTTAGCTATCAGTAAACATCGGCATGATTAAATAAGACTACTCGGAGATGCATAATTTTTTTTATGCAATAAAATGAAACATACATGCTAAAATGCTTAACTTGGCTCAAATAAGTTTTGATAAACAATCTAGTTTATTAATATGAAAGTTGATGATAGTGAAATTTTACAGGTGGCTACAGTACCAACCCCTTAAGAGAATTCCGTCCGCGGAATTTTAGTTTACGGTGGTTGTCGGAGTTGAATTTGAAAATAGATGCGGGTACTTAACACGCATGGTGTCTTCGCGCTCCCACGTGTACTCCGGTCCTCTCTTGGAGTTCCATCTAATCTTGACGATAGGAATGCGACTTTGCTTAAGTCGCTTGACTTCTCTATCCATGATTTCGATTGGTTCTTCGACAAAGTTGAGTTTGTCATCGAGTTTAATCTCTTTTAGTGAAACGACAAGAGATTCATCCGACAAGCATTTCTTCAGATTTGAGACGTGAAAGGTAGGGTGCACTCTACTAAGTTCTTCCGGGAGATCAAGTTTGTAAGCAACCGGGCCGATTCTTTCGAGAATCTTGAAAGGGCCAATGTATCGAGGATGTAACTTTCCTTGTTTTCCAAATCGAACCTTTCCTTTCCAAGGTGATACTTTCAACATAACTCGATCACCAACTTGAAATTCCATGGGTTTCCTTCTAACATCGGCGTAACTCTTTTGTCGATCTCTAGCAGCTTGAAGTCGTTGACGAATTTGTACAATCTTCTCGGTTGTTTCTTGGACAAGCTCAGGTCCAGTGAGTTGGGCATCTCCAACTTCAGCCCAAAAAATGGGTGATCGACACTTTCGACCATAAAGTGCCTCGAATGGAGCTGCCTTGATGCTCGCGTGGTAAATATTGTTGTAAGAGAATTCCGCCAAAGGCAAGTGTTTATCCCAACCTTTTCCAAAGTCGATCACACATGCTCGGAGCATGTCTTCCAAAGTTTGGATAGTCCTTTCGCTCTGGCCATCGGTTTGGGGATGATACGCGGTACTCATATCCAAACGAGTGCCTAAAGCCTTTTGAAGAGATTTCCAGAAGTGTGAAGTAAAACGACTGTCACGATCAGAAATGATGGAAATTGGCACTCCATGACGGGATACAATTTCCTTCAGGTATAGTTGAGCAAGGGTTTCCATTTCATCATTTTCCTTGATGGGTAAGAAATGAGCGGATTTGGTAAGACGATCAATGATAACCCAAATAGTTTCGTAACCTCTAGCAGTCTTTGGTAGTTTGGTTATGAAGTCCATAGTAATTCTCTCCCATTTCCAAACTGGGAGTTCGGGTTGGGTTAACAATCCGGAAGGTTTTTGACATTCGGCCTTGACTCGAGAACATGTAAGACATTTCCCGACATACGTTGCAATCTCGGCCTTCATGTTTGGCCACCAATAAAGCTTCTTGAGATCTTGGTACATTTTGTCGGATCCGGGTGAATGGAATACTTAGACTTGTGAGACTCATGCATAATGAGTTCCCGTATTCCTCCATAAAGTGGTATCCAACTTCTATCGCCAAAACATAAGGTTCCATCCGATCTTTGCGCAAAACCATTCTCGTTTTCCGGCATTCCAAAGATTTTTCTCGTTGGGCGGTTTTCGGTTTGAGAGCTTCAACTTGAGCTTCAAGGATTTTTGATGGAAGGGGTGACTTAATTGTCATTCCTAAAGATCTTACTCGAAGGGGTTTAGGTCGATCCTTTTGACTAAGAGCATCAACCACGACATTTGCTTTTCCCGGGTGATAACGATTTCACAAATCGTAATCACTAAGCAATTCTATCCATCGGCGTTGTCGCATGTTTAACTCCTTTTGATCGAGTATGTGTTGGAGACTTTTATGGTCGGTGAACACCGTACACTTGGTCCCATATAGGTAATGTCTCCATATTTTGAGAGCGAAAACCACGGCTCCTAATTCCAAGTCATGGGTAGTGTAGTTCTTCTCATGAGTTTTAAGTTGCCGCGAAGCATAAGCGATCACCTTGTTCCTTTGCATCAATACCGCACCTAACCCTAGGTGGGATGCATCACAATAGACCATAAAATCTTCCACTCCATCGGGTAAGGCTAAGATAGGAGCTTCACAAAGCTTTTGTTTCAAGAGTTGAAAGGCTAACTCCTGTTTCTCACCCCAGTCAAAGTTCTTCTTTTTCTGGGTTAGCTCCATTAGAGGTTTAGCGATTTTTGAGAATCCTTCAATAAATCTTCGATAATAACCCGCAAGACCTAAAAATTGGCGTATTTCTGGCCGGGGTAGTAGGGATGACCAATCTTTAACAGCTTCAATTTTTGCAGGATCAACATGAAGACCATTACTATCTATCACATGACTAAGGAATTGTACTTTTGAATCCGTAAGTCGCACTTGGAAAACTTAGCATACGATTCTTCTTTCTTGAGTAGTTCCAGAATGGCTTTCAAGTGTTCCATATGCTCTTCCTTGTTGCTGGAGTAGATGAGAATGTCATCGATAAACACAATCACAAATTTGTCCAAGTAAGGTTTGCACACTCGGTTCATTAGGTCCATAAATACCGCCGGTGCATTCGTCAAACCAAATGGCATTACTTGGAACTCATAGTGGCTGTATCGTGTTCGAAAAGCGCTTTTGGAATATCTTCTTCTCTAACTCTCGTTGGTGATACCCGCACCTCGATCAATCTTTGAATAAACGCTTGACCCTTGCAGTTGGTCAAACAGATCGTCAATCCTAGGCAATGGATAGCGATTTTTCACCGTTAGTTTGTTCAACTCTCGGTAATCAATGTACATACGAAAAGATCCGCCCTTCTTTTGACAAATAAGACCGAGCTCCCCAAGGAGAAGAACTCGGTCGAATGAATCCTTTTCGACAGCTCTTGAAGTTGATCGACAATTCTTGTAGTTCAGAGGGTGCCAATCTATAAGGGGCTCAGGTGCCATGGGTGCCGCCCCGGCACTAACTTGATTTGGAATTCTACTTGCCGAACCGAGGAAGGCCGTGCAAGTCTTCAGGAACACTTCGGGGAAAGTCCCTAGCCACGGGGACATCTTTTAGTTTTTTCTCATCCGCTTTCTTCTTCTCCGTTACTTGTGCTAGAAAAAGTGGCATCCTTTTTCTATGTACTTTGCGCTTTTGACGCGACGAGATGATATTCAATCGGGTCTTACTACGATCACGCACCCTTAATGATTAGGGTTTCGCCATCGAGAGGAAGGTGAACGACCTTCTCGTCACAGATGATTCTTGCACGATTTTTGGATAGCCAATCCATGCCAATGAAAACATCGAAGCTACCAAGTTGGATAGGCATAAGGTCTATATCGAACGGGTGGTTTGATAAGGATAGGTTGCAACCTCGAAGGATAGTGTTAGTTCCTACTATTTTTCCATCGGCTAGTTCTACTTCATAGGTGGTATCTAGGGCGGTTGGGGTGACTTTTAACAAAGGTGCAAACTTAGAAGACACAAAGCTCTTGTCGGCTCCAGAATCAAATAACACTTTAGCTAAATGATGATTGAGTGAAAACGCACCCGTGCAACGACGTCCGGGTTTTCTTGTGCATCTCCATCTCCCTAGCACATAAGCTCTTGCTCAGCAGGTTGTTGTTATTGTTGTTGTTGTTCCCGTACAACTTTGGGCATCTACTCTTGACATGTCCAGCTTCTCCACATCCAAAGCAAGTTATCCCAACGGGTTGAAGGTTACTACCAGATAGAGGGCTTCGGCAATCCTTGTGGGTATGACCCACCTTGTTACACTTTCCACACTTAATAGTGCAACGTCCCACATGATGCAAAGTTGCATCGAGTGCACAAAGGGTGTGGCCCAAAGATAGCCTCTTCCAAAGTAGCGGGGGTAGCAGCATAAGCCCGCACAACTTCTTGCCTACAGTTTTGTTGGTTGTGGTGGTTGTTTCGGTTTTGGTGGTATGGGTTGGGATTGTTGTTGCGGTGTTGGTTGTGATTGTTTCGGCCTTGGTTGTTGTTGTTACGGTTATTGTTGTGATGGAAAGAGTTGTTGTGATGGTAGTTGTTTGAAGTGTTGCCTCGGCGGTCATCAAATTTCCTTTTGTTGTCATTAGTGCCTTGCACGGATCCATGCTTCAAGACTTGATCCATGAGTTGGTAGGAAATTGTGATCACTTCTTCCACGGTCTTGGGCTTTGAT
The DNA here is from genome assembly GCA_910596185.1 of Chrysanthemum makinoi. NCBI lineage: Eukaryota > Viridiplantae > Streptophyta > Magnoliopsida > Asterales > Asteraceae > Chrysanthemum > Chrysanthemum makinoi. The sequence continues at coordinate 311,162,705 of OU343224.1, forward strand.
GCAGTAACATTGCCCTCAATGCTTCGGGGTAATCCCCCAATGAGATTTTCCAGCAACTTGACATTATCCGAAACCATGGAAGGGCATAGAGCTTTCAATTCTTGGAAGCGCTTGAAGTAGGTCTTGAGATCATTGCCCTTAGTAGTCAGATGGTAGAACTCATCTTCCAGTTTCTTGATCTCGGTCCTTGGACAATATTGCTTCATCATCAATTGCTTTAGTTCAGTCCAAGTGGTTTTGTAAGCTTCTTCCATGCCAATATGTTGAGCATGAGCTTTCCACCAAGACAATGCATCCTCTAGTAAAGTACCAGTAGCAAATTTCACCTTGCAATCTTCGAGCAATCGCTAGAAGAAACACAGTTTCAGCCATCTTTCAACCAATGAATAAGGCCAACAGCGCCTTCAGTTCCTTTGAAGAAGGTAGGTTTGCAATTCACGAACTCCTTATATCCACATTTGCGATTTACCACAGCTCATTCCGTTGGCTTGATTTGGGGCTTCGTTTGCTCGAGTTGCCTCAAAGCAGGTCTCGCAGCAAAGCAGCACCAATTTCATTAGTAACCAGCCTCCGAATTGCATCAGGGGTCATCTCAGGAGTTTGAGTAGGGGTAGAGGTAGCTCTTGTTCTTGCCATTTTTCTAAAGACATACACTCAGATTTCAGAATCATAATTGTGAATTATTATAAAAATGGTTTCATAATAGTCAAGATCATCACATTATATCAATAGAGTATAATCATCATAAGAAAGAATCACAATATGTTAGAACCACACAAGAGAATATATATATAAATGATCACTTCGATTCACACAACCGATAAATAAGAAAGATCACCATACATAAGAACATAAAGAAACAACAACCATAATGTCATAGGTCTATCATCCATACATAGCGATACGATAACCATACAATGTCACATAAATAGCTTGTTCGATAGTTTACAAAACATGCGAATACAAAGCCTTTATTAGTGCCACATGCGGCAGGCTAAAGTACTAGAAAACTAAGTAGATGAATCACCGATCTAGAGGCTGTCGGGTGTGCCCCTCAATCGGCGAGAGGTCACGGACTAGCTCGCTGATCATCCACCTCTCTATCTCGTGCCTCCATCCTGCTCCAAAGCAAGAGCACGAGTCTCCATGATCATCATCCTCTCAGATCGTCTGTCGCACAACTCCCTCCAACATCTCAGCTCTGTCCCGCCCAGTCCTAATCTATCTCGACTCCATCCTCCTCTCCAACACATGTAATCTGCTCCACTAGCTCTCTCACTCTGGGCACCAATCCTGGCCAAGCACTCCCTCCATCGTGGTCCTCCCGTTGAGGAGCTCTCCAACCTCGTCCTCAATGTTCTCGATCCGAACTAATGGAACCTCATCAACGAACGCCACAACATCCTCAAGCCGATCCTCACTCGCAGTAACTCCGGGCACTAACAACGGAATGGTATGATGAATGGGTTCTCCCCGTACAGGAGAGTCTCGCAGCAAAGAACAGTGTGCTCTCCAAGCTCCATGGCGCTAGGTGCACCCTCCTCCGACCTCCATCGACTAATGAGCGGCATCATGTAGGACCAACGTCTAGCATCGAACCTCCTACGGCTCTTGGCTCGAGGTACCAAACATAGCCTGGTAATATGGGTCCGAATGTGCGGGTGAGAGACGGGCTCTCTTCCCAAGAGATGTCACCGGCTCAGTGTGCATCACCAAGGGTGATGGTGCACGAGATGAGGATGAAACCGTGCTGGTGGTCCGATAAATGAATGTGGTAGGTGGTGGTAGTGGTGACACTGGTATGAGTGGTGGTGCAGTGCTGATGGTGGAAAAGCAGAGGATGATGGTATGTCAGAAGGTGGAACAAAAGTAATGGGTGCCCTTACTCGTTTCCGAGCGGTATGTATAAAGGTAGCACCCTTTTACGGTGAACGGAATGGTCGGGTGCCGAATGGCGCAGCTCGTAGGGTTTGAGAACCCTAGTCGCCTTCGCCGCGAACAGTAGTGGTGATGGGCGGAAGTAGAAGACACGTAATCAGCGGGTGAGGGTGTCGGGATACAATGTCGAAGGTGATAGCCACTGCTGTGACTCCGATATCGGTCATAAGTGGGGGCCAAAACGGGCAAACGCCGAGTATGGTCAAAGCAGTGGGGTGACACGACTTCACCCTCCTCGAAGGGCTTAGTCTCAGAGGACACAGGTGCAATGAGAGCCGGTGCCATGGGAGCAGGGGCAGAGGACATAGCATCCTCCATCTCGATGCCGAGGTCAGTCGATAGGGTGAGTAGCGGACGACATGGTACCGTGAACAACCCAAAAGAAAATATGCACTTATAAGTAAATAAAGCCATGCAAGAAATAAGATTTAGTTAGTCGCGCATAATCTGCCACGCAAATCTAAATGCCTAACTAATGAAAGCTAGCATTATAAGTTTTATCATGCAAAGTTTTACTAGTCATGTATTATCCGCCAAGCGAATCTTATACGTGCAATCGGTACGTAAGTAGGCGCCGAGGACGTGAAGTGGTGGTGTAAAATGGTCCATTTGAAAATGTGGTTATGGTCCAATTTGTTTTAAAAATACAAGTTGGTTCTCTATAACCTAGGCTCTGATGCCAATCAAGAATAACACCCCAAAATCACAAAGTGACAAAGGAAGACTATTTGGGGTATTACTTAGAGGATCACATCATAAGTCATAAAAACGACTCTAAAGAGACGTTTCTAATAAAAGGTTGTTACCATTTCATAAAACTCAGTGTTTTGGAACACAAAAGGGAATACCACATGTTTTGAGTTTACATAAAAGATAGTTCAAATGTTTACGAAATGATAACTTTATTTAAAAACAACACCACCTCCAGCATCCCAAGACGTCCCTTCCGTGCCTTCATGATATCTTAATTAGCACCTGAGATAAGCATGCTTAAAAAGATCAACAAAAATGTAAGAGATGATAGTAAGAGATTCATAGGTTTAATAAATTGGTTGAACACAAGTAAGAGATGATAGTTGCTTCGAATACAATTACCATGGAAAAACATAGATTATTATTATGCACTAAGCTCATGACACCAAACTAACTGCATACACCTAATTACCGTGTAAGTAATAATATTGCCCTCAGAGATGGAATTGCCAATTCCATAGTTAACCAATATAGTGCGCCCCGGTTATTTCCGATAACCGAGTCTGGGTCGTTAATTCCCATAGTACTATCCACAATATTCGCGTTCACTCGCAAGTGATTAATGGTTCATGATGTAAGGGACTTATGGCAGGCAACTTAGGCTATAATAATAATGATCAGGCAGCATACAGTTTAAGAAAAGACTTGTGTTCTAGTTTATAGCATGCATCTCCCTCGCGGGGTTTAAAAGAAATAAGTAAAGGCGAGGCTATGAACTCACCTTAGCAAACATAATCCGAGTAGTGTAAATTCAAGTAGTATGAGCACGAAGTACCGTCACGCGACCTATAATTAGTATGGCAAGTCTTAGTTTATTGTTTTTATTCATGACTTAGTGTATTGAAAACGGTTGAAGTATTCTCAAGAGTTTGTGTTTATTATCGCTTGTGTGGCAATGGTTAAGTTTAAATAGGTTTCGAAAAACTTGTAAGTTTTGGCTCTAGGAAAAGTGTTTACGTATATAATTTTATGAAAATAGTCATGACGAATAAGTCCTCGGTTTGAAAGCAACCGAATGACTAAGTACGGAAAAATATTCACAAATAAAGTGTTTGTGATGTTTATACGGCGTCGGCAAATAATAAATATTTACGTCAAGTATTTATAATATACGTGTTTGTATCCTACTATAATTATTTATATATGTATATAAATATATACTATACTAAATTTGTGGGTGATAAGTACAAAAAGTTTGTGTTATATTTAATATCTAGTTTTCGTAATTTAATAACTTTTATGAAAATAAACTAAGTATATTATCTTTAACAAAAATTGGGCATGACCCGTCCGTAATTATTAGTTTTCCATCTAAAATTTGGTGACCCAAAGTATTCTTTATCAAAATAGGATAGATAAAAATATATAGTATAAGTAAGTAAAATAAGTCTAGTAATATGCTACTAAGAGAGTGTATTATTAAGTTTTCAAATGGTTCAAGTGCTAAGAGTGGAAGAGCTCAAAAAGAATCAAATAGTAAAAGGGATGGCAGCAGGAGTCAAACACTAGACCTCCAGGTTAACAGCCAACGCCCCTACCATTGAACTAGCCCATCTTTTGTGGTATACCAACGAATCAGTTGGTATATATTAGTTTTGGCTTAGTGGTCTCCTCTACATCTTTTACAGTGAACCATATATCACTTTCACTTGTGCATAAAAATGGGTTTGTGCTTTAACGCATGAAACTTAGATCCAAAAGTAAATAATTAAGCACTTGAAACCGAAAATAAGCTATAGTTAAGCTAATAGGAAAACTTTCCAAAGATGAGCCAATACTTAAGTAAATTTTAGATCCATGTTTTCTTAGTCGTTTTTAGTTCGAAATAACTCAAAATAGTCTCAAGTTTATGAGGGTGTCGAGTAAGCAAACAAATAAGCACTAGCTTATATATATATATATATATATATATATATTTTGTGAGATGTTTACAAGTATTAACAAGTTCAAGATTACCACACAAGTTTTTAAACGCAAATCTTAGTCATCTTTGCATGTATATCTAACGTGCATATACATGTTGTGCAAGGAAGATTTTTAAAGAACTCATTTTCTAGTTAAACATTAAGCATAAACAAGTTTGTATTCATAAGAAACTCAATGGAAATACATGCTTAATGAGACCAAGAATCCTTACAGTGGGTGAAGTGTTTGTGTCGACCAAGAAAGAAGCAAGAACCCAAGATTTCTAACCCAAACTCCAAATGTTTGCTTGTTTACCCAAGGCCTTTACCCAAGATTTTCCAAGCACTATCTTAGCAATTGTGAAGTAGTAGTTAGTAAAACTTTGAAGAGTAAACTGTGAAGGGAAAGTGTGTGTGTCGAGTGGGTATATAACCAAGAAATTCTAGATCTTGCATCATTAAGTTTACCATTGGTCAATAGGTTGCATGGTGCTTTGATCTTTATTACCCAACTATTATGCATTAAAGTATCTTTCACACTTTCTAATACCAACATGTGACTTAGAGACCTTCTTTGGTAAATGGAGAACTAATACAAGTTGAGCTGTTCGATCATAGGTAGGAAAAGAAAAGAATCATCTTTGGCCCATTTAGCTAGTGGACATAAGTATGTATAGGCCTTTTTCATGTATTATCTAAGCATTAGAGTGTTTAAGGTAACTTTGTCAAATTTTCTTAAGTGGTCATGTGACTTCTCAACCTTATAGTGGGCGGCAAGGTTAAGTTTTTGGAGGGGGGATTACTTTGAATTATTACGTTATGTATTTCGTGTCCCGATTGAGCTTAAATGTGTGTCGCGGTGTTTCGGTTTAACGTTTTTGACAAAAACGTGTAATATAAAATTTTGAACATGTTTCTATAAGAGTAAAATTTGAAAATATTATTTCTAACTCGAAAAGTACTTATTCGACTTTAGCCATAACTAATTGAGTGTCGGTACGCGTGCGGCTCGTAAGACAAGAAAATTTCTTGTGAGACTGATTTAGCTATCAAGAACATCGGCATGATTAAATAAGACTACTCGGAGATGCATAAATTTTTTTTTATGCAATAAAATGAAACATACATGCTAAAATGCTTAACTTGGCTCAAATAAGTTTTGATAAACAATCTAGTTTATTAATATGAAAGTTGATGATAGTGAAATTTTACAGGTGGCTACACACTTAATACTTTACGCAGAAGGGTTCCATGTTCAACTCCAAAATCATAATCTCCAAAAGAGGTTCGACTATCGATCAATATCAATTCAACTCCTAAGTACAAGTGAAGGTTAGCGGCTCTAAGTTGGTTTACTAAAGAATTTCTCATCTATGGTGTGTAAGGTATATCGTTAGGTTAGCGTAGGTAGTACCGCAATCGGCAGTAGGATGTAGCAGACTATAGTTGATAAAATACTGTTGAGAGTTCAACGTTGCTAGAGCAACATTGACGGAACAATTTCTAAGGATAATCCTCGGTGAACAACTTCACTAAAACAAGTCGTTAGATTGTTATCGATGGGGGTACCTAAATAGAGGATAGGTACGACTTCAACAAAGACGTAAGGTACTACCTTAACTGTAAGCTGTTGGCGAAGCAAGGTCAACTAGATGACATCGCTTAAATCAACATCGAGTGAACGACAAGGTTTTGGAAGTTTTCTCAATAATCGATTCAAGATTAGGCTTGAGGTATAAGTGTCGGTAACAGAGTTACAAACGAAACGAGGCTAGATGACAAATCCAACGGTGTTACTACTGAAACGATGTGGAATGATAATTCCAACAAGATTACTATCGAAAGACGGTGGGATGATAATTCCAATACGGTTACTATCGTAATGCGACCGGATGACGTTTCGAGATCGAATACCGATTAAAGGTCGAAAGATGATTTTAACAAAGTTATCAACGAAACGGTACCGAATAATAATTTGAGGCCAAATGATGATTCGAAATCAAATGATGAGTTAAAACTCGGAACGAGATCAAAATCACAAAATCAAAAACCCAAAAACCAAAATCAAAACCGAATTCAGGATAGTCAAGACCAAATCCAAAAATAGCCCAACATAATTTCAAATGCTCGAATAGGATCAACGAGGCTTGGGTCAAAAACAATTCGGATGAAAACAGTGCCAATCGGGTCTCACTCGACTTATGGCAAACTACACTCAAGTGTTACAAACAAGAATTTCACAAAACGGAGACGTATAGTGATGCCAGAAGTGTTATGATTCAAGAGGTATTACGATACCAGTGTGTCGTATGTGAGTGCAGACTTTCATGATGTTTGGTGGGTGTGAGTGTGCGAGTCCACCTTAAGTTTATCGTCCTTAAAACCAATCTTAAACCCGAACATAATTTTGTTATAACAATTCCCAGTATTTGCAAAATTCACCTCTGAGACGGACATAAGTGATCAGTCCATGTCCTGCTGTCTCTGGCTGAATATAGGTGATCAGTCTATATTCAATCGAGGTTCGATAAATTTTTATTAAGCAAGGCACAACCAATTATTATAACCAATTCTTAATATATATTCCCAACTTAAATGTTATATGCCCAAAATGTATTCATTTTCTTATCTCAAAATATCTCGTTGCTCCATTTAGTTATTAGCGTTAGGTATCATCGTGTGTGTGTGTGTAGTATCGACTCGACAAGACACCATGAATGCTCTCAATTAACCACAATGCGACTCATACCAATCTTGCCATCTAAACTGACAATCAAACATACCCAACACCATTAAACACTTCTAATCGACTCTTTCAATTTTCCAAACACAACCGATTAACGGGTATCAAATCTAATGTTTGTCAATAACTTACCAATTACCCAAAACACCGCAATTAATTTGTTATTCAATCAAGGCTGTTAATTGAAATGTCGTCCGATTCCAAAAATCTGATTCATACCCATGATTCAACTTTAACCAAATAATCACACGTTGGTCCAATTTATCATCTGAAAACACTTACTGGTTTCACATATCATTATAACACTAACGGTTTACGAAAGTTTTTTTTTGGGGTAAAGGGTTTACCCCGGTAAATATATAACCAAAAAATGTTAAGTACAAATGGAATGTGGCAGAAGTACCACATTAACCTCAAGTAAAAACTTGATAACTAGTGTTTATGACATGCCATAAACACAATGAACCTAGCTATACATTAATCATCTAACCAGGCATAAAACAAGAAAAACTTGTAACAAGCGAGCATCCCGCAATCACCATACGCACAAAAGGAGCAAGACGACCCAGGAAGTTTGCCTCCTTAAAAACCCTTTCCAAGAAAAACCCCGAAAGGAAAAACCTTGGAGAAGGGAAAAAGAGTACAACCCATTCCTGGCACTCCCTTTTCGAAACAGATAAGCAATGAATAACTTCCATTAAGACGTTGAACCATCCACAATGATCACCGATCCAGGTAACTTCCATGTATCCAAAATCCTTCGAATCCGCATAGTGTTCTTCGAGAATCTAAACGAAAGGATCTTCAAACGAACAATAGATACAATATCATCAAACACATCAGTATATGACTTCATTCCCTTCTTAAATAGCCTTGAATTCCGTTCACACCAAATAGAGTAGCAAGAAGCAGCAAGGAGAAGACGGGATATAACACCAGAGGCTGATCGTCCTTTAGACAGAGGTATAAGGTACGAAACAACATCATCCAGCCTAGGAGGAACATTATCCAAACCATAAAGATCACAAACTCTCGTCCACACCTGTAAAGAAAAAGGACACTCAAAGAAAAGGTGAGCATGAGAGTCAGGTTGGTTATCACAAAATAGACAACGAAGCAGGTTTTTATCAAGAAGTGTAATTACGAAGTATAACTTAGACTTAGTCAATTATTGGATAATGAATATTTATTGAACGTTGGATAACTTGGTCAATTAGACCTAAATGGATATAATATATGTTAGACTCGAACGAATAATGAACGAGTTACTTATAAAACGGGACGATATACGTTAATAACTAACTATGAGTTTCATTATAAATCATAAGGTTCAACACTGTTTATGAATTAAGAATGACATTAGATACCCGAGATATATTGGTTATGAGTTATACTATATTAAATGTTTTGGCTTGAACAAGTATAAGGTATTAGACTTGGAAATGAGTTTAATATATTTGTTTCGTGATATGCTTAAATGTTCTATTTCCTCATATTAACTAATGACGAGATGTTTTGATATATAAATTGTCAACAAGTACGGTTTTATTTAGTTAAAAACCCTTATTATCCACGATAATAACTTGTGTTTTATAAATATAAAATATCTTTTATAAACTATTGATAACAAGTTATATTGATTATTATGTCGTACTATATTAAACATTTTGGTTTAAATGAGTTTAGTATATTCCTTTTGCAATAAGCCTAAATATTATGTTTTTATATTATAACCGAAAATGAAATATATTACTAAATATATTGTTGACGACTACGGTTTTATTTAAATTATAAACCTTCATTTACTACGATAATAACTCATGTCTTATATATACATGTTAGCTTTTATAAACTTGTTTGGAAATGTTATTTTGATAAGATAACTTATTTAAGTCGTAATGGCATGGGAAACGATGGAATAAACGAACGTGTCATGTATAGAACACTACTTAATACACCTTATATGAAGTACTTTCTTATAAACTCGCATAATTACGAATATCATCTGTGAAGCCTTTGTTAATAAAGCGATACATGGAACTTATCTCTTACTATTAACATGTACGTTTGGGGATTATTGGGTAAATTGTCGGAACTTATCAATTAACCTATTTATATTACATAAATAGTTGTCATTTCCTAGTCCTTGACTAGCTTAAGTGTTGTCAGTATTTCTTGACTTTGTCAAGGTCTTGTTCTTTTTGGCATGCGTTCTAGTAGTATGTCTCGACTATGTCGATGTCTTTTCCTCTTTCGCGTGAGTTGTACGTCGTGTCTACGTTCCTTACCACCACACGAAACGTCAAAATTAAACTTTTGAGATAACAATTATAAACTTTTGGGAACGATAATAGACTTTGAAAGTAACGACATGAATGATCCACGAAAACTTCAACACATTACTCTAATCAATTTCTTTATCACATGAGCTGTATTATAAGATTATCGTATACGCATTAGGTTGCGTCGATTCTATTCTTTTGTACTCGTCGTACATTCTTTTGGATGTCGTGATGATTAGCTTTAGATGCCAGTCGTGTAAATAGTGAATAGTGCATTGCTGTGTCGTGATTACCTGTTATCTTCTGCTAATGTTTATTCGTGCATTGCTGTGGCTAAGGTGAGTTTCATAGCCCCACTTTTATCTACGTTTTTAACTATATTGGGGTGAGAATCATGTTACTCTTTTTGGACCATTAAAACTATTTGGATTTGCTTATATGCTTGACTGTTTAGATAGATGTGCGGTAGTTGTTGCCTTAGACTAGGTTGAACCGTTGCCTAGCTAAGAATAGACTTCTACCTTGACCTAGTCCGGGGTTGGCAACTGTTCTAGAGGTTGCCACGATAGTGCTGGACTAGAGTCGCGGGCCTGAAGTAATCCCTGGATGCGGGATATGGTTATATGGTTGGTGATCCGGGTAGGATCGGTGTGTCCAAACGGTATTTATCTATCTTAGGTCTTGTATAGCAAATCAACTGCTACAGGTCCACTATGATTTTATTGAATTTAAACCTATGAACTCACCGTAAAGTTTGACCTTTTTAGCATGTGTTCTCAGGTTTAAGGCGATAGCTCACTATTGGAAGACGCTTGGCAAGGGGCATGGTCATAGGCGACTCTGATGAATATACGGGACCGCTTTAATTATCTTTTGGGCCTATTTCCGCACTACTTTCATTAATGTAAATTTAATGTTTTTATTCTAAATAAATGGGATAAAAACCATTCTTTGTACCTTATGTTGTGATACCAAGATTGTGGCACCCAAAGGCTCGTATGCTTCCGCTAGACCGCATTTTTGGGGTGTTACAATAACATTGACGCTTGAACCCGTATCCGCCAAAGCATACACCGGAGTGGTCCCGTTAACTTTTAATAGGCAAAACGAAGTTACCCGGGTCACTCTCCTTAGGTAGCATACCCCTAAACAAGATCCTATCCCTATCCTCATCCGATAGATCAAAATATGGTGGAGCTAGTGGTCCATACATAGGGTTTCCATAGACATCACGTCTAGCTTCAAAACAAGTTAAGTCATCTTCCCCATCAAAGAGTTCCAAATCTTCCATAAATTCCAACACTTTACCCCCTAGGCTTGGGATAATAGGTTTGCTTTGAGATCCCATCATCGATTGTCATCGTCCTCCTCCCCATATCTATAATTGCACCACATGTGCGTAGGAAAGGTCTTCCAAGTAAAAGAGGTAGACTCTTATCAACCAGTATGTCTAAGACTAGAAAATCAGCCAAGTAAGGTTGGTAGCCAATTTGCACTCTTACATTTTTCACTTCCCCCCATCGCCTTTGCTTGGTAATTGTCCGCCATAGTTAGTTTGGAGTGATTTGGTTGTGGTTTACTTAGGCCCAACGTCTTGAATAGTGGATAGGGCATAACCGGGACAACTTGTAAATTCCTCGATGCGTCGTAATTGGAGAAACATCAATTTGAGCGATCGTTTTAATTAATTTGAGATACGAGTCGTATTTTATATCATTTTTATCAGAATTAATATTTTAAAAAAAATGGCGTAACTCTCGAGTCACGAACCCCTCGTTTTCTAGTCAAAACGAGCCCCAAACCTAATATAACGAAACTTTTACAAAGTTTTATCTAGGGTCCATTTTTGCTAGTTTCATTGCCATCCGTATCTTTATCCTAATTACAACATTAATCCCTCATAGGTAAATAAATACCCACACCCATCACCCTTTCTCCCATTTCCTCACTTTCACTCTCTCACTACAAAACACACACAAAAATATTTCCCTCTCTCTCCCATTTCCTCACTTTCACTCTCTCACTTTTTTCGGCCAACATTCCGGCCGCCTCTAATAATTACACCACCTATCCCATCTTGTAGATCGGGGTCTTGTGATTCTAATTCTATATCACACGCACCACTAAACCATCACACGCTCTCTAGATCTAATTAATTAGATTCGACCTAATTAGGGTTTCGTGGTAAATCTTGTGCACGGTTCAAGCTTGGTGGGTTACGAGTTGTACTCGTAAAAAGGCACCACCAACCTTCGTTTTTCCTCCCTTCTCTCTCGGTAATCCATGCGCACCATTTTGTCATTGTTGTTTCCTTTCTTTTCTTTATTGTAAACGTATACTTATTATGTTGAGATTCGTGGATAATTAAAAAACGAAATAGGCTAGAAAATGATTTTGAAAAATGTTCTTGTGGGGTTAACGAATTAAAAATAGAAGAGGGTAACAAATCGTGTGGTGATGGAACGCTAAAACAAAGATTGGATAAACATTTTTTGTCACTGTTTCGTGTGAGTTGACTCGGTGGGGTGAGTTGGCTCAGCCGGGTCGAGAGGTTGACCCAGTGGGTCTGGGAAGTCGTGGGTCGGGTTAGGTAAAACCCGATCTGAAAATGGGTCTAGCCTTATGGCTGTTACAGGTTGATCTTGGGGTGACAAGAACTAAACAATATAAATGTTGTAAACAAAAATATTCATAAGTGCATAATATAGTTTATAGATATCGTCTACAACATACCTACACGTAAAAGAATTGTTCTAATTATTTGGTTTATTTCATCATCATACATAAAAGAATTGACATGTAAATAAATATAGAACTAAGGCTATAATAAGTTATTGGTTAACATTGATACCTCGGTACGTGTCGGGTTATATTTGGATTTGCAAATTAGATACTATGGATATATCAAGAAGTGTAATTACGAAGTATAACTTAGACTTAGTCAATTATTGGATAATGAATATTTATTGAACGTTGGATAACTTGGTCAATTAGACCTAAATGGATATAATATATGTTAGACTCGAACGAATAATGAACGAGTTACTTATAAAACGGGACGATATACGTTAATAACTAACTATGAGTTTCATTATAAATCATAAGGTTCAACACTGTTTATGAATTAAGAATGACATTAGATACCCGAGATATATTGGTTATGAGTTATACTATATTAAATGTTTTGGCTTGAACAAGTATAAGGTATTAGACTTAGAAATGAGTTTAATATATTTGTTTCGTGATATGCTTAAATGTTCTATTTCCTCATATTAACTAATGACGAGATGTTTTGATATATAAATTGTCAACAAGTACGGTTTTATTTAGTTAAAAACCCTTATTATCCACGATAATAACTTGTGTTTTATAAATATAAAATATCTTTTATAAACTATTGATAACAAGTTATATTGATTATTATGTCGTACTACTTAATACACCTTATATGTCATGTATAGAACACTACTTAATACACCTTATATGAAGTACTTTCTTATAAACTCGCATAATTACGAATATCATCTGTGAAACCTTTGTTAATAAAGCGATACATGGAACTTATCTCTTACTATAAACATGTACGTTTGGGGATTATTGGGTAAATTGTCGGAACTTATCAATTAACCTATTTATATTACATAAATAGTTGTCATTTCCTAGTCCTTGACTAGCTTAAGTGTTGTCAGTATTTCTTGACTTTGTCAAGGTCTTGTTCTTTTTGGCATGCGTTCTAGTAGTATGTCTCGACTATGTCGATGTCTTTTCCTCTTTCGCGTGAGTTGTACGTCGTGTCTACGTTCCTTACCACCACACGAAACGTCAAAATTAAACTTTTGAGATAACAATTATAAACTTTTGGGAACGATAATAGACTTTGAAAGTAACGACATGAATGATCCACGAAAACTTCAACACATTACTCTTATCAATTTCTTTATCACATGAGCTGTATTATAAGATTATCATATACGCATTAGGTTGCGTCGATTCTATTCTTTTGTACTCGTCGTACATTCTTTTGGATGTCGTGATGATTAGCTTTAGATGCCAGTCGTGTCAATAGTGAATAGTGCATTGCTGTGCCGTGATTACCTGTTATCTTCTGCTAATGTTTATTCGTGCATTGCTGTGGCTAAGGTGAGTTTCATAAATCTACGTTTTTAACTATATTGGGGTGAGAATCATGCTACTGTTTTTGGACCATTAAAACTATTTGGATTTGCTTATATGCTTGACTGTTTAGATAGATGTGCGGTAGTTGTTGCCTTAGACTAGGTTGAACCATTGCCTAGCTAAGAATAGACTTCTACCTTGACCTAGTCCGGGGTTGGCAACTGTTCTAGAGGTTGCCACGACAGTGCTGGACTAGAGTCAAGGGGCCCGAGTAATCCTGTGATGCGGATATGGTTATATGGTTGGTGATCCGGGTAGGATCGGTGTGTCCAAACGGTATTTATCTATCTTAGGTCTTGTATAGCAAATCAACTGCTACAGGTCCACTATGATTTTATTGAATTTAAACCTATGAACTTACCAGCGTAAGCTGACCTTTTTAGCATGTGTTCTCAGGTTTAAGGCGATAGCTCACTATTGGAAGACGCTTGGCAAGGGGCATGGTCATAGGCAACTCTGATGAATATACGGGACCGCTTTAATTATCTTTTGGGCCTATTTCCGCACTACTTTTATTAATGTAAATTTAATGTTTTTATTCTGAATAAATGGGATAAAAACCATTCTTTGTACCTTATGTTGTGATACCAAGATTGTGGCACCCAAAGGCTCGTATGCTTCCGCTAGACCGCATTTTTGGGGTGTTACAATAACATTGACGCTTGAACCCGTATTCGCCAAAGCATACACCGGAGTGGTCCCGTTAACTTTAATAGGCAAAACGAAGTTACCTGGGTCACTCTCCTTAGGTAGCATACCCCTAAACAAGATCCTACCCCTATCCTCATCCGATAGATCTTTATCCTCCAACCTTGCTCTTGCTAACATAACCGCGTCTAGCTTTTTGCGGTATAGAACATAATCTTGTAGCACTTCAATTACCGGATTCTTCTCATTGAGTTCGAGAAATTTTTGCTCAAGGTTTGCTAAGATAAATTCCTTTTGGTCTTGGGTTAAAGGTTTGAAGGTGTTTGGTGAATTGGGTGGTGAAGGTGTGTAATAATGGGTCTTGTTGGTGGATGTGGTAGGAGTTAATTTATTTTATGAGGTTTTCTTTCTACTAGCCTTCCCCATCTTCACAATTTCCACATTCTCCTTATCCATGTTAGCACATAACTCCACAAGCATTTCATTCACTCCCTTCTCCTCTTCCAAGTCGGTAATGTTGATTCTCATCTCTCCTAAAGCAAAATCCACTTAACATTTTGTTGTTACAAGAAAATCTCGCCCAAAGCATACGTCGGGCTCATCCGCGTTTCCTTCTTCCAAGACAACAAAATCTGCTTCGAAAATATGACCATGGATGTTAATCCGAAGATTCTTAACCATTTTTCTCCCATAGGCTTCATAATCCAAACGCACGTGGCCAATTTGATCAAGAACTTTGTCCACAATATAATTTTCACCATAAGCCATGTTTAATTGTGCATCCCACGCACTCACCCCTTCGACACTAAAAGGTGTACCGAACCTCATAAGTGGTGAATCGTACCCCGTTAATGGTGCTTGCGTGAATATCACGACTCTACTCTTTTTGGGCACTTGAACTTTGTTCTCTCCCATTTCTTCCACACATTCCGAATCAATAGCCAACTCCTTCTTACTTTCTTCCAAAATATTCCCAATCTTCTCCAATGAGTTTCCGGTGTCCTTAAACATCTCATCCAAGTTACGTAGGTACTCAGAAATTCCGCTTAAACTATTGATGAGTGTGTAAATACTCATCATTTTTGGTTAAATCTGAACTGCAAAACGTTTAAAAATGCTCAGAAATGCATCAAAATACTGAAAATATCTCAAAATTGCATTTTATATGTTTTAGATGCAAAATGTTTAAAATCAGATGAAAAACGAACAAAGTTTGCATAATTGGCAGTTTCAGTCCCCCAACTTTAAAAAAAATGGCAAAACAAGTCCCTGGGATTTTCAAAAATGGAAAATATTATTTATGCCCCTTGGTTAATAAAGTTTGTCATTTATGGTCCTTATAATAATTTTCAGAAATTACACGAATGGTCCCTCAAAAATCAGATTTGGCAACTTACACCCCTAAGCTACACTTTGGGTCCAATTTAAATCCAAGCCCAACCTTATCCAGGCCCAATCCATTACCCGATCCAACCCCTTTGTTATTAACCCATCCAACCCGGTTTAAAAACAAAACCCGCCCACGTTTAAAATACCAAAACCTGTCACGGGTTTCCTTCTCCTTCACCCACTTCACTGCCACACCCTGCAACACTCCACCTCCCCATCATCACAACTACTCCTACCCTCCAAACACAAGCCTCCAAAACACAAGTAATATCTTTCCCCTGTCCCAAATCACAAATACCCATGTGCTCAAGTTTTGGCGCCAAATTGTGATCAGACGGATGAGATCATTTCTACCAAATCAATGGCCAGGATTGAAAAGAAAAACCCTAATGAAGCTTATAAGAGAGAGAGAAAGAGAAGAAGTAAGCTGTCACTGTTTTTAGACCAATCTCTTAATTTCATGTTTAGTCGTTTTAAGTTTTTATGTAATTTTTTAGCTGGGATTCAAGTTTTTATGTAACAAACAAGTAATTAATGTATCAATATATCAGTTTTAGCAACTCATTTCCAGTTTTATGATTGTTCTCATTTTCCCGCCAAAAGCCATTCTTATCAAATTACAATTTTTAGGTTGATAAAAGTATTTTAAATTGTTTGTTTAAGCTTGTATTTGGTTAATAAAGAGAATTGGTGAAGTTTCATGGGTTGTAATTCAAAATTTCAAAATGGTCAACAAAAGTCAATTGAGAGGAAATTTTGGTTAAGCAGTGTTGGATTTGGATTTATGTAATGCTGAGCATTGGATGGGGTGAAATAGGCTAGGTTAGAGTAGATGGGTTCTGGTTTAGCCTGAGAAATAAGCTGGACATTGGTGAGTAAGTATCTCATTTTCAATTTTCAAATCAGTTTGCATATTTTGTTTGTACTTATATTTATAGTCATAAACTGTTTTTACTTGTTTATTAAGTTGTATTTAGGACTAGTAAACTTAGTTTGATCAATTGCAGCAGCTAGTTAAGTGGTTGGTTTATTTTATTTGCAAAACAGTAGATTTAAGGGGTGTTTGGATCTGCTGCTTTAACTGACTTTGAGGTCTGTTCAGTAGGAGATCTCTGTTGCTTAGGTCTTATGCAGTTGTAATAGAGTCACTTTGGTCAGTCTTTTACATATGCATAAGCTCAAAGTCAAATTTCACTTAAATCTGTCTTAAGCTCTTAACTGTTGTGATTTTGCAATTTCAAAAGCTTGTTTTATGTTCAAAAATCATAGAAATAGATTGCATTTAGTTTATTTAATCATTTTACATCATAATCATTCAGATAGTTGGCTTCAAATTTCATTTTGGTCAAACTTTCCATTTCTATGTCAAAAGTCAAATTTGCAAAAAGTCATTTTGGGCTCAAATGGGATGAATTTTCTTGGATTCATTTCTGAGCCTAATCATGTGAAACTTTGGATTTAAGAACTTCTACTGGTCTATTTTATGATTATCATTTTTGTCAAATTTTATCAATTTTGTTTAAGACTCAAATGGGCTTGTCAATTGGGATAAACTCCCTCAGGCAACTGACCTGAAAGCTGAGTCTGCACAGGGGTCTTGAAGGGCCTGCCACAAGCTTAGTTTAGCTCATCTAGGTCTGAGCCTTGGTTCATAGATAGCCAACCAGGTCTTCTTTAAGTCCCAACAAGTGTTTTCTAGTTTCCAGCTTATTTGAGTGCTTATTGATAGGCTGCAAGTAGGCCTCAGAAACTGTTATTAGCACTTGGTCTCAAATCAACCAAATCTTGGTAGTTAGCATTCCAGAGGTTTAGAGCAGTTTATACTTGTTGCATTTTGGTTCTCTTATCATATTTTAGCTTCTGTGTTACTGTGGTGGTCCTTGGTTTTCATTTTGCTTATTTCAAGTGCTTAATAATAAGCACTTATCCTTGCAGCCTCTTATTCCTTCACACAACCCCTATTTTTTATATTTTTCCTAGATTCTAAATATTATTTTAAGCTTATCTTGAAATTTTCAGATTTTTCTAAGTTTGTTTGCTATTTTTCTGCATTTAAATCAATTTTTAGCACTTTTTAAATAGCTTTTAATACCAATAATTCAGAAAAGTTTCAAAAAAATAATTTTTCATTTTTCTTAAGTTAAGATAAATATAAAAAGTCAAAAAAATATTTTTCTAGATGTTTCTTAGTTAAATTTGTATTTTTAAGTAATTTAAGTAGTTTTAAATAATTTTTAATTCCTAGAAAATACAAAAATATTCAGAAAAATACAAAAATAATTTTTGAAAATTCTATTTTGATATTTTAGATTTTTCTAAGTCTTAATTTTATTTTTCTAGCTTTATTTCATATTTTCTTGTATTATAAGCTATTATTTAATAGTTAAAAATAGTTTTAATTAATAATAATTAGATAATTAGTTATAAAAATAATTTTCTTTTTCTATAAATTTTCTTTTATCATTAGATTTGTAAAAATATCATTTTCATATTTTTAGGATTAATACTGCTTCAGTTTCACATTTTCATTTGTACGTTACGTAGTTTCTAATCAAGTTTTATAAAAACATAAAATCAAAAACATCATTTTGCAAATAGTGATAGCGTTTATTTAATACTTTTTATCTTTTTAATTTTCTTTAATTTGCATTTAAGCCCTTGTAGTTTATGTGCCTTTTCTGTAGTTATAATCATTCACAACCTCTTTTCCGTTCAAATCTCTCGATCACTACACGTTTGACTATTCTCGCACAGCTCGTTGGGACATAACGACCCGGGGAAACACTATACTCCCCAGATCTTCATTGCATTCGTACTTGAACCGTTTTAAGTTTGTTACGGTCGGCCATTCACAAGTGGTCGGCTTGAGTGATAAAACTTGACGGTTCGAGCAAGATCAAATTTTTGGCGCCGCTGCCGGGGAGCTGTGCTAATTATCTTACGTTTAGCAGATTAGTGATTTGGATATTCACTCCTTGTTCATACCATCTATATGTATTTATATTTTCTTACAAAAAAAAACCCAAAAAGATTTTCATTCTTTGTTTTTACAAAATGTTTTTAAAAAATACCAAAAATATTCCTCTTTACCCTCTTACCCTTTTTGATTCTTTATCCCTTTACCCTCTATCCATTTGATTCTAACTTCTTCTATTCTCATGGAATCGTTTATTCCTTGTGTCGGTTGTGGTGAGCCTCTTTTTGGTTCACCCTGTCGTTGGTGTACATGTGTACAATGCGGTAATGATATTCATAACGGGAGTTGTTTGTTTTGTGGTTCGAGGAATTCATTCGATTATGATCCTAATCCGAACTCATTTAACGACTCCTCAAATTTTTCCAATTACCCACCACAACCCGACTTATCTTCATATAATCAACATACCTGCTGTGAATTTTGTGGAGGTCCTCACCTAGAATTTGATTGTCAATCCGAAACACGCTTGTCTATGAACAGTTTTCCGGTGATTCTCAGAACTTTGGTTATGACCAATATCCATATAATTCACCATCCGCACTCAACAGCTTTTACTCATTGTGAGAACTGTGGAGGTCCCCACTTCAGCTCTGATTGTCAAATAGGGAATCCATTTCCTTGTAACAATCATGACTCTCACAGGTTTGACAATTTCCAACCTCCACAAAGACTATACGGTTCAAACTCCACCTGAGCCGTTGTCTCAAGAAATCTCCCAAGATTTTGAAACCGCAATGAAAACACTTGATGATATGATTCAAAACTTTAAGAATCAAGTGAGTGGTGAAAAAACCATGGGAGAATTGCTAGCCGAAGAACGAGAGGCCCGCAAATCTAGGGAAGAATTATTAGTCCTAGAGCAAGCAGCTCTAAGGCGTTCCCAATTTCTTAAGGCAGCTATGTATGATGATGACGAGGAGAGTATTTCTTTTAAGAATATTATTTCTCAACACCCTCAGTCAGTTGATATCCCAGCAGTTGAGATTCCATCTCAAACAACTGCTATAACACCCGAAGCTCCCACTCACTCTCTGAACATGGGGGACGAGCATCTTGACACTGTTTCTGAAAAGGAATCGGACGAATTCATAAAGTCTAGTGTTGAGAACCTTGTCCCAATCCCGAGAGAGTCACAGGGAACTTCTGATCATATGTGTGATTCTTTCCCTCTTGAGTGTTCAAAATATCATTTTGAAACTTTCTCCGATTTTAGCGATGATTGTAAATCTTATGGAGACATTGAGTATGTTGAGGCATCACTCCCACAGCCTGATCCTCTTCTTGAGGAGTTCACCGATGAACTCACTCACATCAGTCCACTTTCATCCGAAAGTGATGATGATCTCTTTGATTTCGAAGCCGACCTAGGAGAGATTGAAAGTCTCCTTGATAATGATCGTTCACTCACTTCTTATCCCAACCATCCAATAGAGAATGTTGATCACTTTGTTCCCGAAACATTCAAAGCTACTTTCACCAATCCTTTATTTGAATTCGACTCGAATTCACTTTAATTTCTGAGAATCCACTCTTTGATACTCAGATTGAGGATAGTGATGAGTCCAAAATGGAACAAGAGTTCACAAATTCACATCATGTGAATGATTATCTTCATGAGGAGTTCGCCGGTGAACTCACTCATATCATGACTCCGCCGGAGTATGATCGCTTGGATGGCAAAAATCATGATCGTGGGGAAAAGTTCTCAATCATGAGAGTTTGTATTTCTATGACAAATTTTTCAACCCTCCCTCCCGAGATGCTTTCCAACCCAAAGAGCTCAGCCAACAAAATCCAAACGAGTGCAACTGCACTTGATCCTGAGGAAGAAGATCTTATCATGATCGTCATCATGATTTTCTTTCTTTTCTTCATATATTATGTCACTTCTCCTGTCTTTCACTCGTTCGGGAGTGAAGATACCATCTTTGACCCCGGCATTTCCATGTACCATTTGTGAGCTGGGTCTGTCTATGTATATCTCGTCGGTGTGGAACTTTCGCGTGCTTCAAATATTTATACAAACATCTTGAATGAAAGTCCGATGGAGATTGTCTCTTCCACTTACTTCCCCATGAACAATTTAATTCGGGGTCGAGTCAAGCTAGCGACTCGGTAATCAAAAACAGTAGCTAAACATGGGTTTTCACCCGTGTGTACCACCCTAGTGTGGGGGAGTTGCCCCACACTGTTGTTTATAAAATCTTTTCTAAAAAAAAAAAAAAAAAAAAAATCTTGCTAAATAATGGCCGTAGTATTTATCTTTTACGTTCTCTCGCATAACCGCCGGTACTTTGAATATTGAGGGCAATATTCATTTCTAGTGTGGGGGGGAATTCTCACGAATTTTATCATGTAATTATACCGCCCAATTCCCCCGTTTTTGGCCAAAATTTTTTTTGGAGTAAGTGTTCTACACTTACTCATTTGGTTATCAGTCCGCCTTGTCTAAAAAACAAAAGGATTGGCTAATCCAGGAGCAAACGGCTCTTGGTAAAGATATCTCAAATCCGTTGACGGCTTGCAATTTGCCCAAAATTGTATGGTATTCAGCTCACCATATCCTTAAAAGTGAAGAGTTGGCTAGCCCGCAAGTTTATGGCTTGTGGTAAAGGCAGTGGAAAAACCATAATTGGTAATCAGCTCACCAAAGATAATATTGATAATTTATCTAAGAGTTGGCTAGTCCAAAGCAAACGGCTTCTGGTAAAGACAAATCAAATCCGTTGGAAGTTGGTGGTTTGCTCAAAATCACATGGTTATCGGTGTACCATAGTTCTTACTTGAACTGAAACATTTGGCTACTCTATAAGTAATGGCTTTTGGTAAAGAGATTCAAATCCATTAAGTTTTTTCAAAAGATTGCTAGGGACTAGCAATAGTTTAGTGTGGGGGATTGATGAGTGTGTAAATACTCATCATTTTTGGTTAAATCTGAACTGCAAAACGTTTAAAAATGCTCAGAAATGCATCAAAATACTGAAAATATCTCAAAATTGCATTTTATATGTTTTAGATGCAAAATGTTTAAAATCAGATGAAAAACGAACAAAGTTTGCATAATTGGCAGTTTCAGTCCCCCAACTTTCAAAAAAATGGCAAAACAAGTCCCTGGGATTTTCAAAAATGGAAAATATTATTTATGCCCCTTGGTTAATAAAGTTTGTCATTTATGGTCCTTATAATAATTTTCAGAAATTACACGAATGGTCCCTCAAAAATCAGATTTGGCAACTTACACCCCTAAGCTACACTTTGGGTCCAATTTAAATCCAAGCCCAACCTTATCCAGGCCCAATCCACAACCCGATCCAACCCCTTTGTTATTAACCCATCCAACCCGGTTTAAAAACAAAACCCGCCCACGTTTAAAATACCAAAACCTGTCACAGGTTTCCTTCTCCTTCACCCACTTCACTGCCACACCCTGCAACACTCCACCTCCCCATCATCACAACTACTCCTACCCTCCAAACACAAGCCTCCAAAACACAAGTAATATCTTTCCCCTGTCCCAAATCACAAATACCCATGTGCTCAAGTTTTGGCGCCAAATTGTGATCAGACGGATGAGATCATTTCTACCAAATCAATGGCCAGGATTGAAAAGAAAAACCCTAATGAAGCTTATAAGAGAGAGAGAAAGAGAAGAAGTAAGCTGTCACTGTTTTTAGACCAATCTCTTAATTTCATGTTTAGTCGCTTTTAAGTTTTATGTAATCTTTTAGCTGGGATTCAAGTTTTTATGTAACAAACAAGTAATTAATGTATCAATATATCAGTTTTAGCAACTCATTTCCAGTTTTATGATTGTTCTCATTTTCCCGCCAAAAGCCATTCTTATCAAATTACAATTTTTAGGTTGATAAAAGTATTTTAAATTGTTTGTTTAAGCTTGTATTTGGTTAATAAAGAGAATTGGTGAAGTTTCATGGGTTGTAATTCAAAATTTCAAAATGGTCAACAAAAGTCAATTGAGAGGAAATTTTGGTTAAGCAGTGTTGGATTTGGATTTATGTAATGCTGAGCATTGGATGGGGTGAAATAGGCTAGGTTAGAGTAGATGGGTTCTGGTTTAGCCTGAGAAATAAGCTGGACATTGGTGAGTAAGTATCTCATTTTCAATTTTCCAATCAGTTTGCATATTTTGTTTGTACTTATATTTATAGTCATACACTGTTTTTACTTGTTTATTAAGTTGTATTTAGGACTAGTAAACTTAGTTTGATCAATTGCAGCAGCTAGTTAAGTGGTTGGTTTATTTTATTTGCAAAACAGTAGATTTAAGGGGTGTTTGGATCTGCTGCTTTAACTGACTTTGAGGTCTGTTCAGTAGGAGATCTCTGTTGCTTAGGTCTTATGCAGTTGTAATAGAGTCACTTTGGTCAGTCTTTTACATATGCTTAAGCTCAAAGTCAAATTTCACTTAAATCTGTCTTAAGCTCTTAACTGTTGTGATTTTGCAATTTCAAAAGCTTGTTTT
The DNA here is from genome assembly GCA_910596185.1 of Chrysanthemum makinoi. Taxonomy (NCBI): domain Eukaryota; kingdom Viridiplantae; phylum Streptophyta; class Magnoliopsida; order Asterales; family Asteraceae; genus Chrysanthemum; species Chrysanthemum makinoi. Next base: position 311,185,998 of record OU343224.1, read on the forward strand.
ATGTTCAAAAATCATAGAAATAGATTGCATTTAGTTTATTTAATCATTTTACATCATAATCATTCAGATAGTTGGCTTCAAATTTCATTTTGGTCAAACTTTCCATTTCTATGTCAAAAGTCAAATTTGCAAAAAGTCATTTTGGGCTCAAATGGGATGAATTTTCTTGGATTCATTTCTGAGCCTAATCATGTGAAACTTTGGATTTAAGAACTTCTACTGGTCTATTTTATGATTATCATTTTTGTCAAATTTTATCAATTTTGTTTAAGACTCAAATGGGCTTGTCAATTGGGCATAAACTCCCCTGTGCAACTGACTCAGTGAAAGCTGAGTCTGCACAGGGGTCTTGAAGGGCCTGCCACAAGCTTAGTTTAGCTCATCTAGGTCTGAGCCTTGGTTCATAGATAGCCAACCAGGTCTTCTTTAAGTCCCAACAAGTGTTTTCTAGTTTCCAGCTTATTTGAGTGCTTATTGATAGGCTGCAAGTAGGCCTCAGAAACTGTTATTAGCACTTGGTCTCAAATCAACCAAATCTTGGTAGTTAGCATTCCAGAGGTTTAGAGCAGTTTATACTTGTTGCATTTTGGTTCTCTTATCATATTTTAGCTTCTGTGTTACTGTGGTGGTCCTTGGTTTTCATTTTGCTTATTTCAAGTGCTTAATAATAAGCACTTATCCTTGCAGCCTCTTATTCCTTCACACAACCCCTATTTTTTATATTTTCATAGATTCTAAATATTATTTTAAGCTTATCTTGAATTTTTCAGATTTTTCTAAGTTTGTTTGCTATTTTTCTGCATTTAAATCAATTTTTAGCACTTTTTAAATAGCTTTTAATACCAATAATTCAGAAAAGTTTCAAAAAAATAATTTTTCATTTTTCTTAAGTTAAGATAAATATAAAAAGTCAAAAAAATATTTTTCTAGATTTTTCTTAGTTAAATTTGTATTTTTAAGTAATTTAAGTAGTTTTAAATAATTTTTAATTCCTAGAAAATACAAAAATATTCAGAAAAATACAAAAATAGTTTTGAAAATTCTCTTTTGATATTTTAGATTTTTCTAAGTCTTAATTTTATTTTTCTAGCTTTATTTCATATTTTCTTGTATTATAAGCTATTATTTAATAGTTAAAAATAGTTTTAATTAATAATAATTAGATAATTAGTAATAAAAATAATTTTCTTTTTCTATAAATTTTCTTTTATCATTAGATTTGTAAAAATATCATTTTCATATTTTTAGGATTAATACTGCTTCAGTTTCACATTTTCATTTGTACGTTACGTAGTTTCTAATCAAGTTTTATAAAAACATAAAATCAAAAACATCATTTTGCAAATAGTGATAGCGTTTATTTAATACTTTTTATCTTTTTAATTTTCTTTAATTTGCATTTAAGCCCTTGTAGTTTATGTGCCTTTTTTGTAGTTATAATCATTCACAACCTCTTTTCCGTTCAAATCTCTCGATCACTACACGTTTGACTATTCTCGCACAGCTCGTTGGGACATAACGACCCGGGGAAACACTATACTCCCCAGATCTTCATTGCATTCGTACTTGAACCGTTTTAAGTTTGTTACGGTCAGCCATTCACAAGTGGTCGGCTTGAGTGATAAAACTTGACGGTTCGAGCAAGATCAACTATCCATAACAAACTATCTAACAAAACCAAAGACAAACATCCAAATCATTAGCGTTAGAGTTAGTAAAAATCTAAACAAACTACAGAAACATATTCTAAACAAGTAAAGACACTAATTAAGACTAAAAACACAAGCTAAAACTTAAAATCAAAAAACTAAAAAATAATTTACCGAGAGCTCCAACCGTTTCGGTTGGCCCTCCAACCGATTCGGTTGGTGGTAATCTTCCAGACCAAAAACATCTAACTGATCCGGTTGCGGGTTGCTACCGAACGGTTGGAACGATATTCCAATTTTTTATTTATTTTTTATTTTTTTATTTTTTTTAAACTGAAATTAATTAGACCTATTAATTATAAATTAATTAAAGACAATTAATTATACTTAAACTCTAAATAAATGTGTCTACTCGTTATCCTTATTAATTAAAAACATTTATTAAACTAATTAACCAAAAACTACATTAACTAGATGAACTTAACTAATCATTAAAACTACTAAACTCATAAACTGAAAATTAACTAAATTAATTACTGTAATAAAGACAAAATTAATTAAAAAGTTAAATAAAACTAAAAATGACTTGATATCAAAAATCTAAAAATTACTAAAACAAGAACAAAAAAATCTATAAGGCAATCTATAAAAATCAGAAATGACAAGAAATAAGCTATAAACTATAACACAAAACAGTAGATAAACTAAAAATTAGAAAAATCAAAGATGAAATTTTTAACGAGAGCACAAACCGTTTCGGTTGCTCTCGCAGCCGATTCGGTTGGTCTCTAAAACCAATTTATTTTATTTTATTATTATTTTTTTTACTTTCAATATGAAATCTAATTTTAAAATTACCAATTTTACAGAAACGAAACTAAATAAAAAACTACTCAAATCCCCGGCAACGGCACCAAAAACTTGATGTGCTCACCGTGTGCAAGTTTTAAAAATTTATAAACAAGAGTTATCCGGCAATTACTATAAACACATACGAGCAAGTATACTCGTTCGCGATAGCAAAGGTGGGTAAGTCGAGATTATCCCAAGGGATTTGATTTTGAATTTGTTTTAAAAGATTGGTAACAAGAAAGCTTTGTCAAGGCTCTCTCCAAAAATTATGGTTTTAGTGAAAATCAATATTAAGAAACATATACTTGTGTGTAGTCTATAGGCAATCATAGAAAGTGTTCATGAAGGCTTGGTGTAAACTCTTGATGTGATGCACAAATCATAAGCAAATGATTTCCAACACATGGTTTATGTTTTGTAAAATCATTTTAAGAACAATAACATATAGGTAATCCTTTCGGTCCTTATCCTAATGATTATCCTTTAGAAAATCCATTTGTTTGTAAAATGTTCTTATTAATCTCGTTCCTACGAATCTTTCGACATTTCGTGATTAAAATATTTCTAGTCTTGTTTCAATAAGTAAACATGGTGGTTGTCAATCACCATATCCCCATACTAGCTTGTCACTTAACTTTTTGGAATAAAACACAAGAGAAATCCTTTCGGTCTTTTTTCTTAAAACATGTTTTACCGACAAATCAAACAAGTAGTAGTTTTCCAACAAACTCATTTAAGCAAGATCATATACATGCATCACATATAAGAACACTAGTATGATTTCCTACATCCTTACACACAAGTATATTCAAGATTACTCCATGACAATCATAACAAAACACAAGTAGTAACAAGATAATTCAAATAATTCAAGAGAATAGAAATTCGTCATAAGTTCCATAGAATACCTAAGCTTTTAGATTACAAGAATTAGAAATTGTGGATTATAGCAACCACACGCCTCCAATCGTCTAGCTTAACCGTATAACTCCGAATGATCAAACAATGGATGAGAATTCGTCTCTCCAACCTCCTGGACGTTTTACAGCAGTAACAAGACTTTTGGGATGAATAATAAGAGTTGGTAATAGCTTTGGTGTAAACTATTACACTTTGAGTTATGTCACACCTAGACTACTGTCTAGGTTCATTATATAGCTAAAGAACCTTAACTATCTGGCTTAAAACGTCCTCTACAAGTTAATAACATGAACTGATCGACCTCCAATGATTATGGGGAGTTAAGGCAACATTAAATAACAAAATTTGTAACTCCAGGCTTGGCAACCGGATCGGTTGCAACGTAACCGGATCGGTTGCGTGTTATTCACTCGCCCAACTGGATCGGTTGCGGGCTCCAACCGAACGGTTGGGCGCCTCTTGTACCCCCAATCTTGACTTTTTTGACTTTTCTTGATTTGCGCCTTTTTCTTTGTTTTCGCTGATGATTTCCAAGACGAAACTTGATCTTTACTTGTTGTAGATACTTAGAAATCATTGCGGTTCCTAATCATTGAGTCCAAGAGCTTCCTTACTTGATTTCCTTCCTCGGGAATTCTCCAAATGTGCATGAAATCTTCATTTCTTCATCTTTTGCGGTACCTGGCTATATTCACATACAAATACGCATCTTTTGCACTTTTGCAACAGTTATGAGTAAATATAGCCGATTATCATACACAAAACCAACTATAACGCTACTAAAAACATGTTCATTTTGAGCGTTATCAGGCTATTAGATTATTTTTGGCATATGCTTCATACAAGAATTTTGTGGTGTATCAAATAGCTGTGAAAAGTTCCTTTTTATATGGGACAATTGATGAAGAGGTTTATGTTTCTTAACCTCCTGGCTTTGAGGATCCTGATAAGGTGTATAGGGTTAAAAAGGCAATGTATGGGTAACATCAAGCTCCTAGGGCATGGTATGATCACCTATCTACTTATTTGTTGGACAATGGCTTCAAGAGAGGATTGATTGATAAGACATTGTTCATAAAGAAGCTCAAGGATGATATTTTACTGGTTCAAGTGTATGTTGATGGCATCATCTTTGGCTCAACAAACAAGGAGCTGTGCAAGGATTTGAGAAACTTATGCATGATAAGTTTCAGATGAGTGCTATGGGTGAACTTACTTTCTTTTTGGGGCTACAGGTTCAACAAAGGACTGATGGTCTCTTTATCAGTCAAGATAAATATGTAGCAGATATCTTGCAGAAGTTTGGGTTTAAGGATGTCAAAAGTGCAAGTACACCTATGGAAACACAGAAGCCACTGCTACCAGATGATGGAAGTCCAAGAGTTGATGTGAAGCTGTATGGATCCATGATTGGGTCTTTGATGTATCTTACCTCTTCTAGGCCAGACATAATCTTTGCAGTATATGTGTGTGCAAGATTTCAAGTTACACCTAATACAACACACATGAACACTGTGAAGAGAATCTTTAGATATCTTAAGGGTCATCCTAAATTGGTCCTTTGGTATTTTAAGGATTCACCTTTTGATTTGGTGGCCTATACTGATAGAGACTATGTTGGCGCAAGCTTGGATAGAAAGTCTACTACTGGAGGGTGTCAGTTTTTGGGAAGCAGGCTTATCTCATGGCAGTGTAAGAAGCAGACAATTGTGGCCAAATCCACCATTGAAGCTGAGTATGTAGCTGCTGCAAGTTGCTGTGGTCAATTACTTTGGATTCAGAATCAATTGTTGGACTTTGGGTACAATTTCATGAATACTAAAATTTATATTGACAATAACAGAGACTATATGCATCATTAAAAATCCTGTTTTGCATTCTAGAACAAAACATATTAAGATAATGAGTAAATAGTGAAGGTGGGTACAGGCTCCCCACTAGGGGCGATTTCCGAAACCCTAACATCCCTTATTTTTTCAAATCGTTTTCCCTTAATCCATCCATTGATCATGTTTTTGGGTAAAAGGGTTAATTCACCCTGGTAAAATATATTATCCAAAAAACATTGAAGTACAAAGGACGAGGGTGATGTCCCTCGCCACAGTCCCTTAGGACACTTACAGACACAAATATACGAATGACAAAACATTCTTATAACTTACCACTAACCACTATATAAGAGTGACAAACCACACTTATAACAAATAATAGAACATAAAACTACGACGCCTAATAAACATAACAAGTTTACCGCTTCAAGTAGAACACTTGATTCTTCCAAAGACGTCATAGAGCTCTAACTTCCAATTAACCAACCCTCAAGAATCTCATGATCATAATTATATCCAAGAAAGGGGATCGGTAACAAATAGGGTGAAACCCCTAACTTCCCAACATCTTGATCTTGTTAACTTCCACATTCATGGCTCGTCAAATATGAAATCAGTTCACAAATTACACACAACGGTTAGTGAGGGACTCTAAAACCACGGATAGACCAGCAAGGGAAAACTCGCTCCAAAGGTGTATGTTTAGATGCAAAACCAAATCCCAATAAGCATCATCAAAGAATACGAAGAACGTGAACACAGATGTGATTCTGGTCATACAAAAAACATAGGGATTACATCCCTAACTTCCAATGAACAACCCCTATTGACCTACTAGGAACGAATTAATACCAAAGTAAAAATCACGTGCAACTCAGTCCCTTAGTAGATACGAGGAAGTTCATACAAGCCCAGCAAGAGCACGACTTCCCAATCAGCCATAATAAGCGACCAATACAATCACACCCCTACGATCCAACCTACACTATGACACGATTCTGTGCACCAAACCAGCAATTAGGATCAGAAGGAAACTCGATTTGAACACAACCTGCCATAGACTCAAAACTAGGGTTTTCCCAAACCCTAACTTCCAATTACCACAAAGAACGATCACTAGACCAACGAATGAAGAAGTCGAATACAGATCTGTGAAAGATGGAAGGTTTTTGAACAAGCTTACCTTCAAACTTGACTTACATCTCTCTCTAAAACCCACATACATCAAACGCATATCTGGAATAGAACTTGCAATCGACAAACAACCCAAAAAGGTTAACATGCATAGTCACAATCATAATCATAGTCACCAACCAGCAAATGCACTAACAGGAGAAAGAATCAAAGCAATCAGCTTTGATATATCATTCAAAGAACAGCCCACCAATCAGATATAATCAACCCATATCGCACCCAATAACATCAAACAAGGTTTAATATTCGTTAAGCACAAAACCAAATCAACATATCGTCCCTTATATATAGATAAATCGGTATGGAACCGACTTATAATCATAAGAATAATTGGAACGATTCAGATCCCAAGAGTCGGTTCAAAACCCTAAAAAACCGAATCACCAGAAATTTGATGAATACGATTGAGGATAGTAAGGGTTATGAACAATTAACGACACCCTAAGCAGAATCAAATCACCATTAAAGGCAATCGATTGAAAATAAAGAGAATTAAGGTTTCGGTCAATCAAAAACTCACCAGCCGCCACCTATATGATATTAAACACAACCCACAAATCGTATTGCATACCCAGGAAGGGTAGAGAGGACGATTGTGTTTGGTTTATGGCCGGATTTGAGGAGAAGTGCCGGCTGGATCCTAGAGAGAGAGAAAAACGTTTAGGGTTTTCCATCACTAATTTGATTAGTGTATGGTATTATTGATTCTTGGCTGGTTTTTTGTGGATTCGTTTGTATTTTTATTAGGGTTTTGGAATCGTCCCTGGTTGTTTTCTGGCTGCCATTTGTTCTTTAAGATTCTGATCAAAATCCTTTCAATCGTTGCCTTTCTACCTTTATTGGTATGCAATCGACTTTTTAAGGGTGTATGATTATTGTTTAGATGATGGTTGTTGTTTTTATGCGCTCATGGTTATATAACAAGTTAGGGTTTTCTAATTCGTTTTACAATATAAACCCTAAATGATTGTAATCGTTTTTAGGGTTTTTTCTGTTTGTTTTTGGCTTCGATCGTACGGATTTACATGGTATTATCTTTGATGTACGATCAAGTATTGGAGTTTGGATTGACATATTCGAATGGTTCTTTTTTTTGGTCGATCCATTCTATGGTGGCCTTCATGGACAATCGATACCCTAATTTCCAGGGTTCGGTTTTATCGCTTATTGACTGTAACCCTTGAGGTTTCTGATCTCTGCAAGTCGATTCTGGATCGTGGGACATGAAGTGGGTTTCTTGATGTGGAGGGTTCATTCTTGTTACGTGGGTTTTGGAGAGTGGAAGTCAAGTTATCTTGTGTAAGTCAAGAGAGATACTAAGTTGTCACCTTTCACAAGATCTGTGCTGATTTGTTTATTATTTGGATTTGTCGGTTGCTGGAGGTTAGGGTTTAGGAAACCCTATGTCGGTTCATTATAGTAGCTGCTATGCTTTTGGAATCTGATGATGATCGTGACGGAATGTTATGGCTGCAGTTACTGTTTCATATGATATGATTACTTTTTGCAGATTGCTAAGATGGGTATATACATATTAGGGTTTCGTTAAACCCTTGTTTTTTGCTGTACGTTTCTACAGTGATTTTATGTAATTTCGATTAAGTTTTCTTATTACATTTCATGGAGATTTGCTGTTGATCGAATAGTGATGGAAGTCAAACCCTTATGATCGATGCTGCGATTATCAGTTCGTTTTTGTGTCAATGACTAGGTATGTCTTGTGATTTTGGTTAGTCGACGTGTGGTTTGTTTATTTTTGACTTGTTTTTGTGGGATCGTCATTATGGGTCGATCACCATGTTATTTGGATGTTGAACCTGTTGTTGATTTGCGTAATCATGTGGAGGTTCGTTATCATGGGAAGTTAGGGGGTTTACCCTATGTGTTACTAATCAACTTTTTGGATATAATTCTGATCATGAGGTCCTAGAGGGTTAGTTAATTGGAAGTTGGAATTCTATGATGCCTTTTGAAGAATCAAGTGGAGACACTTGAATTGCGATTATTTTTTTATTTTTATTAGGCGTTGTAGTTTATGCTCTATGATTTGTTATAAGTGTGGTTTGGGTAAAGGGTTTTACCCCGGTAAATATATAACCAAAAAATAATGTTAAGTACAAATGGAATGTGGCTGAAGTACCACATTAACCTCAAGCAAAGAGCTTGATAAACTAGTGTTTATGACATGCCATAAACACAAAGACCCTAGCTATATTACATCACCTAACTAGGCATAAACGAGTAAAAAAACTTGTAACAAGCGAGCATCCCGCATCCAGCCAATCCACGAAGAGAGCAAGTTGACCCAGGAAGTCTGCCTCCTTAAAAACCCTTTCCAAGAAAAACCCAAAGGGAAAAACCTTGGAGGAGGGAAAAAGAGTACAACCCTTACCCGGCCACTCCCTTCGTGCGAAATACAAAAACTTGGAATCTTCCATTTATCGAGAATCAAACGAGACCGCGAGGTTAGCTTCTTGAACTTGAAGGTAACCAACTTCAACCGAATAGTGTAGACAATGATGCTAACCACTTCAAAGAACAATAGACTTCTTACGCTTGAAAATCCTATCATTTCGCTACATCCAAACGATGTATGTAGTAGCAGCGAGTATTAACCGACAAATGATGCTACTAACCGACCGCCCCTTTGAGATAGGAATAAGGAATGTAATGATACTCTCCAACGAAGGTGGGACCGCATCCATTCCAGATAAAACCCGGACCTGAAACAAAACCTGCATAGAAAACTGGAACCAATTCACAAAGCGGGCATCTAAGCAAGTCCAAGTCAACGTTAGGACCAACATCCCATTGTCGCATCCTATCCTGAGTCTTCAGCTTCTGCTTAATAGCAAGCCACAGATGTATTTTGGGTAAAGGGGAGTAATCCTGCACCCTGGTAAAATATATTAACCAAAACGTTTAAATACAACGGATGAGAGAGAATCTCTCACCTCGGCCCGTTACATGGGCAACAGACACACACTAAAAGTGTATTTTAACCAACCATATAACATAAGAAAGACATGCCAATCTTATGAACTACCAAACATTCAAAAGTACTTCCTACCGCGACCTAAGAGACTAACATCATACATGTCACACATATCCTCCAAGTGTCTCGGTAAATCGTAAACTTGAGTAGCATAATCATCAAAATCTTAAAGCTCTAGTCCCCCACCTCCCCCAGAAGCCAAAAATGACGCCATAGGGTTATCCGGCTCCAAAACCTCATCCTCTTCACTATCAGAACAAGTTACATTCTCGACTTTAGAAAATGGATTACTTACCTTAGTAGCAGAAAAAGTCATATTCTCCGGAGGCTTCATAGCCGCACTTGTATCAACATGAGGTTCCTTCCCCCGAGAACCATCCATACTTGCTTCCTTAGTACAACCAGAAGAATTCACAATCTTCGCCTCGTCAATAGTAGAATCAACCACAGTACTTGGGATGCCCGTGTCAACTGGCACCTCAAGAGTCCCAAAAGAGTTAGACGTAGTTATAGGTGTACTTTTCGCACTAACACTAGCAGCTGCCGGTGTCTTCGTCTTTGCAACATATACCTGCTTCCTAGGTGCAAATCTAGGACCCTTACCCATATTAATACCACTAGACTTCGTACCTTTGGGTTTGGATTTTCGATTCTGCACTACCTTAAACCCATCATCAGGCTCATCCAAAGACGAGGTAGGAGCTCCATCAAGATGCTCCTTAGTACTCTTAGGACAACTAGCATTAACATGCCCAAACACTTTACATTCTGCACAATGTGCAGGTTTCCATTCATATTCAACCTTGATACATGCCGTGGTAAAACAACTATCATCCTTTTTAGGGATCGCCATAGTCACCTCATGTTTAAGCTCAGATTCCGATGATAATTCAACAAGAGCACGTGCAAAACTAATACGACCCCATGAATCAACACACATGGAACTAGTGAATGCATCTAGCATAAGCGGCTTACCCACCTGAGTAGCAATGAAGCTCAACCCATCTTCCGAATATGCAAGTTATGGCACATTATGCAATTTAATCCACACGGGAACTTTGGTAACCTCACTTTTAGACAGTAACACATCAGGAGTCCATTTAGTGAGTATGAGAGGAGAATTGCGAATAATCCAAGGACCCCGTTGAAGGACATTATCAACACCCTCTTTAGAGTCAAACTTAAAGAGGAACACACCATCGTCATTCTTCATAAGTTTCTTTAACCCAAACTTACCCCACGTGTTAGTGACGTAGTTTCGAACCAAAGGGAACGCAATATTCTTGCCAACAAAGAAGCCAACAAGAGTATTATCATAACGAGTAAACACTCTCTCCATAGCAGCCTTAGGAAGAACCGTTTCATGGTTGTCAATACGGTTCTCGTTCACCAATGCTCGAAAATTAACTTTCCTCGTGACTTGTTCCGGTTTTAACACATTAGCAAACGACGTTGCTTCTTTAGGCACATTATCATTACCATTAACTTCATGACCAGAAGTAGACTCCTTTACCACATTCGAAGCAACATTAGGAAGTACCATCGGTGGCACACAAGTATCATGACCAGAAGCATTAAAAGAAGTCGCTTTAGTGCTCAAATCCACCCCTCTTAAAGAAGAGCCAGCCTGATCACTATCAAATCCCAACCTAGAGTCCACCCATGGGTCAGGATGTTCCATGTTAGGCGTACCCCAAACAGAATCAACCGTAACATCCCCAAACAGATTACCATCCTTATTGCTAGGGTTTCGGACAACCCTAGCAGCCTTTGCACCTCATGAATATTAGTACCACCATCAAGACCTTTTAAACGTTTGAGTCTAGCATCCAACGCGTTAATGTCTAACGTAGCATAAGGATTAGGTTCCGTATTCACACCAACTTGATCGGCCAAGTTAGTGGCTGTTTTAGCAGCTTTCGACGAAGAATCCTTGTTAAAGAATCCTTTCTCCATCTCTCTAAACCCCACAAACAATCCAATAAAACGACACAAAACAAGCAGAATAAGAATAGCAGTTGCGTACAAGTTAACCAAAACCCTAACTCAATTGTTAGGGTTTTAAACACCAAACGAATAGATTCTAACCTGCTCCCATGGTTTAATCGCATAAAAACACTTAAAACCAGACCAATACGGAGTGATAAACCTAACTAATCCAAATCAGAACAATCACGCAATCCAAATCAGTAAGCACCAAAAAAACGATTTCCTAAACCCTAAAATAACGAATCGCCAAAAAAGAAGCAAAACAAGAGAAAACGCAGCACTAATCCAACCTAGAATCAATTAATAATGATGATAATTAATAACTAAATCAGGTAGATGCAAAGAATCCCAAGCAATGGTCGAATTGAGGAAAAAACGATTAGGGTTGTTAGGGTATAGGAAAATCGCCAGAGAGAATCGGTTTAGGGTTACCAAGAAAGTAAGTTGATTGGTAAGTGTTGGTGTTTGCCCATAATCCCAAATAGTTTGTATAAAACAAAGATGTTTTATAAACAACGATAAGTTTGAATTTTAGCAAGCCACAGATGTATTGCATGCCTCGGGATACAGTGAGAGAACCAAGGAATATTACACCATTCAACCAAATCAGCCCTTAGGCCCAATGATTCCCATGCACCCGAGACTGAAAAACGACTAAAGTTACCATCCAGATAGCGCCATAATAGTCCATCGTCAGTATCGGTAAGATTAGGAACTGGGAGAGCAGCTAACAATGGAAATCTAGATAACCAGTCCAACGTCCAACGCCAAACACCAGTAGCTATCAGATCCCAAACCAATTCAGATAAATTAAACCCCGCTCGGGCAATATCTCTAGCAGTAAGCAAATCACGAATTGGGCTTAACTCACACCACGTATCAAACCAAACCGATGTGTCCTTCCCATTGTTGATCTTATGCCAAATAAAGGGACGCACCTTGGGTCTAATTGCAAGAAGCTTTCGCCATCCCCAGCTAACATCCCCCAAACAAGGGACATCCCAAAAGATTCTCCCACGTAGTTTATAAGAATGGATCCATTGAACCCATAACGACTCTTTATGAGTCAAAATACTCCAAATGTGTGTAGTCATGAGAGCAATGTTAAAGTCATCCAAACGACGAATACCAAGCCCACCTTCTTTCTTTGGCTTACAAACAGATTCCCATGCAACCTTAGCCTTTCCCCTTTTCATTTCTCCTTGACACCAATGGAAACCCCTCATAAGCTGCTCTAATTCATGGATAATACGAGTAGAAATGATAAAGACCGAAGCCCAATATAAATGCATCGAAGATAATACAGACCTCACCAACTGAAGCCTACCCGCAAGAGATAAGAATTTATTACGCCAATCATTGACACGACCTTCCAATTTTTCAACAAGCACCTTACAATCCCTATAAAGAAGTCTCGATGATATAAGGGGGACCCCAAGATACCTGACATATAGAGAACCTTCTGCAAACGGCATAGACTGGAGAATAACAGCTTTAATAGCGTTAGGAACATTACAAAAGAAAGTTGTACTTTTAGGGATACTTGGGACAAGACCCGAAAAGTTCTTGAAATCCTCTAAAGCCTGCATAATGACATTAACAATCCCTGATGGCCTCTAGCGAACAAGAAGAGGTCATCTGCAAAACAAAGGTTAATAATTCTCTGTTGTTCACACAAATGATGAAACTGAAAATCCGCTGCATTAGAAACCTTTTTCAGCAATATAAGAGTTAACACTTCCATAACCAGCGTAAACAAGTAGGGAGATAACGGGTCCCCTTGTCTAAGACTCCGCTTACCTTTAAACCAGCCATGAAAGCATCTAGCATAAGCGGCTTACCCACCTAAGTAGCAATGAGGCTCAACCCATCTTCCGAATATGCAAGTTATGGCACATTATGCAATTGAATCCACACGGGAACTTTGGTAACCTCACTTTTAGACAGTAACACATCAGGAGTCCATTTAGTGAGGATCAGAGGAGAATTGCGAATAATCCAAGGACCCCGTTGAAGGACATTATCAACACCCTCTTTAGAGTCAAACTTAAAGAGGAACACACCATCGTCATTCTTCATAAGTTTCTTTAACCCAAACTTACCCCACGTGTTAGTGACGTAGTTTCGGACCAAAGGGAACGCAATATTCTTGCCAACAAAGAAGCCAACAAGAGTATTATCATAACGAGTAAACACTCCCTCCATAGCAGCCTTAGGAAGAACCGTTTCATAGTTGTCAATACGGTTCTCGTTCACCAATGCTCGAAAATTAACTTTCCTCGTGACTTGTTCCTGTTTTAACACATTAGCAAACGACGTTGCTTCTTTAGGCACATTATCATTACCATTAACTTCATGACCAGAAGTAGACTCCTTTACCACATTCGAAGCAACATTAGGAAGTACCATCGGTGGCACACAAGTATCATGACCAGAAGCATTAAAAGAAGTTGCTTTAGTGCTCAAATCCACCCCTCTTAAAGAAGAGGCAGCCTTATCACTATCAAATCCCAACCTAGAGTCTACCCATGGGTCAGGCTGTTCCATGTTAGGCGTACCCCAAACAGAATCAACCGTAACATCCCCAAACAGATTACCATCCTTATTGCTAGGGTTTTGGACAACCCTAGCAGCCTTGCGTACCTCATGAATATTAGTACCACCATCAAGACCTTTTAAACGTTTGAGTCTAGCATCCAACGCGTTAATGTCTAACGTAGCATAAGGATTAGGTTCCGTATTCACACCAACTTGATCGGCCAAGTTAGTGGCTGTTTTAGCAGCTTTCGACAAAGAATCCTTGTTAAAGAATCCTTTCTCCATCTCTCTAAACCCCACAAACAATCCAATAAAACGACACAAAACAAGCAGAATAAGAATAGCAGCTGCGTACAAGTTAACCAAAACCCTAACTCAATTGTTAGGGTTTTAAACACCAAACGAATAGATTCTAACCTGCTCCCATGGTTTAATCGCATAAAAACACTTAAAACCAGACCAATACGGAGTGATAAACCTAACTAATCCAAATCAGAACAATCACGCAATCCAAATCAGTAAGCACCAAAAAAACGATTTCCTAAACCCTAAAATAACGAATAGCCAAAAAAGAAGCAAAACAAGAGAAAACGCAGCACTAATCCAACCTAGAATCAATTAATAATGATGATAATTAATAACTAAATCAGGTAGATGCAAAGAATCCCAAGCAATGGTCGAATTGAGGAAAAAACGATTAGGGTTGTTAGGGTATAGGAAAATCGCCAGAGAGAATCGGTTTAGGGTTACCAAGAAAGTAAGTTGATTGGTAAGTTTTGGTGTTTGCCCATAATCCCAAATAGTTTGTATAAAACAAAGATGTTTTATAAACAACGATAAGTTTGAATTTTAGCAAGCCACAGATGTATTGCATGCCTCGGGATACAGTGAGAGAACCAAGGAATATTACACCATTCAACCAAATCAGCCCTTAATCCCAATGATTCCCATGCACCCGAGACTGAAAAACGACTAAAGTTACCATCCAGATAGCGCCATAATAGTCCATCGTCAGTATCGGTAAGATTAGGAACCGGGAGAGCAGCTAACAATGGAAATCTAGATAACCAGTCCAATGTCCAACGCCAAACACCAGTAGCTATCAGATCCCAAACCAATTCAGATAAATTAAACCCCGCTCGGGCAATATCTCTAGCAGTAAGCAAATCACGAATTGGGCTTAACTCACACCACGTATCAAACCAAACCGATGTGTCCTTCCCATTGTTGATCTTATGCCAAATAAAGGGACGCACCTTGGGTCTAATTGCAAGAAGCTTTCGCCATCCCCAGCTAACATCCCCCAAACAAGGGACATCCCAAAAGATTCTCCCACGTAGTTTATAAGAATGGATCCATTGAACCCATAACGACTCTTTATGAGTCAAAATACTCCAAATGTGTGTAGTCATGAGAGCAATGTTAAAGTCATCCAAACGACGAATACCAAGCCCACCTTCTTTCTTTGGCTTACAAACAGATTCCCATGCAACCTTAGCCTTTCCCCTTTTCATTTCTCCTTGACACCAATGGAAACCCCTCATAAGCTGCTCTAATTCATGGATAATACGAGTAGAAATGATAAAGAACGAAGCCCAATATAAATGCATCGAAGATAATACAGACCTCACCAACTGAAGCCTACCCGCAAGAGATAAGAATTTATTACGCCAATCATTGACACGACCTTCCAATTTTTCAACAAGCACCTTACAATCCCTATAAAGAAGTCTCGATGATATAAGGGGGACCCCAAGATACCTGACATATAGAGAACCTTCTGCAAACGGCATAGACTGGAGAATAACAGCTTTAATAGCGTTAGGAACATTACAAAAGAAAGTTGTACTTTTAGGGATACTTGGGACAAGACCCGAAAAGTTCTTGAAATCCTCTAAAGCCTGCATAATGACATTAACAGAATCCTGATGGCCTCTAGCGAACAAGAAGAGGTCATCTGCAAAACAAAGGTTAATAATTCTCTGTTGTTCACACAAATGATGAAACTGAAAATCCGCTGCATTAGAAACCTTTTTCAGCAATATAAGAGTAAACACTTCCATAACCAGCGTAAACAAGTAGGGAGATAACGGGTCCCCTTGTCTAAGACTCCGCTTACCTTTAAACCAGCTATGAAAGCATCTAGCATAAGCGGCTTACCCACCTAAGTAGCAATGAGGCTCAACCCATCTTCCGAATATGCAAGTTATGGCACATTATGCAATTTAATCCACACGGGAACTTTGGTAACCTCAATTTTAGACAGTAACACATCAGGAGTCCATTTAGTGAGGATGAGAGGAGAATTGCGAATAATCCAAGGACCCCGTTGAAGGACATTATCAACACCCTCTTTAGAGTCAAACTTAAAGAGGAACACACCATCGTCATTCTTCATAAGTTTCTTTAACCCAAACTTACCCCACGTGTTAGTGACGTAGTTTCGGACCAAAGGGAACGCAATATTCTTGCCAACAAAGAAGCCAACAAGAGTATTATCATAACGAGTAAACACTCCCTCCATAGCAGCCTTAGGAAGAACCGTATCTTGGTTGTCAATACGGTTCTCGTTCACCAATGGTCAAAAATTAACTTTCCTCTTGACTTGTTCCGGTTTTAACACATTAGCAAACGACGTTGCTTCTTTAGGCACATTATCATTACCATTAACTTCATGACCAGAAGTAGACTCCTTTACCACATTCGAAGCAAAATTAGGAAGTACCATCGGTGGCACACAAGTATCATGACCAGAAGCATTAAAAGAAGTCGCTTTAGTGCTCAAATCCACCCCTCTTAAAGAAGAGCCAGCCTTATCACTATCAAGTCCCAACCTAGAGTCCACCCATGGGTCAGGCTGTTCCATGTTAGGCGTACCCCAAACAGAATCAACCGTAACGTCCCCAAACAGATTACCATCCTTATTGCTAGGGTTTCGGACAACCCTAGCAGCCTTGCGTACCTGATGAATATTAGTACCACCATCAAGACCTTTTAAACGTTTGAGTCTAGCATCCAACGCGTTAATGTCTAACGTAGCATAAGGATTAGGTTCCGTATTCACACCAACTTGATCGGCCAAGTTAGTGGCTGTTTTAGCAGCTTTCGACGAAGAATCCTTGTTAAAAAATCCTTTCTCCATCTCTCTAAACCCCACAAACAATCCAATAAAACGACACAAAACAAGTAGAATAAGAATAGCAGCTGCGTACAAGTTAACCAAAACCCTAACTCAATCGTTAGGGTTTTAAATACCAAACGAATTGATTCTAACCTGCTCCCATGGTTTAATCGCATAAAAACACTTAAAACCAGACCAATACGGAGTGATAAACCTAACTAATCCAAATCAGAACAATCACGCAATCCAAATCAGTAAGCACCAAAAAAACGATTTCCTAAACCCTAAAATAACGAATCACCAAAAAAGAAGCAAAACAAGAGAAAACGCAGCACTAATCCAACCTATAATCAATTAACAATGATGATAATTAATAACTAAATCAGGTAGATGCAAAGAATCCAAAGCAATGGTCGAATTGAGGAAAAAACGATTAGGGTTGTTAGGGTATAGGAAAATCGCCAGAGAGAATCGGTTTAGGGTTACCAAGAAAGTAAGTTGATTGGTAAGTTTTGGTGTTTGCCCATAATCCCAAATAGTTTGTATAAAACAACGATGTTTTATAAACAACGATAAGTTTGAATTTTAGCAAGCCACAGATGTATTGCATGCCTCGGGATACAGTGAGAGAACCAAGGAATATTACACCATTCAACCAAATCAGCCCTTAGGCCCAATGATTCCCATGCACCCGAGACTGAAAAACGACTAAAGTTACCATCCAGATAGCGCCATAATAGTCCATCGTCAGTATCGGTAAGATTAGGAACCGGGAGAGCAGCTAACAATGGAAATCTAGATAACCAGTCCAACGGCCAACGCCAAACACCAGTAGCTATCAGATCACAAACCGATTCAAATAAATTAAACCCCGCTCGGGCAATATCTCTAGCAGTAAGCAAATCTCGAATCGGGCTTAACTCACACCACGTATCAAACCAAACCGATGTGTCCTTCCCATTGTTGATCTTATGCCAAATAAAGGGACGCACCTTGGGTCTAATTGCAAGAAGCTTTCGCCATCCCCAGCTAACATCCCCCAAACAAGGGACATCCCAAAAGCTTCTCCCATGCAGTTTATAAGAATGGATCCATTGAACCTATAACGACTCTTTATGAGTCAAAATACTCCAAATGTGTGTAGTCATGAGAGCAATGTTAAAGTCATCCAAACGACGAATACCAAGCCCACCTTCTTTCTTTGGCTTACAAACAGATTCCCAAGCAACCTTAGCCTTTCCCCTTTTCATTCCTCCTTGACACCAATGGAAACCCCTCATAAGCTTCTCTAATTCATGGATAATACGAGTAGAAAGGATAAAGACCGAAGCCCAATATAAATGCATCAAAGATAATACAGACCTCACCAACTGAAGCCTACCCACAAGAGATAAGAATTTATTACGCCAATCATTGACACGACCTTCCAATTTTTCAACAAGCACCTTACAATCCCTATAAAGAAGTCTCGATGATATAAGGGGGACCCCAAGATACCTGACAGATAGAGAACCTTCTGCAAACGGCATAGACTGGAGAATAACAGCTTTAATAGCGTTAGGGATACTTGGGACAAGACCCGAAAAGTTCTTGAAATCCTCTAAAGCCTGCATAATGACATTAACAGAATCCTGATGGCCTCTAGCAAACAAGAAGAGGTCATCTACAAAACAAAGGTTAATAATTCTCTGTTGTTCACACAAATGATGAAACTGAAAATCCGCTGCATTAGAAACCTTTTTCAGCAATATAAGAGTTAACATTTCCATAACCAGCGTAAACAACTAGGGAGATAACGGGTCCCCTTGTCTAAGACCCCGCTTACCTTTAAACCAGCCATGATGATCCCCATTAAGACATATAGAATAAGATGTAGATGAGATACACACCATGATCCAGTCGACCATTTTGGAGTGAAAACCAAAACCAATCATAATAGCCTTAAGAAAAGCCCAATCAACCGTATCATATGCCTTCTAAATATCAACTTTAAACGTACATCTAGGAGGACCTCTCCCTCTATGATAATTCCGCATAAGCTCTTGGGTAAGTAATATATTATCAGATATACGACGACCAGGAACAAATGCAGATTGATTAATACTAACCAACTAACCAAGGCCTTCTTTAATACGATTAGCAAGGATTTTGCTAATGCATTTATATATGAAATTACAACAAGAAATAGGCCTATAGTCATTAATCTTAGCCGGGGTAGACACTTTAGGAATCAAAGATATAATGGTATGATTAATCTCCTTACGAAGCTTACCATTCATGAAGAAATCACGAACAGCAGACATAACCTCAGTACCCACAATATCCCATGCTTTCTTAAAGAAAGCAGCCGTGTAACCATCGGGACTAGGAGCTTTATCATCCCCCATAGCAAATATAGCTTCCTTTATCTCCGCATCCATAAAATGACGAACCATCGAATCAGCCAATTGGTGTGGAAGAACATTAGAGAATATACCATAATCATCAAAAGAATTACAATTTCCTTTGATACCAAGAAACTGTTCATAGTGAGCAACAAAAGCACCTGCAACCTGATTACCCTCGTACAAGACATTGTTTGCATCTCTAACCAATTCAATTCGATTACGGGCACATTTGCTTTTAACAATATTGTGAAAATAAGCCGTATTAGAATCACCTGCATGAAGCCACTGAACTTTAGATTTATGCTTTAAAATCGTTCTTCATCTAATGTAGCCTCCTTATACGCAAGAAGATAGTGAGCATGTTCATCCCGTATGTCTGAATTAGACGGATCTTTATCAAGGGCCTTTTGGACCTCATCTAACTCCTTACGAATCCTAACCACCCGCTCATGCAAATTACCTTGACTATGCAAAAGCTTACGAAAAGGTGATTTCAGCCCCTTTAAACGTTGAACCACACGATACATAACACATCCATGGACATTAAGACTCCATCTCGTAGTAACCGTATCAAGAAACCCATCTTTATGAACCAGGAAGTTAGAGAACTTGAAAGGTTTAGGCTTAAGCTTAGTTACCTGAGGTATACGAAGAATACACAGAGAATGATCTGAAATACGATAAGGTTGAAATATAGCAAAAGAACCTAGAAACAAGTCAGAAAACTTCAGATTACCCATCACCCTATCAATTTTCTTCAATGTACCAAATGAGCCTCTTGGTTTCTGATTCCAAGTAAAGTGAAGACCGGTACTATTAATATCCTCAACCTCCATTCTCTGAACACAATCTTTAAATACACGCATAGCAATGTCAGGAGTATAACTACCACATGAATGATCTTCCAGGTTAAGAGCCGCGTTAAAATCACCCAACAATACCCAAGGCCTACTACGCATAAAACCAGCATGGCACACAAGGTTGGATCAAAGGGCACGCCGATTACCATAATAATTATCTGCATACACAAAGGAACAAAAAAATGTTTTGCTGTCCGCACGAATATTAACTTGTACATGCATAACCTGGTTAGTTTGAGACATAATCACAACATCAACAATATCATCATTCCAACCAAGAATAATACGGGACCCCTTATCACAAAGACTACCATTTGACGTCCACTTCCACCGACGACAAACATTACGACATGTATCATACACCACATATGCATCAACATGAGATTCCAAAATAGCACACACACTAAGATTATTATCATTAACCACCTGTTTTACCTCTTTTTGTTTAGGGGAATGGTTCAAACCCCTTATATTCCAAGAGGCGATATCAAACAAATTACCAGATTCATCAAATACATTTTGAACCTCATCATCATCCGCCAAATCATTAGTCTCATCAACATCATCATAAGTAGCCAAAGAACCAAATGGGTTAGATGTAGATATATTAGGAGCCAGAATTGGGTTACTTACCGTAGATGAGGTATGAGTAGGTTGACTACCCTTATTAGACACATCAGTAGGGTCAGTAGGTGTAGAATTATTAGGAGAAACAGAAGTACCTATCTGGTTGGGGGATTGACCCGCACTAGTACTAGCAACTCCTTGAGAAGGTTTGCTAGTAGAAGGAGTGTTAACAGCTTTAGGTCTATACTGCATATTTTTACCAACTGGAACCCCATTAAAAACATTACCACTTTTATTTTCCTTAGCATTCCTCTTAGCTTTACCCTTTTTACCAACTAGTTGAAACCCCTCATTCCTATCCTCCACAACCGGTGCAGTCACAATTTTCTTAGGACAAAAATCAACAGAGTGGCCAAAAATCAAACAAACTTCGCATTTAGGAGGTTTCCACTCATATTCCACCCTAATAGTTTCAGAAGAAAACCAGGTCGATCCATAAATGGTACCCCAATAGTAATAGATTCCTTAAGGGGAGCATGAGAGTCAATTTCAATTAAGCAACGGGCAAAACTACTCCTACCCCAAGAGTCAATACACATAGAGCTAGTATAAGAATCAAGCATGATAGGCGTACCAATATGTGTTGCAATAATACTAATACCCTCTTCAGAAAATACCTGTAACGGAACATCATGAAGTTTAACCCATACGGGAATACGGGTTAAATCCTCTTTCGTCAAACTAGTACTCATTGTCAAATTTTTAAGAATAATGGGACTATTCTTAATCATCCACGGACCTCCTTCTAGAACAGCCTCCAAACCAACCTGGGAGTCAAACTTAAAGAAAAAGAAGCCTTTTGCATTCATCATTATCCATTTTAAACCATACTTAGCCCAGTTGTTACGTAGGAAATGCAATACGCTTACCAATGAAGTATCCATACAAGGTGTTATCAAATTTAGTGCTAATATTTTGTACCACCTTAATAGGAATGGAAACGTCAACACCATTTAAAATATTATCAACTTTAATGGCACGAAAGTTAGACTTACCTTTAGCAGGGCTAGACTGAGTACCTTGGGGATGAGCCTGTTGAGAGCCACTAGCAACTCCAACGTAAGTTGATGACTGTAAAACTTCAGACGAATGAACAATAGGGCTCTCCTTAATAGAAGAATCATTCGTGACTATATCTTTGAGTTTACCAGCTTAACTAGCCACATTAATCCCATCACCTTTAGACAAACTAGAATCATCCTGGTTAATACCATTACTTCCCAATACAGGTATGGTATCCATCGAGGCCCCAGCAGCCCCATTGACAATCTTGTCCTGATTACCTACCTGATTACCACTTTTCGCTACCCCAAGAACCTCCTCCAGAGATGGGAAATCAGATTGAGAATACTTATTAGTAACAATACCTTCCTCACCCCAAAACAACGCGTCCTGTTCCCCAGCTTGTACGTTTAGATTACCACTCGCATCAATGTTGACCTCACGATAATTCAAACCACTTTCTTTAGACGGACCAGAAGAAGAAGTAACACCAGGAGCCAAGGTCGATCTATCATCAGATGTAGCAAGGTTAGGGTTGCGTAAAATCCTCATAGGCATTCTAGGTTTAGGCGCACCATCCTCATTCCCTTTCAACCTTTGCATACGAACATCCAAGGCTTCCAAATCAACATTAACATTACCACTCTTATCCATAATGCAAAGAAAAATAGCAGCGAACCAAGAAACAACCAAAAAACTAAGTAGCGAACCTTCGAAACCCTAAAAAAAAGGATTAACACCAAAAACAGGAAAACCACGGTAATATCCAGAACGAGGGCCCTAGTTCATCTAAGGCATGAATTAACGCGCAATTCTTCTAACCAAAATCAACCATGATAAGCACATAAGATTAAGGAAAACGATTTAGATATAGCGAAACCCTAAAAAAGAAAGAAAAGGAAAATGCGAGTCGGCTCTCTCTCTCTAGCCCTTATGGGCGATTTTCTTAGCTTGAAACCCTAGTTTCGATTTTCAATCTTCTAGGGAATTAATTCTTCCAATCAAGATTCAAGTTATGTTAATCTACATTAATCGCTTAGATTTTTGTTTAGAGAGAAACCAATCCTTTGTTTCATTCAAACCGGTTAGGTTTTTTAGATTGGGGCAGCTGGCTGGATTTATTAGGGTTTCAAAACCATTCGGTTTTGATGGAAGTTGGACAAGGATCGTTTGTGATGATGATTCTTAACAGTTTGTTACGGATTTTTCATCATCCTTGTTTCATTGTTATGCAATTCTTGGGAGGTTTTGCCTGGATCTGCTGTGTTGCGATTCTAGGAGATTTCCTTCTTTGAATTGCTGGTGTTGATCGTGGGTGTCTTGCTGAGTTGGGTTCATTCCGGTTAGGGTTTATGTGGCTCGGCAATGCTGTGGATTGTGGGGTTTGTCTTCGTTAGGGTTCAAGCTTCATGATCTTGGTTGTTGGCTGATTTTGATCTCAAGTCCGATTAGGGGTTGATAGAATCAGCTTTGGGTTGCAATCACCGGGGTATCGATGCTAGGGTTCATACGCTTGCATGGGTTCTTTCTGTTTGGTTGCTTGCTATACGGTTCATGGCTGTTCGGTCATGATTTGGTTGTGGCTGGTTGTCTATTATTCGACAATATGGTCTTGATTGCATGGCCGGTTGATTGTTGTGTTGCTTAGTCGTGGCTGTTCTAGCTAGGGTTGGGTGCATGTAAAAAATCAGCCGGCTATGGTGGCTTGTGGTGGTTCGGCTAGGGCATGATGGTACTAGAGTCATCTTACTTTAGTTGGTCACCTAGATTCTTGGTTGCTTGGCATGGGTTTGTAACGGAGTTCATGCTGGTTACCGAGTTGTAGTAGCTGGTTCTCAGCCTTGTTGATGTGCTTGGACCTTTTGCCCTCTTCTAGTGTGGGTAGGGCAGGTGCATCATTGTCTAATGGCATGGAAGTTAGTGTTGTACTTGGACGTCAACAAATGATGATTGAAGACGGAGCTGCACACTATGGAAGTGGTTCTTTGAACCTGGACTTAGTTACATTTAGATTGTTCATTTGAATGTAATTTGTTATATATATATATATATATATATATATATATATATATATATATATATATATATTTTTTTGGGTTAAAAGGTTTATTCACCCCGGTAAAATTCTATTACACCAAAAACCATTGAAGTACAAATGACATGGGTGAATCCAATGCCCGTAGCCCGCGACGAAAATCCCTAAAAGTCTCTCTCGTGCTTAGCGACTTTGGCGAAAAAACGAATCCCTCAATTAACGATTCACCTTCTACGATTCTTAAAATTCTATTGGTTCTAAGCTAATCCTGGGTCGGTTGCTTTATTGATTTCGTTTTTTTTCATTGCCAAGGTCTAATATTCACGGCAAAACTTGAATATACATGATTTATTTATTCTATTGTTTTGTCAATTAGTGCATGGTCCACTCATTCTCAATTCTTACTGATTTGTTGATATCTCACGTGGGTATTCATAGGTCGGTTGGAATATCTTTAAATTGATCTTTGTACGCATTGTTTATCAATCTTTTTATTATTGCGTATAGTTATTTGTTCTCTGGTAGGGTTTTCTGGTCATAAAGCTATATCTTTTGATTATTCTGATTTGGTGTGGCTTCCTGGAACTTAACAAAACTCTAAATTCCTTGTGGGTTTAGTTTTTATTGCTGGTGGCGTTTTTGTTTGCTTGTAACCTGGTTTCGGGTTTGTTTGTTATCATACGTGGTTGGTGGTTTTATTGCAAGTCATTATTGTGCAAGTGGGTTGAAAGAGAGATGGAATCGGGGTTCTTGAATGGTAAGAAGCCTTCGAAGGCTAGTGGGTTGGCTACTAAGATTAGCAATATTGATGGCAAGATAATTGTTAATGAAAAGCAGCCATTGAAGTCTATACTCAAAAGTGCAGGTTTGGGTGGACAAACGGGGAGCTTTGCTCTTCCTTCTGAATTTGGTTCTGTTTCGGCATCTTCCATGGCTACTCCTGGTGTGTCCGACTCAATACCTGCTGGTCATGAAAGTGTAAGTTTATTTGGTCTCGATTATGATATTCCTAAAGTTGCAAGTGTTGTTAAACCTGATGGTGATTCGTTGGGGGCTGTTGAACCTGATGGAGATTCGTTGGGGGCTGGTGACACGGGTAATCATAAGGTTATAGGGTTGAAGTCTAATAATGGAGGTAATGTTGGTGGTGCTAAAGTTGTTATACTGTTCAAGCTACGCTTGAGGTTAATGTGGTATTTCAGCCACATTCCATTGTACTTATTTGTCTTGGGTGATTAATATATTTAACCGGGGATTGTTGTCCCTTTTACCCAAAAAAAAAGTTGTTATACTGTTAGCCGTTATTGATGATATGCGCTCTAAATTTGATCATACTCTATGCGGCTATTTCCTTGGGCAACGTTTAGCTTTTCCTATTGTGAATGATTATGTTAAGCATGCATGGGCTAAGTTTGGCTTCGAATTTGTTATGATGCGTAATAATTTCTACCTTTTCAAATTTAAGACTCAAGATGGTATGCGTAAGGTTCTTGAGTGTGGTCCTTGGTTTGTCAAATCGAGTCCCATGTTCTTAAAAATTTGGGATCCTAATACGAGGATGGAGAGGGAGAAGATTACAAAGGTACCGGTATGGATTCTCATTCATAATGTACCGGCGATTACATATTCTGAAGTTGGTATTGGTTTGATTGCACAACAGATTGGTCGTGTTATACAAATGGATGCAGGTACTAGAGCTATGTGTAGTAATCCTTGGGGTCGTTATTCTTATGCACGGGTCCTAGTTGAGTTATCTGCTGAAAATTCTGTTTTGGAATCAATTGAAGTGGCTATACCTTTGCCGAAGGGTAAAGGTATGATATGGAAGTTCTTGAAGTTGAATATGAATGGTGGCCTGATCGGTGTTCTAAATGTAAGGTATTTAACCATGAGGACGTTAATTGCCCTCTTAGGAGAATGCCGGCTACTAAGGGTTCAGATTCGGCTCACAAAGATGTTGGTGTTAATAAGGATGTTCACCTGGATAAGGTTGGAAATAAGGCTACCAAAGTCAACCAAAGGCCTCGGTATTTCAAACCTAAGTCTAATTTTGAATATAAACCTGTTTCTAAACCTACTACGAAGATGAATGCCAATGATACTAAACGTAGTTTGGAGGCCGTTCCGTTGGATCAGCCTTCAAAGGATGATTCTGTTGGTGCTAATTCGGGAGTGTTAAAGGGTGATGCTGGTCCGAGCAAGGTGGTGGTGGAGGTACCACATGATAGTGACAAGACGAATACCGTTTGTGATGTCTCTACTAGTGATGTACCTGCAAAAAGTGGCAATGGAAGTTTGTGGGATCAATTCTCTAAGATCCACAAGGTGTCTTCTCGTAAGGAAAGTTCATCCTTGTCATTAGCTGGTTCGTCGGATGAAGATGAAGTGTATATGCCTGAGGTCATGCCGGGAGCTGGTTTTTTGGATGATTTGAAGTCCTGTGATGGTTATGATTATGATTTTCCTGCACATGGCTTTGAGAGTCGCCCTAAGGGCCGTCATAGGTAGTTTTTATCTTATTGTGTTTGTTATAAGAATGGCCTGTCATTCTTATATAGTTGGTTTGGTTAGTTGCTTTTTTGCATGTAAGTGTCCTATGGGACTGAGATGATGGATACACCCTCATCCTTTGTACTTCAATGTTTTTGGCGTAATCAATTTACCGGGGTGATAACCCTTTTACCTAAAAAAAAAAGATTAGGGCGACGAAAAATGCACAACATGTGCAACTTACAGACTCTTATATAAGAATGACACACCATTCCTATAACTTACCAAAATGAAACTACCAATAATGACAAAAGAACATAGTACATTACAATACTACTCAAGTAAAAGCACTCGAGCCTTCTAAATCATTATGGCGGTCCACTTTTAACTTCCATGAAGAATGTTTTATATTCTGTTTGTTAAAGCATTTTAGTGTTTGTTGCTGCGTTTAGCGGCTTGTTTAGCTTAGTTACATATGTAGAGTCATATCGCCTATGTAACGGGCAGAGGGCATGGGATGTACGTCCATGTCAATTGTACTTCATTGAATTTTTGGATATATTTACCGGGGTTTTAAGGCCCTTTTACCCAAAAAAAAACCCTAAAAAAGAAAAAATCGACAAAAAGTAAACCCTAACTCCCAACGATTACTAAAATCTGGAACAATTATGTAACACATGAATGTAATCACATAACTGAAACCAATTAGAGCAAGAGAAACGAGAAAAGAGATTGCATGATGTCGATTGTTAGAGTTTTAAGGGATTCGAATTTTTCTCCAGCGCAAAATCGTTTTTAGGGTTTTTACCTCATTATAAGTGTGGTTTGTCACTCTTATATAGTGGATAGTGGTCTATTGTAACGGGCTGTGATATGGGATTTCACCCATATCCATTGTACTTAAACGTTTTGGTTAATATATTTTACTGGGTGCAGGATTCCTCCCCTTTACCCAAAAAAAACATATTGAGATAAGACATCATTTTATTAGAGATTGCAAATGAGAAAAGGTTAATCTAAATGGTTAAAATACATACTGATTACAATGTAGCAGACCTACTCACCAAAGCTTTTAATGTGGGGAGGTTTCAGTACTTAGTAGTTAGTATAGGTATGATCAATCTCTAAGTCTCAAAATGTTTTTTCAAAAGTTTTTAATAAGATAGTACTGCTATTGGCAATCTTAGTACTGCTAGTGTATATTTTACCACTGCTTGTTCTTTTGTTCCACTAATAATTTTGCTGATTTTAAAGTCAAACACACACAATCAGTAGCAAAGGAATGAAAAGAAAAAGTGAAAGTCTATTTATTAATGGCTGCATCCAAGGATGCAGCAGTACAAAAGAAACTTTCATTACATCAACACATCAAAAGACAAACACCTACACCATCTAGTCCATAGCTCTCTTCCCTTTTCCACTGACATCAGGCATGCTTTGCTTACCCCTCTTCATAATCACATCCCAAATACGGCGAATGGGAAGACCAAGCACCTGTTCTCTCTTCTCTGGTGCTGAATTGGGGGAGTTAGCCTTTGTGCAGAAGTAGCTACCACCAAAGCAAGAGACATAGCTTGGCATGGACTTCAGCTCATAATCAGAGGTTGTGTCTTCCACATATGGTGGTGGGGTAGGAAGTTCATCAGATGGAGTACCCACAGCTAATGGTGTTGGATTTGAGGTCATGAAGGTTAATGTGTTGTGAAGGGGAGGAAAGTACTTCCTCCATCCATCATTGGATGATGAACTTGATGATGAATCAAAGGAAATTTCAATCACATCAGGATTGCTCATTGTGATATTACTTATGTTGGAGGGTTGTAGGTGAAAGAGAACTTGAAGAGTATGTGATGTGTTTGGTTTATGGTTGAAAGCCCCTTAAATAGATAAAGCTAATATTGATGTATCTACCAGATGATTTAATGCAAGTAATGTTTTTTTTTGGGTAAAGGGGAGTAATCCTGCACCCTGGTAAAGTATATTAACCAAGCAAACATTGAAGTACAACGGATGAGAGTGAGTCTCTCACCTCAGTCCCTTAGGACACTTACAGACTCGAATATAAGAATGACACACCATTCCTATGACTTACAATAAAATGAACCTACCAATAATGACACAAGTACATAAAATTTACACCACTACTCAAGAAAAACACTTGAGCCTTCTATATCACTATGGTGGTCCACCTTAACTTCCATGAAGAATCCACGTAGAAAAATCCAAGCGATCTTCAACATAAAATCTGTTTGCTACACAAAGATCCGAATGCAAACCAAAGCAAACAAAATCTGCCATAAAACTAATAATAGGGTTTAGAAAACCCTAACTTACAACTCCATGATCAAGTAACCATCAAATAAGAATCGGTTCACAAATTTCGCACAACAGTTGGTGGAAGACTCTAAAATCACGGATAGAGCAGCAAGCATAAACTCGCTCCAAAAGTGTGCGTTGAGATGCTAAATCGAATACCCCAACAAAGCGCCAAAAGAGATTTTTGAATAAGAACTCTTCAAAACTTAACTTACAATAATCAACAGCAATAGGTTTAGAAGCAACCCTAATCGTCCAAATGCAACATCAACATGCCATAGCAGCGACACATAGAGTTTCCTAATCCCTACCTCCATCAAACCGATCACAAATCCAAATAATAATCACATCGCATAAAACTTGTGAAAGGTGACAACGAGTATCACTCATGACTTACACTAGATAAACAAGACTTCCACTCTCCCCCACCCACGTTTCAAGGATGAACCCAACACATCAAGAATTACCACGATCCAGGATCGACTATCATAGATCAGAAACCACAAGGGTTACATTCCATAGAATGGATCGACCAAAAAAAGAACCATACGAATATGTCAATCCAAAATCCACAACCTGATCGTACAACAAAGATAATACCATGAAGATCCATACTATCGAATCCAAAACCAGCCAGATAAACCCTAAAAAACGATTACAAAAATTGTTTAGGGTTGATAATGTAAAACGAATTAGAAAACACTAATTCGTTCATTAACCA
Organism: Chrysanthemum makinoi; assembly: GCA_910596185.1. NCBI lineage: Eukaryota > Viridiplantae > Streptophyta > Magnoliopsida > Asterales > Asteraceae > Chrysanthemum > Chrysanthemum makinoi. The sequence goes on from OU343224.1 coordinate 311,215,524, forward strand.
TAAGCGCATAACAAACCAGCAACCGCCATCAAAACACAACGCATAAACCCTTACAAAGTCGATTGCATACCTAGAAAGGTAGAGAGGCGACGATTGTAAAGATTAGGAGCAGAATCGTTACGAACATATGGCGGCAAGAAAACAACCAGGGACGATTCCAAAACCCTAAGAAAAATACAATCGAATCCCTAAAAACCAGCCACGAATCAGTAATACCATACACTAATCTAATTAGAAATCAAATCAGCGATAGAAAACATGATTAATAGTGTGGATTAAGGGAAAAAACGAATTGAAAAATATGGGGGGTTAGGGTTTCGGAAATCGCCCCTAGTGGGGAGAGAAAAAAGGGTTTTCAATTCTCTAAAAAATCCAATACTTAATGCAAGTAATGTTTGAGTTGGCGGAGGAGTAAATAAGAGGTTTGACCATAAGATGATATTTTCCAATGGTCTTGCTTAGTAACTTTCATTACTCCTGCTAATGCATATAATTTTTAGTGCTTGTGTTACATTTAGCATTGCTACGTGACTAACCTTAACAAAATTTGTGTAGTTCTGGTTTGTGTTTGTCTCATGCAGATTTTGGAAGAAGATTTGTACATAGTTTCTTGGATTGTTTTGGAACACTAGGATTTTGGAGTATTGCTGATGGTGCATTTGCTGTTTTAAAAAAATGTGTAAATTTTGTTGTATTGTTCTTCAAAAAGATGCATGATATCACCATATTGCCAAATCATTTGAGAAGGACTTGGTTGAAAGATTGGAGGGCAAAGCTGTTTCCACTGCTAGCTTTAATGGAATCACTGCTAGTGTTAACAAAGAACTGCTAGTTAGTTTCTGAAGCAGTGTGAAACTAGAGGGGCTGTTTTGAAACTTTTTGATGACAACGTATTTATTCCCCAAATCACTGCTGGTCATTCAATTGGTCTCACAAACACGAATACTTTGCTCTTAACACGAACCCTAATAACACAAATCACTCAATTTTACTAATCCTAAATCACACAAACCCTAATTTGAACAATGGCGAGCGAACTTTCATCTTCACACAACTTGGTTGCTTAGTTGGTAAAGAATGAAGCTTCTGGAGGTTCTCATGAGATGATTGACTTCATCAAACAAAGCCCTATCTCGTATGCTTTAATGGCTATACCTGTTATTCTTAAGTCTTACATTCGTCAATTTTGGAGGACGGCTGAGCTTGAACAGAGAGATGGTGTAGACATTATTAGGGCAATGGTTGATGATCAGGAGATTTTGGTTACTGAGGAGGTAATTAGGACTGTGGTACAGTTTCAGGATGTTGATGGAGAAGTGAATATGGCTAATTCTGAGATCTTTGCTGGTTTGGAGAGAATGGGATATGAGAAATGGGATATGAGAAAAAGGGTACAAGTTTAAAATTTCTAAAAGGTATGTTTTTCCCCCAGTGGAAATTCTTGATACATACCTGTCTCATATGCCTTAGTAGCCAAACAACTGCTTTTGATGAATTTCCTTCTAAGATTGCTACTGCCCTCATATGCCTTACTCAACAAAGGGTATATAATTGGTCAAGGATATAAGGGATTAGGGAAAATATTTTTTACATCCTAGGTTCATTCAGATGATATTAGATAGACAGATTGTGGATCCAAAACCACATCAAGGGAAGTATGGTCGGTTTTTCATTAACACAAAAGTCTTTACCAACATGAAGAGAACTTGTAAAGGTTTTTCTAGGGCTGTTACTCCTCTCTTTCCCCATATGCTTGATTTGCCACATGCCCCAGAATATGAAGAAGAGGATGAACCACAACATACCCCAACCACTGCTAATAATGAGGATTCCACTGCTACCCCAACCACACCACCTACAACAACTGCTGAGCATTCACCTTCAACTTCACAACCTCAACTGATATTAGTCACACGTAGGAAGAAGAAGGGCACTAGGCTTCCTCAGGCTGGTGCTAGTGCGGTAGATAATGAGGCTGTCACAGGTACTGGAGGTGACATGATTGGAAGGGCTTTCACTATTGACTCAAGCTTAGTAGCTGAGCAGGACAGTGATATCATCAATAAGACCCAACCAATGGCAACTCCTAATGTAGAGAGTTCTCTTGAACTCAATACAGGTGGAGGAATCCCCAACCAACTGGCTAATATGGGGGGGGGGGGCATGGATGTTCAGGCTAGGTCTGATGCCATGCTAAACACACCCCATGATTTACCTCTCGGAGGAGGTAACACAGCTCGAAGTGATGAGGGTAGACTGGAACATGAACATGACTTGATGGATAATATTTTTGTACAGACTGACAATTCCAATGACCCACCTCTCGGACCAGGTAATACGGGTCGAAGTGGAGAGGATAACATGAAACTTATACTGGAATTGATGGACAGGTGTACCACTATAGAGTCTCAGATCATTGGGTTAGAAAAGCTAACAACTTCACAGGCTAACACAATAAAGAAGTTGCAACACAGAGTTAGAGTTTTTGAGAGACAAAGAAAGCCCAAGGTCCACACATTCAAAAGAGTGAAGAAGGTGGGCACTGCAAAAAGGGTGAACTCCTTTGAAGGTCAAGGTTTGGAGGATGCATCCAAACAGGGGAGGAATGAAAACATGAATTCAGGGGAGGCTTTGGTTGACATGGAGATGGATAGTGGGGATAATGCTAATGATTATTTGGTGGCTGATAAAGATGGGAATGAAGCAGTGTTGGATGATCCTACAAAAACTGCAGTTGTGGAGAATGTAAAAGAAGTGGAGAAAGTAATCACTGCTGAAGCTGCAATCACTGCTAGTATTGCTGCAACCACTACTAGATTTTCTGCAATCACTGCTGCAACAACTGCTGAAACCACTGCTAGTACAACTTCAACCACTGCTAGTTCAAAAGTTTTCACTGCTGAACCAACCACTGCTACAACAACAACCACTACAATAACAACCACTACCAAATCAAACGAGGCTGAAGATGAGATTGCACTACAATTGCTTAACTTAAAGCAATCTCAACCCATAAAACCTGCACCTAAAACTTCAAACAAATCAACTACTAAAAGTATTAGAATTGATGAGCTAGTACAAAAGCCAGTAGTTACTCAACCTAAGGATCTTGGATAGGGTAAAGCTGTTGTTATTAAGGAAGAGCCACCTTTGAAGTTTAGGAGTAGAGAAGAGCAAGAAGCATTTGATGAAGAGGAAGCTAAAAAGTTACATGAAGAGTTGAATGCTGATGTTCTTGCTGAAGAAAAGATGGATGCAGAACAAGAAGAAGCTTCTCTTAAGGCTATTGAAGAGTGGAATAAAGAACAAAGGTTTCTTCAAGCCTCTGAGAGACTGTAGCAAGAGATGACAATGGATGAATGGGGTCTATATGATATTGATACAAGGTCAAAGTTGCTGGTTGAGATGGTTAGGAAGACGAAACAATAGAATGAGTTTAAAGCATACCATGCTAAGAAGAACAAGCCACCTACCAAGCAACAAAAGAGACATCAAATGATCAGATTCATCACACATATGGATGAAAATAGGAATTTGAATCTGAAGAACTGTTCTTATGAAAGAGTTGAGGAGCTGTACAACTCTTGCAAAAGAAGGTTTGATAATTTCATACCTATGGATTCAGAACAGGAAGCTGAGATGGTAAGAAAACAAAAGAGAGTTGGATCTATTATGGAGGAATCTAGTTCTAAAAGGCAGAAGCTGAATGATGCAGAAAGATTGGATCAATTGGTTTTGGTTAAGGAGCAAATGCCTGAAGATCCTACTTTTGTTACACCATTGAAGTCTAAGTTCCCTCTCACAGATTGGCAAATTGTCTCAGTTAAAGGAAAGGAGGTCATTGAGCTGACAAGTTCAGATGGATATAGGAGTCAGTGATTTAGAGAAGCTATAGGAATTAGTGTCATTCAGATGTGGTAAGTTAGGACCCACATGTACTATGGCTTATTCTATATGGTATGCATTAAAATGCCTTTTTAAGCCTAATCCAAATGATAAATGTTGGGAAGACTGTATGGTTCAAGACTGGGTGCTATATGAGTATTATGGAGTGCATGCTGTAAAGCTTACTGAAAGGAAACTCTGTATGCTAGTAGATATAGATTATCCACTCATGTAGATAGTGGCTAGATAAATGCTGGAAGTCAAGCTTACCTTATCATGTTCAAATTCAAAACATCCACTAATTCACCCACTTCTGAGAAAGATTGAAAAGATTGCTAACTATGAAAAGCCATTAGCAATCAAGGATAAGATTCATGGAACAAAGAAAAGTATGGCTGATAGATCAAAAGCTGTGGATCATGATTCTGAGTCTGAGACAGAGAATACAGAGACTGAAGAGTGTTTGGAAGCATCCTCCAAGTAAGGTGTTCTGTACTTAAGAAGAAACTTGAAAATTTTGGTAGTAAATATCAAGTTTTTTTGGGGTAAAGGGGTTTACCCCGGTAAATATATAACCAAAAAAAAGTTAAGTACAAATGGAATGTGGCTGATGTACCACATTAACCTCACGCAAAAAGCTTGATAAACAAGTGCTTATGATAGGCCATAAACACAACAAACCTAGCAGAATTACAAATCACCTAACTAGGTATAAAAACAAGAAAATCTTGAATCAAGCGAACGTCCCGCATCCACCCATAGGCACGAAGGGAGCAAGGCGACCCAGGAAGTTTGCCTCCTTAAAAACCCTTTCCAAGAAAAACTCATAGGGAAAAACCTTGGATAAGGGAAAAAGAGTACAACCCTTACCTCGCACTCCCCTCGTGAATAAGACAAGAGCTTGGATACTTCCATTTATGCAACAGTAAACGAGACCCAGGGGTTATCTTCTTAAATTTGAAGGTAACCAGCTTCAACTGGACGGTATTGACAATTACTTGAACCACTTCAGCAACGGTAGACTTCTTCCTCTTGAAAAGTCTTGAATTGCGTTCCATCCATATGTAATAAGCAGCAGCAGCAAGTAATAACCGAGAAAGTATGCTAGGAACCGAACGACCCTTAGATATAGGAATGAGGAACGAAAGAACATCATCCAAAGAAGGAGGGACGCCATCCATTCCGGATAAAGTCCGGACCTGTGACCAAACCTGCAAAGAAAATTGACACTCAAAAAACAAGTGAGGGTGAGAATCTGGAACCGCCTCACACAATGGGCATCGAAGAAGATTCAGATCAACATCAGGACCAACATCCGATTCTCGAAGCCTATCTTGTGTCTTCAACTTCTGCTTAATAACAAGCTATAAATGGATAGCATGTCGGGGGATACAATGAGGAAACCATGGAACATTAAACCACCCAACCCGATCAGCCCTTGTACGAAGAGAATTCCAAGCACAAGCAACTGAAAAATGTCTAAGATTGCCCTCCAAATCGCGCCATATTAACCCGTCATCAGTATCATCAAGAATAGAAGGAACCAGAAGGCTAAATAAATTCGGAAATCTAGGTAACCAATCCACAGGCCACTTCCAATTACCATTATCAATAACATCACAAACCGAGTCTGATAAGCTAAAACCAGCCCGCACAATGTCTCTAGCAGTGAGCATATCACGAATAGGGCTTAAATCATACCACATATCAAACCATACAGAAGTGGTTTTACCATTATTGATCTTATGCCATATGTAAGGACGTACCTTGGGTCTAATTGCAAGAAGCTTACGCCAACCCCAACTAACATCACCCAAGCAAGGAACATCCCAAAAGTTTCTACCACGGAGTTTATATGAATGAATCCATTTAACCCACAAGGACTCCTTATGGGTTAAAATACTCCAAATGTGCGTTGTCATAAGAGCAACATTAAAATCAGCCAAGCGACGTATACCAAGGCCACCTTCTTGTTGAGGCTTACAAACAGATTCCCAAGCAACTTTGGCCTTACCCCTTTTCATTTCACCTTGACACCATAGAAACCCCTCAAGAGCTGTTCCAAATCAGGAATGATACGAGTAGGAAGGATAAAAACCGAAGCCCAATATATATGCATCGACGACAAGACCGATCTGACCAATTGAAGCCTACCCGCAAGAGATAGAAATTTATTACGCCAATCATTCACACGACTTTCCAATTTTTCCACAAGCACCTTACAATCCCTATAGAGAAGTCTGGACGAAATAAGAGGGACACCAAGGTACCTAACAGGAAGAGAACCTTCTGCACACGCATAGACTGGAGAATAGTAGCTTTCAAAGCATTAGGAACATTACAAAAGAAAGTTGTACTTTTCAGAATACTCGGGACAAGACCTGAAACATTCTTGAACTCCTCCAGAGCTTGCATAATAACATTAACCGAATCAGGATGGCCTCTAGAAAATAAGAAAAGATCATCTGCAAAACAAAGATTAATAATCCTCTGCTGCTCACATAAATGATGGAACTGAAAATCCGCCGAATTAGAAACCTTTTTCCGCAAGATAAGGGTTAAAACCTCCATAACCAACGTAAACAAATAGGGCTTTGAAGTCCCTATTTACGTCTATGGTAATTTCTGGTCGCTTTGGTTTTCAATCTATCCTCGTTAAGGGGTGCTGTTGTTAACGATCTACCATAGTGTCACTATGACTTGATCCTTGGTTGTATTCATGTTATTCACTCGGATTGTTGTGAAGATTGGGTCAAGTTCTTGTAAGTTGTAGGTCTGCCGCATGGTTATTACCATTCAAATTTGGATCATTGCCTTTGGTACATACATGTCTACGCTGGTCTCTCTATGGTTAACGTACTGGTGTGGCTTGATTATATTTGACTGAATGGTTGATTTTTATACATTCTCTCGTATTGGTCACAGTTGTAGGCTTTATTATTCTCTATAATACGATGGAATGGTGGAGGTTTTGTTTGTGATGTTCTTTGCTACTACAAACAGATTATATGTTGAAGATCGCTTGGAATACGAGGATTCTTCATGGAAGTTAAGATGGACCGCCATAGTGATTTAGAAGGCTCAAGTGCTTTTCTTGAGTAGTATTGTCATGTTTTATGTACTTTTTTCATTATTGGTAGGTTCATTCTATTGTAAGTTATAGGAATGGTTTGTCATTCTTATATTCGAGTCTGTAAGTGTCCTAAGGGACTGTGGTGAGGGATATCACCCTTATCCTATGTACCTCAACGTTTTTTGGAGTAGTGAATTTTACCGGGGTGAATTAACCCTTTTACCCAAAAGAAAAAAAAAACAAATAGGGAGATAACGGGTCTCCTTGTCTAAGACCACGCTTACCATTGAACCAGCCATGAAGAGCACCATTAACACATATAGAATACGAAGTAGATGATACACAAATCATGATCCATTCGACCATTTTGTGATGGAAACCAAAACCGACCAGAATTGACTTAAGAAAAGCCCAGCCAACCGTATCATATGCTTTTTGAATATCCACTTTAAAAGCACATCTAGGCGGCCCTCTCCCTCTATGATAGTTTCGCATAAGTTCTTGAGTAAGTAATATATTATCAGAAATACGCCGCCCAGGAACAAACGCTGATTGATTAATACTAACCAAAGAACCAAGACCCTCTTTAATACGATTAGCAATAATTTTACTAATGCATTTATATAAAACATTGCAATATGAAATAGGCCTATAGTCATTAATCTTAGAAGGGGTAGACACTTTAAGAATCAAGGATATAATGGTGTGATTGATTTCCTTAAGAATCTTACCGTTAGTAAAAAAATCCCGAATAGCACCCGTAACATCAATACCCACAACATCCCAAGCGTTCTTAAAGAAGGCAGCAAACGTGCTGGTCAAGGACATTAGAGAACAAAGCTTTATCATCCCCTATTGAGAACAAAGCTTCCCTAATTTCAGCATCCGTAACATCACGAACCATAAAATCAGCCCTATGCTGGTCAAGGACATTAGAGAATAAATCATGATCCTCAAGAGGGCTAGAATCTCCTTCAATACCAAGAAACTGCTCATAATGAGACACAAACGCCCCTGCAACCGCATTACCTTCATACAAAACATTAGCCGCATCTCGAACCAATTCAATTCGATTACGGGCACATTTACTTTTAACAATATTATGAAAATAAGCCGTATTAGAATCATCTGCATGGAGCCATTGAACTTTAGATTTTTGCTTAAGAAATCTCTCTTCATCAAGCGTAGCCTCCTTAAAGGCAAGAAGGTAATGGGCATGTTCATCACGAAGGGCAGAATTGAAAGGATCCTTATCAATAGCTATTTGGACCTCATCTAATTCCTTATGAAGATTATTAACCCGCTCATGAAGATTACCTTGGTTGTGTAACAGCTTACGAAAAGGGGATTTCAGCCCCTTTAAGCGTTTAACAACACGACACATAGCACAACCATTGACATTTATATTCCACCCCGTAGTAACCGTATCAAGAAAGCCCGCTTTATGCACCAGGAACATTCAAAACGGGAGTGCTTGCTCCCGGTAAATTAAACAAGTTACCTGATTCATCAAATATGTCACCAACCAGATTCGTATCATCTTGAGTACCATCAACAAATGCCAAAGAATCAAATGGGTTAGAGGTAGGAACATTAGCAGTTGAATTAGATACACTTACCTTCGGATCTCGATTGCTAGTTCTTTCATTACTACCTGAGGAAGATGCAGCCACCTTAGCAGGAGGGGGACCAGAACTTGTACTAGCTTCACCTTGTGGAGGTTGAGATGGAGTTGCAGCAGCTTTCGGCCTGTAGTACATGCTCTTACCAACAGGAAAACCATTAACCACATTACCCTTATTAGCATCCCTAGCATTCCCCTTTTTCGTATTCTTCTTCTTCCCAACTTGTTGAAAACCATCATTATCAGTAGTTGTCTCCATAACTGGGGTAGGCACCACTTTCTTAGGACAACTTTCAGCCGAATGCCCAAATATCAAACACATATCACACCTAGGTGGTTTCCATTCATATTCAACACGGATTATCTCAGACGAGAACCCAAGCCTATCCATAAAAGGGACCCCAACAGTAATTGACTCCTTAAAAGCAGCTTGAGAATCAATCTCAATTAAACACTTAGCAAAGCTGTTCCTACCCCAAGAATCAATACACATCGCACTAGTATAAGAATCAAGCATTATAGGCTTACCAATATGCGTTGCAATGATGCTAATACCATCCTCAGAGAAAACCTGCAATGGAACGTCATGGAGTTTTACCCATACAGGGATACGGGTTAGTTCCTCTTTCGTTAAGCTCATACACGTAGTCCACTTCTTAAGAATAATAGGGCTGTTCTTGATCATCCATGGACCCCCTTCTAAAACAGCCTCCAAACCATCCTGCGACTCGAACTTAAAAAAGAAGAAACCATTTGCATTCATCATAACTCGTTTTAGACCATACTTAGCCCAATTGTTGTGAACAAAGTATTCTACCACAGGAAACGCAATACGCTTACCAATAAAATACCCGTAAAGTGTGTGTTCAAATTTTCTGCTAATATTTTGGACAACCTTCCGTGGTATAGAGACATCAACACCGTTAAACACATTATCCACGTTAACAGCACGAAAGTTAGACTTATATTTAGCATTAGCATCATTCTTACCAGTTGTAGCACCAACGTAGGATTTAGGAACTGAATTCACGTCAACTGGTTGAACAATAGGGTTAGAATCAGTTTGCAAGTCCATAGAAACATTTTTACCTTGTGATGACATATTAGAAGCATTCGTATTACGAAGATTAAACCTGCCCGCACTTGTAGAGACACGAACACCATCACCAGTTGGTAAATTAGCATGATCAACAGTAACCTTCTCCACGTTAGATATTTCAGTTGTGTTAGGAGCAAAGTACGTACCAAAAACAGATTCATCAAAACCTCCTTCACGTGCGGAAACATGTTCCAATGTGCTCTGAGTTGATCCATCTAACGTTTCAGCCCCACTAGAAGCCATTGCAACATTAACATTCTGGTTCAATCCACTAGAAGCGTTAGCACCATAACCATTCTTGTTCGATTCAGTATTAGGGTTTTTCAAAACCCTAACTGCTTGTCTTGGCTGCGTTACATCTGAAGTACCAGCATCCCTTGTCAATCGAGCCATTCTAGCTTGCAAACCCTCGACATCAACCTTAGTAAAATCAACTTCCTCCATAACAATTATAAAAACAAGAGAAAACCCTAACCAGCGATTCAAAGAAAAACTAAACGATCCACGTCAATCTTAAATTCGTTTGCCTCAACAAAGTCGAGGCAAGATAATAAATAGACCAAACAAAGCCTAACCAACTTCCATGATTGATACACACCAAAGAAAAGGAAAGATCGATTAGAAGAAAAACCTAAAAAGCGATTAAATCAAAACCCTAACTAAACCGAAACCCTAACTCAATCCGGTCTGAATCCAAATAAAAACAATGTTTAGAGGACTGAATTAAACTAGTTAACCGTCCAAAACACAATCGTTATAAGGATTAAAACAATATTAGCAGATTAGAGATCGATTATTGATGGTGAGGGTATGAGAAAATCGCCCATAGTAAGCCAGAGAGAAAGCCAGTAAATATCAAGTTTAGGGTAGGATTGTTGGGTTTTTGGTTCTGCTGGATGAATTATTCTAAGTGTGGAACCACTGCTAGTGAAAGAGTTACCACGGCTAGAAGAAAAGCTACCACTGCTCTAGACAAAGGACTACTAGTAGAAGACGCGTACCACTGCTAATGTTATTTACCACTGCTAGTATTACTATGTCGGTTTAAGTGTTTATTATTCTAGAATGTCTTGAGTAGAAAGTTTTGTATTAGATAAATACAGAAAAGATATTTATCTTGTAGATTACGTATTGTATATTGTAAAGGACTCCTTAGCCTATAAAAGGAGGTCCTAGGTTAGAGTTAGATATACGTTTTGGATATATCTAAAGTCGATCACTTCAAGGTTGTAAAACCCTAATACTGTCAAGAGTATTCGTATATTAATAAATATATTGAGGTGTTTAGTGATAACTATTGTTCGATTATTATTATTCTTCTTAAGATTAAGCACTAGATTCCGCATAGTGTTTAATATATTGTGTTCGTTAAGTCAGCTTCTATATTAGATCGTTTGCTCAACTAGGATCAACAATATATTATAATTGAAAAGAAACATACTCAGTACTTTAATTCATTAGAATAATAATTCTTTATTACATCTTTTATGCAAATACTAACCGACAGATCTACATGAAACTGCTAGCTAAACAAAGTCCAATGCTATCAGCATGTTGGATAAGCTTTGCCTTAGGTAAAGCCTTCGTGAAGGGTCAGCTAGATTGTCATCTATGTGAACTTTGAGTCGATTGATTTCACCTATTTTGACTTGTTCTCGAACATAGTGATATCGTCGAAGAAAATGTATGGCGGCCTTCATAACTTCAAGTTCATTGGCGAATGTAATTGCTCCAGAATTGTCGCAATACAATTTTATAGGTTCATCATTTGAAGGCATAACTCCAAGCCCTGAAATGAACTTCCTAATCCAAAAAGCTTCCATCGCAGCTATGTACTCAGCTTCTGTTACAGACATCGCAATAGTTGTGAAACACGGTAATTTTCCAACTAAAGATGTTAATAATAAATGTGAATTTATTATTACCTGCTTTATGATTTTAAACTTATGTGAGTTAAAACGATTTTTTTAGGAGGTTATCCTGCACACTACAGAACGCAGTAATACACGGAATCGATATTTTATATTGAAATAAGTGAAACGATCACTTTTCAACAGTTACTGATGATTTACGAACAAAAACGAGAGGTTATCTCGTAATTTCAGAAAAACACGACACCGCACGAATACCAACACCAACTTAGTAACGACGAAGAGTTATAATGAAATTCTTACGTAAAAACGATACTATATTAATACTCTTAAAAAAACATTTCCAAAAATTTAATTTTTATATGTCGCGGATACCGGGAAGGTACAATTACACGGGGACTCGACAGAACACGGGGTACAGATTCTATAGTGTTTACTAATAAAACAAAAATTAAATAAACCAAATTCTAATCCTATCCTTCACAATCCATCGTTTTCATTCCTGTCTCCCCTCTCTCTCTCTTGTCGACTCTCCCACATGCACACAAACACCAACATGGAGATTTATTCTCCTTTTTGAAGGTCAAACGCAAAAGGGATCACCACCACTACCCACAAATGGTATCCATATCCTCCTAGCAGCACAAGTCCCTTTTGAAGACAGCTTTAAAAGCGACGCGAGCCAAGAAAGGATTGCTACTCTCCAAACGAGACTATGAAAACTAGAGTCTGTCATTCCTTTTTATCCTCTATAAATAGAAGGGCTTTTCACAGGTTTTAATACACTTTCACACACAAACACAAACACAAAAAATTTAGAGTTCATAGTAATTAGGGGGTTTTCAAATTGAGTTGGGGTTTTGTTAATTAATGTTGTAATTAGACAAATTGAAGTGTTAATTGTCCAAGAAAGCTAGTGACTCAATTTTATTTGTGTTTCGGTCCTTTCCTTCAATCGACCTCACCACTATCTTTGTAAGAATGATTACCTATCTATACTACATATAATGAGTGTATGGTCAAACATTGAAAAGTGAAATGCATAGTGTAATTAATACTCTTACTAAAACACCCCATTACTTAAAAGTATAAATATTTGTTCACATTGTAAAACTAAATAAAAGCATATCTACCAAATTAAGAACAATCAATTAAAACACCCCTTATTAAAAAGTACAATAAAATTTTCATAATGTACAATTTAAACAAGTTACAACATAATCCAAAATATAAAATAATTCAATACACTAATTAATGTTATTTTTAAAACACCCTAAAATAAAAAGTACATGCTATTATACACATTATACAAATTAATAAAACACACAAAACTTTATACAAGCTAACAAGTTAATGGTACATATAGTTTTGAAAACCGGACCGGACCAAATGGTTCAACCAGGATCCGGTGTCGCCACCGGTTCGGCTAACCAATAAAAGCCATCCGATAACGAACCAGAGAGGACCCGTTGAAACCGATACAAACTGGTGGAATTAGGTCTTATCGAGATCTGTTTATCCGGTTAATCGTCACAAGGTACCCGTCGCCGAAACGTTGAAACTAAAAAAAGAAATGTTGAAAACATATATTTCAAAATGAAACTATTAATACACATCGAAAACCGGGTTGACCCGGGACGCTTCAAATCCGGCGGGTTGACCCGTTTTCGACCCAACCCCTTGGGTTGACTCGGTTTAAATTGACCCGTTTTTCGACCAGAACGGTTCAATCGGTTGAACCACCGGGTCGAACTGGGTTTCAAAAAATTATGTTTAACCCCAAATCTTCAAACTTTTATTATTTTTTGTTTCACCCGTAAACTTTTTTTTATCACTTAACGATCTTTCGCTATAAAATCCTGTTGCTATGCACGGGCATTGACCAAATACATTGAATGTGGTTGGTTATAATCCAAAGTCCATGATCCATACCCATGGAGCGTAACCCATAACCCATTGCATGACATCATGCTAAGTCATAAATGGGTATTATCCATGACTCATGGTCTTAACCCATGACCCATGGACTAGATGCATTGCATCTTGTAGATACATTGTATCTACTTAGATACCCATGGTCCAAAGTCTAGGACCCATGACCCATAACCCATGACCCATGACCCATGACCCAAAACCCATGGGCAAAGAGGAGCGTCCCACGATTCCCTCATATTACAATGGACGGATCCCTCAAGCAAGGGATCCGTGGGATCCATGGGACAGTAGCACGTTTGTCTCTATAAATAGTGAGCCATTTCTTCATTGTAACTCACCCCTCATATATAAATTTTCTCTTTGAGTTGTAAACTCTCTAACCACAGATCTAAGTGATCTTTGTATGTAGTTTTGTTTTGTTTTTCGTGTGATTCTCTAGGTTCCTCTTAAAGGCGAGATCACCATCTTTTGAAGTCGAGCAAGCTCAAGTCCATGAGTTGCCATCCTTCGTCATCATCAAGACTACTTTGGTTCTCTAGTGTCGAAGACATAAGTGAAAGATGTCTAAAGGGTCAAGATGAAGACATTAGGGAAATGTGTCAAACGTCCATATTGAAAGAACTAGTGAAGGGTGCTTAAAAGTCAAGGCTAAAGCCATTAGTGAAGGGTGCCTAGAAGTCAAGTCACAAGGCATTAGTGAAGGGTGCCTAGAGGTCGAGTCAAAGGCATTAGTGAAAGGTGCCTAAGGTGTACATCCGACATGGTGTGTCGATGTACAAGATAGATCTATATTGAGTCAAAGGATATTGATATACTTGTTGATGTTGTCATAAGGAGTAGATCACCTTAGGGATAGGATTTGTGTTGTGTTGGGTAGTAGTTCCTCCTTTGTAATGGAACTCGATATCTAGCCTTGTACCGAATAAAGGGTAGGCGAAGTTGGGATAGGTTTGGTTCTACCTTGTGGAAGAACCCGGTATCTAGCCTTGTACCGGATAAAGAGTAGGCAACGTTGTGAAGGCTTCTCCGCCACAAGGATTTGGTGTTGTGTAGTGATTACGAACTCTCGAGTAGGTGACTCGGGGAGTGGAGTAGGGCAAGGAAGGTGTCCTTGTAGCCGAACCACTATAAATACTCGCGTTGTGGTTTTGTGTTTCTTACTCTTTATCTTAATTTTATTTATCTATATGATTGTCAATCAACATCCAACACACACGTTCAAGTAGATTGACATAAGTCGATCTAAATAGTTTAAAACTAAGTTTTAGTTGGTAAAACTCTTCAACCCCCCCCCCTTCTAGTTTTCTACAATTGGTATCCGAGCTTCGTTACCAAGTTTCTTAGAGTATGTTGTACTCTAAAAACTTGATACGATCCATGTTTAATTGAAAACTACAAAGAAGGTCTTTTACAAAATTAAACACCATGTTTTAAAAACACTTTTGTAGGATGTTGATTAGATGACAACAATTTTTTTTTCTCTTATTTATCTTACTAAATTGCACTAACCTTCCTTGTCATCTTGCATAGTTAAAGCTCGTACTTATCAAGCCATAAGAATTGCTTGGTAACAAGATTATCTTTCCTAGGAAGGTATCTTAATCACGAAGGAACCGGAGTTGCTATTGACATTTTTCTTGTCATTAGAAAGACACTTATAAGTGCATTAGAGGTATGTTTTCCTACCTATCTCTAAATAATATTTAAAATTAAGTTTGCTTATATAGGAAAATTATATGATTATTTTTTTCACATACTCATATATTACACTTAGCTTCGTTAGGAATCTTCTCTTGCATACGTGTTACTATTCCGTCTATAGTCTAGGTTTATAAACTTATGTCTTATTTTACTTAATCCAAAAATCATATCTTTCTAATAATAAAACAAAACACAAATCTCAAAAATTCCTCCTTCCTCATAAATATCCCTTCCGATCGTCTAACTCCACCAAACCCTCATTTTTCAAATCTTCCACTTTCAAAAATTACCTCTCATTCAAACTTCATCTTCCTTATCATCTCATCCCATGTCCAATCCAAACCAAGGAAGAACTTCATCATCATGGTTTACATCGCCTTCGTACTCATCGTCTTGACACTCATCGCTCTCGTGTTCCCCATGATTAAGTTTTCTTATGGAGACATGTACTTTGTGTTGTTAATCTACATTGGTGTTATATACCCAATCCTTTGTATCGTTCTTAGCATTGAAATGAAATATTACTAATGTTTTAGTTTATCTAGTTTATTTTTCATAATGTGTTTGTCATTTCTTTTACTCTTTGTCTTTCGTACTTTTGGTCCTAAGATACTCTAGAAACCGACAATGCATTCTAAAGTAAACATTGGCTAAAATACATATCTTTGTATAAACCTATAAGATGCAAAAATCTATTTTTCGTCAAAATCCTTTTTCTGTCACTACAGATTCACGGATCCCTGTAGTTCAACTAGCCGGATCCCTCATGGAAGGGAACCGTGAGAACCGTTCTTCTGGAAAACAGTTTCTCATGCAATATAAAAACCGTTTTCTTCCTAAAAGAAATATTTAACTAGAATGTTAAATACTAAGTGAGTTAATTATCATTGTTAATAGATATCTAGTAAAAACGTTAGGTGAGCATCTTTTTGTATTAATACGTCTCATCTTATTCTTTTTACTTCCATAGGTCACGTCATGTCTCATGAGTATGAGTTCGACTTTTCACTCACTTATGTCTACATCCCTAACATCTCTCTTGAGCCCACCACCCCGGACAATCATGTCTGTGGGTTCAATAGTCTCGAAACTCGTCACTTCCATAAAGGACGTATTGTCAACACTCCTCTACAATACGAAGAAGGTATCAATACCTCTTTCCGAACCATAGGACTAGAATGCCTTCTCGGAATCAACGATAAAATTTGTCCAAGGTTTGTATTGGAATTCTTCCGTCAAGTTGAACTCGTTCGTAACGAGGATCGATCTCTATCTCTTTGGTTTTGGATCAAAAACCAAAAGTTTGTTTTAACCCTTGGCCAATTTGCTCACATTCTCCGAATTCCAAATCATGAACAATGTGCCTTCACTAAAGATTGGTCTCTTGATTCTCTTTTTTTGGGTAAAGGGGAGTAATCCTGCACCCTGATAAAATATATTAACCAAAAATGTTTAAGTACAACGGATGAGAGTGAATCTCTCACCTCGGCCCGTTACATGGGCAACAGACACACACAAAAGTGCACTTAACCAAACAAAGTACATAAGAAAAACATGCCAATCTTATGAACTACCAAAAAACCAAATTTACTTCCTACCACGACCTAAGAGACTAACATCATACATGTCACACATATCCTCCAAGTGTCTCGGTAGATCATAGACTTGCTCAGCATAATCATCAAAATCTTCAAGATCAAGACCCCCACCACCCCCAGAAGCCAAAAATGACGCCATAGGGTTATCTGGCTCCATAACCTCATCCTCTTCCTTTGTAGAACATGTCACATTCCGACTTTAGAAAACAAATTACTTACCTTGGTAGTGGAAGAAGTCACGATCACCGGAGGCTTAGAAGCGCACCAATATCAACACGAGAGTCCTTCCCCGAGAACCATCAATACCTGCTTCCTTAGTGGTACCGAAGACTTCCCAGTCTTCGCCTCGTCGATAGTAGAATCAACCACGTACTTGGGATGCCCGTGTCATCTTCCACCTCAAGAGTCCCAAAAGAGTTAGACGTAGTAATTGGTGTATCTTTAGCATTAACACTAGCAGCTGCCAGTGTCTTCGTCTTTGCAACATATACCTGCTTCCTAGGTGCAAATCTAGGACCCTTACCCATATTAATACCACCAATCATCTTCGTACCTTTAGGTTTGGCTTTCCGATTCTGCACCACCTTAAAACCATCATCAGGTTCTTCCACATTCGAGGTGGGAGGGACATCATTTTGCTCCTTAACACTCTTAGGACAACAAGCAGTAACACGCCCAAACACTTTACACTCCGCAAAATGTGGCGGCTTCCATTCATATTCCACCTTGATACTTGCCGTAGTAAAACCACTATCGTCCTTTTTAGGGATCGCCATAGTCACCACATGTTTTAGCTCAGATTCTGATGATAATTCCACAAGAGCACGTGCAAAACTTATGCGACCCCATGAATCAACACACATGGAACTAGTAAAAGCATCTAGCATAATCGGCTTACCCACCTTAGTAGCAATAAGGCTCAACCCGTCTTCCGAATATGCAAGTAACGGCACGTTATGCAATTTAATCCATACGGGCACTTTAGTAACCTCACTTTTGGACAATAGCACGTCAGGAGTCCATTTAGTGAGAATGATAGGAGAATTGCGAATAATCCAAGGGCCCCGCTGAATGACATTATCCATACACTCTTTAGATGCAAACTTAAAAAGGAACACATCATCATCATTCTTCATGAGTTTCTGTAACCCAAACTTACCCCACGTGTTAGTTACATAATTGTGGACCAAAGGAAAGGCAATATTCTTGCCAACAAAGAAGCCAACAAGCGTATTATCATAACGGTTACACACACTCTCCATAGCAGCCTTAGGAAGAACCGTATCATGATTATCAATCTGATAATCATTCACTAATGGTCGGAAGTTAACTTTCCTAGTGACTTGATCCGGATTTAAAACATTAGCAAACGACCTTACGGTATTGGACACATTATCACTACCATTAGCATCAAGACCAGAAGTTGACACCTTAGGCACATTCGTATCAGTAGTAGCATTCCCATCCATCAAAGTAACACCAGGGGAGACCAAAACCGGATTCACATAAGCATCCGGATCAATAGCATTAGTAGAAACTTTAATGCTCGAATTCACCCCATCCAAAACGGAACCAACCATATCATCAACCCATGGATCCGGACAAGATGTTTGATCCAGGTTAGAAGGACCCCAAACAGATTCAAATTTGTCTTCGTGAGTACTAGGGTTTCGCAAAACCCTAGTAGCTTTGCGCACTTCAGGAACCGTCGTATCACCATCCATTGCGTTCTCACCTTTGAGACGTTTTAGCCTAGCATCCAAAGCATTAATATCCAGCGAAGCATATGGATTAGATTCCTTATTCAAACCAACTTGATCGGCCAAGTTGGTGGCTGCTCTTGCAACCTTCTTCGACGAGCCATCCTTGTTGAAAAACCCTTTCTCCATCACACGAAACCCCAAATACAATCACACAACAGCCAATAACAACCTTAAAACGACCTAGAAAACCCTAACTGAAAGTTAAGGTTTAACGCGCAACACACCACCAATCAACCAGCCTCCATATTCAAGAGCATAATCTGAAAGATAAGAACGTGCAACCTACCCTTGAATGATTAAACCGACACAAAGAATCAACAATCAAACGCAAACGATGCAGAAAACCAAAAACCCTAACTATCGAATGAATAAAACCCTAACTGAATTAAACTAACGACGGTCTGAGAATAATAGTAAAAACACAAACGTGTATTCACTAGTGCAATCAGAAACGTATTAGAATCAAAACGAATTAGAGTAATTAGGAGGAACGATTAGAAGAAAAGTAAGGGTTTCGGTTTTCTTGAGAATCGCCAAAGGAGAAAGTTGACTTAGGGTTTTCTTAGGGTTTTATCTCTTGATTCTCTTTTCAACTATCATGAAGAAAACAGTCCATACTGTTCACACATACCTTCTCCTCAAGACTTGACTCGCATATTATGCAAACCTCGACCCTATTACTCTGATCTAAACATTATCTATACACGGGATATCCGAGATGAGTACAAGCCTCTCGTACTCATCCTACGTGAAAATGTATGGAGTCTTAGGGGAAATCGAGAAATCCTTCCCGCTTGTTGTGCTCACATAATGTATTGTTTGCTAACACAACAACCATACAATCTCGCCTATTTCTTCGCAAGGCGAATTGTAAACCTTCAAGGCAACAAGAACAAACTAATCCCTTATGGAATGTTCTTGACACGCCTTTATCATCACATCATGTACTTCCACCCTCAATTTCAAACTCAGTTGTACGAACTGGTGAATAAGATGATGGAACCTCTAAACACATATCTCATGAAGTCCTTCTTCATTCCTGAATCGGAAAATACTCATCAACCATTTGACGATCCATCTAGCGAAAACGCTCGAGAAACTTAGTTTCTTTTCAAAATAAATCCTTAGTATTCATGTTTTATCATTGTAATGTAATTTCTCTCATGAAATAAAGCATTTAACATTTGATGTCTCGACTATACTATTGTTCAAACCTCTTGGAAAACACCAGCTTTGAAATATGATGCCTTGTGCAACTTTTGCATACCTTTTGTGAAGGTACTATTTTGCATGACACGAATCCCTCACCTTGTACTGGACGGATCCCTCCACCTAAGGAACCGTAGGATCCGGGCAAACAAAAATGCAGTTGCAGTCCTTTACACTTCAAACCATGTTCTTAGACTACTTCACACTAGCTTAACATAATGCCTTAGGACCTCTTAAGTCCTTCTCGACCTTAGTAAGCTTCACACTCACCCATAGCTCATTAAGGATCACACTCAAAGTGCTTTTTGATTTATCGATTTATCAAAACTCATCATTCTTCTTTTTTGGGTAAAAGGGCTTCACCCTGGTAAAATATATTAATCACAATCAATGAAAGTACAATGGAATGTGGCTGAAATACCACATTAACCTCAAGCAAACGCTTGAACAACCACTACTCACTAATCGCTTGTGACAGGCCACAAAGCGATCTACATAAACTCAACATACAAAAACGAGATTACCAATAGGAAACAACCACCGCCTGACACATGAATCGCCAGAACTGTCCATCAGCCGCTTCGAAGGAGATTGATGCACCAAATGAGACTGCCTCCTTAAAAACCTCTCCAGGTAAAAACCCAATGGGAAAACCCTGGAGGAGGGAAAAAAGAGTACAGCTCTCAAGTGGATCTCCAATGAACAATCCAAATAACCAAAGGCAACATCCAAGAAGACATCAAACCTCAAAAACCCGCATTCAGAAGACATCATCAATAATGCATAAGGGACACCGGCAACTGCCACACGCGCAGAAAATCTACCACTTTCGCCGTCTTCTTAAATAAGCACAAGAGAAGCTTAAGACGAACCGTAGCTTTGATAGCATCAAAAACTTGGGCTGCAAATCTTTTTTGCGCCTTGAAAAGCCATCTATTTCTCTCTTGCCAAATAATGTAGAAAGCAGCTGCAAACAAGAGCTTAGAAACAACACTCCTGGACGACCTAGATTTCGCCGAAATAATGAGAAAATCCACGATAACATCCAACGACGAAGGCATAAAACTGAGACCAGCAAACACCTTCAACGAATTCCAAACCTGAGAAGAAAACACACAAGCAAAGAAAAGATGATCATGAGAATCCGGTTGCAACTCGCAAAGAGGACATTGCAACCTAACATCATCCAGACGCCTCATCATATCCTGAGTCTTTAGCCTTCTCTTGATGACCAACCAAATATGAAATGCATGTCTCGGAATCCTTTGAGAAAACCAAACCACATGAAACCAATCAACTATAGAGCTCCGAGGACGAATACAATCCCAAACCGTAGAATCCGAGAAGTTCTTAAAAGAACCATCAGCAGCACGCCAAGATAAACAATCCTCCTTTTGATTAACTAACTGAGGGACCGTGATCGAAGCAAGCAAAGGATAACGGTCGACCCATTGAATAGGCCAAACCCATCCCTCCTCCGAAATAATATCGCTAACCGTAGTCCTAAGAGAAAAGCCCGCTCGAAAAATATCCCGAGAAGAAACAATAGAAGCCAAGGGACCAATTTCGCACCACGAATCGAACCAAGCAGAAGCCTTAGAACCCTTACCAAGATTATACCATATAAACCTACGGATAAGAGGCCGAATCTGCAATATCTTCCGCCAACTCCATGTCATATTACCACGACACGGAATATCCCAAAAGTTATGATCTCTAAGTTTATAGACATGTATCCATTTAACCCAAAGAGATTCCTTACCCGAAACAATACTCAAAATATGAGATGAAATGAAAGCATTATTAAAAGAATCAAGCCTTTTAATACCAAGACCCCCTTCTTTCCTAGGTAAACAAACAACTTCCCAAGCAACTTTCGAATTACCTTTCCGCGAATCACCATGACACCATAAAAACCCTCTCATAAGCTGTTCCAGATCATGAACAATAATAAACCTAGTCGTAACAAGCGACACTCCAAGATATTTCACAGGAAGCGACCCCTCAACAAATGGAAGGACCTGAAGAATAGCCAAGTTGACATGATTAAGAACATTGCAAAAACAAGCTGTACTTTTAGGCAAACTCGAAGTAAGACCTGAGGCAAGCTTAAACTCCTCCTAAGCATCCATAATAACTTGAGCCGAATAAACATCACCATGAGCAAACAAGAACAAATCATTAGCAAAACAAAAATTAGTGATATTCAATTTAGAACATTTGTGATGATATGTAAATGACTCAGAAACATGAACCCGACGCTGTAACATGAGAGTAAGAACCTCCATAACAAGGGTAAAGAGATACGGAGACAAGGGATCACCTTGTCTCAACCCCCGCTTACCCTTAAAATAACCATGCAAAGAACCATTAACACTGATCGAGAATGATGTTGACGTAACACATTCCATAATCCACTCAACCATACGCATATGAAACCCAAAGCCAATCGGAACCTACCTAAGAAATCGCCAATCAACCGTGTCATACGCCTTCGGAATATCCACCTTAAACGCACATCTAGAAGGCCCGTGATTAAGATGATAATTATGCATCAACTCCTGGGTAAGCAAAATATTATCCGAAATCCTTCTACCCGGGACAAACGCAGATTGATTTAGACTAACCAGGGATGTTAAACAAGCCTTTATACGATTCGAAATAATCTTGCTAATACATTTATACATAACATTGCAGCAAGAAATAGGCCTAAAATCATTAATCCGGGAAGGAGAATTGACCTTAGGAAGAAGAGCGATAGTAGTATGATTAACTTCCTTAAGAAGCTTACCATTAATAAAGAACTCTTGAACTGCTTTAATAACATACGCAGAAATAATATCCCATGCGCCTTTAAAGAAAGCCGCAGAAAACCCATCCGGACCAGGAGATTTATCATCACCCATCGAAAAAATACACTCTCTAACCTCTTGAGCAGTAACATCGCGCACCATATGGTAAGCAACAACGGGATCAAGATAGGCGTTAAATAGATCAATACCATCATACGGAACAGTATGCCCCTCCTGACCAAGAAACAAAGTGTAATGACAGACAAAAGCATTCGGGACCTGATCTTGATCATACCTAACCCCATCATTATCAAAAACAGAGTCAATCCGGCTTCTGGCTTTACGAGATTTCACCACCTTATGAAAGTACCCAGAATTAACGTCCCCTGCCTGAAGCCACTCAACTTTTGCTTTTTGCTTAAGAAATCGCTCCTCTAAAAGAACGGCTTCATTATAAGCATTAAGATATGCTGATTCTTCTTCTCTAATCTCAACGTTAAAAGGATCCAAATCCAAAGCACGTTGCACTGTATCCAATTCATGACGAAGCTTAAGAACTTTCTCATGAATATTCCCTACATTGTAGAGCATATGACGCAACGGCTTCTTTAATAACTTGAGCTTGCGGACAACCCGGTACATAAAGAAACCACACACTTTAGTCTCCCAACACTCCTTAACCTGCACTTTAAACCTAGGATTATGCACAATAATGTTAGAAAATTTAAACGGACAAGGTTTAAACGTGAAAGATGTAGGAATGGTTAAAATAGTCGGAGAGTGATTCGAAGTACGATACGGCTGAAACAAAGCATGAGCACCAATAAATAAATCCATGAAACCAAGGTTAGCCATGATACGATCAATTTTCTTAAGCGTTCCATCCAACCCTCTCGGTTTCTGATTCCAAGTGAATTGAAGCCCCGAACGGTTCACATCAGCAACTTCAATGTCTTCAACACACTCCTTAAATTCCCTCATAGTAATATCAATAACGGATGATCCCTCCAATTTATCTTCAAGATTAAGAGCCGAGTTAAAAACACCAAGGATACACCAAGGTCGCGACCTGATGTACGCGCCATGCAACTTAAGATTATCCCATAAAGGACGCCTATCGATATAACGGTTATGGGCATAAATAAACGAAGCAAACAACTCTTTCTTGTCCATCTTAAAACGAATACACGTGTGGATAACCTGATCGTTCATGAAAATCACATTTAAATCCACCACATCATGATTCCATCCCAAAACAATTCTAGAAACTTTAGAACACAAATAACCATTAGATGTCCAACTCCAATTACGAAACAATTTAGAACATAAATCTTCAAGCCTCGACCTAGCAATGTGAGTTTCCAGAATTGCACAAACCAAAAGCTTATTTTCGCTAATAACCTGACGAACCTCATTTTGTTTAGGGGATTGGTTCATTCCCCGAATGTTCCACGAGGCAATACTATACATGAGAAACTTTAGCTGAGGAAGTGCTTGCTTCCTTTTTTTTCTGATCATCTTTAAAAAGACTCGAGTCCGCATGCATATCAATAAGCTCGTCCACCTCACTATCACTATCAATAACCTCTCTAGTAACCTCTTTAGTACCGCTAGAACTAAACCCTTCAATCCCCTCATTCGACCAGAATGTGTCATCAGCACTCGATAAAACATCAAAGGAGTTCTTTAAATCGCCCAAATCATCATGAATGTATGTCTTTTTAACCACCCCTTCTTGCAACTTAGTGACATTGTTATCTTTTTGAGCAAAATGGGTTTTATCAACCTCATTAATCGGCAAAGAAGACTTTGGGACAGATTCATTAACATGCCTTGAGTTACCTGAATTAGCTTGAGAAGTTGAAGCTCCATTCACGTTATTTTTAGCAACCGGCCTATAATTAAAGGACACCTTTGGTTTCTGAAACCGCAAACCATCAACATGTTTATTACTAGTTTGTTTACCTTTACCTTTCCCCCTATTGACATCAATGAAACCATCGTCATTCACCACCGGTTTCACCACCGTTTTAACCCGTTTCGGACAGTTAAGATCATCGTGATCAAAAATTTTACATGTTTCACATCTAGTAGGCTTCCATTCGTATTCAATATCCAATGTTTCCATAGAGTGACCAGAACCGTTAGGGAATGGAATAGCAACCACAATAGAATCTAGCAAAACTGTCAACGAAGAAACTTCAACAAGAACCCTTGCATAAGAATTACGACCCCAAGAATTCAGACACATAGAACTTGTATACGCATCTAACATAATAGGATGGCCAAGCTGTGTGGAAATAAGACTAAGACCCACTTCAGAATATGCAACTAAAAGAATATTATGGATCTTAACCCACACCGGGACCGAGGTAATTTCATCTTTCTTAAGCTTAGAATTAGGGGTCCAAATATTCAACATAATAGGAACAAGACGAATCATCCATGGACCCTCCTCAAGCACCCTTTCCATCCCCTCTTTTGAATCAAATTGAAACATAAAAAAGCCGTTATGAAGCATAACCCGTTGCAAACCAAATTTAGCCTAAGTATTTCTAACATAATTTTCAACAATCAGGAATGCGAGCCTTTTACCAATAAAATAACCATATAGAGTATTAACAAACCGAGAACTCACCTCATCAACAGCCTCCAAATGGAATAGTAACATTCGCTCCAGCCACGCACTCGTTGTTCCTCATCTTCGACACCCTCGCAACCTTCTTTGGACTCTTATCCTTAAGCAAATCCGCAAAAGACACGGAATTAGAACCAGGAGCAGGTTTAGTACTTGCCACGTTCACTTGTGGGCCATCAACATTAGTTACAAATGTCCCTGAAGACACATGCGCCTCCCCAACAGTATTATCCTTTGAAATATCATGATACGTACCAGCAAGCGAATTCCCATGCACACCACTTTGCATATTCTCCTTGGTAGGGACAGAATTATTATCTAACACAACGACATCAGGAGCGGCAACGACACCTTTAACTTGTGTCGCACTTTCATCAACATTTGGAGTGCTCATAGGCATCGAATGATCATCAGCAATATCATAATACGCACCTTTTCCTTGCCCAACAGAATTGGCGTTAATAGGAGCATCCAAATTCGACTTCGTAGGGGGCACGCTACGGTGAGGTTTTTTCAGAATCAACTTAAGAATTGGAGCCTCTCCTAACAGATT
This sequence comes from Chrysanthemum makinoi, assembly GCA_910596185.1. Taxonomy (NCBI): domain Eukaryota; kingdom Viridiplantae; phylum Streptophyta; class Magnoliopsida; order Asterales; family Asteraceae; genus Chrysanthemum; species Chrysanthemum makinoi. The sequence goes on from OU343224.1 coordinate 311,241,265, forward strand.
GGAACCCTTAGCATTCGCAGATTTGTTACCATTTGAAGCATTCGCAGATTTGTTACCAGTTGAAGCATTCACAGATTTGTTACCAATTTGATTATCCAATGACAATGGATTCTCCATAGCCAATAGCAGCAAATAAAAAGACCAAGAAAAAAAACCCTAGATGACGAATTGATTAACAACAGCAGCATCACAAAAACCTCTAAAATGAAACCCTAAAATGGGTTTAATGACAGCATAACGACAAACATGATTAATGATTAGGAACAATGAAACGCATAAATGAATGAAAGACAATAAGCGAAACCCTAAAAATCCAATGCAAACCCTACCACAAATGAGCGGCACCCTAATGAAAAACCAACTAAAAGGAAAAAATCAAAGATTAATCCACAAGAGTTGGAGTGTTATAGAGGATTAAACACGATTAGCAGCAAGATTAATGATTGAAGGATTGAAAATCATGGGAACGCTTGAAATCGCCCTTACTAGGGTTTATTTTTCGTTTTTTATTAACTCATCATTCTTCCGCTCTTGTACTCACACATCATCTTTCAAATATCAACACATCAAGTTTTATAGATCTCTCAATTCTAGCAAATTGTCCTTAGTCATCCCTTCCTAAAAAATGATCAAATGCTAGTTTTTCATTTCTTATAATCTCTAAGGTATTTTCCAAAATTATCTTAAGTCACTAACTGGTCTTCAGGATCATTTAGCTCCACATGAAACTCTCAAATTTTCTAGTGTCATCTTTGGTCATTCATTGGTACTCATAATAGTACCATTTCTCTTCCACAAAAGGCAATCATTAGCTACATCACTCATTCCCTTTGATCATTTAAGTACCCTTTCATTTAAGACACTTAGGAAGACTGAAACACTCAAGAGATATAGGTTTTAGACCTTACTAAACATCTTTTTCTCCTTTCCTAGCTGCTGAGAGCCGGATCCCTAGGATAAGCCTAGACGGATCCCTCATTGGAGGGAACCGTGGGTTCCGGATGACATATTCATCTCAAACTCTAGCTAAAATAATCATTTCAAGCTACTCTTGCTAACTTGAACACTCCATCTTATCTTAATTAAGTTCCTAGATCAGTACAACTCTGAAGTTGACTCTTGTGCATGCTAATCATCACTTTCCAAAGGATCATAGTGGCTCAAGTCTTGAATGCACTTGCTAAATCTTTTCTTTTATAAACCATCTTGTTAAGACTCCTAAAGTCATCATCTACATCCTCATTCTCAGCACTTAGAAACTTTCACAAACCTGTTGTAATCATCTCATCATGAGGAAAGCTCCTAGTGGTAACTCATCCACCAAAGGACCACCCAAGAAACTTGCTCGTGTTGTTCACGAAATTTCTTCAACCGAATCATATCCCGTTAAATCCACAAATGGTAGGATCTCCCCTCCACCTATCAAACCAATCCCCAAAAGGATTGTTCTCACAAAACTACCAATGCCAAACACCACCATACCTCCTAAACCAAACAACCCCATTTCCACTAAACCATCACCCTTATTGCCTAAAGCCATATCATTTACCACCCCACTCTCATCACCACACCTTTATAATCTAGAGGACTTGCCTCATAGGCCGTCCCATCCTCCACCACCACCAACATTCTTCTCTTTAGGAGGAATAGCGGAACAAAATCAAGGTGTTGAGTCAATACTAGCTCCGGCTTCCTTTACTCCGTCACCCTCAAATAATCCCTTTTGGATAAAGAGAAATCATCAAAGTCAACTACCCTACCACATGGAAGTTGACACCTCTCTACCGCCACCATCATTCTTAGTTGAGCCATCTTCGAATGGACCTCCTCCAATCCCTCCTTCTTTTGAGGCTCCTCAACCCTCTTCACTTGATCCTTCACATCAAGTCATTTCCTTTCTACCACCACCACTACCAAGCTATGACAAAGATTGTTATCATTGTCAACATGTTGAAAGTTTGATACATGAAGTACGTAAAGATCAACGTTTCATGTTTTATCACCTCCTCGAATGTTTCGACGAGATCAAACCTAAACAAACTTGAGCTAGAGGATTCAAGTGGTATCTTAGTATCAAGCTCAACTTAGATAGTCTAGAAATCTAAAGTCATGTATTATTTATTTTCTTAGTTTTTAGAGTCATGTACATCATATCCCTAGTTTTTATTAAATGAAATTACATGCTATTTGCCATATTGTTCTGAGTATATGCTTGTTGCTTTAATACATATCTCACTTTGATGTTAACATCATTTGTTACATCACCTTTGCTATATTTTGTTTACAGTCAGACGGAGCCCTCTATTTTGCCTAGACGGATCCCTCCAAGGAGGGAACCGTGCAACAGAAGACTTGTTTTCTACTAACTTGAGTCTTATTTGCAGGGAATTATGCATTATATACTTGTTTTCTAACCTTTATTTTGTAGATTTTCAATATACACATGAAGACTTTGACACCCTAAGCTAGGGGGAGCTTTGTGTCAAAGCAATACATTGCAAAATAATTTGCAATATAATTCTCATTAAGATTACATTTCATGACGTCGCATTGCAAAGTTGCAATCATCAAGGGGGACCATATTCGTCACATAGACGAAATCCTTTGCAAACATAGTTGCAAATGAACTAGTTTAGTATTTATTTTTACTTGACGCCCTAACTAAAGGATGGACTCGTCAAGGGGGAGTTAAGACGAGAACACTTCTCGTCACTTGCTCTCTACTTTTTCACAATTATCCTTTTCTTTTACATGTTTTTCTTAAAACAATGTGTTAGTTTTTTTTACGCTCTTTTTGTTTCGACAAAAAGGGGGAGAAGAAAGTAAAAACTAAAATTCAAACTTTTAAGAATTTTAGTTTTTTCCTTAAAATAATCTTATGTTTTGTCATCTACAAAAAGGGGGAGATTGTTAATACAAATAAGCTGTAAAAACGTTTATTTATATTTTACGATCTTCTAATGTTTTGTTGATAACAAACGTAAGATCATTTTAACGAAACAAATAAAATACGTAAATGGTTTGAGTCGATAGTTTACCAACACACTTACGATTTCAAAAAAAACACTAAACAAGTAATAGTGATTTTATGATTTAGTAATACATATGTACAACAACTAGTGTTTACATATTGGGTAGATATATACATAATTAGTATGTATTATAATGGGTAATAGAATGGGTAGAAGTTTAAGTATTTGACCCATTGACCAAATACATTGAATATAGTTGGGTATAACCCAAAGTCCATGATCCATACCCATGGAGCATAATACATAATCCATTGCATGACATCATGCATAAGTCATAAATGGGTATTATCCATGACCCATGGTTTTAACCCATGACCCATGGACTAGATGCATTGCATCTTGTAGATACATTGTATCTACTTAGATACCCATGGTCAAAAGTCTAGGACCCATGACACATAACCCATGACCCATGACCCAAAACCCATGGGCAGAGAGCGTCCCACGGTTCCCTAAGTTTACACTGGATGGATCCCTCAAGCAAGGGATCCGTGGATCCGTGGGACAGTAGTACATTTTTCTCTATAAATAGTGAGCCATTTCTTCATTGTAGCTCACCCCTCATATATACATTTTCTCTTTGAGTTGTAAACTCTCTAACCACAGATCCAAGTGATCTTTGTTTGTAGTTTTGTTTTGTTTTTCGTGTGATTCTCTAGGTTTCTCTTAAAGGCGAGATCACCATCTTTTGAAGTCGAGCAAGCTCAAGTCCATGAGTTGCCATGCTTCGTCATCATCAAGACTACTGATGTTCTCTTGTTGATAGTTCTTCTTTCTCATTGGAAGTGTAGTGTCGAAGACATAAGTGAAAGATGTCTAAAGGGTCAAGACGAAGACATTAGTTCTTCTTTCCATATTGAAATCACTAGTGAATGGTGCTTAAAAGTCAAGGGCTAAAGGCATTAGTGAAGGGTTCCTAGAAGTCAAGTTACAAGGAATTAGTGAAGGGTGCCTAGAGGTCGAGTCAAAGGCATTAATGAAAGGTGCCTAAGGTATACATTCGATATGGTGTGTCGATGTAGAAAATAGATCTATATTGAGTCAAAGGATATTGATATCCTTGTTGATGTTGTCATAAGGAGTAGATCTCCTTAGGGATAGGATTTGTGTAGTTTTGGGTACTAGTTCCTCCTTTGTAATGGAACTCGGTATCTAGCCTTGTACCGAATAAAGAGTAGGCGACGTTGTGATAGGTTTGGTTCTACCTTGTGGAAGAACCCGGTATTTAACCTTGTATCGGATAAAGAGTAGGCAACGTTGTGAAGGCTTCTCCGCCACAAGGAGTTGGTGTCGTGTAGTGATTACGAACTCTTGAGTACGTGACTCGAGAGTAGAGTAGGGCAAGGAAGGTGTCCTTGTAGCCAAACCACTATAAATACTCGCATTGTGGTTTTGTGCTTCATACTCTTTATCTTAATTTTATTTATCTATATGCTTGTCAATCAACATCCAACACACACGTTCAAGTAGATTGACATAAGTCGATCTAAATATTTTAAAACCAAGTTTTAACAACAGAGAGTTTGTCACCCACTGAACGCATCCCAGTCTCTTCTCAGCTCACACCTGGCACTGGAAACCCATACATGTTTGTGCATCAGGTTCACTTGGAGGGTATCGCCTACACTCCACCCACTCACTTTCATATCACCGCTACTATCACTACTGTACCTACCAGTCCTGATATTCCTGCACCTCCATTAGAACATCAAAGAGATCCACTCCCCAGTTCAAAAATATCCAATGGTAAGAGGATCTGTCTTTCTGCATCACCACCACCATCTTCTGATTCTGAGGCACCACCTCCCAGTGTGTTTGAGGTTGGAGAGAGTTTCGGGGTAGCAACTGCTCGGCCACCGACTCTTCCTATCCTCATGGCTTACATGACACGTATTGAAGAATAGATGGAAGAAGTGCAAAACCATCTGGAGGTGATACCAGTAGAAAGGATTGAACAAATAGAAAGTGTGGTGGGGGCAGTGCAGGAGCTTGGTGAAAAACTTAGGCAAAGCAACAACTGTATTGCAACGGAATTAATGGAGACTTGTGATACGGTCAATGAACTAAATACCGTGCTTGGAGAACACATTGAGGAAGCCCTCAATGCTGGAGCTGCACTGCAAGCTATGGATACTTACCATACTACTCAGGAACGTCTTACAAAGATTGAAGTATGTTTGACATGTTTGGAGTTTGCTACGACATCAGAACTAATATAGTCAGGGTATCTAGTTGATATCGTAGAGCACCTGAGGCGTACCATGGAGAGTAGAGAAGCATAGGTCAACAGCCAATTCTCCAACATAGAAGAGCAGCTCAAAGAGTTTGAGGAATGGAAAGCGACCCAAAAGAGTCTCCCTAGGGCCGCACCAGACAGTACCTAATAGCAGGGTTCCGGGTCGAGAAAACCTCCTTTTCTACGAGCAAGCTTTTCAACCCTCTAGGCAGTGAACCTAATCGTTGTAGTGTAGTATGGGGTAAGCCTTGGGGATTGATATCGTTCTCTAGGGGAATAGGAAATCTAGAAAGAAATTTATGACGAGAAGGTGGGGTTGAGGATGATTCTTTTTTTATCTTTTTTATGTTTTTAAGAAAGCAAGGGTAAAATCTCGGGGTATATGATTGGGGGGGGGGTACTTCTACCGATTTCACTACTTCTAATAATTATCTAATTATCTAATTACTACAGATAGTTTTATGCTTAATTGAGGTGTGCTCGTATGGTGATTAAAGATGTGTTCACTTAGATACTATTACTCCCTAGTTATCTTTTATTGGTCGGTTGAATTTTAACATCCTTTATCTTAACGCGTTTTATTCCTATTAGTCATAGGGTATGCGTACTTCCTAGTTCTATGAATGTATCTTTCCTATATAATGCATGGGTTCAGCAAGTATAATACTATTTTCCCCGAATACTCTATCTTCCTAAAGCACACTCACGCAATAAACACAACGAAATCCTAGTTGCACTCCTAAGCTTCTATCAATTAAGACAAGAGACAACCTAACAACAATCAATAACTAGGTTTCAAAGATCTAAGCAAACACACAAGTAATTTAGCTAGACATGTTAAACAAGCAAGCATACACATAATCAATTGAGCATGGGGTAGACACGATGATAAATTGGAATAACTGTCACACCCCCAAATTACCTGTTTTGCAGCGGAATGGAATTCCTGGGGGATGACTGTCATAGCATCACAATCACAGTTATATTGAACGACCTAAAGTGTCGTTTGAAAAGAACATCGTTTGATACATTAAAAACATTCAGAGTTACAAAGATAGGTCCCAAATGAAAATCAACATGTGCGGAAAAATAAGTTTGGTACAAGTCAAACGATGTTTTAAAAATGTATAAATCCCATGTGAGACGCGTCGTCACCGCGACTCTATGATATGTCCACATGCATGCCATGAAGTGAATGCCTTAGTTACCTGAAAATACATTGCTAAAAGTGTCAACACAAAGGTTGAGTGAGTTCATAGAGTTTATGTATATGTTTAATACGACTACCACAAGTATAAGTTATGTATGACAATGATGTCACAAAAATGATACAATTGCTTAAGCACATGACACCGAAGCTTGACTGATGTTCGCCCCAACAGAGTGTTTTGCCAAACAACTCAAATAATGATAATGAAATGAAATGCATCCGTCCGGTTGGAATCCACCAACCGGATGGAGGTGTCACCCTCGATAGATCTATCCACTCACCCTCGCTTCTATGAAATTAACGGTTCATGATTATGAAATGGGGACATTTAACTGGCAATGAGGTAACTTAAGCAATGTAATGAATTTGATATACTTGGTATCGTAATAAAAATGATGTGCAATGTATTCTCCCCCGTAGGTTTGAAATAAAGTAAAAACTTGAATAAATCGGGGCTATGAAAACTCACCTGTTGCAATGATAATGATGATGTAATGGCAATACTGAAATGAGGCACAACCTCTAACCGTGACCTATTATGAATGATATGTTCTATAATAAGTTATGATGTAATGTTATGCATGCAATTCGTATGATATCTATACCACTTGTGAATTTTTGAAAATAACGTTTATCGTCGAAAAATAATCTTATAATGTCTTGACCATTTTTAAATTACTTTACAGGTATTTACATTGAAATGATATCCTACGATAATCATTCAGTGATTTATTATGAAATTATAACTTTTCGTCGTAAAATAATGTCATTGAAAATTTCATGAAAGTGACAAAACGGCCTTGAAAAGCTAGTCGTAAAATGGTGCACGTCGAGTGTTAGGAAACGAACTCAACGGTTTTGGGAAGCTTGTATCATTATCTCAAAGTTTTAGCATTTAAGTTTTCATCCCAGAGGTATCGATCACGGAGAAAAATATAGGTTAAGTATGGTACTTATGTCCAAAATATCGTTTAAGAGTGGTTTTCGACAAAGTTTAAGTGACCGTATTTTATTCGTTACAACTCCGTTTGACAAACGGTTGGACATTTTGGAAAATAGGCTAGGTGAACTTAATTTTACTAGAAGACATCATTTTATAAAAAGTACTCCGTCATTGTTAAAAACGACCCTCAACATGGTCCCTCGTTGCCGTAGTATGTGTCTAATAGAAATATATTAGTTTTTCTTATATAATATAGTTACGGCAACTTTGTGTAAAAGCGTGTAATTTAATCGTTACATGTCCGTTTTCTACGTTTTATATGTCCTTAGCTTCGTATTAAAGTATACTAATATATTTTTGATAATTCGACACATTTTATAGCGCTTAATACTCATTTTTGACTCGTACAAAGTTAAAATAACATGCTGAATTTTCTGAGTTTTATAGTTTTCGTCGCCTAACTTGAAAAATTCATAACTTCTTCGTTATAGCTCCGTTTTAACCCGTTCAAGCGGCCACGTTTTCGTTTTAAAGTGTATTTTCTGAATATATAGCCCAAAATATTTTACAAACTGTCGGATTTTCCAGATTTTCAAAACAAGATCAGACCTCTAAAATAAGTTGTCGAAATGAGTTTTTCTCGCGCAAAACCTATTCTAACCAATTCAAAACAACTCCGAAGCTATTCTAATCCTACCATACACCTTCTTAGGGTGTCATGGGTTCCTAGACATCACCAAAAGTGATATGTTTCAAGGAGTAATTATAGGATGATAATATATATATATAACACTTAAAAACAATAAAAAGTGGTATAGCTATCCATATGACTTGCATATTTTTCTCAAACATGATATAATGAACATAATATGAATATGAAATATGAAAAGGACCATGAAATGCTTACTAGTTACTTGATGAGGTTTTATGAACAAAGGATTAATCCTAAACACCCAAGGTTTTTATTTCACAACCTTAATCAAGAGTGTGTCTAGATTGTTTTGAACTTGACTAGGAAAATTTTTATGGTTTCCTTCTTGATCTCCTATGGTGGCCGGTTCTCAAGAGATGGGAGAAGAGAGAATGGTTCTTGCTTTACACTTTGAGTTATTGAAAGTATGTGTTGAATAATGAGTATTATACATTATAATAGTAAGAGATATTTTGCAAATTAAGTGTGAATCACCCTTGTTGTCGACAAGGGTGTATTAGTTGCTAGGGAATACTTTTTTTTTATATTAGGTATTTAAATGTATAAGTGTAAGTAAATATTAAGTTAAGTAAAGATAAGTAGTAACTTGTATACACTTTTGAACATTTAGGGTAGCGTTAGCTAAAAGTAAATTTTAACGGATCAAAATAAAACATATTGAAGTCATAAAAATTATAAAAATACATTTCTTACAAAAATTGAGTGAAATAATAATTATTGTGTAATATTTACGAAAACCGTCGTAATTATATAAATATAACAATTTATATACGAAATAAATTTAAAACATCGGGTAAACTAATAATATAATTTTTATGGTCTTAAAATGAGTATAAAAATATATTAGGAATATTTTTGGAAGTGTCGGATCAAATGTTCAAAATAATTGATTACGCGATAGCGTTTATTTAATAGGAAAATAAACGTTTAATGAAAAATGCAAATCCAAGCATGAACTGAAATGATGATAACGATGCTAATGATATGTAGACTAAACCTAGTCTATATGGAATGTCCTTGATGATTGTTCATGAATTCGCAGCTAAACCATTAAGGTTACGCGAATTTGATACACGTAAACCTAGTTTACGATAAATGATGAAATAGTGAAACTTTTAAAGTTTTTAAAATGACCTGAAATTACGAGTTGTCACATTCGCCCAACCAAAAAGGAATTCAGTCCCTGAATTCAGTCCATGTTAGGTTCTACGATGTTACTTTTGAAAAGATGAGGGTATTTGAGTCGCATTGGGTCGTCCAATGTTTTTCTAAATCGTACCACGCCTTTCCAAGACGGGACTTTGAACATAATCTGTTGCCAACTTGAAATTCCAATGGTTTGCGACTTATGGAACATACTTCCAATATTTTGCGTCGTATATCGACGTAGCTTATCTAGCTATTTGTTGTTGCTTGTAACTGATTTTTGATCCGTACGATCACTTTGTTGTTTCATGAATGAGTCATTGACTAGTGAGTTGGACTTTACTGATTTTTGCCCGTAAATAAGTGATTGACACCTCAACCATAGAGTGTCTCAATTGGTGTAGTCAATATGTTCATGTGTTGACTATTGTTGTAAGGGAACTTGTCGATGAAGAATGATTTGCCTAATCATTTCTAGAAATCACACCTGCCTTGAGTATATCTTGAAATGTTGGAATTGTTCTCTCGCTCTGACCATTGAGCTGAGGATAATATGTGGTACTCATGTCCTAATAGATTCCATGGGAAGAGTGAAATGATTATGAGAAGTCTAGGGTGAATCAAATAGCTTATAATAGGTACAACTGGAATTGATACCACGTGACTCATGCCAAATTTCAAAATGTTAAGTCTGTCGAAACGGACCTTATTGAAAAGAATAGATTATGGGTAACAGTTGTGATTCCTCGCGTTTCTAGTTCTAGCGAATGTCATTACTTGAGTCTTACTTGCCTAAGGTGCTTAGTCTCCATGACTAAAATGTTTATTGTTTGATTATCGAAGTGTTTCCATGCTCTATGTTGTAAAGTCACAAAATCTTAAATGTTTAAGTGATGTGGTGTAGTGGTTGATTTTCAAGATTTCTTCCGATATTGAGTGCTTCTAAGATATTTCATCACTTAGATTGTTATCATGCTAGCAAGAAAATATATATCAGCTCATACTATGTCGAAGAATGTTTGTTCTAATTTTACTTGTAGATGGGGAGTCATTGATTGTCCGATATGTTCAAACCTGTTGCATCTCTTGATATGGAAGTGAGGTTACTTGGAATTTATAGAGAACACATGCCTTAGAGGGAGTTTATATCGATAACCTTAATTTAACAACATTTTCCTTTAAGGGAAACTCATTGTAGGGAAGTTCACATATTGTTGAGGCCATGTTAAATGAAATGTTCTGTAGTCTCAGTTAGAAGACTTGGTTTGTCCCTATAGTGTTGCTTAGTGTGTATTCGCTTCGTACTAAATCTTGTAACTCGGTCTAGCTAGTACTTTTGAAATGATATAATTTGGCTTCTAGTCCAAAATAGTGGTTCGGAATGTCTCATGATGTCTTAAGATTTTTGTTAGGTTTTGAAAGATCTCGCTACCTACTTCTAGTCCTTGTTGGTAATTCCGAAATCCTTTCATTGTTTTCTTGTATCGAGGAATCCTCCTCACAGATGGTATAGAAAGCCTTTCCTAAAAAGGTAATTCATCAAATTCTAACTTATCGGTTGAGTGAGGGATGAATGGCGTGGGCTTCTATAGAGTGTTTAAAAAAAATGTTTATGAACAATTTATCTGATTACAAAGCCTTGCTTTTGAGTGAAGATTGTTTTAAGAGATTTGAAATGATGCTTGTTACTTTCATGACATAATTGTTCCTGAATTATACATAGGTGATCAGGCCATGTATAATCGAGGACAAATGATGTGATGCTTGGTTTTGTTGAAATGATATTATGCTTCTCCGAAGTTTTAGATGGTATTCAACGTTTTGTTTTGTAAGATAATGGCTCAATAATTTTTCAGAGTAACATGAAAATCGTTTAGCATGATGGTATTAAATATTTGATCAAATGACTGAAAACCAATTGATAGGGTGGTAACAAAACAACTTGTTTTAAAACTTTATGAAATAATGTTTCTAAGATGGTGTAGAATAGCTTGAAATAAAATTAAGTGAAATAATTTCGTGAAATGGTAGCAAAATAACTTGAAATAAAATTTGTTGAATGGTTTGTAGGATACATGGGAGAACCTCATAGAGTGGTAATAGTCTCTTAATTGGTTAAGAATAAAGTTGGCCTAACCCCTAGTAAGATAGTGATGTATTGTCGCGAAATGATTGAAAATTGGGCAATTGGAATAGGGAATGAAATAAACAAAGGTTGTGATTATTGTGGAGATAATAAGGGATAAAGATTACATTAGCTAGAAAGGTACTTATTATCTGTTCCTGTTGATGTTCAAATAGTGTTTCAAGTGTAAGAATAGTAGATGGTCTAGCAGCAATAGCCCTAGAACTCTCACAGTCCTCAAACCTATGAGATGGTGTAGTGTCTATAGTCTTAGTGATAGACGATAGTGGTGTGTCAAATCATGCACGCTTCCCAAGCGGCAAATCAAATGTATGACTAATAGGTCCACTAGGACTAAGCTTGTAAGCCCTACCAAATGGTATAATCTGTCCCAACAGAATGATAAAATTTGTCCTGATCCTACAGTGAATCAATGGTGATCGTGATGGTGTAGGTGCAACTTCGTCCTCCTAAAAGAGTTAAGTCTCATAATCTGATGTTATCGGTGTTAAGTCAACTGATGTTAAAATTGTGATAGGGAATGACAGGGCATTCTCCATGTCAAAGTGACGGGATGGGTATCTGAAGGCATTAATGTGACAATCGATTTGAAATGAAAGTAAATAACTCGCAAAATGTGCGTACGAAACCGCATGTATAGTGACTATGCACTTATAATAAAATGATGATGTAGTTATAGTCTAGGGTCAATGATGCAACCTAGTTCTCTATAACCGAAGCTCTGATGCCAATATGTCACACCCCCAAATTACATGTTTTGCAGCGGAATGGAATTCCTGGGGGATGACTGTCATAGCATCACAATCACAGTTATATTGAACGACCTAACGTGTCGTTTGAAAAGAACATCGTTTGATATATTAAAAATATTCAGAGTTACAAAGATAGGTCCCAAATGAAAATCAACATGTGCGGAAAAATAAGTTTGGCACAAGTCAAACGATGTTTTAAAAATGTATAAATCCCATGTGAGACGCGTCGTCACCGCGACTCTATGATATGTCCACATGCATGCCATGAAGTGAATGCCTTAGTTACCTGAAAATACATTGCTAAAAGTGTCAACACAAAGGTTGACTGAGTTCATAGAGTTTATGTATATGTTTAATACGACTACCACAAGTATAAGTTATGTATGACAATGATGTCACAAAATGATACAATTGCTTAAGCACATGACACCGAAGCTTGACTGATGTTCGGCCCAACAGAGTGTTTTGCCAAACAACTCAAATAATGATAATGAAATGAAATGCATCCGTCCGGTTGGAATCCACCAACCCGGATGGAGGCGTCACCTCGATAGATCTATCCACTCACCCTCGCTTCTATGAAATTAACGGTTCATGATTATGAAATGGGGACATTTAACCGGCAATGAGGTAACTTAAGCAATGTAATGAATTTGATATACTTGGTATCGTAATAAAAATGATGTGCAATGTATTCTCCCCGTAGGTTTGAAATAAAGTAAAAACTTGAATAAATCGGGCTATGAAAACTCACCTGTTGCAATGATAATGATGATATAATGGCAATACTGAAATGAGGCGCAACCTCTAACCGTGACCTATTATGAATGATATGTTCTATAATAAGTTATGATGTAATGTTATGCATTCAATTCGTATGATATCTATACCACTTGTGAATTTTTGAAAATAACGTTTATCGTCGAAAAATAATCTTATAATGTCTTGATCATTTTTAAATTACTTTACATGTATTTACATTGAAATGATATCCTACGATAATCATTTAGTGATTTATTATGAAATTATAACTTTTCGTCGTAAAATAATGTCATTGAAAATTTCATGAAAGTGACAAAACGGCCTTGAAAAGCTAGTCGTAAAATGGTGCACGTCGAGTGTTAGGAAACGAACTCAACGGTTTTGGGAAGCTTGTATCATTATCTCAAAGTTTTAGCATTTAAGTTTTCATCCCAGAGGTCTCGATCACGAAGAAAAATATAGGTTAAGTATGGTACTTGTGTCCAAAATATCGTTTAAGAGTGGTTTTCGACAAAGTTTAAGTGACCGTATTTTATTCGTTACAACTCCGTTTGACAAACGGTTGGACATTTTGGAAAATAGGCTAGGCGAACTTACTTTTACTAGAAGATATCATTTTATAAAAAGTACTCCATCATTGTTAAAAACGACCCTCAACATGGTCCCTCGTTGCCGTAGTATGTGTCTAATAGAAATATATTAGTTTTTCTTATATAATATAGTTACGGCAACTTTGTGTAAAAGCGTGTAATTTAATCGTTACAAGTCCGTTTTCTAGGTTTTATATGTCCTTAGCTTCGTATTAAAGTATACTAATATATTTTTGATAAGTCGACACATTTTATAGCGCTTAAGACTCATTTTTGACTCGTACAAAGTTAAAATAACATGCTGAATTTTCTGAGTTTTATAGTTTTCGTCGCCTAACTTGAAAAATTCATAACTTCTTCGTTATAGCTCCGTTTTAACCCGTTCAAGCGGCCACGTTTTCGTTTTAAAGTGTATTTTCTGAATATCTAGCCCAAAATATTTTACAAACTGTCGTAATTTTCCAGATTTTCAAAACAAGATCAGACCTCTAAAATAAGTTGTCGAAATGAGTTTTTCTCGCGCAAAACCTATTCTAACCAATTCAAAACAACTCCGAAGCTATTCTAATCCTACCATACACCTTCTTAGGGTGTCATGGGTTCTTAGACATCACCAAAAGTGATATGTTTCAAGGAGTAATTATAGGATGATAATATATATATATAACACTTAAAAACAATAAAAAGTGGTATAGCTATCCATATGACTTGCATATTTTTCTCAAACATGATAAAATGAACATAATATGAATATGAAATATGAAAAGGACCATGAAATGCTTACTAGTTACTTGATGAGGTTTTATGAACAAAGGATTAATCCTAAACACCCAAGGTTTTTATTTCACAACCTTAATTAAGAGTGTGTCTAGATTGTTTTGAACTTGACTAGGAAAATTTTTATGGTTTCCTTCTTGATCTCCTATGGTGGCCGGTTCTCAAGAGATGGGAGAAGAGAGAATGGTTCTTGCTTTACACTTTGAGTTATTGAAAGTATGTGTTGAATAATGAGTATTATACATTATAATACTAAGAGATATTTTGCAAATTAAGTGTGAATCACCCTTGTTGTCGACAAGGGTGTATTAGTTGCTAGGGAATACTTTTTTTTTATATTAGGTATTTAAATGTATAAGTGTAAGTAAATATTAAGTTAAGTAAAGATAAGTAGTAACTTGTATACACTTTTGAACATTTAGGGTAGCGTTAGCTAAAAGTAAATTTTAACGGATCAAAATAAAACATATTGAAGTCATAAAATTATAAAAATACATTTCTTACAAAAATTGAGTGAAATAATAATTATTGTGTAATATTTACGAAAACCGTCGTAATTATATAAATATAACAATTTATCTACGAAATAAATTTAAAACATCGGGTAAACTAATAATATAATTTTTATGGTCTTAAAATGAGTATAAAAATATATTAGGAATATTTTTGGAAGTGTCGGATCAAATGTTCAAAATAATTGATTACGCGATAGCGTTTATTTAATAGGAAAATAAACGTTTAATGAAAAATGCAAATCCAAGCATGAACTGAAATGATGATAACGATGCTAATGATATGTAGCCTGAACCTAGTCTATATGGAATGTCCTTGATGATTGTTCATGAATTCGCACCTAAACCATTAAGGTTACGCGAATTTGATACACGTAAACCTAGTTTAGGATAAATGATGAAATAGTGAAACTTTTAAAGTTTGTAAAATGACCTGAAATTACGAGTTGTCACAATAACAAACTTATCTTTATGTGTAAAATAGGGTATGGGACCCTAGAATACTGTCCAAGTCGGACTACAACTAAGTTAGGGTTTCTCTCCAAAATTCTACCTCCCAAAATACAGAAAAAGCGAATTATACGTATAGATTTACAATCGCGACGGCGTCGTCTTTAGGGTGTCGTCTGGGCCAAGTCATCGATGGGACGGCGTCACTTGAGAAGTGTGATGTCATCAGTCTTCATGCAGGACGTCGTCTGAACTAGGGATCTAGGACGTCTGGTGTAAAAAGTATGAGTGACACCTTCCAGAAATAAGGCGTGACGCCAACAGGCATTAGGACTAGAAATTCCGCTGAGCCATCGTGTGCACTTTTTGATCAAGTCTTAATAAAGGGACGGCATCGCCCTTTGGATGGAACGCTGTCAGGTGTAATGATCAGGGTTTGAGTGTCTTCGATCTTGACTTTGCCATGTTTTCGCTCCTTTTTGTCCAAATATGCTTCATTCCAGCATTTTGCTTCTAAAAGACGTAAAAAGTGAAAAGGAACGATTTTAAGCAGTAACGGATATAAAATGTGTCGAATTAGTGCTTAAATGACCCGTTAAAAGCGTACGTTTTAAATCCTTATCAAATATACCTACACTTGGTATTTGCTTGTCCTCAAGCAAATGTGCTTTTGACCAACAATTTATAAGTTACGGGGCATGAAGCAATGGTTTAAGATAATTTACAACAAGTAAAAGCGCCACAATAGTCTTTTTTTTGGGTAAAAGGGTTAATTCACCCCGGTAAAATATATTACACCAAAAACATTGAAGTACAAAGGATGAGGGTGACTTCCCTCATCTCAGTCCCTTAGGACACTTACAGACTCTCATATAAGAATGACACGCCATTCTTATAACTTACATAATAAAACTTATCACCTACAATGACTATACAAGTGAATAAATATAGGAATTAAAACATGATTCACTAAGGTAACACCAAGAACATAGCCATCGTAGAACTTCCATCAAACTTCCATATGATCTCATCCACATAGAACCTGAACTTGTATAATCAACAAATCCATTTGCGTCTTCTATTAGTATTATGCAAAAGCATAATCTAATAACCTAATACGAGTGAAATCCATAGCAAATCGAATTTGAGGCATAAACATGGTCTAATCGACCCAAACTTCCAGCATATCCGAACTTGAACCAATCTACCAACATATACGAGTGAAACACATGAAGACATCCAATGATCAAGTCACAAATGCAAAAAACCTCCCATGTCATGACCATAGCAGAATAATCCCCACGTATAAACATATTATTAGAAAAAGGATCAATAATGGTATAATCATACCAAAAATCTGCCATGCAATCAACGATCACAATAAACTACCATAGGGTTTCTAGCACCAATCAATAGACCCTAACTTCCCAAGGCTGAAACGTGTTAGACACAATTTACCCACTCAACACCAGCAATAATGATCAACAGCAGCTAAACTAAAGGTTAGAAACCCTACCATGCAAAACAACAGCTATACTCGATCACCACATCGAATCAGTCCCAAGTAATGTAACAGCAACATGTAGGACTGATCACAATAAGCATACCAATAGGTTAAACGAACCCTAACTTACATACAAAACAATGTCTCGATCTGCTGGGAAATTAAAGAACATGTAAAACTTCAACCAGATCGATCCAACAAGCAACTCTCCCTCATAACCCACGTACAAATAATCCCAACACCAAGAAGACTTGCAGGCATAAGAGCCACCCATAACATATAAACTTGCATCGACGCAACCAGATCCAACATCACATACCATTCATAATAATTGAAACCCAAAAAAGGTTTCTTAACCATAAAGTGCAGCAAATCAATAAGAACACCGAACCCTAATAGAAAATCAATAAACCTAAAGAAGGGAAATCGATTGCAATAAAATAGTAGGGATTAAGCGCCACAATAGTTAGAACAAGCACGGAAATTACATACTAGCACCTCACAAGTGGTGTTTGGATTCTCTCATCTCTCGGGTTTATATGAAATAAAATATGAATGGAAATGGAAGATAAACACTCATTACCTGGCATAGTACATAGATTACCATAAGCTAGAGAAAGAATCAAACCTCCACCGCTTTGGCGCAAGCACCTAGGAACAACTATCTAAGAGGTCTTTACAAGAGTTGTAACGTTAGGCTTAGGGTAGGGAAGTAAAGGGTTTTGTTAGATAGGGGATATTTAGTGGTGGCAAGTCAAAAATCATATGTTACAAGCATGTAAAGCGTGGCGTTTCTAAGCCAAGACTCGACCCACTAACACTAGATAACTTGAAACAAAACAAACATAAACTTAAAAACATAAACATAAAGATAGATGAAGGATGGTAGAACGTATGTTTTTTTTTCATACCTTTTTACTCTACCATCCTCTATGATAACATCAAAATATAAGGATTTTACCGGAGCATCCCTACACTTGATTTTTTATTTCTCTAATACTAATTGACCCGATTTGAAAAGATCAAAACACTTGGAGTATTTAATTACATAGACAAAGGGAATTTGAATTTTTCGTCCCAAAACTGTGTACAAAAGATATGACTCGACTTAGCAACCATGCAAGTAACTAGGTAATTGAACTAAGGGTTTAGTAATGATAATAATAATGCACTGAAGATGAGCGCATACAAGGTAGACTAAGATGATTTGGGTGTACATCACGAGAACCGCGAAAAAGATAGGTTCTGAGGGGTTAACTAGGGGTATCGTGTACTAAAGATGAGTACATAGCAAGGGTGTGGCGTAACTCAACCTATGTGGAAGATGTAATTATAATACATGTTTCAAACAAGGGTTATCATAATGCATCTTATCATTTAGTTACTACTAACTACAAAAGTGTAGTCTCACTAGCGATCTCGGGATGCATCATAAAACAAGTTCTAAAATCTATTATACTACCGGTACACTCACCAAGCATTAAATGTGAATGCTTTTATTCCTAAATATCTAGGGGCGAACCTCACATTTTGGGGGTGGAATTTGAGAGGTAAACGGTTTTTGTGCTAGTCATATAACTCCTATCCATGAGACGCTTTATTAAGACTAAAGTTTAGCTCGTAAATGTCATAAAAAAATTTAAATTTGGTGCTAAAATTCCCCTAACGAATATTTCTCATAGTTTATTACACAAATCACAAAGGACAAGACAAGTAATCAAGTGAGTGAATACTTTCCAAGTTCCCGTTTTATTCTCCCTCCCTACACTTAAACTGAACATTGTCCCCAATGTTCCCCGAAAGCATCAAACTTATGATAAAGGAAGGTAAGTAAGGAAAAGAAACTAATACTCCCCTGATTAGCTCGGTAGGATATGCGTAAAGTTGCGGTTAAATCTTCTTCCTAGAAGAATGCATAAGTAATAAACTTCATCCAATGTGTGTTTCATCTTCTTGTCCAATATAACCTGCACACTTATAAGAAAACAAACGAAACCTTCACGTAAAATTGGCGGTAAAACTATATATGACACACAACTACACTAGAAAGTGATAAGGATTTAAAACGTATACTTTTAAGGGGTCATTTAAGCCCTTAATCGATCACTTTTATATCCGTTAGTGCTTAATTTCGTTCCTTTTCACTTTTTAGGTCTCTTGGAAGCAAAATGATGGAATGATGCATATTTGGACGAAAAGGAGTGAAAATATGAAGAAAATGGCAAAGTCAAGATCGAAGCCACTCAAGCTGCTGAAACTGAAGCTGACGGTGTCCCAACTAAAGGGCGACGCCGTCCCTCTCTACGGATTTAATTAAAATACACCGGACGGCTCAGTACACTTGTTGCTCAGATACACCTGACGGCGTCAGGCTTTGAAGAGGAAGGGCGTCACTAAGACTTTTCATCTGAGACGGCCCAGATCTCTGTTGATGTGACGCCGTCCCAACGATAACTTGGCCAAGACGAAAACCGTAATGACGGCGATCTGATGGCGTCCCACCTATAAGGTTTCATGTGCTATGTATAAATTTTTGGAAATAATCAGGGTTTAATTTTCCAGAAAATCTGCAAACATCCATTCCACAAGCATTATATCCTAGTTTAGTCGTGCCATATATTTTTTTACCATCGATTTTACGCGAAGGTTTCATCTATTTTCTTAAAGTGTGAAGGTTATATTTAGCAAGAAGAAGAAACACAACATTGGATGGAGCTTATCACGTATACATTCTTCTTGGGAAAGAATTTAACCACTACTTCACACGGATCCTACCGAGCTAATCAGGGGAGTAATAGTTTCTTTCTCTTTTACTTACCTTTCTTTATCATAACTTTGATACTTTCGGGGAACATTGGGGACAATGTTCAGTTTAAATGTAGGGAGGGAGAATAAAACGGGAACTTAGAAACTATGCTTATCCTTGAATATTTGTTTTGTCTTTTTTTAATAAGCTATGAGAAATATTTGTTAGGGCAATTTAGCACCAAATTTAAATTTTTTTGTGACATGTACGAGCAAAACCTTTAGTCTTGATAAAGCGTCTCATGGATAGGAGTTATATGACTGGCACAAAAACAGTTTACCACTCAAATTCCACCCCAAAAATGTGAGGTTCGCCCCTATATCTTTAGGAATAAAAGCATTCACCTTTAATGCTTAGAGAGAGTGTACCGGTAGTATAATAGATCCTAGAACTTGTTTTGTGATGCATTCCGAGATCGCTAGTGAGACTACACTTGTGTAGTTAGGAATAACTAAATGATAAGAGGCATTAGGATTTGAAACCCGTATTATAATTACTTCTTCCACATCGGTCGAGTAGTTACCCCACACCCTTTTAATGTACTCATATTTAGTACACGATACCCCTAGTTAACCCCTCAGAGCCTATCCTTTTCGCAGTTCTCGTGATGTTTCGGTTTTCCGGAATATCAATAAAGAGCATTGTTTACAATCCACCCCAAAATGTACACCCAAATCGCCTTAGCCTACCTTGCATGCACTCACTTTTAGTGCACTATTGTTATCATACTAAACCCTTAGTTCAATTATCTAGTTACTTGCATGGTTGCTAAGTCTAGTCATATCTTTTGTACACAGTTTTGGGATGATTGGGACTCATGGGTAAATAATATTTTATGGAGTGACGAGAAAGAACGTTAAATTCAAATTCCCTTTATTTACGTAATTAAATACTCCAAGTGTTTTGATCTTTTCAAATCGGGTCAAATTAGTGTTAGTGTAATAAAAACTCAAGTGTAGGGATGCTCCTATAAATCCCTTATATTTTGTTGTTATCTTAGAGGATGGTAGAGTAAAAGTGTATGGAGAAAAAAAATACGGGCTACCATCCTACATCTACCCTTATGTTTATGTTTTTCAATTTATGTATGTTTGTTTCAAGTTATCTAGAGTTTAGTGATTCGAGTCTTGGCTTAGCAACGCCATTCTTTTCATGCTTGTAACATAAGATTTTTGACTTGCCACCACTAAATCGCCTATCCAACAAAACCCTTTGTTTCCCTATCGTAAGCCTAATGTTACAACCCTTTTAAAGACCTCTTAGATAGTTGTTCCTAGGTGCTTACGCCAAAGCGGTGGAGGTTTGATCTAGTCTCAAGCCTATGGTAATCTATGTACTATGTAATGAGTGTTTATCTTCCTTTTCCATTTACTATATTTCATATACACCCGAGAGATGAGAGAATCCAAACACCCCTTGTGAGGTGCTAGTATATAATTTTCTTGCTTGTTATGACTATTGTAGTGCTTTTACTTGTTGTGGATTATGTTAAACCAACGCTTCATGCCCCCAACTTATAAATTGATTGGCCAAAAGCACATTTGCTTGAGGACAAGCAAATACCAAGTGTCGGGATATTTGATAAGGATTTAAAACGTACACTTTTAAAGGGTCATTTAAGCCCTTAATCGACCACTTTTATATCCGTTACTGCTTAATTTCGTTCCTTTTCACTTTTTAGGTCTCTTGGAAACAAAATGATGGAATGATGCATATTTGGACGAAAAGGAGTGAAAATATGAAGAAAATGTCAAAGTCAAGATCGAAGCCACTCAAGCTTTTGAAACTGAAGCTGACGGCGTCCCAACTAAAGAGCGACACCGTCCCTTTCTACAGATTTAATTAAAATACACCTGAAGGCTCAGTAGACTTGTTGCTCAGATACACCTGAAGGCGTCAGGGTTTGAAAGGAAGGGCGTCACTAAGACTTTTCATCTCAGACGGCCCAGATCTCTGCTGAAGCCCGACGGCGTCACAATTACAATGTGACGCCGTCCCAACGATAACTTGGCCAAGACGAAAACCGTAATGACGGCGATCTGATGGCGTCCCACCTATAAGGCGACACCGTCGCAAGTGTAAATCTATATATATAATTCGATTTTTCAGTATTACACTTGTGGAGTAAAAACCCTAAACGTTTGTAGTCTGACTTGGATAGTATCTTAGGGTCCCAAACCCTATTTTACACATCAAGATAAGTATTTTATTCCATTAGTTTCATAATGTCTTCCATTGAATGTGTGTATGCTTGCTTGTTTAACATGTCCGGCTAAATTTCTTGTGTGTTTGCTTAGATCTATGAAAACTAGTTGTTAATTATTGATTGGTTGTCTCTTATCTTAATTGTAAATGGCTTAGGAGTGCACTAGGCTATCGTTGTGTTTAAATGCTTAAGTAATCTTTGTGAACATTGGTTTCTGAAACACTTAGCGGATTTCATAGTCTAAACATCCAAAGATAACCTTAAAGTTAGTTTATGAATCATCTAGAGGACTTCGTAGACAATAACCTAAAGGTATTCTCAAAGAGTTAGGGCATAAGCGTTCCCTACGACCTTAGAAAACACAGCGCGTTAAGAATAAGGACGTGACAATTCAACCACCAATACGAGCACACATCAAAAAGACATAGCTACCCGTAGTATTAGATAATTAGAATAGTAGAAGTAATTGGTAAAAGTACCACCCCCAAATCCATTGCCCTGAGATTTTACCCTTTGCTTTTTTTTAAATATATAAAAGATAAAAAATAATCATCCTCAACCCCAACCTTAGCGTAGTACACTTCTTATTAGCATTCCTATTCTCCTAGAGAACGATATCAATACCCGAGGCTTACCCAATACTACACTAAACGATTAGGTTCACTACCTAGGGTGTTGAAAAACTTGCTCGACGAAAAGGAAGTTCCTTTGACCCCGAATGCGCTTCGTACGCGCATCAGAAAGCAAGTAAGATATAATGCTTGTGGAATGGATGTTTGCAGTTTTTCTGGAAAATTAAGACCTGGGAATTTCCAAAAATTTATAAACTGCACAAAAAATGAAAACTGAGCATTCTGTTTCTGCATATCCTGATGTTGTCAGGCTTTAATCCTGACGCCGTCAGGTTGTCCTGACAAAAACTGGTCTGTTGCGTTTTTCTAGAAAAATTATGGAAAAATTACATCATTAAAACCTGGAAAAATTCCTACAAAACATCCATTATGACTCAATACAAGCATTTGACTCTAACAAACACACATATATATCAATTTCAATAGTTGTAATTCTCATGTTCATGTTCTTAAAAACTTATGTGATCTTCCCTACACTTATCTTTTTGTAAAATACCTTTATATGTAGTTAAGATGAAGTTAAAGACAAAATAAAGAATTTTCACAAAGTCTAACATGAGAATAAACAACAATGAAAAAGATAAATAAAACACATAAATTAAAAAACAAAACAAGCAAACAATTCAGCATGGGTTGCCTCCCACTAAGCGCTTTTCTTTATTTATGAGCCTTGTAGCTAGACTCAAAGTCGTTATCCTATGTGACTTCCTTACCGTCATCTTCTTCCTCATGACGATCTCTATTGGGGTTTTCCATGGCATAGTTATGTCCTATCGTGCATCTTTCTAAGAAGTCATCTTGCCCCCAGTTGGTTCTATATTCCGGTCCTAGTTTCACACATTCTTTATAGAACCCAAATATCTTATTCATCACATAGTCTACTCCTCTCTTCTTATCATTGGATAGTGATGAAAATTTCTCAATCTTAAATGGCATTTGGTAGACAACGTCATCGGTCTCTTCCTTGAATCTAACTATCCCTAATGACGGATCATAAGTCATCCCGGTGCTATCTACGAGTGGCTTTGCTAGAACTACATGGGACAAGCTAGGATCTATAGCCGTACTAATATCCTCCACAATCACAAAATCTGTAAGGTACATGAAGCTACCTACATAGACAGGCAATCCCTCAATTCTACTAAGGAAATTACATCTAACTCTAGGATCATTCGGGTCTTGCCTATCTGGGATAGGTTTTTTCATTACCCAATTATAGTATGTGCTAGTCATGATGTTTATTGGGGACTTACGATCAATGTAGGCCTTTGCCACGAAAAGATGTCCTATGCAACATGGTATGTTGAGATTTCTAGGATTTCCAAAGGTGATTCATGGGCATCTCCTGGTAAAAATGGGACGAAGGTCACGCACTAGGTGTGGGTAGCATGAAAGTTCCTCATCAGTTGGAAACTTATTGAAGTGTTCATCACCTACTTCGTCTATTTCATCGGTTGATTCATCCTTAGGAGTTTCACTAACCTCAAGTGCCGTCTCATGGTTTGCTTCATCACTATTCTTATTTGGTTTCACTAGGGTGATAGCATTGACGAAGTGAACGTGTTTTGATGAAGACGGGTCCTGAGTTTCGAAGTACTTGCTTGGGTCCTTAATCTTAACAATGGAAGCTTCGGGAGAGTGGCTCGAGATGGCATTAACCTTTTCGGTGGTTATCCTATCATTATTGGTTATGGCTTTCAAAAGGTTATCTATCTTCCTATCCATCTCGACTTGTCGTTGGTTAAAGCAGTCCGAAAGCTTGGCTATTTGGGCTTCTTGGGATGTAACTAGGTGTTGCATCATCCCTTCTAGGTTTTGTTGACTAGGGCCATGAGAGCTTTGATTGTGTTGTTGGGGCCACGGGGAGTCGTTAGAGGTGAATTCCTTGGTTTGACCCCAATTATAGTTGGGTTTGCCCCTCCATGCTTTTCGGGCTTCGTTGAAAGTCCTAGGTCCGGGTGTTGTGGGAATCTTCCATTCCATTGGTACGCGAGGATGCGTAGTCCACGGAAGCTTGTTCGGGGAGTCTTGTGCAATCACGAGTGTCGTGGGGACCACTACATAATTCACAAGGTAGAGTGATTTTGTTCACTTGGCGCGAATGCTTAGGAGTTTCGTAGAAGCTCATTAGGATTTTGACTTGATCTTCAAGTTCGAGCATCCTACGATTGGAAGGTTGTGAGTCAATGGGATGCAGATAGATTGCCTTGACGGTTTTGGGAAACTCACGGGGGTCATTCCAATATTAGTTGTCATAGAAGGCAAGGTCCTCTATTTTCCGCGGTAAGTTCACTAAGTTTTCAACCAGCCGCTTGGTCGATGGTTTGCCTAGTTGAGAGATTGACATGATCTTAAAAGATTTGGACTTGAAGCCAAAGATCGATGCCGTGATGAGGGACTTTATGGAGCAGAGTTTCGCCTTGACGTTGTTAGAACATCTAGATGTCATTCCTTAGCTTGGTAGTTCTCCCCGGTGGAAAAAATTAGGAGAGGAAACGAGTGGTGAGATCATCCCAACTTGAGATGGATCCGGCGGGAAGTCGCGCAAGCCAATTACTAGCTTGGTCCCGTAGAGAGAATTGGAAGAGACGCAAGCGCGTGGTCTCCCGTGTGGTAGCATTAAGGTCGATAGAGTCAACGATTTTAAGGAAATCCTTGAGATGCTGATTATGATCTTTGGAACGTAGTCCATGGAATGCACATTCGTTTTGCACCAACCGGATGGTGTCGGATTGCAGGGCCGTAGTTTGAGCTTGAAGTGGGAGCTCAATGGTGTTCCTATAGCCTTGAGGGCTCGATATAGAGTATTCACCAAGAGTACGGCCTCTTGGTGGGTCAAGTGGTTGTGGGTTGAGTGGAAGTGGTTGATGTGGTGGTGGATTGTTGTTTGGTGGCGGATTATCACCCATGGTGATAAGTGACAAGGTTACGAACAAAAACACGAAGAAGGGGGATAGACTACGAGGAAGCTAATGAAAATGAGAAAAAATCTTACTTGATAGGAATCAAGCAAGGGAACCTAAACGAGATAGAAGTCTAACTAGCTATTCTATTCCCCGGCAGGCGCCAAAAACTTGGTAGCAGGGTTTGGGGTAGAGAAAACCTCCGTTTCTACGAGCAAGCTTTTCAACCCTCTAGGCAGTGAACCTAATCGTTGTAGTGTAGTATGGGGTAAGCCTCGAGGATTGATATCGTTCTCTAGGGGAATAGGAATGCTAGAAAGAAATTTTTTTTTGGGTAAAGGGTTTTACCCCGGTAAATATATAACCAAAAAATGTTAAGTACAAATGCAATGTGGCAGAAGTACCACATTAACCTCAAGCTAAAGCTTGATAACTAGTGTTTATGACATGCCATAAACACAAAGAACCTAGCTATACATTAATCATATAACCAGGCATAAAACAAGAAAAACTTGTAACAAGCGAGCATCCCGCAATCACCATATGCACAAAAGGAGCAAGACGACCCAGGAAGTTTGCCTCCATAAAAACCCTTTCCAAGAAAAACCCTGAAAGGAAAAACCTTGGAGTAGGGAAAAAGAGTACAACCCATTCCTGGCACTCCCTTTGCGAAATAGATAAACATTGGAGAACTTCCATTAAGACGTTGAACAATCCGCAATGATCACCGATCCAGGTAACTTCCATGTATCCAAAATCCTTCTAATCCGCATAGAGTTCTTCGTGAATCGAAATGAAAGGATCTTTAAACGAACAATAGACACAATATCATCAAACACCTGAGTATATGACTTCATTCCCTTCTTAAACAGCCTTGAATTCCGTTCACGCAAAATAGAGTAGCAAGAAGCAGCAAGGAGAAGACGGGATATACCACCAGAGGCTGATCGTCCCTTAGACAGAAGTATAAGGTACGAAACAACATCATCCATCCTAGGAGGAACATTATCCATTCCATAAAGAGCACAAACTCTCGTCCACACCTGTAAAGAAAAAGGGCACTCAAAGAAAAGGTGAGCATGAGAATCAGGTTGGTTATCACAGAATAGACAACGAAGCAGGTTTAAGTCAGCGTCAGGACCGACATCCCATTGCCTCAGTCTATCTTGTGTTTTTAGCTTGCAATTAACGACCAACCAAAGATTAAAAGCATGTTTAGGGAAACACTGAGGGAACCACACAACATGAAACCAAGGAACCAGGTTAGCACTACCACAGATAGAGTCCCAAACATGAGTGATTGTAAACGGCTTGAATTCACCATTAGGTACTCTCCAAACCAGCTCATCGGCAATACCATCAGTAATTATTGGAGGATTAATCAGCAATAAATCTGGAATCCTATCAATCCACTCACTAGGCCATCTCCAAGTACCATCACTAAGCAAATCACCAACTGAATTATTCAACGAAAATACAGACCGAGAGATATCTCTAGCAGTAAGCAAACTCCTAAGGGGGCTCAATGAACACCAATTATCAAACCAAATAAAAGCCCTCTTGCCATCACAGATATGGAACCAGAAAAAAGGCCGAATAGTGGGGCGAATTAGAATAAGTTTTCTCCAGCCCCAACTCATATCACCCGTACATGGAACATCCCAAAAACTCCTGCCACGTAGCTTATAAGCATGGATCCATTTAACCCATAAAGATTCCTTATGAGTCAAAATACTATAAACATGTTTTGCCATAAGTGCCACATTAAATTCATGAAGACTACGAATGCCTAAACCACCCTCCTCTTTAGGCTTACAAATATCCTCCCACGCCACCTTAGCCTTACCCTTTTTCATATCACCCTGACACCAAAAGAAACCACGCATGAGATGTTCAATATCATGGATAACACGGACATGAAGAATAAATACAGAGGCCCAGTATATATGCATAGAAGATAACACAGATATAATGAGCTGTCCCGCCATTGATAAAAATTTATTCTTCCAATCAGATATTCTATTCTGAACCCTTTCAACAAGCACTTTGCAATCCCGATACAGCAGCCATGACGAGATAAGTGGAACACCCAAGTACTTAACAGGGAGGGTGCCTTCCTTAAATGACAAAGAGTTTAAAATGGACAACTTAACCTGGTTAGGCACACGACAGAAGAACGCCGTGCTCTTTGGGATACTAGGAACGAGGCCTGACAAATTCTTGAACTCATCTAAAGCATCCATAACCACACTTGATGAGACCACATCACCATGCGTAAAAATAAATAGATCATCTGCAAAACAAAGATTAAGTAACTTCTGTCTTTCACAAAGATGGTGATATTGGAAGTCATCCCGCTGCTCAACCCTTTGCTGCAATAAGAGAGTAAGTACTTCCATAACAAGAGTAAAAAGATAAGGTGACGTAGGATCACCTTGGCGTAGACCCCTTTTACCCCTGAACCACCCATAGATACCACCATTAATACAAATGGAGTACGACACACTAGTAACACAAGCCATGATCCAAGAAACCATCCTATTGTGAAACCCATAACCAACTATAATAGTTTCAAGAAAACGCCAATCAAAAGTATCGTATGCCTTTTGGATATCAATCTTAAATGCACATCTCGGCGGTCCACGAGGACGATGGTAATTACGCATTAATTCTTGGGTAAGAAGAATATTATCCGAGATATTACGCCCCGGAACAAATGCCGACTGATTAATACTAACAATATCCCCAAGCCCCTCTTTAATCTGATTAGATATGATTTTGCTAATGCATTTATAAAGCACATTGCATCAAGAGATAGGTCTGTAGTCATTTACCTTGGCAGGCGTGGAAACTTTAGGGATAAGAGCAATAATAGTGTGATTGAGTTCTTTGAGCAGCTTCCCATTAGAAAAGAAATCCCGAATATCCAAACAAACATCAGTACCCACAATATCCCAAGCCTTTTTGAAAAAAGCAGCCATGAAACCATCCGGGCCCGGGGCCTTATTGTCACCAATGGAAAACATAGCATTCTTAATCTCCAAATTAGTCACATCCCTTACCATCCAAGAAGCCCTATCCGAATCAATAGAAGAAGAGAACAAACCTTGATCTACTAACGGAATGGTATTCCCTTCCTCTCCAAGAAAATTCTCATAGTGTTGAACAAAAACATTAGGCACTTCGTTACCTTGGTGCATAACATTATTAGCATCAGAAACCAGCTTAATACGACTCCTATATCTCTTATTCTTAACAATATTGTGAAAGTAAGCAGAATTAGAATCCCCTTCACGAAGCCATTCCACTTTTGCCTTTTGCTTCAAAAATCATTCCTCATCCAAAACAGCATTACGAAATGCCTGAAGATAAATACCCTCCTCTTCCCGAAGCACGGGATTAGAAGGGTCCTTATCAAGGGACTTTTGGACCTCATCAAGTTCCACACGAAGGTTGTTAACACGGGTATGAAGATTACCATGATCTCTAAGCAGCTTGCGAATAGGTGTTTTCAAACCCTTCATGCGTTTCACCACCTTGAACATATTGTGCCCCTGAATGTCATTTTTCCACCCTTCACGCACAACATCCAAAAAACCCTAAAAGTCTTGTTCTTTGAAGGATAAGGATCCTAATGATGGTATTAGGAGTATTAACCCTAAAAGTCTCTCTCTAGTTTGGCGATTTTTTACCCTAACCTATCCTAATAATTTTTTCCACAATTCTGCCCTATCTCCACTAATTCTTGTATCTATTTGATTAATCTAGTGTCTAATCCTTGTGGTTATCATTGGCTTAATTTAAATCACTGCTTGTTTTTATTGGTTTTATGGTCGATTCTGGTTCTACATATTGTTAGGGTTTCTAATCGCAAACTTCTGTTTTTTGATCGATCCCCTTATTGTTCGCTATCTTTAGTCGGTTTGTCATTCATTCCTAATTACATAAGGACGATCGTGGTTGTGCAACATATTATTTATCAAGATTTACGATTCCTATTTAGGGTTTCGTAATTTTATTTTGTTACGTGATTGGTTCTGTGCGCTACTGTACCAAACTCTTTTTAGGGCTTGGTTTATCTAAAGACCTGTTTCGTGTGGTGGTAACCTGAATTGTTAAGCTAATTCCGTTAAGTGATTAGCTATTTTCTGAATTGCAAGTACCTGCTCTAGGTTTTCAGTTTTTAAAGGTGCGATTGTTTTATTGCTAATAAGTCACTCGTTTGTGTGTAAGTGGGTTAAGAGAGAGAGATGGAATCGGGGTTTCTCAATGGTAAGTTGGCGAACAAGAATTCTGGATTGGCTAATAAGATTAACAATATTGATGGTAAGGTGATTGTTAATGAGCATAAGCCATTGAAGTCTATCCTTAAAAGTGCAGGTTTGGGAGGACAAACGGGGAGCTTTTCTCTTCCCTCTGATGTTGGATCTGTTTCGGCATCTCCTATTGTTGCTCCTGTTTTTTCCGCGCCATTACCTGCTGGTCATGAAAGGGTAAGTTTATTTGGTCTCAACTCTGATCTTCCTAACGTTGCAAGTGTTGTTGAACCTGATGGTGACTCATTGGGGCTGGTGACACGGGTAATTCTAAGGTTATAGGGAGGAGGTCTAATAATGGAGGTAATGTTGGTGGTGCTAAAGTTGTTATACCATTAGCCATTATTGATGATATGCGTTCTAAATTCGATCATACTCTATGTGGCTATTTCCTTGGGCAACGTTTAGCTTTTCCTGTTGTTAATGATTATGTGAAGCATGCATGGGGTAAGTTTGGCTTCGAATGTGTTATGATGCGTAATGGTTTCTTCCTTTTCAAATTCAAGACTCAAGATGGTATGCGTAAGGTTCTTGAGTGTGGTCCTTGGTTTGTCAAATCGAGTCCCATGTTCCTTAAAACTTGGGACCCTAATACGAGGATGGAGAGGGATAATATTACAAAGGTACCGGTATGGATTCTCA
This sequence comes from Chrysanthemum makinoi, assembly GCA_910596185.1. Taxonomy (NCBI): domain Eukaryota; kingdom Viridiplantae; phylum Streptophyta; class Magnoliopsida; order Asterales; family Asteraceae; genus Chrysanthemum; species Chrysanthemum makinoi. The sequence goes on from OU343224.1 coordinate 311,271,542, forward strand.
TTCATAATGTACCGGCGATTACATATTCTGAAGTTGGTATTGGTTTGATTGCGCAACAAATTGGTCGTGTTATTCGTATGGATGCAGGTACTAGAGCTATGTGTAGTAATCCTTGGGGTCGTTACTCGTATGCACGGGTCCTAGTTGAGTTATCTGCTGAAAATTCTGTTTTGGAATCAATTGAAGTGGCTATACCTTTGCCGGATGGTAAAGGTCATTATATGGAAGTTCTTGATGTTGAATATGAATGGTGGCCTGATCGGTGTTCAAAATGCAAGGTTTTTAACCATGAGGACGTTTGTTGCCCTCTTAGAAGAATGTCGGCTACTAAGGGTTCAGATTCGGCTCATAAAGAAGTTGGTGTTAATAGGGGTGTTCACCTGGATAAGGATGGAAATAAGGCTAACAAAGGTAACCTTAGGCCTAGGTATTTCAAACCAAAGTCTAATTTTGAATATAAACCTATTTCCAAACCTACTACGAAGATGAATGCCAATGATACTAAATGTAGTTTGGAGGCTGGGTGGATCGCTTTCAAAAGATGCTTCGTTGGTGCTATTTCGAGTGTTCAAAGGTGATACTGGTCCGAGTAAGGTGATGGTGGGGGTAACACATGGTAGTAACAAGACGGAAGTCTCTACTAGTGAAGTACCTGCGAAAAGTGGCAATGGAAGTTTGTGGGATCAATTCTCTAAGACCCACAAGGTGTCTACTAGGAAGGAAAGTTCATCCTTGTCAGTAGCTGGTTCGTCGGATGAAGATGAAGTGTATATGCCTGAGGTCATGCCGGGAGCTGGTTTTTGGATGATTTGAAGTCTTATGATGGTTATGATTATGATTTTCCTGCACATGGCTTTGAGTAAGTCGCCTAAGGGCCGTCATAGGTAGTTTTGTTTATTGTGTTAGTTATAAGAATGGCCTGTCATTCTTATATAGTTGGTTTGGTTAGTTGTTTTATGCATGTAAGTGTCCTAAGGGACTGAGATGATGGATACACCCTCATCCTTTGTACTTCAATGTTTTTGGCGTAATACATTTACCGGGGTGAATTGACCCTTTTACCCAAAAAAAAACATCCAAAAAACCAGCTTTATACATTAGGAAATTAAAAAGTTTAAACGGCTTAGGTTTCTTCTTAGATAATGTGGGAATTCTCAAAACACAAGGAGAATGGTCAGAAATACGGTAAGGCTGAAATATAGCAAATGAACCAGGAAAATCATCACTAAATTTAACGTTACCCATAACACGGTCAATCTTCTTCAAAACACCATTACTACCTTTAGGCTTCTGATTCCAAGTGAAATGAAGACCCGAAGAGTTAATATCGGAGACTTCAATAGTATTAACACAGTCTTTAAACTCATTCATAGCAATATTAGGCTCATAACCCCCACCCGATTTATCTTCCAGAAATAGAGATGCATTGAAATCCCCAAGTAGGACCCAAGGCTTGTCTCGCATAAGACTTCCATGAACCTCAAGTTCATGCCACAATGCACGCCGATCAATATAGTAGTTATGAGCATAAACAAATGAAACAAAGAAAGCTTTGTTGTCAACTTTAACATTAACCTGCACATGCATAACCTGGTTAGTTTGGGACATAAGTAAAACATAAATGACCGCATCATCCCACCCAAGGATAATACGGGAACCTTTATCTCACAAATTCCCATTAGACGTCCACTTCCAGCCACGATAAACCTTAGCACACGTATCATAAACACAAGACACATCAACATGAGATTCCAAAATAGCACATAAACACAAATTATTCTCATTTACCACCTGCCGAACCTCTTTTTGTTTAGGGGAACGGTTCAATCCCCTAATATTCCAGGAAGCAACACTAAACATTAAAAATATTAAATGCAGGAGTGCTTGCCCCTGTGGTATTAATAACACCCGTCGAAGTAGAAGCCATAAAACCCGATGTTTCATCATAAACATTCAGCAAATCATCATCACCATCAGGTTCATCCTCCGTGTGAGTAACCATAGAATCATGTTCCGCCCCCTCACTAAGAACCCCAAACGAGTTAGTAAGAGTTATTCCAGAATCCTTTGCCAAGTTATGTTTAGCACTACTTTTATTGGCTTTAGGTTGCCCCACGATGCTAGAAAGAAATTTATGACGAGAAGGTGGGGTTGGGGATGATTCTTTTTTTTTTCTTTTCTTTTTTTTTTATGTTTTTTAGAAAGCAAGGGTAAAATCTCGGGGTATATGATTGGGGGTGGTACTTCTACCGATTTCACTACTTCTACTAATTATCTAATTATCTATCTAATTATCTAATTACTACGGATAGTTTTATGCTTAATTGAGGTGTGCTCGTATGGTGATTAAAGATGTGTTCACTTAGATACTATTACTCCCTAGTTATCTTTTATTGGTCGGTTGAATTGTCACGTCCTTTATCTTAACGCGTTCTATTCGTATTAGTCGTAGGGTGCACATATTCCCTAGTTCTATGAATGTATCTTTCCTATTGAACGCACGGGTTCGGCAAGTATAATAATATTTTCCCCGAATACTCTGTCGTCCTAAAGCACACCTACGCAATAAACACAACGAAAGCCTAGTTGCACTCCTAAGCTTCTATCAATTAAGACAAGAGACAACCTAACAACAATCAATAACTAGGTTTCATAGATCTAAGCAACACACAAGTAATTTAGCTAGACATGTTAAACAAGCAAGCATACACACAATCAATTGAATATGGGGTAGACATGATGATAAATCGGAATAAAAAACTTATCTTGATGTGTAAAATAGGGTATGGGACCCTAGAATATTGTCCAAGTCACACTACAACTGAGTTAGGGTTTGCTCTCCAAAATTCTACCTCCCAAAATACAGAAAAATTGAATTCTATATATAGATTTACAATCGCGACGGCGTCGCCTTTTGCGAGTGACGCCATCAGGTCGCCGTCATTATGGTTTCGTCTGGGCCAAGTCATTGATGGGACGACGTCACTTGAGAAGTGTGACGCTGTCAGTCTTCATGCAGGACGTCGTCTGAACTGGGGATCTTGGACGTCTGGTGTAAAAAGTATGAGTGACGCCTTCCATAAATAAGGGGCGACACCGTCAGGCTTTAGGACCAGAAATGCCGCTGAGCCGTCGCGTGCACTTTTTGATCAAGTCTTAATAGAGGGACGACATCACCCTTTGGATGGGACGTTGTCAGGTGTAATGATCAGGCTTTGAGTGTCTTCGATCTTGACTTTGCCATTTTCTTCATGTTTTCGCTCCTTTTCGTCCAAATATGCTTCATTCCAGCATTTTGCTCCAAAAGACCTAAAATGTGAAAAGGAGCGATTTTAAGCAGTAACGGATGTAAAATGTGTCGAATTAGGGCTTAAATGACCCCTTAAAAGCGCACGTTTTAAATTCTTATAAGTACCTTATTTAGTGCTATCATAACCAGAAGACGTTTGGTGTGATAGTAAAGTAGTTGTTGTTGTGTTGTATGAAATGATTGTACATGTTGACGTTGTCACTCTATGATCATCGTGCTTATATAGGGAACTTATTTTTGTGTTTATTATGTTGAAGGACAATGTTGCCAGTCAAGCAAAATGCGAACACAGATGACATTGAGAAACTTGTTATAAAACAGGTTGCCACTGAAATCACAAGCTACATGGCCAACCACCATAACGATTATGCTAACCAAAGGGCTAGAGAAGAAACTAACTGCGAAGAGCTCGCAACACGTGATTGCTCTTATCAAGAATTCTTAAGCCGTAAGACCTTAATCTTCAAGGGAACTAAAGGAGCCACAGGGTTGGCATAATGGTTTGAAAAACTGGACTCAATCTTCCTCTAAGAGTGTTGTGTAGAAAATTACAAGATCAAGTGTACTACTTGCACATTCCAGCATCAAGCTCCTTCAGTTCCATAAATGAAGGACCTTGATGCTGGACTCAATCTTCCCCAAAAGACCAGGGCATGATCTGGGAAAATCTGAAGATTCTCGCCAGGCGATCCCGACGTACCTCAAATGAGGAATTAAAGGTTACCCTAGGCAAGTGTATCCAAGGGGAAAGAACTACCCCAAAGGAAGGATGTTAGTATTTAGTAAATCCGTAAGTTAGAGACTCGGTCACCTCGAGTATTTGTTAGCATTAGAAAGCTCGTAGTCTTAGAAGTAGTTAGTTAAGTAACACCGTGGAGGACGGACGGGTCTTTACCCACTTTATACCTGATCCACAGCCCGTAGGTGGCGTATTTTGTAAACACTATAAATATCCTTTACCTCCCAAGGTATAGGGTTGAGCTTTCATTCATCTTAATATAACCTTCTCTTTTTCTCTTACTTTCTCTCTCTAGAAAGCCTCCCAACTCACTTTCTCTCTCTAAAAAAATATTCTAATATTCAAACCATAGATTAATGTTTATATGTGTTTAGATAACCAATATATTATAATTGGTATCAAGAGCCATGGTTTGATCATCTACTTCGTGTATGCTCGATCTTAGATTGGTTATAAAGGTTTTATGGGTCGAATGGTTTTGATAGTTTTCCACTAGTTTGATCTTATTTAGTGGTTAAGTTTGTTATTTGGTTGTACTTTTGTGTTTAGGGTTATCATATTAGCTTAGTTTGGGTTTGGAAGGCTTGTTTCTTCTTGTTTGTGGTGGTTTTTGATTGAAAACGCAAGGTTGAGTTCAAATTCTTCGTTGCGGTTTGTGTCTTCTGAGTTGCGTTTTGATTGGTTCTTGGTTGCGATTTGGTACAATCTAGCTTACGAGTTGGCTATTTTGAATTGCGACTTGACAGAATCGTGTTGCGGTTTGGGTGATCAAACATTGCGACTTAATTATTTTAATAATATTCTGTTGCGATTTGTTAGATAAGGACAAAGATTGCATTTTGACAGCTAGCAAAAGGACAAAAGGTACGATTGTGACACTTGTACCTGTGTGAAAGCGACTTGCGGTTTGTCTATTTGAGTTGTGACTTGTGTCCTACGGTTTAAAGAATGTTGACACTTTTGTGTTGCGGTTTGTCACTTTGCGGTTTGAAGACTATTGTGATTTGTCTCTGCAATTTCGTCAAGTGTTGCAGTTTGTGCTCTTGCGTTTTGATATCTTGCGAGTTGACAGGTTGCGATTTGAGCTAACCGTGTTTTGAAAGTTGCGTTTTGGTTAATCTGCGATTTGTCTCTACGTTTTGTCAAGTGTTGCGGTTTGTGTTCCTGCATTTTGAAAGTTGCGGTTTGGGTATTCTACGATTTGTCAGTCTTGCGACTTGTCTCTTGAGATTTGACACTTGCAGTTTGGGTTCTACAATTTCCTCTTGATTTTTGTAAAATCCCGCGAAAGATTCGATTTCTTGGTTTTTAATCAAAGAGTTGTAAAATCCCGTTCATTTGGACAACATGTCTACTGTTTTTGATGATGTTCAAGCTACTGGGTCCGATACCCGCCCTCCTATGCTAGATAGAACAGATTATGAATCTTGGGCTCAAAGAATCTGATTGTATTGCTCAGGCAAAGAGAATGGTCTTAACATCATTCAATCAATTGATGAAGGTCTGTACCAGATGGGCACCACCAGAGATCAACTTGAAACTGGTGAAGAAGGAAGTGTCACTCTGGGAATGGATAGACCAAGGACTTATGATGATCTCAATGATAAGGAGAAGAAAAGATATGATGCTGACATCAGAGCTTCCAACATCATCCTTAAAGGTCTACCAAAGGACATTTACAAACTAATTAATCACAACATCCAGGCCAAAAGCACTTTTTGGGACAGTGTCAAAATGCTTCTTTCTGGCTCAGAACTGACAAAGGAAGATCGAGAGTCACAACTGTACGATGACTTTGAGAACTTCAAGATGAATCCAGGGGAGAGTATTACAGAGTACCATGTGAGGTTTCACAAACTTGTGAATGATATGAGGAATATTAATATGACTATGCCAAATATCCAACTCAATTCCAAGTTCATAAACAACATGAACACTGAATGGAACAGGTTTGTCACCACAGTGAAGCTGAACAAAGGATTGAGAAATACGAACTATGAGTAGTTGTACACTTACTTACTTCAACATGAGAAGCATGCTACATCTGACCGTTTGATCATGGAAAAACTCAATCCAACTACAACAACAAGCACTACAAATGACTCAGTTGCATTTGTTTCTAATGTGAAGCTAAACACTCGAACATCACAAGTCATACCATCCTCCCATAATCAGAATCAGATTACTATACCAGATTCAGGATATACCCCAACAAACATGTTGATTGAAAACCTCTCGAACCAAGTTGTTTTATAGGTTCAACAATACAGAACCTCACTTCCCCAGACCAACAACCAACTTAGGACCTCATCTAACCCACACAATCAAGCTACAGTGGAAGATGGAAGGGTTGTGGTACAGAATGTACAAGGAAGGCAAAATGTGAATCCAAGGAATGTTGCACGGGGAAATATTGCAGCTGGTTATGTGGGGGCTCAGAACAGAGGAAGGATAGTAGTTCAACGTCAAGGCAAACCGATTAAGTGTTACAACTGTGGTCGTGAGGGACATATTGCTAGGAACTGCACTCAACCTAAGCATCCACAAAATGATGAGTACTTCAGGGATAAGATGTTACTGATGCAGGCTCAAGATAGTCGAGCAGTGTTGGATGATGAGGAGTTGTTGTTTCTTGCTGATGGGAATGCCAACACATTTGATGCTGACGTGGATGAACAACCAGTGTATGATTTGGCACAGAACAATCCCATTGTCTTCCAGGTTACTGACTGTGATGCCTTTGACTCTGATGTTGATGATGAACCAACGGTACAAACTATCTTCATGGCTAGTATTTCTCCCATGGTTTCATCACCTCAACAAGTTGGTCCCTCCAATGCTTCAGTCATATCAGAGGTACTAAAGCTATATGATATGGTTGATGAGCAAAAGATTCCCAACAAAGTACAACCAACAGAAGTCGTTGAGTCAGATACTGTAAATATGGGAAATAGCAATGTTATCCCATATGAGCAATATGTGAAGCACGATGAAAGTCTCGTTGTACCATGTGGGGTATCTTCTGCCATTAATGATGAATATGTGTTTAATGAGTACACTGAATATGTGCCTGATGACTCCATGACCACTAAGCTAAATATATATAAGGATCAAGTTACCATCTATGAACAGCGTGCTAAATTTGAGCTGACCACACGTGAGCAGGAAATGGATTGCAAAATGCATACATTGATCACTAAATGTAATTTAAGGGAAGAAACATTAAAACAAGAGTTAAATTCCTTCCAAGAGAAACTTAATCAAACTGTTAAGCAAAAACAATAAAACCAAGAAAATGTAAAAATGCTTAAACAGGAATTCAAAGAAAAAGAATCCAAACTCCTAAATGATTTTTCCAACCTTAAAACTTTAAAGAACAAACTTGAAAACAAGGTGTACGAACAAGGCAACACCATTTAGACTGCTCACATGATTACAAATCATAGAGTTTTAAGTGATGAACACAGTGAAAACCTTGTAGAAGACCCAAATCATGTGTACCTTAAGAAAGCCAAAAGGGCTCAAGAAGTGATTTATGATGGTAGTGAAATTCTTAAGCCCAAACAAAAGCCAACTTGTGTATAAAACACTGAAGAGGACATAGAGTTAGAAAATGCCTCTAGGGAGAAAATGGATAAGAAAATGAAGGAACCTAAATGTGTGAAGAAGATTAAATATCAAAACTCCAAATTATTTTGTTGGTGGTGGTGATGAGTGTAAAGATGATTCTGCTATGCAGGTGTCAAGAGGTGGTTCCGAAGATTGCTGGGGTTTGTGTTCAGGGTTGTCAAGAATGTAGGAGTCTGCTTCCCTTTTCAAACATTCCTCTTCAGCCTTAGCAGCCTCTTCGTCAGCCTTTTTCTTCTTTAGTTCCTCTTCAGCTTCCAAAATGTAATCATCTGTAACTCTCTCATCTTTTTCTTGATCATCTTCTTCATATTAGACTAACTCCTCATTCTCATCTTGTAGTTTCTTCTCTTTTGGTTTCTCTTCCTGAGTGACCGGTTTGGTGATGTCACCCGTGCCCTTACCAGGTTTATTAACCGGATCGGTAGCGGGTTTTGTTGTGAGGGTAGCACCACCGCTTGAACCACCTGGCCCTTTAGGTTGATTAACTGAGAAGGCAGTTGCTTGGTGTTCTAGTCGCTTCTGCTTCAATTTTTTCCTAAATTGTTCTTCTTCATCCATAGAATCATATTTGTCATCATCAGATTCCTGTTGTTCCAGAGGTTTCTTCCCTTTGTCAGACTTTGTCTTTTTATCAGGAGATTCGTACACATCAATGTAATGAAAGAGTTCCTCATAAGTAGGACTGTCAAGCTTGTCCTGTTTCTTCTTGTTGACAGTTGAGTCGTCAGCACGATCCTCACTGTAGAAAATGACTTCCTCCGACTCTGTTTCCGAGTTATTATCTTGTTGAGATGATGGCTCAAGTGAAGTTTCCTTTTTGAAAACGTTGACTAGAATCTTCCTCTTAACTACCCTTGATGATTTCTTAGATTTAGACTGGGTACTTCCAGCACTTCCAGCTTTCCTAGCTCTAGTTTTGGGTTTTGGAGCAATAATCTCATCTAAGAACCCCACTTTCTTCACCTTGGCAGCCTCTGTGTAGTATATGTATGATGTAGCGGCTTTTACCTTATCAGTGAGTAAGCACTCAGGTAGAGCAGCACCTTGTCTTCGGGTAGTTGTCTTTTTGACCCTTACTTCCTTGTGAGTAGGCTCTTTGATCATGGTGTGTTTGTTGGGGTCGTCAAGACGCTTGGGAATGTCTTCATGTTTCCTAAGAATGTTGTGGATGATCAGCTTAGTGAAAAGAGCAAAGGGAATCCTAGAACCTTGTTTCTTCTGATGCTGCATCATGTCCTCCCAGATGAGGCTAGCGTAGTTGATGTGATGCACATGAACCATTACTCAGGAGATTTGCAAATGCATTAGTTTTGGGTGTTCATGGCCGCTATCCCTCCCTGAGACAGACTTGGCGACCATTAGGTAGATTGTTCTCCAAGGTTGAGGAATATTCTTGACATCAACTCTTGAGTGAGTAGAAATGATGCCAGAAGCCTCGTCGTACCCAATATTGACCAGGAATTCCAGAATCTCTACATCATTTGGTATGTTGACATAATCAACAAGAGACTTAAAGTCTAGAAGTTGGAGAACTACTCGGAGATCATCTACAGAAACCATGATCTCTTTTCTGTCAAGAGTCACTTTAACCACGTGATCATCATCAGTCCTTTCCATGGTGTAACAGAACTGGTGTATATAGAAGTCCGGAATAGAGGATGACTTGGTGAGCATGAATCTGAATGGATGATGCAGAAGGACATCCACAACAATTTTGCAAGAGGATTCAGCACAAGTGAAATTGTTGAAGTCAACTCGGAGATTGTTCTTGCCAATGATTCTGTCATAACCGGCTGGGAAAGTGTTTGCCAATGTGAGCTCAACTAGCGCATTGAGGTTTTCTTGATTTGCATCAATTTTGTGATCTGAAAGTTATTAGACAAAAGAACAAACATATGGAAACACATTGTGTTAGTTTTAGTTTGATTTATTGTCTAGTTACTTGTTTGGTGTCAACATGTTTGTGTTAGTTACAAGTCCTAAGTCACTTTTGTTCAATTGTTTGAAGTTGATGTGATAAGTTACGTGAACGAGTTAATATTGGAGTTTTAAATTCTAATTTTCACTTAACACACAACATTTTAACTTTTGTAAGCTTATGTGTAACATTAGGTTTTTGTGACTTATTCGTAACATACAATAGTTTTGCTTATGCGTAACAGTCCAAACAAAGTGAATAGTAGCTTATGAGTAATCATGGATCCTTATGCGTAAAGAAGGAGCTTATGCGTAGGCGTAAGCTAAAGCGTAAGACCAAGTCTTATGCGTAAGAATTTCTTACGCTTAGGACAAATTCAAAAGCTTTTAGCTTACGCATAAGAATAAGTTGAATGTTACGCGTAAGGTTTACTCGTAAGAGTAAATCTTATGCGTAACAATCCTTGTTTACGCATATCTTTCCAAGATACACGTAACCAACTGTAGACCTCTTATGCGTAAGAGTTACGTGTAAGATTTCTCTTAGGCGTAACCTTTACGCGTAAGAGTTTTCCCTTATGCGTAACATTAGAACACCTTTGGTCAGATTTTTACAAGTAAGCAACCTGTAAATCACAAACATGAAACCTTGATTACAGTGTATTCCAAACATGTTATAGATCACAAAACAATCCCTAGAACATATTAGTTACACATAGAAAAGCTTAGGCGTAAAATCACCTAAACCCTTATTCTACGCTTAACAAATTTAACCACACAAATCAAGCAAGATTGTTTCTGGAGTGTCTTAGAGGTCATGTGAGTGATATGCATAAAGTTTTAACATGTTATCACCAAAGAATCAAAACTTTCAAGAATGACGAACCCTAAAACTCTAAATCTTTGATTCTAACAAATTATGTGTTTATGGGTTAATTAAAGGTTCAAAACATGTATACAAACTCATTCTAACACTATCTTGACCACCTAATCACAGCAAAAGTCACAAAATAGAAAACCCCATTGAACACATGAACCTTAAATGATTCAAATTCAATTAGTGTTTCTGGGTTGGTTTGAACGATTGAAATAGGTTTAAGACTCATTAAGAAACATTTTAACACAACCCATTACAACTCAAACACATTTAGGCATAAACCCCTAATTCATACGCATGAACACACATTCAAAATCATTTATAGAAAGATTTAACCATTGGATTTGAAAGATTTTTAAAACCATTGTTTGAAATCTTGATCAAAACAATTTACAACTTACTGATTTTGATTTGAACAAACAGATTTGTTGAATGGATTTGGGGCGTTGATCTTGGTAGTTGTAGAGAGTAAATGGTTACAAGTAAGCATTAAATGTGTTTGTTCTGTTGTTTTTGTTTAAAATTTCTTTGCAAAAGTGACACATTCTGTTGGAATCGCTCCTAACTCGTAAATGGAACAACATTGACGGGATTACATTTTCTATCCTTGTTAGCTAAAACACATGGGCTTGTTATGTCATATAGCCATAGTTGTAAGTGTTTAGCTATAAATACCCTCCTAGACTTTCCTCGGAGGGTGAGTTTCTTAGTGTAATTTTCACCTTTCCTAATAATAAAACACATAGTTTCTCCCTTCTCTTCATACTTTCTCTCACTAACATGATGAAGATGTTCTTCCATCTTCCAAGACCTACCGATTCACCAAATCATCCCTTAAAACGATCCTACAATTGGTATCAAGAGCAAGGCCGGTTTTTATCATGGGATGATTTTTGGTGATGTTTTATTTTCAAAATATTGTCTTGCAATCTGTTTTTTACAACAAAGTTTTAACCTTTCATCATTTTTTTTGGTTTAAACAGATTTATTGACAAGTTTTTTAATGTATCATTTTTTGTCAAAGTTTGGTTTGGGTTAAGAAAAAATAAAATGGGATTAAACTGGTTTGTATCTCTTTTATTCACAAACAGTTTTATTATTGTTTTAACTCGTATAACTTTTTTGTCCATCTCGTAGTCTTCATCTGGTCATTTTCTCGTTGTCAAAGTGGGTAACTATAGGTATCTTTTTTCTGGGTAACTTTGAAGCTAATCGGAAAAGTAATTGGAAAAAGTCAACAAAAGGTCAAAACCCTATTTTTACGCCTAAGGAGCCATCTTCAGAGATATTTACGCATAAATGTGAAGTTATGCGTAAGAACAGTTACACGTAAGATTTTTACGCATAAGCCTATGCTTACGCATAAGCTTTATGCGTAAGACTGTGTTTACGCATAAGCACTCCTTTACGCATAAGGAAACTGGTTTACGCATAAGAACTTTTGTGGTTACGCATAAGGTTTCTTTGATAGTTTACGCGTAAGACCTTTTGTTTGGTTTACGTTTAAGACAGAATGAGGAGATGTATTTTTGGGTAAAGGGGTTTATAGAATGAAGAGATGTAGAAGAAGACTTTACGCGTAAACTAATTTTTGACCAACAACCAAATACCAAATACCAAATACCACAAGCTCAACGACTTCAGTCTTAAAACATCACGAGTCCGACTCTATTAGTTCATGAATTCGTTATGACAATATGAAAGTATTCACAGCACAACCAATAAGAATCTAATCCAAGTCCAACTATCACTTCCTCCTCACACTTACACAAGAATCAAAATGCAAAGTAAACATTCATACAATCTCAGTAATTTCTTTCGAATCTTATTAAAAGATAAAGAAGATCTTAAAGATCTTATCAAACGAAAGATTAATACATCATCGATTCATTTTTGTTGAAGCTGAGCTTCATTGATATCCGAAAAAATTGAAAGATTCATAACAAGTATGTTATGATCTTTTCCTTATTTCGTTTATATAAACCACAACAAACAAGTGTACCTACCCGAGATCTCATATGAGATCTTTAAGCTGAAACCGTGTATATGTAACACGAATGGTGACTTGGGTTCGTTGATTGGATAACCAGTAGGTTGAGTTTTTGATTGTGATAATTGATGATGATGGTTTGATGTTAAATCTGTTGGTATTATTTCTTCAATAATATTGAGGAGAGAAGATGCGAGAGTAGGCGGATTTGGTTTGTGGTGATTAGGGTTAAGTGATGTTGGGTAAGAAATGTTTTATACTATGGTTATTAGGGTTGGATAATCAGATATATTGAGTTTGGGCTGAACTAATCGGACACTATTTTGAAACAGGCTGCGTGAGTTTTGCTTGGGCCGAACATAGTTTCCATTCAGTTTAGTGATAAACGTTATTTGTTGATTCATTGGACTCGAGTGATAGTGTTGGGCCATGATATATGATGGGCTGTTATATCAAAAATTATGAGCAGAAAATTTATTATTATCAAATGTATTTTTTATACATTGAGAGCATTTCTGGTATAGCATTTGGCAAAAAAAAAGGTGGTATTTTGGTATTATAATTTTCACGAGGATACAATTTTGACAAGATCGGGAAACCATTATCAAGTTCATTAAAACCATTAACAAAGGCTAGTTTTGGGCGCTTAACCGCAAGATGTGATTACGGCGTTAATTCTTTATTATTTATTTGAGGATGAAGTGGGATATCTCGGGTGCGTGTACTTAGTATCTTGAAGATATCGGGGTTGGTTGGATGCATGATTCTTTGAAATCCTTGTTCGAGCTTTAACCGTTATGAATGACAAAGACTTGAGTTGTCTAGTTATACCTGATGTAAGGAGTTACGTTGTTGTGCTCACAACGTATAACTATCACTTTTAAGGAGTTACGTTGTTGTGCTCAAGTGTCACATAAAGTTGTGGATAATTTGACAAACTTTAAGTTTACCTTTTTTCGATTGCCAGTAAGAAAAAGGGTTCTTCGTCTGACAATAGTGCAAGTTTTAGTCACAAGTTCGGGTTATACTACTTCAGTCTCAAGTTCGTCATACTGGGTTTTCTCCATTAGTAGTCACTACAAAAAGCCGTCAGAATGATAATGGGGTCGGTAAAGAGTTAGCTGAGAAGAGTATACACGAGTAGAGAAGTCTTATCAGCAATTGATTCTCACATGATATTTATGGTACTTCACAATTGTTCGATTACTTGGACATACATGGTTTCGATGTCTCCAATTCATCATCAACATATGTGGTGTATGATTCTGATTCATTGAAAACATCGGGGGGAAGAGAGAATAGGTGTTCATGGCTTCTTTGATGTTTTTGGATTTTTTTCGAAAACCCGTTTCCCTTCATGAATTTCTTCAATCAGGGGGAAGAAATGAGACGATCTGTGGTGCAAATTTCTCAAGTTGGTGTTATCGTCTCACTTTCACAGACTTATCGTGCGTGAAGTTACCTAAATATGATGTTATGATGCCTTACACGCAGTTACTTTATCGAGTAATTACATATTCACAATTAACTATTATTCCGATAGACCGCAACATTCAGGGGGAAGTCGTTTCATCTCGTCTTTCGCGGATTGTTTGGTGTGAAGCATCTACATATGTGAGAAGATCTTGTTGATTTCTTGCATGTTACCCCCGAACGGATTTTCCAAAATAAGTCAGATTTACCTTGTGTGGTTTACTACTCATCTACAAATTCCGCTGCGTACTGAAAATTTCAAAAGTTAGAAGAAATGTTTACTACATCAAAGTTTCGAATCTGCTGAAGACGGTTGTTAGTTTGGGGGGAAGCTGATTCAGAAACTTCACCAAAAAGGAGTGTGCGAAGAAGCTGCTAAAGACATGCGACTTTATCGAGTAATTACATATTCACAATTAACTATTATTCCGATAGACCGCAACATTCAGGGGGAAGTCGTTTCATCTCGTCTTTCACGGATTGTTTAGTGTGAAGCGTCTACATATGTGAGAAGATCTTGTTGATTTCTTGCATGTTACCCCCGAACGGATTTTCCGAAATAAGTCAGATTTACCTTGTGTGGTTTACTGCTCATCTACAAATTCCGATGCGTACTGAAAATTTCAAAAGTTAGAAGAAATGTTTACTACATCAAAGTTTCGAATCTGCTGAAGACGGTTGTTAGTTTGGGGGGGAAGCTGATTCAGAAACTTCTCCAAAAAGGAGTGTGCGAAGAAGCTGCTAAAGACATGCGGCATGAATTGTGGGAAAGTTAATCCAATTCATGCATATTACATCATTTGCCTACAAGTGAAGAAAACGGTTCTCAAGTCGAGGTACAAGAAGAAGACAAAGAGCGTAAACTTTCATCATGCTCAGCACTTGAAGAGCTTATGAAGACCTTTCTTTATTTGTTTTCTATATTTGTAGAAAATGTTGTAAGTAATCCCTTATGTCGTCCCATTGGGGGAAGATTGTTGGAATCGCTCTTAACTCGTAAATGGAACGACATTGACAGGATTACAGTTTCTATCCTTGTTAGCTAAAACACATGGGCTTGTTATGTCATATAGCCATAGTTGTAAGTGTTTAGCTATAAATACCCTCCTAGACTTTCCTAGGAGGGTGAGTTTCTTAGTGTAATTTTCACCTTTCCTAATAATAAAACACATAGTTTCTCCATTCTCACTTTCTCTCACTAACATGATAAAGATGTTCTTCCATCTTCCAAGACCTCCCGATTCACCAAATCATCCCTTAAAACGATCCTACACATTCAGACCCTCAACCTAAATGAGGTTTCAACCAAGATCCTTTAACTCCCATTTTGGTTAGATAAAACACTTTTTAGGCAAGAAACATAACGATACTCCCCCTCGACTTTTGAAATGATAAATTTTGTAAACAGTGGAGCCCGAGGAGGGTATATTTCAAGATAAAATATCCACCACTTAATAAGAAACGACGTATTTTTGGTAGCATGCAAGTACAAGGTTTTATGAAACAAAAAAATATTTACTTTCTCCCCCTCAACACTTGTTCAGGGAAAATGGTGAAATGTTTGATAGAACACTGTGTTGATGGAAGTTTTGTACTTGCAATGTTTGTTTTTCAAATAATTTTGAAAAGAAATATATTTTTGGATTTTATAAGATTATATTTTTGTATTTTGTTTTTGAAATATATTTACAAAATTGGTTTTGGTTTTTGACTTTTCAAGTGAGTTTTAAAAGTTCATCCAGTTCTTCTGGAGTCAAACACCTCATACCAATTCGGTGAATCAAGTCAGTAAATATTGCGGGAGGCAAGGCTTTAGTGAGAAGATCCGCCAATTGGTGTTCAGTACCTACAAAGTATAATTCAACTGTACCGTATTCCACGTGCTCTTTGATGAAATGATATCGAAGATCGATGTGCTTTGACTTTGAGTGTTGAACGGTGTTGCACGAGATCGCAATAGCACTTCTGTTGTCGTAGTACACTGGAATCTTATCGAATACATAACCATAATCCTTGAGTTGTGTTCTCATCCAAATGACTTGAGCACAACATGCAGACATGGCTACATATTCAGCTTCGGTAGATGACAGTGATGTGCAATCTTGCTTCTTCGATTGCCATGACACCAATTTATCACCCAGGAATTGTAAACCTCCTAAAGTATTTTTCGTGAATCTAAGCATCCTGCATGGTCAGCGTCCGAAAAAGCTATTAGTTCAAAACCAGAATCCTTCGGATACCAGATCCCCAAGTTAATGGTTCTTGTTAATACAATAAATTGTAAAAATGTTTATTCATATTTAGCGATCTCTTTGTGTTTTGTTGATAACAAATATAAAGTTATCATCAGTAAAATTATAAGGATACATGTTATTTTTGTAAAGCATTTACATATATAATCTTTTAACATAAATTGTTGTAATAATTCATTTGTTGTAATAGTTTATTAGGATGGGTAAAATCCATAAACCATGATCCATACCCATGGAGCAAATCCATAACCCATGGAGCCCCATGACACATTGACTAGATGCATTGCATCTTCTAGATACATTGTATCTATTTGGATACCCATGGTCCAAATTCTATGACCCATAACCCATTTAGGAGGAGCGTCCTACGGATCCGCCGGATTACACTGTACGGATCCCTCATGTAAGGGATCCGTGGGATTCGGGGAACAATAGTGATTTTTTCCCTATAAATAGTGAGCCATTTCTTCAGTGTAACTCACCCCTCTTCTTACAAAATCTCTCATATACTATTTCTCTCTTCTAATCTCTGATCTCTTGATCTATATAGTAGTTCTTCTTTCTTTTATTGTGATTCTCATATTGGTCCTTCTCTAAGGCGAGATCACGAGATACTACAAGTCATCCAAGCAAGAGGTCCTTGATTGATTTGTTCCTCCACAAGATTTCTGTAGCAATTGTAGAAAAAAGCAAAAACCTAAAAAAAACTCTCTCTAGGGGCGATCACAGCCGCCTCCTCCCCACCCTTTTTCCGGCCAAAAACCACCACTAAAAACGCCTCTCTACTGCTAAATAATCTCCTGATTCGTTTAGTTAGTATGCAATCGGTTTTAGAGGTGTGTTAATTTCAGAGAGGTGGTCGAAACCCTAACTAATCGATTATTATGGTCGGTTCTGGTTTAGGGTTTAATCGTGCCCTTTAGTATAGATCGTTCCTTTAATCATTCTGCAATCCTAAGTCGGTTTTGATCGACTATATTATTATTAGGACGATTTTGTTCCTGCCGCACTTTGATTCATTCTTTATACGATTCCCTTTTAAGGTTTTGTTCCTTGTTTGTGCGATTATCTATTCCTGGTGCGTTAACTCTATAACTAAACTCGTTAGGGTTTGGTTTACCTTATGATTGCTGGTTCTTTTGAATCGATCAAGTGTCGTTCATGGCTCTATTATTAAGGGATCGATTCTGGTTATTAAGCCTTAACGCCTATAAAACCTTTGTTGGTTTTTACATTCTTTTGTTATTGGCGCTTTAAACTAGACGGAACCCTAATTTTTAGGATTTTGTCAATTGATTATCTTCTGGATGTATACCCTTGTTAGGGTTTGATTGGATGCTGGTACTCTTTTGGGTTCTTATGTTCATATTCTGATGGAGTTTAATGGAAGTGGGTTAATGAGAGAGGGTAAGTGATTTTCAAGTCTGCTATTGATCGATTTGGATGTTGGGTTGATGCTCCTACTGCTACGCTTATGACTACCCCTACAAATTGATTCGGCTGTTTTGTGTTAAGTTAGGGTTTCGATACCTTATCTAACCGAATGATATTATGGAAGTTAAGTTTGAAGTGTTGTACTCGGACGTCAACTAATGATGATTGAAGACGGAGCTGCACACTATGGAAGTGGTTCTTTGAACCTGGACTTAGTTACATTTAGATTGTTAATTTGAATGTAATTTGTTTTCTATTCTGTTTTGCTAAAGCAGTTTAGTGTTTGTTCGCTGCTTAGCGCTTGTTTAGCTTAGTTACATATGTAGAGTCATATCGCCTATGTAACGCGAGGGCATGGGATGTACGTCCATGTCAATTGTACTTCATTGAATTTTTGGATATATTTACCCGGGTTTTAAGGCCCTTTTACCCAAAAAAAAAGATTTCTATAGCAAGATCTTGTATTTCATATTTCACATGGTTGTTGTGTTATAGTTGTGTTGGTTTGGTCCTCCGTGTTAAGGACTCGGTATTTAGCATTGTATCGGAAAAAGTTTAAGCGACGTTGTGAAGGCTTCTCCGCCGAGTTTAAGGAGTTTGTTGACATAGTGCTTGAACTCTCGATTAGGTGACTCGAGGAGTGGAGTAGGGCAAGGAAGGTGTCCTTGTATCCGAACCACTATAAATCAGTTGTATCCTTTACTTTACTTGCTTTCATTGCTTACATTACTTATTGCTTTATACTTTATATCCATCCATACGAATTCTCGTAAGATCGAATCTAAAGTTTTTGAAACTAACTTAAAATCGGCAAAACTATTCAACCCCCCTTCTAGTTTTCCACAATTGGCATCAAGAGCAAGGTTTACAAAAGTTTTAAAGTAAATCGTATTTTAAAAACTTTTCGATCACAATGGGTCCTGAAAATTATAAAAAAGGGCAATCTATGCAATGACCTCCACTACTTGAAACTAATGGTTTTATTTATTGGAAAAATAGATTCGAAACTTATGTGAAGTCAAAATATATTGATCTTTGGTACATCATTGTTGAAGGCGACTTTGAAGCCACTACAAAAGATGATAAAACCAGAAATCTAATAAACACACCTCATGATCAACTCTCCGATGGTCAAAAGAAAAAGCTTTCCAAAAATAGTGAAGCTAAAATGGTTTTATACAATGCTTTACCCAAAAAGGAATTCGAAAGAATTTCTATGCTTAAAACCTCTAAAGAAATTTGGAATTCTTTAGTTGTAACTCATCAAGGAAATCAACAAGTTAAAAACAATAAAATAAATTTATTTGTTCAACAATATGAACAATTTTCAATATCGGATGAGGATAACATAGATAATTCTTTTGCTAGCTTTAATACTATAATTACATCATTACAAGCACTTGATGAGTCTTTCTCTAGTCGTAATCATGCCAGGAGATATCTAAGGGCACTTCCATCCAAGTGGAGATCAAAGGTGACGGCCATCGAAAAATCAAAAGACTTATCAATCCTCACCCTCGACGAGCTAATAGGCAATCTAAAGATCTATGAGCTTGTCCTCGCTAAAGATTACGAAGCCTCAAAATAAAAGAAAGAGAAGCACAAATCTCTTGCCTTAAAAGCCAAGAAGGTCTCAAGCGATGAAGAAAACTCTTCTTCAGATAGTGATGACGAAGAATACGCCATGGCAGTAAGGGATTTCAAAGAAGTTCTTTAGAAGAAAGGGAAGATATGTCAAGCAACCATATGACGACAAGAAGGGGTTCCAAAAAGGCAAAGACGACAAAAAAGCAAGGGATGAACGCGCGTGTTTTAAATGTGGGGACCCTAATCACTTCATTAATGAGTGTCCCAAACGTGAAGAACAAAAGGCGTTCGTGAGTGATTTGTGGGGAATGAGTGAGGAGGAGAACGAAGAAATTTGTCTCATGGCAAATGACTCGAATGAGGTATGTCCCGAACTGTTTATTATAGTAGCTCATCATTAGATGATGATTCATTGCATCGTGAATATGATAAACTTTACAAAATTAGTCTAAAAGTAATTAACAGAAATAAGATTTTGAAAACGAACGTTTAGAAAAGGAAGTCATTGAGTTAAAAGGCAAATTAAAACGTTTAGAAAAAAAGAAGATAGCAAGTGGGGAATGTGAGCTTTGTGTTCAACTTCAAACGCTAGTTGATAATCTTGATTCCAAGATTTCTAGAATGAATACTAATACTCTAAATACAATACTAGATAGTGCTAAAACAGGAAACAATCAAAAGGGTTTAGCTTTTCAGGAACATATTGCATCAACTAGCGAGAATAAAGAAACACAATTCGTCAAAGCAACTGAAAAACAAGCTACTGTAGTCACGGATCCCTTGAAAAGGGAACCATCTAGTATAAAACCAGGGATCCGTGGGTCTGTAGATGTAAAAGAGAAATAATGTAGCTACTTCATCTAGAACCGACTTTGTTATCGTTAATAAGAAGAAACCAACCCACGTTACTGTTAGACAACCACCTCCACTAAAACAAAATCAAAGTTTTATGAGAAACAAAGGTCCATCATTTTCAAAACCAATCACATTTATAAGGAGACCTAATAATGTTTATCCAAGAAGTAACCACCATCAAATGATATGGAATCCTAATGTACAACATGTCTTTCCTTTTCAAAACTTTACACCATGGAATGCATTCTCACCTTTTCGATATATGCCTAACATGAATGAAATGTATAACACTAATGGACCCATGAACAAATGGGGACCAAACTTTTGAGTTAATTGTTTTCCTAGGTGTGCTTAAAGGTCGACCTAGATCCGGATTAATGGATCAAGGATAGCAGGTGCACGAGGCACATGACCGGTAATAAAGACTTGTTTTCCACATACGAATCCTTCAATAGAGGGAATGTGGTATTTTTTTGGGTAAAGGGCATTCCACCTGGTAAAATATATTATACACCAAAAAACGTTTAAGTACAATGGAATGGCTGACGTACCAAATTAACCGAAGCAATCGCTACCACAACCACTACATCATTTATGACAGCCAAAATGACAACTAGCTAAACCCAAATAAACTACTAACCCACTACCAGCAGATAAAACCATACACAAAAATTTATGCAAAACGAAACGCATCCTAACTAAGACGAAAATCTTGAAGACCAGCGGCCTTTATTTGATCAGGAGAGAGATAATCATTGCGGTCACCTGTATCCGGTTTCCATTTCTCGAAAAGACTTTGCTCCTTACCACCATTTCCAGAATACAACGTCCCAACGTGGTCAGCAAACACTTTTTTTTGGTAAAGGGATTCACCCGGTAAAATATATAACCAAAAAAACCAATAAGTACACTGGAATGTGACTGACGTGTCACATTAACCTCAAGCAGATGCTTGAACAACCAACTAAATCGCTAGCGACATGCCACTAAGCGTTACAACGCCTAACACATACAGAAACTAAAACTCCAACAGGAAAAAACCATCTAATAAAACAAGAAGCGCCGAAACAATCCGCCCACCTGTTTGAAGGAGATTGATGAACCAAATGAGACTGCCTCCTTAAAAACCCTTTCCAAGAAAAAACCCAGTGGGAAAACCTTGGAGTTGGGAAAAAGAGTACAACTCTCACCCGGATCTCCAACGAACCTACACTCCAACCAAGAAGACCATCCAGCTCCACAGAACTCCAAGAACAGCCAACACGAACCAAATAATCAAACTGCCTATTGGAATTCGCATCCAACCGTTGCATACACGAACCATCCATCAACATAAAAGAAGAAACCATCATTGAGTAGATCGGATGAGAGACTTTGGGAACTTCCATAAATCCAGAAGCACTTCCACATTTGCCGTCTTCTTAAAAGAACAAGAGAGAAGCTTATGAACAAATCGTCATAATCACATCAATAACTTGAGCTTCCGACCTCTTCTGATTCTTGAAAAGCCTGTTGTTGCGTTCTTGCCAAATAAAGTAGCAAGCAGCCGCAAAAACCAATTTAGAGACGACACAACGAATAGACCGCCTATGCGCCTTTGGAACGAAATAATTCACAATAGCATCCAGCGAACAAGGAATAGCAGAATCACCAGTAAACCTCTTGAGATGAATCCAAACCTGCATCGAAAAAGAACATTGAAAGAAAAGGTGGTCATGAGAATTTGGTTGCGTCTTGCAGAACGGACACTGAAACAGGTTTAAGTCAGTATCACTACTGACATCCCATTGCCTCAGATTATCTTGAGTCTTGAGCCTCCTTTTAATAACCAACCAAAGGGTGATCGCATGCCTAGGGATAATGGCGAGAAAACCAAACCAGATTGTACCATAAAACAACATTGCCACGCGGTCTCAAAGACTCCCAAGCCGTGCCCACCGAAAAATCCCGAAACAAATCATCCTGCACTTTCCAAACTAACCGATCCAAATTATCTGGGTTAAGAGATGGAACTGAATAGAACCAGAACGGTATTTAGAATACCACCTCATTCGCCAAATCCAATTGCCATTTAATATAGTATTGGAAACCGAATATGAAGGATTAAAACCAGCCCGATATATATCCCGAGAGGAGGTCGTAGCAGCAAGAGGGCTTGAACTACACCAATTATCAAACCAAACAGATACAGTAGTGCCCGCACCCATTTTATATCAAAAAAACTGACGAACAAGCGGCCTTAATTGGAGAATTTTCCTCCAACTCCATGACATGTTCCCTCGTAACGGAACATCCCAAAAACTTTGATCCCGTAATTTATAAGAATGAATCCATCGAACCCAAAGAGACTCCGCATGAGTAAAAAGCCGCCAAATCTGAGAAGTGATTAAAGCTTTATTGAACCATTCCAGTCTCCTAATGCCTAAGCCACCCTCAATCTTAGGGAGACACACAACTTCCCACGCCACTTTGGATTTCCCACGCCTCATATGCCCTTGACACCAAAGAAACCCCCTCATTAACTGTTCCAAATCCAACATAATACGAGAGGGAAGAATAAAAACCGAAGCCCAATAGATATGCATGGACGCCAAAACAATTAATCAATGAGCCCTACCCGCAAATGAAAGAAACTTATTCTTCCAATCACAAATTTTATTCTTAACTTTCTCAACCAGCTCCCTACAATCCCGATAAAGAAGTCTAGAAGCAATCAACGGAACGCCCAAATACTTAACCGGAAGCCTACCTTCTTCAAATGGAAGGATATTGAGAATAGCAAGTTTCACATAATTTAACACATTACGAAGTTGGTCGCTTTTAGGGAGACTAGGAACCAAACCTGAAGCATTAGTGAAATCATCCAAAGCCTCCATAATAACACGAGCAGAACTAACATTACCATAGGAAAAAAGAAACAAATCATCAGCAAAACATAAGTTAATAATATTGAGATTAGAATAGTACTGATGATAGGAAAACTCCTCCGCTTCCCGAGCTTTCCTTTGGAGCAAAGAATGTGAGAATCTCCATCACAAGAGTAATAAAGTAAGGAGATAACGGATCCCCTTGCCGCAAGCCTCTTTTGCCCTTAAAATACCCATGAAGCACTCCATTAACGCCAACTAAAATGAAACGAGGTCGCATAACTCCATAAATCCAACCATCCGAGGATGAAATCCAAAACCATTTAGAATCTCCTTAAGGAAATTCCAATCAACCGTATCATAAGCCTTCTGAATATCCACTTTAAAAGCACATCTAGGAGTCCCACGGTCTAAATGATAATTATGCATAATTTCTTGAGTCAAGAGAATGTTATCGCTAATACGCCTTCCTAACAAAGCCGCATCGATTAGGACTAACCAAAGTGGACAAACAACCTTTCATCCGACGGCAAGAATTGCTAATGCATTTAAAAAGAACATTGCAACATGAAATAGGCCGGTAGTCAAGAATCCTAAGAGGAGAAGCTTAATTTTAGGATCAGCAATAATAGTA
>OU343224.1:311295206-311333531 GCA_910596185.1 Chrysanthemum makinoi
GATCCAGGTAAGTTCCATGTATCCAAAATCCTTCGTATCCGCATAGAGTTCTTCGTGAATCGAAACAAAAGGATCTTTAAACGAACAATAGACACAATATCATCAAACACCTGAGTATATGACTTCATTCCCTTCTTAAACAGCCTTGAATTCCGTTCACGCAAAATAGAGTAGCAAGAAGCAGCAAGGAGAATACGGGATATAACACCAGAGGGTCGATCGTCCCTTAGACAAAGGTATAAGGTACGAAACAACATCATCCAACCTAGGAGGAACATTATCCATTCCACAAAGAGCACAAACTCGCGTCCACACCTGTAAAGAAAAGAGCACTCAAAGAAAAGGTGAGCATGAGAATCGGGTTGGTTATCACAGAATAGACAACGGCGGTTTAAGTCAGCCACGGACCGACATCCCATTGCCTCAGTCTATCTAGTGTTTTTAACTTGCAATTAACGACCAACCAAAGATTAAAAGCATGTTTAGGGATACACTGAGGGAACCACACAACATGAAACCAAGGAACCAGGTTAGCACTACCACGGATAGAGTCCCAAACATGAGTGATTGTAGACGGCTTGAATTCACCATTAGGTACTCTCCAAACCAGCTCATCGGCAATACCATCGAATATTGGAGGATTAATCAAGAATAAATCAGGAATCCTATCAATCCACTCACTAGGCCATCTCCAAGTACCATCACTAAACAAATCACCAACTGAATTATTCAACGAAAATCGGAGAGATATCTCTAGCAGTAAGCAAACACCTAAGGGGGCTCAATGAACACCAATTATCAAACCAAATAAAAGCCCTCTTGCCATCACGGATATGGAACCGAAAAAGGCCGAATAGTAGGGCGAATTAGAAGAAGTTTTCTCCAGCCCCAACTCATATCACCCGTACATGGAACATCCCAAAACTCCTCACACGTAGCTTATAAGCATGGATCCATTTAACCCATAAAGATTCCTTATGAGTCAAAATACTATAAACATGTTTTGCCATAAGTGCCACATTAAATTCATGAAGACTACGAATGCCCAAACCACCCTCCTCTTTATGCTTACAAATATCCTCCCACGCCACCTTAGCCTTACCCTTTTCTTTTTCATATATCACCTCGACACCAAAAGAAACCACGATGAGATGTTCAATATCATGGATAACACGACATGAAGAATAAACAGAGGCCCAAAGATATATGCATAGAAGATAACACGATATAATGAGTTGTCCCGCCATTGATAAAAATTTATTCTTCCAATCGATATTCTATTCTCAACCCTTTCAACAAGCACTTTGCAATCCCATACAGCAGCCATGACAGATAAGTGGAACACCCAAGTACTTAAATGTGGAGGTGCCTTCCTTAAATGACAAAGAGTTTAAAATGGACAACTTAACTCGGTTAGGCACACCCACGTAAGAACGCCAGCTTTTGGGATACTAGGAACGAGGCCTGACAAATTCTTGAACTCATCTAAAGCATCCATAACCACACTTGATGAGACCACATCACCATGCGTAAAAATAAATAGATCATCTGCAAAACAAAGATTAAGTAACTTCCGTCTTTCACAAAGATGGTGATATTGAAGTCATCCCGCGCTCAACCCTTTGCTGCAATAAGAGAGTAAGTACTTCCATAACAAGAGTAAAAGATAAGGTGGACGTAGGATCACCTAAGGACCCCTTTTACCCCTGAACCACCCATAGATACCACCATTAATACAAATGGAGTACGACACACTAGTAACACAAGCCATGATCCAAGAAACCATCCTATTGTGAAACCCATAACCAACTAGAATAGTTTCAAGAAAACGCCAATCAAAAGTATCGTATGCCTTTTGGATATCAATCTTAAATGCACATCTCGCGTCCACGAGGACGATGGTAATTACGCATTAATTCTTGGGTAAGAAGAATATTATCCGAGATATTACGCCTCGAACAAATGCCGATCGATTAATACTAACAATATCCCCAAGCCCCTCTTTAATCTGATTAGATATGATTTTGCTAATGCATTTATAAAGCACATTGCAAACAAGAGATAGGTTCAGTAGTCATTTACCTTGGCAAGCGGAAACTTTAGGGATAAGAGCAATAATAGTGTGATTAAGTTCCTTAAACAGCTTCCCATTAGAAAAGAAACCGAATATCCAAACAAACATCAAGCATCCACAATATCCCAAGCCTTTTGAAAAAAGCAGCCATGAAACCATCCGGCCCGGCCTTATTGTCACCAATGGAAAACATAGCATTCTTAATCTCCAAATTAGTTACATCCCTTACCATCCAAGAAGCCCTATCCGAATCAATAGAAGAAGAGAACAAACCTTGATCTACTAACGGAATGGTATTCCCTTCCACTCCAAGAAAATTATCATAGTGTTGAACAAAAACATTAGGCACTTCGTTACCTTGGTGCATAACATTATTAGCATAAGTAACCTCAATACGAATTCTATGACTTTTACTCTTAACAATATTGTGAAAGTAAGTAATTAGAATCCCTTCAATGCAAGCCATTCCACTTCCCTTGGCTTTGCTTCAAAAAATCGCTCTCATCCAAAATGCAAAGATTAATGCCTCGAAGATACCCTCCTCTCTTCCCGGCACGGATTGGGGCGGTCCTTATCAAGTGGATTCTTTGGACTCATCAAGTTCCACACGGTTGTTAACACTGCATGAAGATTACCATGATCTCTGGGCAGCCTTGCGAATAGGTGTTTTCAAACCCTTCATGCTTCAGCCCACCTTTAATATATTGTGCCCTCAATGTCATTTTCTCCCTTCTCAAGACAACATCCAAAAACCCTAAAAGTCTTGTTTTGAAGGATAAGGATCCTAATGATGGTATTAGAGTATTAACCAAAAAAGTCTCTCTAGTTTGCCATTTTACCCTAACTATCCTAACCATTTTTTCCACAATTCGCCTCTATCTCTACTAATTCGTATTCATTTGATTAATCTATGTGTCTAATCCCTGCATATCAGTTTAATTTAAATCACCGCTTGTTTTTATTGGTTATGGCCATTCTCGGTTCTGTATATTGTTAGGGTTTCTAATCGCAGTCTTCTGCTTTTTTGATCATCCCCTTATTGTTCGCTATCTTTAGTCGGTTTGTCATTCATTCCACTACATAAGGACGACGTGGTTGTGCAACATATTATTTATCAAGATTTGTTTATTCCTATTTAGGGTTTCGAATTTTATTTTGTTACGCGGATCGTTATGCGCGCCATCAGACAAACTCTATTTAGGCTTGGTTTATCTAAAGACCTCGCTTCTGGTGGTGGTAACTCAATTGTTAAGCTAATTCTGCTGATTAGCTATTTTCTGAATTGCAAGTACCGCTTCTAGGTTTTCAGCTTAAAGGTGCGATGGTTATTGCTAATAAGTCACTCGCTTGTGTGTAAGTGGGTTAAGAGAGAGAGATGGAATCTGGTTTCTCAATGGTAAGTTAATGCAACAAGACTCTCGATTGCTAATAAGATTACAACATTGATGGTAAGGTGATTGTTAATGAGCATAAGCCATTGAAGTCTATACTTAAAAGTGCAGGTTGGGAGGACAAACGGGAGCTTTTCTCTTCCTCCGATGTTGATCTGCTTCGCATCTCCTATTGTTGCTCCTGCTTTTTTTTCGCCTATTAATGCCACCGGGTCATGAAAGGGTAAGTTTATTTGGTCTCAACTCATCTTCCTAACGCTGAGGTTGTTGAACCCGATGGTGACATCTACTGGGGTCGGACACGGCAATTTAAGGTTAAGGTGAGGAGGTCTAATAATGGAGGTAATACAGGTGCTAAAGTTGTTATACCATTAGCCATTATTGATGATATGCGTTCTAAATTCGATCATACTCTATGTGGCTATTTTTGGGCAACGCTTAGCTTTTCCTCAAGTTAATGATTATGGGCACGCGAATGGGTAAGTTTGGCTTCAATGTGTTATGATGCTGAATGGTTTTTCCTTTTCAAATTCAAGACTCAAGATGGCATGCTAAGGTTCTTGGAGTGTGGTCCTTGGTTTGTCAACAAATCAGTCCCATGTTCCTTAAAACTTGGGACCCTAATAATATGGGAGAGAGGATAATATTACAAAGGGTGATGGATTCTCATTCATAATGTACCTGCGATTACATATTCAAGTTGGTATTGGTTTGATTATGAACAGACATCGTCGGTTATTCGATGGATGCACACGAGCGTGTGTAGTAATCCTTGGGGTCAGTACTGATGCACGGTCCTAGTTGAGTTATTCTGGCCAAAATTCTCGCTTGGAATCAATTGAAGTGGCTATACCTTTGCCGGATGGTAAAGGTCATTATATGGAAGTTCTTGATGTTGAATATGAATGGTGGCCTGATCGGTTCGTTAAAATGCAAGGTTTTAACCATGAGGATTGTTGCCCTCTTTAGAAGAATGTCGCTACTAAGGGTCTGATTCGCTCATAAAGAAGTTGGTGTTATTGTGGTGTTCACCGATAAGGATGGAAATAAGGCTAACAAAGGTAACCTTAGGCCTAGGTATTTCAAACCAAAGTCTAATTTTGAATATAAACCTATTTCCAAACCTACTACGAAGATGAATGCCAATGATACTAAATGTAGTTTGGAGGTCATCAACCGCGGACTGCCTTCAAAAGATGCTTCGTTGGTGCTATTTCTGAGTGTTCAAAGGTACATACCGGTCCGAGTAAGGTGATGGTGGGGTAACACATGGTAGTAACAAGACTAAGTCTCTACCAGTGAAGTACCTAAAAGTGGCAATGGAAGTTTGCGGATCAATTCTCTAAGACCCACAAGGTGTCTACTAGGAAGGAAAGTTCATCCTTGTCAAGAGTGGGTCGGCTTGGATGAAGATGAAGTGTATATGCTCGAGGTCATGCCGAGCCGTTTTTTTGATGATTTGAAGTCTTATGATGGTTATGATTATGATTTTCCTACATGGTTTTAGAGTCGCCTAAGGCTATAGGTAGTTTTGTTTATTGTGTTAGTTATAAGAATGGCCTCATTCTTATATAGTTGGTTTGTTAGTTGTTACATGCAAGTAATTCTATGACTGAGAGATGATGGATACACCCTCATCCTCAGTACTTCAATGTTTTGCATACATTTCACCGTGGTGAATTGACCCTTTTACCCAAAACATCCAAAAAACCAAAATTTTATACATTAGGAAATTAAAAGTTTAAACTACTAGGTTTCTTCTTCAGGAATCTCAAAGACCTATCGAACACTGCAAGGCCAAATATAGCAAATGAACCGTGAAAATCATCACTAAATTTAACGCTACCCATAACACTCAATCTTCTTCAAAACACCATTACTACCTTTGAAATTGATTCCAAGTGAAATGAAGACCAAGAGTTAATATCTGAGACTTCATAGTATTAACACAGCTTTAAACTCATCTATTAGGCTCATAACCCCACCCGATCTCCGTAAATAGAGATGCATTGAAATCCCAAGTAGGACCCAAGGCTTGTCTCAAGATAAGACTTCCATGAACCTCAAGTTCATGCCACAATGCACGCATCAATATAGTAATATACAAATGAAACAAAGAAAGCTTTGTTGTCGCCTTTAACATTAACCTCGCATATGCATAACTAGTTAGACATAATAAGTAAAACATAAAATGACCGCGATCATCCCACCCAAGGATAACACGAAACCTTTATCTCACAAATTCCCATTGTACATCCAATTTCCAAATATAAACTTAGCACACGTGATCATAAACACAAGACACATCAACATGAGATTCCAAAATAGCACATAAACACAAATTATTCTCATTTACCACCTCCAACTCTTTTGTTTAGGAACGGTTCAACTCTAATATTCCGTAGAAGCAACACTAAACATTAAAATATTAAATGCGTGAGCTTTCGTGGTATTAATACAATCCCGTCAAGTAGAAGCCATAAAACCCCATGTTTCATCATAAACATTCAAAGAAATCATCATCACCATCAGTTCATCCTCCGGTGAGTAACCATAGAATCATGTTCACTTCACTAAGAACCCCAAACGAAATAAGAGTTATTCCGCAATCTTTGCCAAGTTATGTTTTAGCACTACTTTATCATTTCAAGTTACCTAACCTATGCTAGAAAGAAATTTATGACGCAGAAAAGGTTGGGATGATTCTTTTTTTTTCTTTTTTTTTTATGTTTTTTAGAAAGCAAGGGTAAAATCTCTATATATGATCGGGGTGGTACTCTAACGATTAATTCATTTACTAATTATCTAATTATCTATCTAATTATCTAATTACTACGGATAGTTTTATGCTTAATTGAGGTGTGCTCATATGGTGATTAAAGATGTGTTCACTTAGATACTATTACCCCTAGTTATCTTTTATTGGTCGGTTGAATTGTCACGCCCTTTATCTTAACGCTGCTCTATCTCAGATTAGTCGTAGGGTGCACATATTCCTAGTTCTATGAATGTATCTTTCCTATTGAACGCATGGGTTCGCAAGTATAATAATATTTTCCCCGAATACTCACCCTGTCGTCCTAAAGCACACCTACGCAATAAACACAACGAAAGCCTAGTTGCACTCCTAAGCTTCTATCAATTAAGACAAGAGACAACCTAACAACAATCAATAACTAGGTTTCATAGATCTAAGCAACACACAAGTAATTTAGCTAGACATGTTAAACAAGCAAGCATACACACAATCAATTGAATATGGGGTAGACATGATGATAAATCGGAATAAAAAACTTATCTTGATGTGTAAAATAGGGTATGGGACCCTAGAATATTGTCCAAGTCACACTACAACTGAGTTAGGGTTTGCTCTCCAAAATTCTACCTCCCAAAATACGAAAAATTGAATTTATATATAGATTTACAACGCGCTACGCTGTGCGGAAAGGACTTAATGTCACTGCCGCCATTATGGTTTCGTCTCGGGCCAAGTCATTGATGGGACGACGTTTACTTGAGAAGTGTGATGGTACTGGCGCAGACGTCGTCGAACGGGATCTTGGACGCCCTGCGTAAAAGTATGAGTGACGCCTTCCATAAATAAGGGGCGACACCGTCAGGCTTTAGGACCAGAAATGCCGCTGAGCCGTCGCAAGGCACTTTTGATCAAGTCTTAATAGAGGGACGACATCACCCTTTGGATGGGACGCGTCGTGTAATGATCGCTTTGAGTGTCTTCAATCTTGACTTTGCCATTTTCTTCATGTTTTCGCTCCTTTTCGTCCAAATATGTTTCATTCCAAAGATTTTGCTCCAAAAGACCTAAAATGTGAAAAGGAGCGATTTTAAGCAAAGAACGGATGTAAAATGTGTCGAATTAGGGCTTAAATGACCCTTAAAAGCGCACGCTTAAATTCTTATAAGTACCTTATTTAGTGCTATCATAACCGTAAGACGCTTGTGTGATAGTAAAGTAGTTGTTGTTGTGTTGTATGAAATGATTGTACATGTTGACGTTGTCACTCTATGATCATCGCGCTTTATATAGGGAACTTATTTTGTGTTTATTATGTTGAAGGACAATGTTGCCAAGCAAAATGCGAACACGATGACATTGAGAAACTTGTTATAAAACAAAGTTGCCACGAAATCACAAGCTACATGGCCAACCACCATAACGATTATGCTAACCAAAGGGCTAGAGAAGAAACTAACTGCGAAGAGCTCGCAACACGTGATTGCTCTTATCAAGAATTCTTAAGCCGTAAGACCTTAATCTTCAAGGGAACTAAAGGAGCCACAGGGTTGGCATAATGGTTTGAAAACCGGACTCAATCTTCCTCTAAGAGTGTTGTGTAGAAAATTACAAGATCAAGTGTACTACTTGCACATTCCAGCATCAAGCTCCTTCAGTTCCATAAATGAAGGACCTTGATGCTGGACTCAATCTTCCCCAAAAGACCAGGGCATGATCTGGGAAAATCTGAAGATTCTCGCCAGCGATCCCACGCGACCTCAAATGAGGAATTAAAGGTTACCCTAGGCAAGTGTATCCAAGGGGAAAGAACTACCCCAAAGGAAGGATGTTAGTATTTAGTAAATCCGTAAGTTAAAGACTCGGTCACCTCGAGTATTTGTTAGCATTAGAAAGCTCGTAGTCTTAGAAGTAGTTAGTTAAGTAACACCGTGAGGACTGACGGGTCTTTACCCACTTTATACCCTGATCCACGCCCGTGAGGTGGTTGATTTTGTAAACACTATAAATATCCTTTACCTCCCAAGGTATAGGGTTGAGCTTTCATTCATCTTAATATAACCTTCTCTTTTTCTCTTACTTTCTCTCTCTAGAAAGCCTCCCAACTCACTTTCTCTCTCTAAAAAAATATTCTAATATTCAAACCATAGATTAATGTTTATATGTGTTTAGATAACCAATATATTATAATTGGTATCAAGAGCCATGGTTTGATCATCTACTTCGTGTGTGCTCGATCTTAGATTGGTTATAAAGGTTTTGTGGGTTGAATGGTGTTGATATTTTTTCACTAGCTTGATCTTATTTAGTGGTTAAGTTTGTTATTTGGTTGTACTTTTGTGTTTAGGGTTATCATATTAGCTTAGTTTGGGTTTGGAAGGCTTGTTTCTTCTTGTTTGTGGTGGTTTTTGATTGAAAACGCAAGGTTGAGTTCAAATTCTTTCGGCGGCTTTGTGTCTTCTCGAGTTGCGTTTTGATTGGTTCTTGGTTGCGATTTGGTACAATCTAGCTTATGAGTTGGCTATTTTGAATTGCTTTTGACGACAGTAATCGTGTTACTTTGGGTGATCAAACATTGCGACTTAATTATTTTAATAATATTCTGTTGCGATTTGTTAGATAAGGACAAAGATTGCATTTTGACAGCTAGCAAAAGGACAAAAGGTACGATTGTGACACTTGTACCTGTGGTGTTGCGGTTTGTCTATTTGAGTTGTGACTTGTGTCCTACGGTTTAAAGAATGTTGACACTTTTGTGTTGCGGTTTGTCACTTTGCGGTTTGAAGACTATTGTGATTTGTCTCTGCAATTTCGTCAAGTGTTGCGTTTGTGCCTTTGCGTTTGATATCTTTCGAGTTGACGTTGGCGATTTGAGCTAACCGTGTTTGAAAGTTGCGCTTTGGTTAATCTGCGATTTGTCTCTACGTTTTGTCAAGTGTTGCGGTTTGTGTTCCTGCATTTTGAAAGTTGCGGTTTGGGTATTCTACGATTTGTCGGCTCATGACTTGTCTCTTGAGATTTGACACTTGCAGTTTGGGTTCTACAATTTCCTCTTGATTTTTGTAAAAACTCCGAAAGATTCGATTTTGGTTTTAATCAAAGAGTTGTAAAATCCTCGCTCATTTGGACAACATGTCACTCGTTGATGATGTTCAAGCTATCGGGTCCGATACCCGCCTCCTATGCTAGATAGAACAGATTATGAATCTTGGGCTCAAAGAATCGATTGTACGCCGTGCAAAGAGAATGGTCTTAACATCATTCAATCAATTGATGAAGGTCGTCGGGTCAGATGGGCACCAACCGTGAGATCAACTTGAAACTGGTGAAGAAGGAAGTGTCACTCTGGGAATGGATAGACCAAGGACTTATGATGATCTCAATGATAAGGAGAAGAAAAGATATGATGCGACATCGAGCTTCCAACATCATCCTTAAAGGTCTACCAAAGGACATTTACAAACTAATTAATCACAACATCCAGGCCAAAAGCACTTTTTGGGACAAGGTCAAAATGCTTCTTTTCCGGCTCAGAATCGACAAAGGAAGATCGAGAGTCACAACTGTACGATGACTTTGAGAACTTCAAGATGAATCCAGGGGAGAGTATTACAGAGTACCATGTGAGGTTTCACAAACTTGTGAATGATATGAGGAATATTAATATGACTATGCCAAATATCCAACTCAATTCCAAGTTCATAAACAACATGAACACAATGAATGGAACAGTTTGTCACCACAGTGAAGCTAAACAAAGGATTGAGAAATACGAACTATGAGTAGTTGTACACTTACTTACTTCAACATGAGAAGCATGCTACATCTGACCGTTTGATCATGGAAAACCTCAATCCAACTACAACAACAAGCACTACAAATGACTCAGTTGCATTTGTTTCTAATGTGAAGCTAAACACTCGAACATCACAAGTCATACCATCCTCCCATAATCGTAATCAGATTACTATATACCGATTCGTGGATATACCCCAACAAACATGTTGATTGAAAACCTCTCGAACCAAGTTGTTTTATAGGTTCAACAATACGAACCTCACTTCCCAAACCAACAACCAACTTAGGGCCTCATCTAACCCACACAATCAAGCTACAATGGAAGATGGAAGGGTTGTGGTACAGAATGTGCAAGGAAGGCAAAATGTGAATCCAAGGAATGTTGCACGGGAAATATTGCGTACCGGTTATGTGGGGCTCGTACTGCAGGAAGGATAGTAGTTCAACGTCAAGGCAAACCGATTAAGTGTTACAACTGTGGTCGTGAGGGACATATTGCTAGGAACTGCACTCAACCTAAGCATCCACAAAATGATGAGTACTTCAGGGATAAGATGTTACTGATGCAGGCTCAAGATAGTCGAGCAGTGTTGGATGATGAGGAGTTGTTGTTTCTTGCTGATGGGAATGCCAACACATTTGATGCTGACGTGGATGAACAACCAGTGTATGATTTGGCACGTAACAATCCCATTGTCTTCGTGTTACCGTGATGCCTTTGACTCTGATGTTGATGATGAACCAACGGTACAAACTATCTTCATGGCTAGTATTTCTCCCATGGTTTCATCACCTCAACAAGTTGGTCCCTCCAATGCTTCAGTCATATCAGAGGTACTAAAGCTATATGATATGGTTGATGAGCAAAAGATTCCCAACAAAGTACAACCAACAGAAGTCGTTGAGTCAGATACTGTAAATATGGGAAATAGCAATGTTATCCCATATGAGCAATATGTGAAGCACGATGAAAGTCTCGTTGTACCATGTGGGGTATCTTCTGCCATTAATGATGAATATGTGTTTAATGAGTACACTGAATATGTGCCTGATGACTCCATGACCACTAAGCTAAATATATATAAGGATCAAGTTACCATCTATGAACAGCGTGCTAAATTTGAGTGACCAATTACAACGTGAGCAGGAAATGGATTGCAAAATGCATACATTGATCACTAAATGTAATTTAAGGGAAGAAACATTAAAACAAGAGTTAAATTCCTTCCAAGAGAAACTTAATCAAACTGTTAAGCAAAAACAATAAAACCAAGAAAATGTAAAAATGCTTAAACAGGAATTCAAAGAAAAAGAATCCAAACTCCTAAATGATTTTTCCAACCTTAAAACTTTAAAGAACAAACTTGAAAACAAGGTGTACGAACAAGGCAACACCATTTAGATCTGCCACATGATTACAAATCATAGAGTTTTAAGTGATGAACACAGTGAAAACCTTGTAGAAGACCCAAATCATGTGTACCTTAAGAAAGCCAAAAGGGCTCAAGAAGTGATTTATGATGGTAGTGAAATTCTTAAGCCCAAACAAAAGCCAACTTGTGTATAAAACACTGAAGAGGACATAGAGTTAGAAAATGCCTCTAGGGAGAAAATGGATAAGAAAATGAAGGAACCTAAATGTGTGAAGAAGATTAAATATCAAAACTCCAAATTATTTTGTTGGTGGTGGTGATGAGTGTAAAGATGATTCTATCTGCGTGTGTCAAGAGGTGGTTCAAGATTGCTGGGGTTTGTGTTCTGGTTGTCAAGAATGTAGGAGTCTCTTCCCTTTTCAAACATTCCTCTTCAGCCCACAATTCGCTTCTTTCAGCCAAATTTCTTTTTCTTCTATAGTTCCTCTTCAGCTTCCAAAATGTAATCATCTGTAACTCTCTCATCTTTTTCTTGATCATCTTCTTCATATTAGACTAACTCCTCATTCTCATCTTGTAGTTTCTTCTCTTTGGTTTCTTCTTCCGAGTGACCGGTTGGTGATGTCACCCGTGCGTCTTACCTGGTTTATTAACCTGATCGGTAGCGGGTTTTGTTGTGAGGGTAGCACCACCGCTTGAACCACCTGGCCCTTTAGGTTGATTAATCGAGAAGGAAGTTGCTTGGTGTTCTAGTCGCCCGCTTCAATTTTTCCTAAATTGTTCTTCTTCATACATAGAATCATACTTGTCATCAATAGATTCCTGTTGTTCCAGAGGTTTCTTCCCTTTGTCAGATTTAGTCTTTTCATCAGGAGATTCGTACACATCAATGTCATGAAAGAGTTCCTCATAAGTAGGACTATCACGCTTGTCCTCTTTCTTCTTATCGACAGTTGAGTCGTCAATACGAGCCTCACTGAGAAAATGACTTCCTCCGACTCTGCTTTCCGAAGTTATTATCTTGTTGAGATGATGGCTCAAGTGAAGGTTCCTTTTGAAAACGCTTGACTAGAATCTTCCTCTTAACTACCCTTGATGATTTCTTAGATTTAGACTGGGTACTTCCAGCACTTCCAGCTTTCCTAGCTCTAGTTTTGGGTTTTGGAGCAATAATCTCATCTAAGAACCCCACTTTCTTCACCTTGGCGCCCTTTATGTAGTATATGTATGATGTAGCGGCTTTTACCTTATCAGTGAGTAAGCACTGTAGAGCAAAGACCTTGTCTTCGGTAGTTGTCTTTTGACCCTTACTTCCTTGTGAGTAGGCTCTTTGATCATGGTGTGTTTGTTGGGGTCGTCAAGACGCTTGGGAATGTCTTCATGTTTCCTAAGAATGTTGTGGATGATCAGCTTAGTGAAAAGAGCAAAGGGAATCCTAGAACCTTGTTTCTTCGATGTCGCATCATGTCCTCCCAGATGAGGCTAGCGTAGTTGATGTGATGCACATGAACCATTCCTCAGGAGATTTGCAAATGCATTAGTTTTGGGTGTTCATGGCCGCTATCCCTCCTCGAGACAGACTTGGCGACCATTAGGTAGATTGTTCTCCAAGGTTGAGGAATATTCTTGACATCAACTCTTGAGTGAGTAGAAATGATGCCAGAAGCCTCGTCGTACCAATATTGACCAGAATTCCGAATCTCTACATCATTTGGTATGTTGACATAATCAACAAGAGACTTAAAGTCTAGAAGTTGGAGAACTACTCGAGATCATCTACGAAACCATGATCTCTTTTCTGTCAAGAGTCACTTTAACCACGTGATCATCATCACCCCTTTCCATGGTGTAAATGTGAACCGGTGTATATAGAAGTCCGAATAGAGGATGACTTGGTGAGCATGAATCTGAATGGATGATGCGAGGACATCCACAACAATTTTGCAAGAGGATTCAGACAAGTGAAATTGTTGAAGTCAACTCGGAGATTGTTCTTGCCAATGATTCTGTCATAACCGGCTGGGAAAGTGTTTGCCAATGTGAGCTCAACTAGCGCATTGAGGTTTTCTTGATTTGCATCAATTTTGTGATCTGAAAGTTATTAGACAAAAGAACAAACATATGGAAACACATTGTGTTAGTTTTAGTTTGATTTATTGTCTAGTTACTTGTTTGGTGTCAACATGTTTGTGTTAGTTACAAGTCCTAAGTCACTTTTGTTCAATTGTTTGAAGTTGATGTGATAAGTTACGTGAACGAGTTAATATTGGAGTTTTAAATTCTAATTTTCACTTAACACACAACATTTTAACTTTTGTAAGCTTATGCATAACATTAGGTTTTTGTGACTTATTCGTAACATACAATAGTAGTCTTATGCGTAACAAGCCAAACATAGTGATTAGTAGCTTATGCGTAAGCATGAATCCTTATCCGTAAAGAAGGAGCTTAAGCGTAGGGCGAAGATAAAGCGTAAGATCCATGTCTTATGCGTAAGAATTTCTTACGCGTAAAACACGTTCAAAAGCTTTATGCTTACGCGTAAAGAAAAGTTGAATGTTACGCGTAAGGTTTACTCGTAAGAGTAAATCTTATGCGTAACAATCCTTGTTTACGCATATCTTTCCAAGATACACGTAACCAACTGTAGACCTCTTATGCGTAAGAGTTACGCGTAAGATTTCTCTTAGGCGTAACCTTTACGCGTAAGAGTTTTCCCTTATGCGTAACATTAGAACACCTTTGGTCAGATTTTTACAAGTAAGCAACCTGTAAATCACAAACATGAAACCTTGATTACAGTGTATTCCAAACATGTTATAGATCACAAAACAATCCCTAGAACATATTAGTTACACATAGAAAAGCTTAGGCGTAAAATCACCTAAACCCTTATTCTACGCTTAACAAATTTAACCACACAAATCAAGCAAGATTGTTTCTGGAGTGTCTTAGAGGTCACGTAAGTGATATGCACAAAGTTTTAACATGTTATCACCAAAGAATCAAAACCTTTCAAGAATGACGAACCCTAAAACTCTAAATCTTTGATTCTAACAAATTATGTGTTTATGGGTTAATTAAGGGTTCACAACATGTATACAAACTCATTCTAACACTATCTTGACCACCTAATCACAACAGAAGTCACAAAATAGAAAACCCCCAGTTCGAACACATGAACCTTAAATGACAAATTCATTCAATTAGTGTTTCTGGGTTGGTTTGAACGATTGAAATAGGTTTAAGACTCATTAAGAAACATTTTAACACAACCCATTACAACTCAAACACATTTAGGCATAAACCCCTAATTCATACGCATGAACACACATTCAAAATCATTTATAGAAAGATTTAACCATTGGATTTGAAAGATTTTTAAAACCATTGTTTGAAATCTTGATCAAAACAATTTACAACTTACAGATTTTGATTTGAACGAACGGATTTGTTGAATGGATTTGGGGCGTTGATCTTGGTAGTTGTAGAGAGTAAATGGTTACAAGTAAGCATTAAATGTGTTTGTTCTGTTGTTTTTGTTTAAAATTTCTTTGCAAAAGTGACACATTCTGTTGGAATCGCTCCTAACTCGTAAATGGAACAACATTGACGGGATTACATTTTCTATCCTTGTTAGCTAAAACACATGGGCTTGTTATGTCATATAGCCATAGTTGTAAGTGTTTAGCTATAAATACCCTCCTAGACTTTCCTCGGAGGGTGAGTTTCTTAGTGTAATTTTCACCTTTCCTAATAATAAAACACATAGTTTCTCCCTTCTCTTCATACTTTCTCTCACTAACATGATGAAGATGTTCTTCCATCTTCCAAGACCTACCGATTCACCAAATCATCCCTTAAAACGATCCTACAATTGGTATCAAGAGCAAGGCCGGTTTTTATCATGGGATGATTTTTGGTGATGTTTTATTTTCAAAATATTGTCTTGCAATCTGTTTTTTACAACAAAGTTTTAACCTTTCATCATTTTTTTTGGTTTAAACAGATTTATTGACAAGTTTTTAATGTATCATTTTTGGTCAAAGTTTGGTATGGGTTTGGAAAAAATAAAATGGGATTAAACTGGTTTGTATCTCTTTTATTCACAAACAGTTTTATTATTGTTTTAACTCGTATAACTTTTTTGTCCATCTCGTAGTCTTCATCTGGTCATTTTCTCGTTGTCAAAGTGGGTAACTATAGGTATCTTTTTTCTGGGTAACTTTGAAGCTAATCGGAAAAGTAATTGGAAAAAGTCAACAAAAGGTCAAAACCCTATTTTTACGCCAAGGAGCCATCTTAGAGATATTTACGCATAAATGTGAAGTTATGCGTAAGAACAGTTACACGTAAGGTTTTTACGCATAAGCCTATGCTTACGCATAACCTTTATGCGTAAGACCGTTTACGATAAGCACTCCTTTACGCATAAGGAAACTGGTTTACGCATAAGAACTTTTGTGTTTACGCATAAGGTTTCTTTGATAGTTTACGCGTAAGACCTTTTGTTTGGTTTACGTTTAAGACAGAATGAGGAGATGTATTTTTGGGTAAAGGGGTTTATAGAATGAAGAGATGTAGAAGAAGACTTTACTGTAAACTAATTTTTGACCAACAACCAAATACCAAATACCAAATACCACAAGCTCAACGACTTCAGTCTTAAAACATCACGAGTCCGACTCTATTAGTTCATGAATTCGTTATGACAATATGAAAGTATTCACAGCACAACCAATAAGAATCTAATCCAAGTCCAACTATCACTTCCTCCTCACACTTACACAAGAATCAAAATGCAAAGTAAACATTCATACAATCTCAGTAATTTCTTTTGTATCTTATTAAAAGATAAAGAAGATCTTAAAGATCTTATCAAACAAAAGATTAATACATCATCGATTCATTTTGTTGAAGCCGAAGCTTCATTGATATCCTAAAAATTGAAAGATTCATAACAAGTATGTTATGATCTTTTCCTTATTTCGTTTATATAAACCAAAACAAACAAGTGTACCTACCCGAGATCTCATATGAGATCTTTAAGCTGAAACCGTGAATATGTAAAACGAATGGTGACTTGTGTTCGTTGATTGGATAACCAGTAGGTTGAGTTTTTGATTGTGATAATTGATGATGATGGTTTGATGTTAAATCTGTTGGTATTATTTCTTCAATAATATTGAGGAGAGAAGATGCGAGAGTAGGCGGATTTGGTTTGTGGTGATTAGGGTTAAGTGATGTTGGGTAAGAAATGTTTTATACTATGGTTATTAGGGTTAGCTAATCAGATATATTGAGTTTGGGCTGAACTAATCGGACACTATTTTGAAACAGTGCTAGTGAGTTTTGCTTTGGTAATGAAACATAGTTTCCATTCAGTTTGTGATAAACGTGATTTGTTGCTTCATTGGACTCGAGTGATAGTGTTAAGCCATGATATATGATGGGCTGTTATATCAAAAATTTTATGAGCTGAAAATTTATTATTATCAAATGTATTTTTATACATTGAGAGCATTTCTGGTATAGCATTTGGCAAAAAAAAAGGTGGTATTTTGGTATTATAATTTTCACGAGGATACAATTTTGACAAGATCGGGAAACCATTATCAAGTTCATTAAAACCATTAACAAAGGCTAGTTTTGGGCGCTTAACCGCAAGATGTGATTACGGCGTTAATTCTTTATTATTTATTTGAGGATGAAGTGGGATATCTCTGCAAGCTTAGTATCTTGAAGATATCGGGGTTGGTTGGATGCATGATTCTTTGAAATCCTTGTTCGAGCTTTAACCGTTATGAATGACAAAGACTTGAGTTGTCTAGTTATACCTGATGTAAGGAGTTACGTTGTTGTGCTCACAACGTATAACTATCACTTTTAAGGAGTTACGTTGTTGTGCTCAAGTGTCACATAAAGTTGTGGATAATTTGACAAACTTTAAGTTTACCTTTTTTCGATTGCCAGTAAGAAAAAGGGTTCTTCGTCTGACAATAGTGCAAGTTTAAGTCACAAGTTCGGGTTATACTACTTCAGCCTCTCAAGTTCGCCATACCGGTTTCTTCCATTAGTAGTCACTACAAAAAGCCGCCGAATGATAATGGGGTCGGTAAAGAGTTAGCTGAGTATATACACCAGTAGTAGAAGTCTTATCAGCTATTGATTCTCACATGATATTTATGGTACTTCACAATTGTTCGATTACTTGGACATACATGGTTTCGATGTCTCCAATTCATCATCAACATATGTGGTGTATGATTCTGATTCATTGAAAACATCGGGGGGAAGAGAGAATAGGTGTTCATGGCTTCTTTGATGTTTTTGGATTTTTTAAAAACCCGCTTTCCCTTCATGAATTTCTTCAATCGGGGGAAGAAATGAGACGATCTGTGGTGCAAATTTCTCAAGTTGGTGTTATCGTCTCACTTTCACAGACTTATCGTGCGTGAAGTTACCTAAATATGATGTTATGATGCCTTACACGCAGTTACTTTATCGAGTAATTACATATTCACAATTAACTATTATTCCGATAGACCGCAACATTCAGGGGGAAGTCGTTTCATCTCGTCTTTCGCGGATTGTTTGGTGTGAAGCATCTACATATGTGAGAAGATCTTGTTGATTTCTTGCATGTTACCCCGAACGGATTTTCCGAAACAAGTCAGATTTACCTTGTGTGGTTTACTACTCATCTACAAATTCGGCTGCGATCGAAAATTTCAAAAGTTAGAAGAAATGTTTACTACATCAAAGTTTCAATCTGGAAAGACGGTTGTTAGTTTGGGGAAGTATTCAGAAACTTCACCAAAAGGAGTGTGCGTAAGAAGCTGCTAAAGACATGCGACTTTATCGAGTAATTACATATTCACAATTAACTATTATTCCGATAGACCGCAACATTCAGGGGGAAGTCGTTTCATCTCGTCTTTCACGGATTGTTTAGTGTGAAGCGTCTACATATGTGAGAAGATCTTGTTGATTTCTTGCATGTTACCCCCGAACGGATTTTCCGAAATAAGTCAGATTTACCTTGTGTGGTTTACTGCTCATCTACAAATTCGATGCGCGCATCGAAAATTTCAAAAGTTAGAGGAAATGTTTACTACATCAAAGTTTCGAATCTGCTGAAGACGGTTGTTAGTTTGGGGAAGCCGATTCTAAACTTCTCCAAAAGGAGTGCGAAGAAGCTGCTAAAGACATGCGGCATGAATTGTGGGAAAGTTAATCCAATTCATGCATATTACATCATTTGCCTACAAGTGAAGAAAACGGTTCTCAAGTCGAGGTACAAGAAGAAGACAAAGAGCGTAAACTTTCATCATGCTCAGCACTTGAAGAGCTTATGAAGACCTTTCTTTATTTGTTTTCTATATTTGTAGAAAATGTTGTAAGTAATCCCTTATGTCGTCCCATTGGGGGAAGATTGTTGGAATCGCTCTTAACTCGTAAATGGAACGACATTGACAGGATTACAGTTTCTATCCTTGTTAGCTAAAACACATGGGCTTGTTATGTCATATAGCCATAGTTGTAAGTGTTTAGCTATAAATACCCTCCTAGACTTTCCTAGGAGGGTGAGTTTCTTAGTGTAATTTTCACCTTTCCTAATAATAAAACACATAGTTTCTCCATTCTCACTTTCTCTCACTAACATGATAAAGATGTTCTTCCATCTTCCAAGACCTCCCGATTCACCAAATCATCCCTTAAAACGATCCTACACATTCAGACCCTCAACCTAAATGAGGTTTCAACCAAGATCCTTTAACTCCCATTTTGGTTAGATAAAACACTTTTTAGGCAAGAAACATAACGATACTCCCCCTCGACTTTTGAAATGATAAATTTTGTAAACAGTGGAGCCCGAGGAGGGTATATTTCAAGATAAAATATCCACCACTTAATAAGAAACGACGTATTTTTGGTAGCATGCAAGTACAAGGTTTTATGAAACAAAAAAATATTTACTTTCTCCCCCTCAACACTTGTTCAGGGAAAATGGTGAAATGTTTGATAGAACACTGTGTTGATGGAAGTTTTGTACTTGCAATGTTTGTTTTTCAAATAATTTTGAAAAGAAATATATTTTTGGATTTTATAAGATTATATTTTTGTATTTTGTTTTTGAAATATATTTACAAAATTGGTTTTGGTTTTTGACTTTTCAAGTGAGTTTTAAAAGTTCATCCAGTTCTTCTGGAGTCAAACACCTCATACCAATTACCGTGAATCAAGTCAAGAAATATTATGGAGGCAAGGCTTTAGTGAGAAGATCCGCCAATTGGTGTTCAGTACCTACAAAGTATAATTCAACTGTACCGTATTCCACGTGCTCTTTGATGAAATGATATCGAAGATCGATGTGCTTTGACTTTGAGTGTTGAACGGTGTTGCACGAGATTGCAATAGCACTTCTGTTGTCGTAGTACACT
The DNA here is from genome assembly GCA_910596185.1 of Chrysanthemum makinoi. Classification (NCBI taxonomy): domain Eukaryota; kingdom Viridiplantae; phylum Streptophyta; class Magnoliopsida; order Asterales; family Asteraceae; genus Chrysanthemum; species Chrysanthemum makinoi. The sequence continues at coordinate 311,315,042 of OU343224.1, forward strand.
AGAATCTTATCGAATACATAACCATAATCCTTGAGTTGTGTTCTCATCCAAATGACTTGAGCACAACATGCAGACATGGCTACATATTCAGCTTCGGTAGATGACAGTGATGTGCAATCTTGCTTCTTCGATTGCCATGACACCAATTTATCACCCAGGAATTGTAAACCTCCTAAAGTATTTTTCGTGAATCTAAGCATCCTGCATGGTCAGCGTCCGAAAAAGCTATTAGTTCAAAACCAGAATCCTTCGGATACCAGATCCCCAAGTTAATGGTTCTTGTTAATACAATAAATTGTAAAAATGTTTATTCATATTTAGCGATCTCTTTGTGTTTTGTTGATAACAAATATAAAGTTATCATCAGTAAAATTATAAGGATACATGTTATTTTTGTAAAGCATTTACATATATAATCTTTTAACATAAATTGTTGTAATAATTCATTTGTTGTAATAGTTTATTAGGATGGGTAAAATCCATAAACCATGATCCATACCCATGGAGCAAATCCATAACCCATGGAGCCCCATGACACATTGACTAGATGCATTGCATCTTCTAGATACATTGTATCTATTTGGATACCCATGGTCCAAATTCTATGACCCATGATCCATGACCCATAACCCATTTAGGAGGAGCGTCCTACGGATCTCACATATGATCAGACGGATCCCTCATGTAAGGGATCCGTGGGATTCGGGGAACAATAGTGATTTTTTCCCTATAAATAGTGAGCCATTTCTTCAGTGTAACTCACCCCTCTTCTTACAAAATCTCTCATATACTATTTCTCTCTTCTAATCTCTGATCTCTTGATCTATATAGTAGTTCTTCTTTCTTTTATTGTGATTCTCATATTGGTCCTTCTCTAAGGCGAGATCACGAGATACTACAAGTCATCCAAGCAAGAGGTCCTTGATTGATTTGTTCCTCCACAAGATTTCTGTAGCAATTGTAGAAAAAAGCAAAAACCTAAAAAAAACTCTCTCTAGGGGCTTATCATACCGCCTCCTCCCCACCCTTTTCCGCCGTTAAAACCACCACTAAAAACGCCTCTCTCTACCGCTAAATAATCTCCTGATTCGTTTAGTTAGTATGCAATCGGTTTTAGAGGTGTGTTAATTTCAGAGAGGGCTGGTCGAAACCCTAACTAATCGATTATTATGGTCGGTTCGGTTTAGGGTTTAATCGTGTCTTTAGTATAGATCGTTCCTTTAATCATTCTGCAATCCTAAGTCGGTTTTGATCGACTATATTATTATTAGGACGATTTTGTTCCTGCCGCACTTTGATTCATTCTTTATACGATTCCCTTTTAAGGTTTTGTTCCTTGTTTGTGCGATTATCTATTCCCTGGTGCGTTAACCTCTATAACTAAACTCGTTAGGGTTTGGTTTACCTTATGATTGCTGGTTCTTTTGAATCGATCAAGTGTTGTTCATGGCTCTATTATTAAGGGATCGATCGTTATTAAGCCTTAACGCCTATAAAACCTTTGTTGGTTTTTACATTCTTTTGTTATTGGCGCTTTAAACTAGACGGAACCCTAATTTTTAGGATTTTGTCAATTGATTATCTTCTGGATGTATACCCTTGTTAGGGTTTGATTGGATGTCGGTACTCTTTTGGGTTCTTATGTTCCTATTCTGATGGAGTTTAATGGAAGTGGGTTAATGAGAGAGGGTAAGTGATTTTCAAGTCTGCTATTGATCGATTTGGATGTTGGGTTGATGCTTCTACCGCTACGCTTTTATGACTACCCCTACAAATTGATTCTACTGCTTTTGTGTTAAGTTAGGGTTTCGATACCTTATCTAACCGAATGATATTATGGAAGTTAAGTTTGAAGTGTTGTACTCGGACGTCAACTAATGATGATTGAAGACGAGTCTGCACACTATGGAAGTGGTTCTTTGAACCTGGACTTAGTTACATTTAGATTGTTAATTTGAATGTAATTTGTTTTCTATTCTGTTTTGCTAAAGCAGTTTAGTGTTTGTTGCTGCGCTTAGCGGCTTGTTTAGCTTAGTTACATATGTAGAGTCATATCGCCTATGTAACGGGCAGAGGGCATGGGATGTACATCCATGTCAATTGTACTTCATTGAATTTTTGGATATATTTACCGGGGTTTTAAGGCCCTTTTACCCAAAAAAAAAGATTTCTATAGCAAGATCTTGTATTTCATATTTCACATGGTTGTTGTGTTATAGTTGTGTTGGTTTGGTCCTCCGTGTTAAGGACTCGGTATTTAGCATTGTATCGGAAAAAGTTTAAGCGACGTTGTGAAGGCTTCTCCGCCGAGTTTAAGGAGTTTGTTGACATAGTGCTTGAACTCTCGATTAGGTGACTCGAGGAGTGGAGTAGGGCAAGGAAGGTGTCCTTGTATCCGAACCACTATAAATCGGTTGTATCCTTTACTTTACTTGCTTTCATTGCTTACATTACTTATTGCTTTATACTTTATATCCATCCATACGAATTCTCGTAAGATCGAATCTAAAGTTTTTGAAACTAACTTAAAATCGGCAAAACTATTCAACCCCCTTCTAGTTTTCCACAATTGGCATCAAGAGCAAGGTTTACAAAAGTTTTAAAGTAAATCGTATTTTAAAAACTTTTCGATCACAATGGGTCCTGAAAATTATAAAAAAGGGCAATCTATGCAATGACCTCCACTACTTGAAACTAATGGTTTTATTTATTGGAAAAATAGATTCGAAACTTATGTGAAGTCAAAATATATTGATCTTTGGTACATCATTGTTGAAGGCGACTTTGAAGCCACTACAAAAGATGATAAAACCAGAAATCTAATAAACACACCTCATGATCAACTCTCCGATGGTCAAAAGAAAAAGCTTTCCAAAAATAGTGAAGCTAAAATGGTTTTATACAATGCTTTACCCAAAAAGGAATTCGAAAGAATTTCTATGCTTAAAACCTCTAAAGAAATTTGGAATTCTTTAGTTGTAACTCATCAAGGAAATCAACAAGTTAAAAACAATAAAATAGATTTGTTTGTTCAACAATATGAACAATTTTCAATATCGGATGAGGATACGATAGATATTTCTTTTGCTAGCTTTAATACTATAATTACATCATTAGAAGCACTTGATGAGTCTTTCTCTAGTCGTAATCATGCCAGGAGATATCTAAGGGCACTTCCATCCAAGTGGAGATCAAAGGTGACGGCCATCGAAAAATCAAAAGACTTATCAATCCTCACCCTCGACGAGCTAATAGGCAATCTAAAGATCTATGAGCTTGTCCTCGCTAAAGATTACGAAGCCTCAAAATAAAAGAAAGAGAAGCACAAATCTCTTGCCTTAAAAGCCAAGAAGGTCTCAAGCGATGAAGAAAACTCTTCTTCAGATAGTGATGACGAAGAATACGCCATGGCAGTAAGGGATTTCAAAGAAGTTCTTTAGAAGAAAGGGAAGATATGTCAAGCAACCATATGACGACAAGAAGGGGTTCCAAAAAGGCAAAGACGACAAAAAAGCAAGGGATGAACGCGCGTGTTTTAAATGTGGGGACCCTAATCACTTCATTAATGAGTGTCCCAAACGTGAAGAACAAAAGGCGTTCGTGAGTGATTTGTGGGGAATGAGTGAGGAGGAGAACGAAGAAATTTGTCTCATGGCAAATGACTCAAATGAGGTATGTCCCGAATCTGTCTATTATAGTAGCTCATCATTAGATGATGATTCACTGCATCGTGAATATGATAAACTTTACAAAATTAGTCTAAAAGTAATTAACAAAAATAAGATTTTGAAAAACAAAAATGAACGTTTAGAAAAGGAAGTCATTGAGTTAAAAGGCAAATTAAAACGTTTAGAAAAAAAGAAGATAGCAAGTGGGGAATGTGAGCTTTGTGTTCAACTTCAAACGCTAGTTGATAATCTTGATTCCAAGATTTCTAGAATGAATACTAATACTCTAAATACAATACTAGATAGTGCTAAAACAGGAAACAATCAAAAGGGTTTAGGTTTTCAGGAACATATTGCATCAACTAGCGAGAATAAAGAAACACAATTCGTCAAAGCAACTGAAAACAAGCTATCAGTAGTCACGGATCCCTTGAAAAGGGAACCATCTAGTATAAAACCAGGGATCCGTGGGTCTGTAGATGTAAACAGTAGAAATAATGTAGCTACTTCATCTAGAACCGACTTTGTTATCGTTAATAAGAAGAAACCAACCCACGTTACTGTTAGACAACCACCTCCACTAAAACAAAATCAAAGTTTTATGAGAAACAAAGGTCCATCATTTTCAAAACCAATCACATTTATAAGGAGACCTAATAATGTTTATCCAAGAAGTAACCACCATCAAATGATATGGAATCCTAATGTACAACATGTCTTTCCTTTTCAAAACTTTACACCATGGAATGCATTCTCACCTTTTCGATATATGCCTAACATGAATGAAATGTATAACACTAATGGACCCATGAACAAATGGGGACCAAACTTTTGAGTTAATTGTTTTCCTAGGTGTGCTTAAAGGTCGACCTAGATCCGGATTAATGGATCAAGGATAGCAGGTGCACGAGGCACATGACCGGTAATAAAGACTTGTTTTCCACATACGAATCCTTCAATAGAGGGAATGTGGTATTTTTTTTGGGTAAAGGGCATTCCACCTGGTAAAATATATTATACACCAAAAAACGTTTAAGTACAATGGAATGTGGCTGACGTACCAAATTAACCGGAAGCAATCGCTTACCACAACCACTACATCATTTATGACAGGCCAAAAATGACAACTAGCTAAACCCAAATAAACTACTAACCCACTACCAGCATAAAAAACCATACACAAAAAATTTATGCAAAAACGAAACGCATCCTAACTAAGACGAAAATCTTGAAGACCAGCGGCCTTTATTTGATCAGGAGAGAGATAATCATTGCGGTCACCTGTATCCGGTTTCCATTTCTCGAAAAGACTTTGCTCCTTACCACCATTTCCAGAATACAACGTCCCAACGTGGTCAGCAAACACTTTTTTTTGGTAAAGGGATTCACCCGGTAAAATATATAACCAAAAAAACCAATAAGTACACTGGAATGTGACTGACGTGTCACATTAACCTCAAGCAGATGCTTGAACAACCAACTAAATCGCTAGCGACATGCCACTAAGCGTTACAACGCCTAACACATACAGAAACTAAAACTCCAACAGGAAAAAACCATCTAATAAAACAAGAAGCGCCGAAACAATCCGCCCACCTGTTTGAAGGAGATTGATGAACCAAATGAGACTGCCTCCTTAAAAACCCTTTCCAAGAAAAAACCCAGTGGGAAAACCTTGGAGTTGGGAAAAAGAGTACAACTCTCACCCGGATCTCCAACGAACCTACACTCCAACCAAGAAGACCATCCAGCTCCACAGAACTCCAAGAACAGCCAACACGAACCAAATAATCAAACTGCCTATTGGAATTCGCATCCAACCGTTGCATACACGAACCATCCATCAACATAAAAGAAGAAACCATCATTGAGTAGATCGGATGAGAGACTTTGGGAACTTCCATAAATCCAGAAGCACTTCCACATTTGCCGTCTTCTTAAAAGAACAAGAGAGAAGCTTAAAATGAACAGTCGTCATAATCACATCAATAACTTGAGCTTCCGACCTCTTCTGATTCTTGAAAAGCCTGTTGTTGCGTTCTTGCCAAATAAAGTAGCAAGCAGCCGCAAAAACCAATTTAGAGACGACACAACGAATTGACCGCCTATGCGCCTTTGGAACGAAATAATTCACAATAGCATCCAACGAACAAGGAATAGCAGAATCACCAGTAAACCTCTTGAGATGAATCCAAACCTGCATCGAAAAAGAACATTGAAAGAAAAGGTGGTCATGAGAATTTGGTTGCGTCTTGCAGAACGGACACTGAAACAGGTTTAAGTCAGTATCACTACTGACATCCCATTGCCTCAGATTATCTTGAGTCTTGAGCCTCCTTTTAATAACCAACCAAAGGGTGATCGCATGCCTAGGGATACGATGAGAAAACCAAACCAGATTGTACCATAAAACAACATTGCCACGCGGTCTCAAAGACTCCCAAGCCGTGCCCACCGAAAAATCCCGAAACAAATCATCCTGCACTTTCCAAACTAACCGATCCAAATTATCTGGGTTAAGAGATGGAACTGGAATAGAACCCAGAAACGGGTATTTAGAATACCACTCATTCGGCCAAATCCAATTGCCATTTAATATAGTATTGGAAACCGAATATGAAGGATTAAAACCAGCCCGATATATATCCCGAGAGGAGGTCGTAGCAGCAAGAGGGCTTGAACTACACCAATTATCAAACCAAACAGATACAGTAGTGCCCGCACCCATTTTATATCAAAAAAACTGACGAACAAGCGGCCTTAATTGGAGAATTTTCCTCCAACTCCATGACATGTTCCCTCGTAACGGAACATCCCAAAAACTTTGATCCCGTAATTTATAAGAATGAATCCATCGAACCCAAAGAGACTCCGCATGAGTAAAAAGCCGCCAAATCTGAGAAGTGATTAAAGCTTTATTGAACCATTCCAGTCTCCTAATGCCTAAGCCACCCTCAATCTTAGGGAGACACACAACTTCCCACGCCACTTTGGATTTCCCACGCCTCATATGCCCTTGACACCAAAGAAACCCCCTCATTAACTGTTCCAAATCCAACATAATACGAGATGGAAGAATAAAAACCGAAGCCCAATAGATATGCATGGACGCCAAAACAGAATTAATCAACTGAGCCCTACCCGCAAATGAAAGAAACTTATTCTTCCAATCACAAATTTTATTCTTAACTTTCTCAACCAGCTCCCTACAATCCCGATAAAGAAGTCTAGAAGCAATCAACGGAACGCCCAAATACTTAACCGGAAGCCTACCTTCTTCAAACGGAAGGATATTGAGAATAACAAGTTTCACATAATTTAACACATTACAGAAGTTGGTCGTGCTTTTAGGGAGACTAGGAACCAAACCTGAAGCATTAGTGAAATCATCCAAAGCCTCCATAATAACACGAGCAGAACTAACATTACCATAGGAAAAAAGAAACAAATCATCAGCAAAACATAAGTTAATAATATTGAGATTAGAATAGTACTGATGATAGGAAAACTCCTCCGCTTCCCGAGCTTTCCTTTGGAGCAGCAATGTGAGAATCTCCATCACAAGAGTAAACAAATAAGGAGATAACGGATCCCCTTGCCGCAAGCCTCTTTTGCCCTTAAAATACCCATGAAGCACTCCATTAACGCTCAACGAAAATGAAACAGAGGTCGTACACTCCATAATCCATCCAACCATCTGAGGATGAAATCCAAAACCATTTAGAATCTCCTTAAGGAAATTCCAATCAACCGTATCATAAGCCTTCTGAATATCCACTTTAAAAGCACATCTAGGAGTCCCACGGTCTAAATGATAATTATGCATAATTTCTTGAGTCAAGAGAATGTTATCAGCAATACGCCTTCCCGGAACAAAAGCCGACTGATTAGGACTAACCAAAGTGGACAAACAACCTTTCATCCGATCGGCAAGAATCTTGCTAATGCATTTAAAAAGAACATTGCAACATGAAATAGGCCGGTAGTCAGTAATCCTAAGAGGAGAAGCGACCTTAGGGATCAAAGCAATAATAGTATGGTTCAACTCCTTAAGAAGCGTCCCATTAATAAAAAATTCCTGCACCGCTTTGATCACATCATGAGACACAATATCCCAAGCTTCCTTAAAGAAAGCCGCCGAAAAACCATTCGGGCCGGGAGATTTATCATCACCCATAGAAAAAATAGCATCACGAACTTCCTGCGGAGTAACAGTACGGACCATATAAATAGCAGTATCCGCAGATAGCTTATTATCAAAAATATTAGATAAAGTAAAAGGATGAGTGACTCCCTGTTGGCCCAAAAACGACATATAGTGATCAACAAAAGCCATGGGAACATGTTCTCCATCCTTCTGAATGCCATGCATATCTGTTACACTATCAATACGGTTCCGAGACGCCCGACTCTTTACAACCTTATGAAAGAAGGCTGTATTCGAATCACCCAACTTAAGCCAATCAATCTTAGATTTTTGCTTAAGAAACCTTTCTTCCACCAAACAAGCATCATTATAAGCCCGAAGATAAGCAGCTTGCTCCTCACAAATATCAACATTAAACGGATCCCTATCTAACGCCTTTTGAACCTCATCTAACTCAATACGGAAAGAAGCCACATTAGCATGAATATTACCCTGGTCATATAATAGTTTCATGAAGAGGCTTTTGAGAGATTTAAGCTTAGAAACAACCCTATACATCCAAAACCCACTCACGTTGGTAGACCAGCCTTCACTCACAACATCCTTAAATCTAGCATGATGAACCAAGATATTATAAAACTTAAAAGGATGAGGCACCTGCTTGATACTTCGAGGAATGCGGAGAACCGCAGGGGAGTGATCTGAAATACGATAGGGCTGGAACAATGCACTCGCACCCACAAAAGAATCACTAAACTCCAAGTTAGCCATAATACGATCAATCTTTTTCAGAATTCCATCATCTCCTCTTGGCTTTTGATTCCACGTAAAGCGAAGCCCCGAAGCTATTAATGTCCGAAACATCAATATCATTCACACAATCCTGAAATTCCCTCATAGCAATATCAATTTGAGAAGAGCCAACCGACTTATCATTGAGGCACAAAGAGACATTGAAATCACCAAGTAAACACCAAGGACGACCGCGCACATAGCCATGGTGAACACGCAAATTACGCTATAGATCACGTCGGTGAATATAGCGGTTATGAGCATAGATAAACGAACAAAAAAACTCCTTTTTTTCAGCCCTCATACGGATACAAGTATGCATAACTTGGGCTTCTTGAGATATAACAATAAGATCAACATCATCCATGTTCCATCCCAAAATGATCCTGGAACCCTTTGAGCAAAGAGCTCCATTCGATGTCCAATTCCCATGACGAAACACTTTACTACATAACCGCTCATGACTAGATCTAGAAACATGTGATTCCAAAATAGCACAAACCGAAAGATTGTTTTCAAAAATAACCTGACGAATCTCCTTTTGTTTAGGGGTTTGGTTCAGACCCCGTATGTTCTAAGAAGCGACACTAAACATGATCACTAGTGATATAGGAAGTGCTTGCCACCTTTAAAACAACATTATCACGATTCTGAGCCACCGATTCACCATACTCATCCACCACTTCATCACTATCACTATCATGCAGCTCGTTATTACCCGGATCAGCATACTTAAGAGTGTCGTCTTCGATAGAACTCTCCTCATTAAGAAGGGCAGAAAAAGAATTCAAAACCGGAACATTAGTAGTAGGAAAAACATACGACATATTGGGGACGAAATTAGGCTGCTCCTTTTCATTTGAAATCTGAATATTCTGCCCATTAACATCAAAACCATCCAAACTACCAACCTCATTCACGACATTAGGATTATTACCGGGCTGAACCCCCCCATTTGCCAACGTTTCATCAACTGTTTTAGAGGTCGAAGATCCCGTATTACCAACTGAAGGTTTAGAAACCGGCCTATAAAAGTAATTTGGCATCGGCTTAGTCAAACGAACCCCTTGGATAGGTCGAGATGGGTTCGTAGGCTGTTTCTTACCCTTTCCATTTTTCCTTTTCACTTCAACAAATCCATCATCATTATTTGGAGCAACAACCTCAGCCCTCGGCTTCTTTGGGCATTGCTCATCCGTATGACCAAATACTTTACATGTTTCACACCTTGGAGGGTACCATTCATACTCAATAGATATTGTTTCGATAGAATGGCCTGAACCATCAAGAAAAGGAATGGCCACCTCCAAGGAATCTTTCAACCCCACATCCGAAGAAACCTCAATAAGTGCCCTAGCATAGTCGGCTTGTCCCCATGATTTAAGGCACATAGTACTCGTATAAGAATCCAACATAATTGGACGACCAATCTTAGTAGCAATTAAACTTAGACCCACATCCGTGTAAGCAACCACGGGGATATTATGGAGCTTAACCCAAACAGGAGCACACGTAATCTCATCTTTTTCAGCTTTTTATTCGTGTCCAAGTACTAAGGATAATCGAACGCTCCTAATAATCCAAGGACCATTTTCAAGAACCTTATTCATACCAATTTTAGAAGTTGGAAGAAAAGAACCCATTCTTAAGCATAATACGCTCTAAACCATATTTCGCCCAAGTATTTTTGACATAATTTTCAACCAACGGAAACGCAATACGTTTACCAATAAAGTAACCAAATAGTGTATTATCAAACCGTCCACTTACTTCCTTAACCGTTTCAATATGGATAACAAGATCAGCACGAGGAACCACCTCGGAATTAGTTAACTTAGAAAATTTTACCTTCTTAGGAGTAGCCTCCTTGTTGAGCATTGAAGCATACGAGTTACCACCATGAATTTGAGTATTCGAACGGGCAAATCCAGTAGTATTATCCCTACGATCAGCATTTTTTTTTTGGTAAAGGGGAGTAATCCTGCATCCTGATAAAATACATTATCCAAAAAACATTGAAGTACAACGGATGAGAGTGAGTCCCTCATCTCAGTCCCTTAAGACACTTACAGACTCTCCTATTCAAATGAAACATCATTCCAATAACTTACAATATAAGAGTGACAGACCACACTTATAACTAAACATCAGACTACAACGACTTAAAAAGAATAAAAAATAAACGCACTTCAAGTAGAAATACTTGAATCTTCACGTCATCAAAGTAGTCCAAACTTCCATCGTCAACCAACCCGCTGCACCTTGATCATACGATCAGCATTTAAATCATGACTTGCCTCCGTAGCTTTTTTAGTGCTATTAACCTGGTCATCAACATGTCGAGTTGAATTTCCCTCATGCACATCCTCCACAACCTGGTTAATAGCAGAAACTTCCTTATCACATGTATTCCCACCTGTTTTTACAGCGTTACCATCATCATCAATAACATTAGACGCAAAGATAACCCTACGGTAGGGTTTCAATGGCTTCCCATCCTTTCCCAACATCTTCCCGTCAACATTTTTAATTTTCCTAGAAAGATTATTAAGCAATGAACCCTCCTCACCTCCCTCAAGACCCATTATCAATTAAATCCACAAGCGAACCAGAACCAGCAGTTAGATACCAATAGCGAGAAGAAACCCTAAAAAATTAGGGTTTCAAACGAACCCACAAAAAGCCCTAGCCAGCCTCCATTATGATGAACAATGATTGACTAATGATAATTCAATGAAGTACAATAAATAATAGATCTAACAAACCCTAATTGTGGAAAAAAAGGCTGGTCATCAAACACTTCATCATCATCACTGTCAGAAACTTCCACATTACCCACTTTAGAGAATGGGTTACCCACCTTTGGATAAGTTGTATATGGAGAAGAATAAGTACTAGGCTTGGAGGCCTCGACCTGCACCTTCTCTGACAAACCACTCACAAGCTGATCTTGTGATCCTTTTTCCTTCGATTGAACCCCATCCACATCCTCCTCCACCAAAGAGGCCAAAACATTAAACGAATTAGAAGCCTTCGAGTTCTTACTAGTAGATTGAACCTGAGGATCAATCTGTTTCGGTCTCCAGAAATTTGGTTTAGGCTTATTAAGCCTGACACCTACAATAAAAAACCCTTTGGCGATTCTCTCTTGGCGATTTTTTAAAACCTAACAACCCTAAATCGTTTTTTGTCAAATCTGCCTCAAATCTTGGGTTCCTTTGCATCGATCTGACTTTGTTACTGATAAACATCATTTTTTTGGTCCTTGGTTGGATTAGTGTCATGTTTCCCTTGTTTGTTTCAGCTTTTGCCAAATCGCTTTTCTTAGGGTTTTGAAAATCGCTTTTGGTTATTATCGATTGGGCGAATCTAGATTCATCTAAGCCTGGTTTATCACTTGTTATAAACTCTTTTCTTTGATTGAATCATGGGAGCAGGTTAGGTTATTGTTCGTGGTGTTTAAAACCCTAACTTTCAGTTAGGGTTTTGTTTCTACGTCGCTTGTTTTCTTCAATTACTTTGTGTGTGTCGAAGTTTTGGGATTGTTTGTGGGGTTTTAGAGAGATGGAAAAAGGTTTCTTTAACAAGGATAGTTCTTCGTTGAAAGCTACAAACGCAGCCACCAACTCGGCCGATCAAGTTGGGTTGAACATGGCATCGAATTCCGTATGATAAGTTGGATATCAAGGCGTTGGAAGAAAGGTTAAAACGGCTCAAAGGTGAACATGGAATTGATGCTAATGCTGTCCCTGAGTTGCGCAAAGCTGCTAGGGTTATTCGAAACCCTAGTTCTCATGATGGTAATCTAGATAGGGACAATCCTTTTGAGTCTGTTTGGGGTACCAATCTGGAAAACACAAGTCGGAGTGCTATGAATTTGGGTAGGTTGGATTCGAGCATGGGGAACACTAACAGTGGTGATCCGAATGGTTCTAAGGAGGATACGAATGTGGTCAATGAGTCTCCTACTGGTCCTAATGTGCATGTCAATGCGTCTACTTCTGGTCCTAATGCGCATAATTGTGAAAATGTGTCTAATGAAGTCAGGTCGTTTGCTAATATTTTGAACCAGGAACGTGTCGCTAGGAAAGTTAACTTTTGACCATTGCTGAATGAGAATCGCATTGATAATCATGATACGGTTCTTCCAAAGGCTGCTATGGAGGGTGTTCTCAACCGGTATGATAATACCTTGTTGGCTTCTTTGTTGGCAAGAATATCGTTTTTCCTTTGGTCCAAACGTATGTCACTAACACGTGGGGTAAGTTTGGGTTAAAAAAACTTATGAAAAATGATGATGGTGTTTTCCTTTTTAAGTTTGAGTCTAAAGAGGGTGTTGAGAATGTACTTCAACGGGGACCTTGGATAATTCGTAACTCTCCTATCATTCTCGCTAAATGGACTCCTGATGTTCTATTGTCCAAAAGTGAGGTTACCAAAGTGCCCGTGTGGATTAAATTGCATAATGTGCCTTTGCTTGCATATTCGGAAGACGGGTTGAGCCTTATTGCTACTCAGGTGGGTAAGCTGATTATGTTAGATGCTTTCACTAGCTCTATGTGCGATGATTCATGGGGTCGTATTAGTTTTGCACGTGCTCTTGTAGAATTATCATCAACTGATCTTAAACATGTGGTGACTATGGCGATCCCTAAAAAGGACGATAGTGGTTTTATTACGGCAAGTATCAAGGTTGAATATGAATGGAAACCTCCTCATTGCACGGAATGCAAAGTGTTTGGGCATGCTAATGCTTGTTGTCCTAGGAGTTCTAAGGAGCATCATGATGCTGCTCCCACCTCGTCTTTGGAAGAGCATGATGATGGGTTTAAGGTGGTGCAGAATCGGAAAGCCAAACCCAAAGGTACGAAGATGTCTAGTGGTATTAATATGGGTAATGGTCCTAGATTTGCACCTAGGAAGCAGGTATATGTTGCAAAGACGAAGACACCGGAAGCTGTTAGTATTAATGCTAAAGGTACACCTATTACTACGTCTAACTCTTTTGGGACTCTTGAGGTGCAAGATGACTCGGGCATCCCAAGTAATGTGGTTGATTCTACTACTGATAAGGTGAAGATTGTAATTCTTCTGGTTGTACTAAGGAAGCAGGTATGGATGGTCATCGGGGGAAGGAATCTCGTGTTGATATTGATGCACCTACTAAGCCTCCGGAGACTATGACTTCTTCTACTACTAAGGTAAGTAATCCGTTCTCTAAAGTCTAGGAATGTGACTTGTTCGATAGTGAGGATGAGGATGAGGTTTTAGAGCCTGATAACCCTATGGCGTCATTTTTTACCTAGGGTGGGAAAAGGGACTAGAGCTTGAAGACTTTGATGATTATGCTGCTCAAGTCTATGATTTACCGAGACACTTGGAGGATATAAAGCATGTATGATGTTAGTCTCTTAGGTCGCGGTAGGAAGTAGTTTTGAATGTTTGGTAGTTCATAAGATTGGCATGTCTTTCTTATGTATTTTGTTTGGTTAATTTGCACTTGTTAGTTATATTCATTATCGCATGTAACGGGCCGAGGTAAGAGATTCACTCTCATCCGTTGTACTTAAACGTTTTGGTTAATATATTTTACAAGGGTGCAGGATTACTCCCCTTTACCCAAAAAAAAGCCTAACACCTCCAATAGGACGAGATTGAGACGAAGAAGCAACATTCTTCCCTTTGTACTTACGATTCCTAACCTCTGTAAATCCCTCATCATGATCATCCACCGGACTAGATTCCTTAGATGCCACATTAACGTTATTACGAATAGTCTCCTTAACACGATTTGGGCAATCAAAAAGAGTATCCCCAAAAGATTTGCAAACACCACAATGTGGAGGCTTCCATTCATATTCAACATCAATAATCGCTGTCGTAAAACCATTACCATCTTCATTCGGAATAGCCATAGTAACAGTGCTCTTTAATTCAGAATCTGCGCTTATTTCAACTAAGGCTCGAGCAAAACTAATACGGCCCCATGACTCAACACACATAGAACAAGTAAAGGAATCCAACATAATTGGTTTCCCTATTTGCGTAGCAATCAAGCTCAAACCATCTTCTGAATAAGCAACCAATGGAACTTTATGCAATTTAATCCAAACCGGTACCTTAGTTACCTCGTTCCTATTCAGGAGTAAAGTAGGAGTAAAGTTGGGTTGAACATGGCATCGAATCCGTATGATAAGTTGGATATCAAGGCGTTGGAAGAAAGGTTAAAACGGCTCAAAGGTGAACATGGAATTGATGCTAATGCTGTCCCTGAGTTGCGCAAAGTTGCTAGGGTTATTCGAAACCCTAGTTCTCATGATGGTAATCTAGATAGCGACAATCCTTTTGAGTCTGTTTGGGGTACCAATTTGGAAAACACAAGTCGGAGTGCTATGAATTTGGGTGGGTTGGATTCGAGCATGGGGAACACTAACAGTGGTGATCTGAATGGTTCTAAGGAGGATACGAATGTGGTCAATGAGTCTCCTACTGGTCCTAATTTGCATGTCAATGCGTCTACTTCTGGTCCTAATGCGCGTAATTGTGAAAATGTGTCTAATGAAGTCAGGTCATTTGCTAATGTTTTGAACCCGGAACGTGTAGCTAGGAAAGTTAACTTTCGACCATTGCTGAATGAGAATCGCAAAACCCTAATTTTCTCTCTCTCCTAGAGGGGATTTCCGGCCGCCACCCTTTTATCTTTTCTGGCCAAAAACTCCATGCTGATCCGTCCTCTCTACCCTTTTTTAGGTATGCAATACGGGTTATCAGTTATGGAATTCTCTTAAGGGTCGTTGGTTTTGTTTTTATTCGTATATCTATTCGGAATATCCTTTTTATATGGCGTCTAAATGTAATTTAGCGATTTCACCTCCCAGTACGATTTAATTTTTAAACCTTTTAATTGTTTAATCTTTCTAAACATCTTAGATCATGGGTCGGTGTATTTAATTTTCATAAATCTTTTTATCGCTTTACATATCAATCATGGGTCGGTTCTATTCCATCAATTTACATATCTTTAATTTTGTTTTGCTAAGGTAACTTATAATACTAAATACAAAAATGTCATGTCTAAGTTGTTAATCATTAATTACATTTTATTTGAAAATTCTGCATAGGTCAAACTAAATCATGGATTAAATAGGGCGATGAGATCTCTGGTGAGGGAAATGCATACCCTACAAGTAAGTCCGCAAACTTGCAGCTCTGTATTTGGAGTTGCTATTTTGAAAGACGGACACAGCTATTAATAATACTAAATTCGTCTATCACCAATGAATACAGCAAATTCACTTTAAAACCTAAAAATAACTTTTTAGTATATATTTGTTCAACTAAATTCTAAAAATAAAAACCACAAATCAAAGTACTTACCTACTTTTAGCCATTTTATAGGTTATGGTAACATCAATTATTTCATTTAACTTTTAATTACTTTTTAGTATATATTTGTTCTACTAAATCCTAAAAATAAAAACCACAAGTCATACCCGTCCATCAGACGGGTTTTGACACTAGTACATGTATATATATATAATGAAAGGGACATCTGATAATTTCAATTTGATCCTAGCTAGTGGAACAATAAAGACGAAGTGTCTAATTATACTTATGGTCCTTTTTTTTCAAATAGAAAGACACCAAATTCCTAAAGTACTTGCTGCACTTCTTGGGAAAGAAGTCGTCTTGGTATTGGGTCCGCTCTTCTCTTAGCATGAACATTCATTCTATTCTATTCGTCTTCTTTATTGCCCCAGAACCATTCTTAAGACCACCAAGCCCTCCCGAATGAGTTCTACTAGAAAGCTTTCAACGTAGACCCGGGGGACAAATCTTTCACTCACTAAGAAGTGAAAACGGTGACTAGATCATCCGAAGACGGATCTGCGGGAATAAGTGGCATTTGGAATGTTCTTGACTTAACATTTAGGTTTCGCATAACTTGGCTTGCCTGTCTATATATATATATATATATATATATATATATATATATATATATACACATATATATATATACATATAGAGATTGGATCATTTAAAAAGTTGATCTGAAGAGAAAAGTGAGAGAAGTGATCTCAACCGTTAGATCACCCCCTCTTCCCCTCCCTTTTTTCACACCAAACTACAGGGACCTAATTGTATTTTCTTTCATTCTTAAAGGTAGGCTTTTGTAAATTTGAACATATAATATATAATTCACATTTTTTTCATTTTTCTTTTCTTCTTTCTCTAGATCGAACACGGACACTTTTCTCTTAGTTCAGTTCACGAAGTTCATGAAATCACGACCATGAAGATTCACGAAATCATATCATCACAAAGTCATATCGTGTTATCAGATTCAATAAGGTATGTACTTGATTTCGTGTTATCGAATTCAATCGTGTTATCATATTCAATATCATTTCGTCATAATTTATCAAATCGAAGATCAAATTAAGGTATGTAACTGAATTTGATTATAGATTTGTTATTTTTGCTACTTAAAATCAATTATAAAGCTTATATATTGATTGTTGCTGTTTAATCAGAATGATGTGTTGTTCATATTAAGTTAGTTTTTTGTTTTTATGTAATTTGATTCGTTAAACACTATCTTCGTTTATAGATGTAACGATTTTAAGAGTTTATTGACATCATTCATTGTATATAATAGTTATTTTGAAACGAAATTGAGAAATAAATACATGGAAAAGATGTTTACAAAAGAATGCACACCAAGTGTTTGATAAAATGTCTGAATGGGATTTTATAACTGCGATGCACTAATTTTACACTCAAATGCCCTAATTCTTGTGAATATATTCTAGTTACACTGTGATGCCTTATATAATTTAGGCAATAGGATTTTAGATTTGGATGAAAACACTCACTAAGACAATTGTATGAACATCAAGTTTGTTGCTACTATATTTATCAGCACGTCAACATACCATGTGCTACGACATTAGGTTACAAGTTTCAAGTGGAAAATTAAAAGTTGTTTGTCTGAGTAGCATAAGTCCAATAAGATAAAAACCGATTGTCTCTTGGCGATAACGAGAAAAACGGCGAACTAAATTTCTGCTCGTACTTTTATTGCTTGATTTATTGTTGCATGATAGTTAGTTTGTCATTTCTTGCATGGAATCTGAATTTTAACCTTCTTCTAATCATGGGACGGTGGATTCATTATTATATTTGAGCAATTGGTCGGTGCCCTTAATTATATTGTCCATTCTTATATTGATCGTTAACCCTTAAACCGTTTTGCAATCGTTAACCAAATTTTATTTGATTCTAAAATCCTTTAACACTCTTGATCACATTACCAAGTTTATTATCGGATTGATGCTTCTTTTGAAGTTGGGATTTCGTTTGTAGGTTTAGGGTTTTCTGCAAATCGTTTTCGTTTTAATGTGTTCAACCTGAGCAACATGTGAGTAATTGGCTGCTTTGGTTTGATTTAACCCTCCAAGGGTTAGATCGTTGGCGTTTTTCATTGGGTTTGCTGCTGCTGTTCGTGGGATCTTCTTATTAGGGTTTCGCACTTTTTTTCTAGGGTTTTTAGGTGTCGGTTAATTTAGTTTGGGTAACTATGAATCCTGATCAATCGTTTGATAGTAAAGGCTTGAAGGGGCGCGCAGAAAAGGTAACTATCAACGTTAGTTCAAGCTTGTTGGGTGATGCTCCGATTTTGAAATCTATATTGAGGAAAGCATCGCGTAATGTTCCGAACAGGGTCGATGTGATTTGTAACTCTAATGTTACATCGAATTTGGCTGCGACCATGGAATCATCGAATGTTACAACTGCGTTTTGCAAGTTTGGAGAGAATAGCAATACTCTTTCGTCTAATATGGGAGTATCCATGGAACCGTCCATGATTACGTCTACGTTT